>JARHVA010002626.1:1200000-1890000 GCA_037957365.1 Torreya grandis
AAAGATAAAATTATGTAAAATCAAGGTAAATTATCCCTATTCTACCCCAATTTCTACATACTACCATCTACATAAACCCTAAGTCCAATTTTTAATCATTTCAAATCTCAAGAACATTCAAGGCATCTAAGACCACTATCATTCTAACATTCACTTTCACATACATCAAGCACTAGGTGGGATAACTACATCAAACTTGATCCCTCTTTGAAGTGTCAGTATGTAGGCAAATCTATACACAGCAGGGTGTTGAGGATGTCTAGTCTATCCTAATAACACACTCAATTCTTTCTCATATCACACTTGTAAAGAGAACTAGGGTTTCACATCAAAGAAATATTTCTAGGTATAATATACAACTACAGGATTTAGTCACACATAAAAATAAAATACAGACAGAAGTGCAAGTGCTTCCAAAAAAGAAACAATCCTATAAAGAGGACATTAGCACCACATTGAGGACACTACACATGGATGCCACTATTGTCTAAACTAATTTCTATGATCTAGTGAATAAAAAAATATAAAAATCCTATTGATGACATAGACTACTTCTTAGATCTCAAATTTCATAACCTGGATCATCTACAACAGTCAATTTTTAGTTAAGTCTCTATTTATCCCTATTTGTTGTTATTTATAGAAATTCAAGAAAGATCAAAATCATTTACAAATTAGTATATTGATTATAGAAATGTATTTAATTGATTTAGGTGTCTCGGGCCTTTAACCAAACATAGGTAATTACATATGTAAAACCCTAAAAGGTTAAATCATTTGGCAAACCCATCTTACTTTGAATATTACTTTAAACCCTAGCTTGAATTAATCTAAATTTTGTGCAATAAATTTAGGGATGCCTAATTCTATTTTTTTTTTTTTATTTAGACAATCTATCTAATTAAAATCAATTTTACATTAAGGTTTCAATTTATTTTACATTTAATTTAAATTATTACAAAGAAACCCTAGATTCAAAAACCTTAACTCTAGACACACTTAGGTTTTGTATCCCTTTCTATTTATACTCAAATATTATTTCCAAAACTTAGATTCTAGATTCACATATCTTCTAATTCATATCATCATGATAATAATGACAGAAGAAATAAATTACTTTTTATTGCAAATTTTCATACTTTCATTTGCATGCTTATTCCCTTTAATTTAGAATGAACTAAAAAAAGACATCAATACATGCATATATGATTCTTATTGTCAAATACAATATTCATCATATTCCATATCATGTTATATTTATTCTATGTGCAAAATAATTAAGACATTATTGTTTGATCTCATAGACATATGCATACATTATGTTTTAAACCAATTAAAATATCTTTCATGTTGCATTCTTTCCATAGCATGTTATCTTTCATCTATGTGTAAAATAATTAAGACATTATTCTTTAATCACATAGATATATGCATACATGATGTTTTAAATCAACTAGAATATCTTTCATGTTGCATTCTTTCTTTCACATGTTATCTTTATCCTATATGGATTTCCATTAACAAGCAAACATATACACATGTAGAGGATTCAGCACATAAACTAACCACTATGTTTCAAGTTTTAATGTCATATCTTATGCATAGGAAAGAATCTCCTTCTCCTCCTCATCTCCATAAGGTTGATAGCTAATTTCCCTCAAACTAGGTCCATGTTATCATTCCTCCATGAGATGATGCAGCCTATAACACTATCACGAATCCCCCTATTTAGCCTATTGACACTTCTTCCCTATAGGGTGTGTGACTACATGTTCACATATAAATAGCTAGGGTTTTCACTTGTGAGACTCTACATGATCAAATTATTAGTATGACCAAGATAATTACAAGTTTACAAAATAATTAAGACATTATTTTTTAATCACCTATACATATGCATAAATGATGTTTTAAATCAGCGAAAATAACTTTCATGTTGCATTATTTCTTTCACATGTTATCTTTATCCTATATGGAATTCCATTAACACACAAACACATACACACATATAGGATTTAGCACATAAACAAACCACTATGTTTCAAGTTTCAAGTTTCAATGTCATATCTCCTTCACCTCCTCATCTCCATAAGGGTGATAGCTAATTTCCCTCTAACCAAGTTCATGTTATCATTTTTCCATGAGATGACACATCATATAACAAAATCACTAATCCCCCTAATAAACCTATTCACACTTCTTCCCTATAAGGTGTGTGCCTACATGTTCAAATAGAAATAGCCAGGGTTTGCACTTATGAGACTCTACGTGATCAAATTATCAGCATGAACAAGATAATTACAAGTTTACAAAATTATAATCAACTATTACATGAAAATATTACAAAATTATAAAATCAATTTACAATACAAAGACCTCTAGGGCACAATAGTGTAAATCATGTTTATACATCTTCAACTAGTCAATGTACGGCAAACAATGTTACACATTAAAACATGACATCATAACAAATCAGATCTACAACTAGTGATCTAAAAAGCATTTAAAGATCAAATAAGGACTTTAGTGAGATACTCAGATACATGATTAAAGCTAAGTTAATCAACCTACCTCCTATACACCCAATAAATAAATCTAGATATTTTCGTGTATATCATAGAATGCATGGGCACCACATAGATTTCTATTTAGCATTGAAAAGGAAAATACAATAGATAGTGGATATAGATAACTCACATAGTGACACATCATCCACACAAAATACAATGGCATATCTACCAATTCAAAAAGGGTCACATTCTGAAATAGTAAAAAAACGGTTACCAAAGCAAAACTCAAAACAATAAAAGGCTTTAAAATCACAATTAGATCAAGAAATAGTACAACAAGCATGGATAAATTAAGCAAAGCTACCTCTCTAAAAGGAGGCTCAACATTCAATATGGTATGTATTTGGTTAAAAGTATCTACAAAAGTATGATTATCATGGTCAAGGTTTAGGTAAATAGGCCTAAGGCATCACTTCTCTTATTCTAGTAGTTGATAATATTGGTCAATACGGTTTGGATTTTATTAAACATCCTAAGGCACTTCAGTCACAGATATAGTTTATCAAGTTAAAACATCTAGATACATAGGATATATTAAAAATAGAGCAATATCTTAAATTGTAAAGTCAAAATCATGCTCATCCAACGAGCATTCTCAAACAATGTTTTCAATCAAAAGATCCTCCACAACACAGTATATCTATGATAAGCACAATTTTAAAGGGAAAAAACACAATCAATCTTATAAAGCACAATTCAAAAAGGTGAACTCCAAAGTATTAGGAAGTTACCTCAATCATGCCAAGTTATTATGATTTTGGTGTGGAATAATAATATGATTTTGATGATGAAAAATACTCATATATCTACTACAACAACATTCAACTACAACATAGTAATCACACTGCACGAGATCTTATCATTCCTATTGTCAACACAGGACATAGTGATGGTGAGTCTCCCATGAGACTCATTGGTTAGTATGGTTCCTACTCTTGTACATACTTCCTTCTCTCTCTCACTCATTGTACATAATTTATTTTCATATGGTGGTACATAGCTTATAGTCAGAAAACACAAAAATAATATAACATGTTAAAATACAAAAACATTCATATATTTCAAAAATACAAAATTTTATAGATTATATGCATTTCCATGTTTACATTTATACTACTTGCCAGATATTTCATATTGTTAGCTATCCTAGTATAGTCAGTTTTATCATACACATATGCTTCACTTGTTCTTGTCGAGTGCTTGTAGATTCCAAATAGAATTGTGGTCCACTACACTAATCTAGACAAGTTATCATCTAACCATTGGAAGCATTTACACCAATCTAGTTTTATACATTATTACATATGCTCACTTGGGGGCATTTCCTACATAGTTGATATAACCAAGTTTTATATTTGCATACTCTATAATCTAGTTATGCATTGATTTATCTTGATATTGATCATTTTTATTAATTACTAAGATTTTTTGTTGACTATCACTAGTTAGCTTCAATATATATGTACCTTGGCATCTACATAGATTTGTATTACATAATTATATGTGATTTTATTTCTAGTTCCTAGATTAGACTTGATTGTGTTACTATGCTTCTTACATCTTTGAGGTCTTTTGAATATGCCATTATTCTTTGGATTCTACACCACTTATATGTTTTTATGCCTTAGACATGTGCCCATGTCCCTTGTGTGTGCTCTTTCATGATTGTATATGCAGACATTTGAACATGTCCTTATCTGTGTCTCTATGTCAAATTATTTGTTTTTTTCATATGTGGACATTTGAACATGTCCTTCTATGTCTTCATTTTTAGATTTAGTGGCATGTTCCCATGGCCCTTGTATTGTGGCCCCTTGACCTACTTTTTACATGCATCATGTGCTTGTATGTTTGCTTCCTTGTATGTTTATACACCATGACACTTCTATTTGTTTTTTACACACACACCAATTTTTGATGCCATGAGAGACCTCATGCATCTACCCTTGGGACTATTGATGGGCATCAAGCCCCATCCCCCTAGGTAGTTACTCAAATTTTACTACATTTATACATTGCTTACATCTATCTTGACACCCTTATCTAATGCTAGATTACAACATACATCTTACATTTACTATTATTGATTAGATACATTTACATTCTAATATTATGTTTGTATATATTGTAATTCATGTATATGCTCCAGCTAACACATTTTACAAAGCTACTTCCTTAGAGGGTAATTCTTTCATAGGTTTCACAACTACCCTCAAAAGAGGGGGAATCTATAAGCGTTATCATAGAGATCAAGATCCTATTTTTATTTTCAAAGATACATTCCATCACACATGCTTAGTTTTAGATATCAAACTTAAGGTAGACATAAAATAAAATAGAGGTTTAATAGTCAACTTAGACCACATAGAGATCAAACTAGGTAGTCATTAACACTTATATTAGGACACTAGCACCATAGGGAGCTAATCTCCACTGCATGGCACTACTATTTAGTATACCATGATTCAAGATAGTCTAGATCATTCAAACCAGTACACTAGGTATAGTGTAGATATAATCATAGGTTTGATAGTTATGTTCATATTTAGCTTAGATTCAGTCATTTCAATTCAAATTCATACCATTTGATTAGATTTGGGGACATGAATGTGGCATGATCATTCATAAATTTAGATCAGTTACATAGATTTATCTACTACATACTTGATACAAATTCATATAATCAGATACTAGATTGGGGGCATGTGTGTGACACATAGTGTCCACATACTTAGTTTCAGATAGGTTGATCAGATGGAATGAAAAAATCTATATCATTTTGTATGTTGTATATAATTTCTATCACATTTTAGGTTATTACCAAATTCATGTCTTAATTCATATGTAGTGGTTATCATTCTTAAGTGGCCCAAAGTTTCCTAATATACCTAATTAGCTACAAAGTTGAATACATAATAAGATAATTTCGTTAAATACTTTCATCACTTTTCACATTAAAGTTATAAATGCATCTACTTCACATAAGAGGTAATGATGGAGTCATGGCCTACTTGAGTTCTTGATCCACCCATATGAGAGGGTTTGACATACTTACATGCTTATCCAAGCTATTCACAGAGATCAGGATCCACCAAGAAAGGGTGGGAAATGATGGAGTCAAAATTGGATTGAGTTCTTGAGCCACACATATGAGGATGTTAGGTGTGGAGCTTGATTGTCTTCTAGGATCAGAGGTTAAAATTTTGATGTTATTTCAGCTAGGTATTAGATCCCATTCTTTTTATTCCCAATGGCACGGGGGGTTGTAAGGGGGGAATCCCCCTTGCGGGGTCTGAGGGGGTCATTTTTATTAAAATTGCCTTAGAAAATTGTAATTTTATATTCAATTTGGGCCATTGATTAAAGGTTTCTAGATCTAATGGTAGAGTTTATGTTTAGGTTTTTTTGCCCTAAAATGTATTGACTCATGACTGAGATGAAAATAAAAATATGGTTGTACATAGAGAGGAGGCAGAGAAGGTAGAGAGTGTAACAGGTTTTGTTGCAAGATTTGTTTCTCCTTTGTATTATTGGAAATAATATACTATACAAGTTTGGTAGATGTATCCCATCTTGGGTGAACCACATTAAATTTGGTGTCTCATATTTTATGCATGTTTATGATTATTTTATGTATGTTTGATTGATTCATTTCATAGTTTATCTTGTATGCAATTTGGGGATAAATTTGTATTTTATTTTATCCTAATAGAGGATTGAGAAAGCCATTAGCTCAATCCAAGTTATTCAATGATATGATCACTATGTACATTCACACACATAGGTTGTCACCAAGTTTATGCATTACTTTTTATATCCAATGAGGTGTATTCATTCCTTTCCTCTCTCTTTACTTAGCTATTTCATTTCAATATAGTCTTTTACTTTTGATTATCTCATTAGTAAGGACTGATTTTTGCATGTTTCATTGCAAGATTTTTTTTGGATCATGTTTCTCAAAAATCTTGGCATGATAGACATATTAAGGTTAAGAAATTTTAGGTGAAAATAAAGGACATTTATATGATTAAAAATATAAAAAATAGGTAAGTTAAAGATAAAATAGCTTGGACCCTAAATAGTTGAAGATATCTTAGAATCAGGAGCAATAAAATTGAGGACACTTGTAGGCATATTCAAAAAAAGGTTTTTGAATAGAGATCGATTTAAACCCTACATCATAAATAACTATAGTGAATGGCGTTAAATAATAGTAAAGGCATTTATAGAGTGACATTTTCTTTCCAGTTGATCAAGGCGAGTAAGGGTGACATGGTACCTTATGTCAAATGTCTAAGTACCTAGTCATTGATCATGTTAACTCACCATTAGGTTGCCATTGTCCTTCTAGATGATCAAGCCAAGTGAGGGTACCATGGTGTCCTACACTAGATTTCTAAGTCCCTAGTTGTTGATCATGTCAAAACCCCCTAGTGGGATAAATAGGAAAAGTAGGAGATAAGAAAAGATGATGAGAAGAAAAAAATGGAAAAATACAAAAACAAATTTGAATTTTTAAGAAAAACATGGATTGAATTTATTTTATGAATATAGATAAAAATAATTTGAAAGAAAAAATAGAAAAAAGAGAAGGTAAAAAATCACAATCCCAATGAAAGTAAAAACTAGAAAAGAAAAAATGATAATTTAGGTAAGAATAGACTTAGTTGCAGAACAAATTTAAGAATAGTAGTAAATAAGTGAGGATGGAAATACAATAAAGTAGTTGATTTTATCTCCACAAAATTATATATTATGTGGGTTAGTTTGAAAATCAAAAATACAAACTAAATATGAATGACTGAATGTTAGGAACTACCAACATAGCTAAAATGTTAGAAAAAGTGAGGATGTCATAAAGATAAGGTCAAAATAAATGGAAAAGTAGTGAAAATACAAGTAATTAAACACCAAAATAGATGAAGTGGGTGGAATGAACATCTGAAATAAATGTGAGTAAATACACCACTTGAATGCCATGATTAATAGATAAACATATGCACTACAAAACAAGGACTTTGCTAATGAAAAAATTATACAATCATTTAGGTACAAAAGTGTAAAAATTTCATGTATTCTACTTGAACTCATTTTTAGGCATATAAAATTAGGAAAGATGGAGATACCACAAGTTTTAGCTTCCAAATAAATTAAGTAGCCCATATTCAAAAAATGTTAACTAAAATCAAAAAAATTGGATTCACAAGGTGCCTTTTCTAGTATTCCCTCTTTGATAACACATTCAAAAGAATTTTACAAATACATTCACTCACATTGGACAAAATTTTACCATGGGGTTTTATAAATATATAGAAGTTTAATGATGCAACTAAATCCCCAAACATAATAACTAGATTATAAGGCATAGAATCACATCATACCATAAATGAAATTAAATGTCTGGAGTCAGTTTCCTTACTTTGGATTAATGGTAGGTACCATAAAGGTGTTTCTTATTTATGCTCATGAGTATTTTCTATCCTTATATCAACCCTACCATATTACATAGGATATCATCCATGTTATGATTGGCCTTATGCATGAAGGACATAGCACTCATAAGTATGATAGGAAGAAAAATATTAACACAAGCTTGGTAACCCAGCTCACAGGGAAAATTTTCAATCATTGAGACCTTTCAATTCATAAAATTAAAGACTTAAAAGTACACTTTAACATAAAGACAATTTCATGGAATGTATACTACACAAATAGTCAAGATTTGATTATCGTAAGAAGTGTAAAATTTATGGGGGATGTAATTTTCAATAGCATGCAATATAACTTGGCTACCGTGCTATATGAAAAATGTCTTGAGGACCTCCTAAAGATAAATAAATGTACACATGACATTTTTTATATCTCACTTCTCTTAGTCTTAACCATGTATTTCATGCATACTATTGCTAGTCATGAAGTGTCAGTCTAATGGGACCCAAATACCCCTATAGGATCTTAGTAACAGTTTCATTAGAAGGCATACATATAGTATAGTATATAGGCCACTTTTTAGCATGGGATAAAATAATTAAGAACATGGAAACTAGAATATTTTGCATATCTAAAGAGAGTGCAAAAATATTACACATAAGTCAATTTCATAGTAGATACTGATAATGTCTATATAGAACCATTTGGTAGAAAAGTCACTCAAATTTTGCCTCTTCTGTATGAGGCTAAGGATGAGAAAATTTAAGTGGTGATAATTGGATATCAAAGTTTACCATAGGACCCTATACTATAATAATTCATGAGTGAAGTAAGGGGTAATTTTTAGCCAATAGAGGAAGAAAAACCCATGCACTAAACAAACCTCTCCCATAGGAAGCTACATAAACATCTTAGATGAACCCTAATGTACACATATCTTTACCCCTACAAAAATGAACTATAGAATTAGAATCTTTAGAAGATGGAGAAGAGGAGACTACACTATTTATAGTTAAGGATTCTGCTACTAGTGAGGTGTTAGGGGAGGAAGAAATGATAGCTAAGGGTATCCCTTCATATTTATTGAGGGTAAAGACATAAAACAAGGGAGGGGACCTCCACAAAATAAAAAAGAAATATTCAGATAGTAGAATAAAAGAGGTATCACCCACAACATCCTTAGTAGCATGACAAATATTATTAGAGATGAGTAGGGGGAAAAGAGAAAAAAATCCATTGCAACCAATACAAAAGGAAATAAAAAATAATAATTAGTAAAACTAAAAAGGAAAAAAGAAACTTTGGTGACATCTTCATAGACAAATTCATCGAATGAATGGGAACAAGAGGAAACTCAAATAAATGAAGAAGAGGAGACCACCTCAGAAGTAACGGATGTGAAAACATTATTAGGAATATGCCACAACAAAGGAAGGATACCCATAGTGGGAAAAATGTACAAAATATAGATTTTGAGGGCCGACATAAAGTAGTCAAAGTAATTTTGGATTATATAGAGTTAAGTCCATATTATTAGATGAATACAATAGGAATCCATGCTTACCCACAATAAATAATCATACAAACAAAGGAGAAGAGAAAATCAACTCAAATAAATGTGGAGAAGTATCAAGAGGAGGTACTTAATAAAATAACAAAATAAGTATATACAAGGGAAAGTGAAGCTAATCTATAAATCAATCCTAGCTCAGAGTAGATAAATCACACTATCCCTTCCCCTTTTTGGTACATATAGATAATCAGGGTCATGACCAATATGGATCTATTAGACTTAAACAAAAGGTCCCTTACAAAAATATCACTAGAGAGAGTTCCAAAGTCTCTAGTCAAGCAACACCATGTGATAACCCTAGCTAGGTCATATGTTTTATTATTTCACTAGTAAATTATAAAATTAAATTAAAATCTAACCTAATGCTCATCAAAACATGTGTCACAAAATGGGGGTAATAAACATAAAATTAAACATGTATATAATATCTCTACTCAAGTCAATATAGAGGAAATATTAATACATGGAGAGAGAAGCATATAAATAAACAAATGCAAATTTATCTACTTTACAAAGAAGGAGAAAAGTTAGGAATACTCACCTTTGAATATGAACCCATCAAGCCTCAATCTTTCCCTTGGCTAAGGTGTTTCACAAGAGATTTTTGTGGTTTGTAAGGATAACAAATATATGTTAGTTCTAGGTTACATGACCTCTCATATACATCCAAAAGACTTTTGCACAAGATAAGATTCATATTTCCAAGTGTAGTATTGAAACCCTAAGAAATATTCCTCAAGTAGAATGGTGGATAATTAGATGCATAAATAATGATTTGTTCCTCTCTCTCTGAAAAGACAAAAATATATGTGTATATATAGATGGATCTAACCTTAAACTTTTTTAAATTTTTAGTCAACATAGTTAGCCCAGTCAACCTTGTATCATTAATAAATAAATGTTGTTAGATCCTAGACTAGGTTGATCAAGGTCAACCTAATCCCATAATGTGTTCATATATTTTAAGTAGAGGGTTAGCCTAAGGTGATTTTATTTGAAAAAACTAAAAAATACATTTTAGCTTAGGTACAAGTTATTTGAGGTGGTGAATTGCTTAGAGGAGTGTGTAAAGGAGGTGTTAAAGCTTGGGTAAGTGTATAAGAGAGGTTTGTGTTGGTTTCAAGTGGTGGTATAGGGTATAACAATCTTATGAAGAACCAATGGTCTACCCACCCCTTTCTTGGTACACCCTTTAAGACATGCACTTAGAGATTGAAACTTGATGGGTTCCTACAAGAGAGAAAGCATCACTAATTGATAAAAAAAATTAAAATGATGTGAATACATGTTCCCTACTTGAAACTCATCACATGTCATGCAGGTGTAACATGAGATGATGCTTCAATAAAAGAACATAGCAACATATAATGTTGAAGCTAAATAAATTATAGTATGAAGCAAATAAAATAAATGAAAGGACAAAATTATAAAATAAATATCTTTACTTACCTTAATCTTGTAGAGTAAGAAGAAAGTAAGAGAAATGTGAAGATGTCAACTGTAAACAACATTAAGCGAACTTGTAAAATAAGCAAAAAATATTTTTTTTACAAAATATATATGTAATCTGTGAAAATATTCTCTACAATGTCATGAGTCCATAACATCTTTTAGTTCAAAAAAAGATCTAGTAGAAACAAAGTTATGATCAAAAAATGAAATCTATTGTAAATAATTGACAGACAAATAATTTGAAATAGTAAATATAAATAGAGTGAAAATTCATTCAAATTTTATTTTTACTATCTGAGAAAATATTACTTTGAGAGACCCAGTTTGAGCCTAGAGAGTGACCATGATAAAGAGATGATAGTTTGACATGGAGGATGCCTAACAACTGCAGTGAGTGTAACTCAAGTAAGTAAAGCATTAATTTCAAATTTTTAAGTAAGTTAATTAAAATTAAGATAAATGTATAAAATTAGATGTTAAGAAAATTGAGGTACCGAAAATAACCATAGAAAATGTTTAGGTAGATTAGGGGTAAATTGGAGTAATAGGTAAGAAAAGTTTAGACCAATAAATCCCTAAGGCATTTATGGTAAATGGTAAAAAAATCAAAATAGACTAAGAAGAGAGTTGGCCATGTCATATTAGATTTTAAGGTGATAAAAATCCATGGGGATGACTACGTAGTACTAGGTCGATGTAGTATCACTAGAGGTGGTTGATTGAGTAGTAGAGGACTGATCTAGTTACAAACTAAAAAATAGCCAACATAGTACCTTTTGGCCAATGTAATACGTAATATGTGGTTAATATATTATGTTAAATGATGTTGACTATGAGGTATAGGGTTGATGCAGTATGTCAAAAATAGTAAAGTGTTGAATTAGTACTAAAGAGGTTGATTGTGTCTTTAGGAATGGGCTAATTGTGTAGTAGAAGGTCGTTATAGTATGGTAAAAATTTGAAAAGGTTGATTTAGTAGAAAATATGATGATTCTATAAGAAAATAAAAAATAATACAAACAATTTGATGAAGTAATTAATTTATAGTTTTTTGAGAATATTTAAGATTGTATTTTATTATTATAATATCGAGATCTAATATATTCTCTATTGTTTGATACTTTGTAGAGGCAATGAAGATTTTGGCATCTAGTAAATGCATTCTAGTTACCATATTTGTTGGAAATTTTTTTAGTTTTGGTCAAGATATATTGGTTTTCTTGGGGTTTGGAGGCATCATGGAGATGAGGTAGATCCCACTGAGTGTTGATCTCATTATCATGTTCCTAGGAGCATGGGATTGGTTGACCAACACTTTCTAAAGGGAGGTGAAGGGGGACACTATAGAGGTGGGTATCACCTTGGATGATGTTCATGCCTTGTTTGGAATTCCTATCATTATGACTCTAATGATATGGGATACATCGAAGGTAGAGAAGAGATGATCCCTAGCCTAGTAGGTAACAGGGTCAAATAGGATATATCCTAGTTTACATGTTATCGTATTTAATGTTTATATCACAACCATTAGGATGTTTATAAGGCCTTGATAGAAGTTGTGATAGCATGATTTTTTTATCAAAATTTAGATTAGAAGGTACCACTTTATATGATAGCCTTGTGTCAGTCCATCTTAGAGCAAGGTGCCTTGTATAATCTTGGTTCTATGATTTAGGTATAACTCATGTATGATATGTATGGGATGTTGACTCAAGAGTAAAATATAATGGGCCCTATCATTTTTTTGAGTGTGTGGATATATAATATATTTATTATGTACCAGTTTTTTGGGTTTTCCCCATGTGGTTGATGATAGGTTGCCTCGATTTGGATGGTGGAGATAGGACCATGTATAGGGTAAATGCAGTAGTAAGAGGTAGTGAGGTCTGGTGTGTTGGGGATCAACCAACAATAGATTACACTTATGAAAGCAATAAACCACAGAATTAAATCAGTTAGATAAGTAACTAGAATCAGATAATAACAAAGAACAAGAGATACAAGAAACCACCCTGAAAACTTGTATTAAACTCTTTACAAAAGGAATACAATTGAAGAAACTTATTTCTTCCACACCTCTCTCAGATGCACAAGATCTCTCTCTAGATCTCTATCCCTTAAGAGCTATCTCTCTCAAGTACAATCAATTCCAACAATCTGGATTGATACAACTCTGTACTATTCTTCAACATTCACATACAATGAACTACTACAATAATCACACTAAGCTAAAAAGATATAATTCTACATATAGAATTAGGAAACTTGTGCATGCACGTATAACCAATAATTAAGCCTCTTGAACAAGGGCTCTAAAAACAATCTTGCTAAAAATAGAAACGTGAACTTAAGACTAAGACTTAAACTCATCATGCAAACACTCGCTTCTGTCCTCAGAAATAGCATTCTGGACGCACAGGTAACCAACGTCAGTTCCTGCCTGCTTGCCTGTGACCGACGTCGGCCGATCCTCTGCCGACGCCGGCATCTCTTCAACTGCACCTGACCGACGTCGGTCGCTCCTGACTGATGCCGGTGACTGTGTAAACCTGCAACTTTGTAATGCGCTCATATGTGAAGCTTTTAGGCTCCACACCTTAGCATGGTGTTGAATATGTTATAGATGTGGATGTTTTAGGTAAGGATGCATGATCAAATTCATATTAGGGGTGATAGTGGCCACTTCAATTTCATCGAAGATGGAGGCACCATCAATGAGAAGAGAGATAGGGGTAGTCAGTCACATAGGGTGATCCTACAGTAGCTGCAGGACATAGTTGGTCAATAAAGAGGCCACTGAGGAGGAGATCATGATGGTTTCATGTGGTGACTCCTATTTTTTTACTTATACAAAGGCAATTGATAAAAGAGGTGCTCAATTGGTGAGCATATGGGGAGACTACGGTTGACGATACTAGCACTAGTGAGAAATGATTTGAATTATTTAAGTTTTTTACATAAACCACTAGTTGCATTTTCATTTATGTATTTATTGATAGATAGATGGATTGAGATGTAAATACTTTGGATTTAATGCATATTTATTTTTTATTTTTTAGGTACTACATCAGAGGAGATCAGATGGAGATCCATGATTGTGGTCGCACACCATGATATGTTGGATGGGGTGTTATTACATTATGAGCCATCCACCTCAGTTGATCCTATGGTACCATCTATTCTAGTTCATTCTAACTAATTTAGAATAGTGTGGGAGGTTTCTCTATAGGTATACGCATGAGGAGATGGTTCATAACCACCTATAGGGGTAGGAGAGGGAGAGGCTAGATCTTGGTAGGCATTAGCATAGAAGTGAACCACTTATGTGGTGACCAGTATAGCACATGGACACATACAAGCCTAGGGGGCCAATTTACTGGGTCATATCAATGACTTGATATCCTATATTTCCTCATTATAGCACACCATTTAGAGGGTCTAGTCACATGCATCAATGGGCAATGTGACTAGGCCACAGGATAGGCATGATGGAGCACAACCTTCTAACTATAGTAATTGTATTTTGTACTTGTATTTGTATAAACTCATGATATATATATATATATATATATATATATATATATATATATATATATATATTGATGTATACATTTCTTGGTCTATGATTTGTACTTATATGTGGATGGATGGATATATTTCCTTTCTAACACATGTATTTTACTTTTGTTATATATGTTATGGGAAATATGTGAAGTATGTTTTCTTTTCTAGCATTATATGATACACATGCATGGTTAAAAAGAAAATTAAAATGATTTGGAAAAGTATAAATAAACATAAAATGTAATAAACACTAAATCATGATGATAATACGTAAAAAAAAGCATGAATAGATATAATAAATCAAAATGGTAAAATAAAAGGTAACAAAAGTTTTCAAACCATGTAAAAAGATTTATACCCAATTAAAACAAAATAAAAATTATACTGTATCACGTTGGGAAGTATGAAATTTTTTAATAAAATGGAAGACATGTGAAAACCAAATGGTATAAAAATAAACAAACAATAAATTCAATCAATCATACTAAATCAAGATGGGAAGTATGAAAAAAAAATGTAAGTGTAAATTAAATTAATAATACTAAATCAAGATGGAAAATATGAGTAATTTAATAAAATGGTAGTAAATATATATGCAATCATAAAATAAGAAGATAAAATTTAAGTGCTTATAAAGTAAGCATAAAACATACTAAATCAAGATTGGAAGTATGTCAATGACGTGTAAATCATAATGTAACACAAATTATCTCGAATTTGAAGCATGTAATTTTATTATGACTTGGTTATAATATAAACTGGGTATTAGAATATTTTTTGAGGAAGGCTTAGTCCTATCCAAGGTCTTACACTATAAATCACCAATGAGGTGGAAACACATGTGGGAATAATTAAAAAGATGTTTTAATTTATTAATTTGTGAGGAGAGCCTAATCCTATCCATGGTCTTACACTATAACTCACAAAGTGAACACCAATGAGATGAATGGTAATAAGGTTAAAAATTAGAAAATATTTTATTGTGATAATCTGTGAGGAGATCCTGGTATTATCCATGGTCTTACACTGCAACTCATAAAATAAAGCCCTAAGAAGAATGATTAGTTAACAAAACATTGTTCCTCAAGGAGAAATATTAAGATTGTTGTAATTAAATAAGGAATGTAAAAAGCATCACATAGGCATCTATGATAAAAACTTAGTAAACATGAGGCATACTATATACAAAGGAGAGACACTAAGAGTCTAGTGACCATTAAAATATAAAGGATACCTACTCAAACAAGTATAAAATTGTATAATAAAATAACTGAGATACTAGGATCAACTCATGAAGTTGATATAAACAAGAAAATTAAAATGGACCTACCTTCCCATAACATATTTCCATTCTTCGAGGCCTCTTACATAGTTATTGATCTACTATGAAGATTGGGTACTTGTGTGAGAAAATAAGTAGCACTTATAAATTGTTTTTAATTCTTCTATCCCAATCTACTCGTCTACTACACCCCAATGGACCTTGACTCCATCATGAGGCCAACTATGGAATTTGATCTTCAATTAGAAATAGGAGATGTGTTATGAATCACATCTTTTGATATGATTAGACTTTTGAAATGTATGTTTTTTTTGTCATTGGTTTTTATTTAAATGATTTATATTTTAACTTTTTTATGGCTTTGATGATTCCTCCTCTATATGGATTTTGAATAACCAACATGAGTGATAAAAATGATACACACAAATGAGCATTAGACTTTGGTTTAAAAGATATGTAGTAACCAAAGATATGAATGACTGAACACTAGGCTTACCTATGAACCAGTATGTAATCTCAAGTTTCAACTATATGTATGCTTATTATGTGAAAGGAAAATAAAGGAAGAAAGGAGATCTAAAATATATCTATATATGGTGGTAATATAATGAGAATTATTGTTTTATAATTGATCATAAGGTAAAAATAGAATACTAAGGGAATCGAGGTTGTATAACCAAGTCACAATAATAATTATTTGATATTTGAGTGTAATAATATAACAAACTTTCATTGTAAAAAGAAAATAAAAGAATCCATTAAATAAGTAAAGTCATAAACATAAGTGTCCATTAATGAAAATAATGATAAGAATCCATATGAAAAGGTGAAAAAACAAAATAAAAAACATGAAGCATAATATAGTGATCCATGTAAAATAGATAAGTGAAATCCAATTTGACACAGTCAAATGTATAAGAGATATAAAAATGGATCACAATCCAATCCAAATCATAAAGTAGAAAAATGTGAAAGAACACCATGTTATGTTCATAAATAATTATATATTTGACCACAAATATTATCCATAACATATAAAATATCTATATAAAGCTAAATTCTGATGCTAGCTAGAGTTTCATCAATATTCATTAAAAGTTGTTCAAAGACTTCCTTCTATATCATCTCAACTAAAAAGATAGGTATATTTGATGAAGAGTAATTTTCATGTGGGATCTCATGAGTAGGACATTTAAGGTGAATAATGAATGTCTTGATGGGAATAGTATCTGTGAAGCAAGAAGGAGGTGAAACCTATGGATAAGGAGCCTTCTTGCATGGGTGACTTATAAAAGGAGGAATGATTGGTGCTAGTGTTGACTATGGGAAATCATGAATATATTGTTGGAGTAATTAGAATCAATCAGTATGATGTGTACCACATTATTACCAAAGATAATATATTTCCCTATATTGAGGGATATACTTTGGTAATAGCTTAAGAGGAGGTATGGCCTTATCTTTGGGATGAGCAGTGGTTGGGTGCAATGTGTCGATGTATTACCTAAGTTTTTGGTAGTGAGTATAAGAGTAGTTATTTATCACATGAAAATAATAAATACATCTTCTATTATACTGTAGGGGTCTATTAGCTAAAGGGGTAAAATGAGAAGCCTAGGGTGGCTAATATAAATGGTAATCTTTGGTCCAATGATTGGTAACTTCATGTATATCATAATAAAGTTGATCTTCCTATTATGTGGGAAATGGATCAAGTTATGGTAAAGGAATAAATCCATCACTAAATAAGGGTGGTGCCAGAGCATAAACTAGACTAGTCACATCAATAGGTAAGTTTGGATGTGTAGTGGCTATAAGCACAATAGATAGCATCTCTGGAGGAAGCAAACTATGTAAGGGTCAAGGTGTCTATAAAAATGATAAGTACCTATCATGGCCTAAACCATAAGCATACTCCTGAGGGGATCGACTATGACTTGGGCCATACCATGTGAGTGTTCCATCTCTAGATTGTGAAAAAAAGTGGAAAGACTAGTGTTAAGTGATAGAAAAGAAGGAATGTTAAAATAAGAAAAACAATATTGAAATAAAGAAGAGTGATATCAAATAATTTTTGCATTTATAGCTTAGATGAATCCATCAAAAAATGGGTCATTTAAAACATAACCATCATCATAGTCAGGTGTATGCAAGTCTATGGTACATGTAGGAATGACTTTGTCATTAGAGGAAGCATGATGGATAGAGTGTTTAGTTTTGGTTAATATAATAGGTATGTCATCATAAGGTAGATGATAGGATCAAGGTTGAAGAGAAGGAGGAAGTTGGACAATGATGTGAGGGTAAATATTAAATTTTTTGATCTTGAGTCTTATCTCATCTGGGTCATCATCATCATCAAATTCTAAGAGGTTAGGTGGAATGTTCTCAATTAATTTAGGGTGACCATTATAACCTTAAATGGAGTTGATTGAATAGATAAATATTTGGGATTCCTGAAATGGGACACTAGGCAGGGGTTCAAGTGTAGGTATTTTAAAGATACCACAATCTTATAAATGTGTGAAATTCTAAGGTTTTGTGTCCCCTTGAATCTTGTATATAGCTCTATTATGAGGATATTTGATGCATTGGTATGTGGATGAGGTGATTTCTCTCATACGATGAGTCTAAGGTCGACCAATTAAGATGTAATAAAGTGGACAGTTAAAGATCATAACTTTCATAGAGACGATAATAGGAGTAATGGTAATAAGATTCTACACACAACCTAGAGGAAGCATTTACCTTCTATCATAGACTTGGCACGTATTACATGAATATTTGAGGTTGCATTTAGAATATCCAAGTGTCTTAATGAAGTCAAAAAAGGCAACACAAGTAACTGAACCTTCATTAATTAGAGCATGCTTAAGTTGAATATCACCAATTTGGATGCTAATGAATAGAGAAGGATCATATGCATAAATAAGTATCTCATCAAGAATCATGCAAGCAATAGGGAACTTAAGTGAGAGAGAAGTGTCCATTATTTCATCAACATGGATGGACATCTCTTCACATTGTTAAAGCATACTATCTTCAGATCTAGAAAAGGTAGTTTGACAAAGGATGTTCATTTCAAATGATAATTACATTAGGCATTTTCAGTGATAGGGATAAGTTCTTATTAATTATAAGAAAAGTATTTGAGATGGGAGATGAGAAATTTCCACAATAGGATCCCATTCGTCATAACCCATGGGAGGATTGTTAGATATAGGTGCATAGTGTTTCAAGAGATCTTGGGAAGGAGGGTTGGAGGTATAATTAAACTTGTGCTTATAGGATATGGTTGGTTTAGGTTGATTATAGGTGGTTTTAGTTACTTTAGGTGATGTGGTGGTTAGTCTAAGTATTTCTTGTGGTTGAGTACAAGAAATACTATTGAAAGTTTAGGGTATGTTGTCTTGTTGTGTGGATGTTAGGGGAAGAGTAGAAATGGTATGAGAGGTATAATCAATTTATGTTTTTGATAGTGATGTTAATATAGTTATTGAATCATCTTACCCCAATTATATTAGATGGGATGGGGAAGCATCCTAAATGACATGGAATGATTGAGAGGTGTGGTGTGTAGGTATTGGATTTGAGTCAATAAAATTAATTACTCTTCTTATGTTAGTCATATTAATCATGTTTTCATCATCATTAATAAGGTATATAATATTTTCAACATTGTTTTTAGTAAGATTAAGTTGTTCGATGTTATATTGGTGGTTAGGAAGGGGATCATTATAGATATCTAGATGAGCATTAGCTTGGTTTTATCTTGCATTTCATGAGATTTAAAATCTATATCATAAGCTTGTTGATGCTTTCAAATAAGGATTTCATGATCAAAGTTAGGACCAAGAAGAAAATCCATAGCAAGATTTTGTACATATAATTCTCATGAAAATGGGCCCAACTTGCATGAAACCAAAAAAATATATTTGGATCATAACACAATTTCATAGGGTGAGGGGGGTCAAAATATCATGGTAGAGGTCTTGGGGGACATTTTTGAAGTTATTATAGGGATAGTGGATTGTGCACATTAGTGTGGTTATGTTGAGAAAATGTGGGAGTAAGAGTGGTGTTAGTAGGGGGATCATGATCCATGGGGTTGTTTGGAGAAATATATTGGATGTTATGTGTTGACTAAATTTTAATTTTAGTCAAATTGGGTCAACCCCTACATATTTAAACTTTTTACAAGTTCCCATATGTCTAATAGGATCTCATGTGTGTCTAAATACCTTACCTATCCCTACTCTAGCCTTGGTTTAAACCTAGCTTTCTTGTACTTGTTTAGTCAACCAAAGTCAACTCTAGTCAAACATGGTAAAAGGCTCAAATTGTTTTGTAAATGTCCTAATGTGATCATTTAGGTTTTTTAAAGTGTTCATAAGTCATAAATTGATCCTTTTCTATGTTTCATAGTCCAAAAATGCCCTTTTGTCACATTTTTGGCTCATTAAATGACATGTACAAATTGATTATGGAATAAATTTGTCACCAAAGGAGTTTTCAATTTGGATGGGTTCATAATATGTTAGGAGGAAGTTAGAGTTAGGTCAAGAAGTAGTTTCATGCATGAAAATAAGGAAAGCTCCTAAAAAAATTACCCCTTAATTAGACTTATATGGACTTGGGAAGTCCTACTACAGCTAAAAATGTGGTAATGTACCTCTTCATCTCCCTTAAGTATTTAAAATGCCTATTTTATAGAGAAAAGGTTATATGAATCAAATTTCTCTTCTATTTCTTCTTTCTTACCTTTGTAAGCCAAGGAGAGCCAACTTTGCATGCTTGGTATAAGTCATACAGGTGAAGTTGGGAGGACTGATCTTGGGGGTTGAAATAGGTCTAATTTAGATTCATTTTCATGGAAACAAGTTTCAATTTCATGGCTTATCCTTTATTAACCATCACTACGAAGCGAGGCAGCTTTTTATGCTCATTCATTCCTGAGGGGTTACTGTTTGATCTAGTTTCTAAATAGTTTGATTTGGTTTGATGAAATTGATGGTTTTATATGTGTCTCAGGTCCTCTCCATATGTTTTCCATAGTTTTATTGGTTTTTTAAATCTCAAGAGTTCAAGAATCCTCTTCTAGGCTTGTTTTTGGTATAATTTCACCCTTACTGCTCTATACTTAGAAATATGCACCTATAAGTACCTTGAAGGAAGTTTTTGTTGGGGATCAACCAACAATGTTGATTACAATATGAAAGTAATAAATGCAGAATTAACTAGAATGATAAATAGCAAAGAATAAGAGATACAAGAAACCACCCTGAAAACTTGTATTAAACTCTTTATAGAAGGAATACAATTGAAGAAACTTCTTTTCTTCCATACCTCTCTCAGATGTACAGATCTCTCTCTAGATCTCTACAAGAGCTCTCTCCCTCAAGAGCTCTCTCTCTCAATTACAATCAACTCCAACAACCTGGATTGATTGACATATACAATTTCGTACTGTTCAACACTAATCATACAATAAGCTAAGAAGATCTATCTTATTATATAATAATTAGGAAACATGAGCATACAACTACAGCCATCAGATGCACCTCCTAATCAAGGGCTCTAAACAGTGTTACTAATAATAGAGATGCAGACTTAAGACTATTACTTAATCCTAACATGCAAACACTCTGTTCTGTCCACGGAAATAGCTTTCTGGATGCACAAGTAACCGACGTCGATTCCTACTTGTTTGCCTGTGACCGACGTCGACCGATCCCTGTCGACGCTGGCATCTCCTGGTCTGCTCTTGATCGACGTCGGTCGCTCCTGACCGATGCCAGTGTCTGTGTAAACCTGCAACTTTGCAAAATGCTCCTTTGGTGAAGCTTTTAGCTCCACACCTTAACAATCTCCCACTTGGAGATAAATAGCTGCACCAGTACCTGTACAGCAACATCTTCTAGCTCTTCCATCTTTAACTCAATCATGAAGACCAACAAAAGTTGAATGAAGATTCAACTTCTCCTTTGTTACCAGCTTGGTTAACATATCAGTAGGGTTCTTATCTGTATGGATCTTCTCCAGCTTCAACTCACCATCTTCCAATTCCTGTCTAATGAAGTGGTACCTAAGTTGTATATGCTTTGTTCTTGAATGAAAGTCTGAATTATTAGCCAAATGAATTGCACTCTAACTATCACTGTATAATCTGTAACTCTCTTGCTCCTTTCCAAGCTCTTCTATGAACCGTGTCATCCATATCATCTCTTTGCTAGCCTCTGTGACTGCAATATACTCTGCTTCTGTAGTTGACAAGACAACAACCTTCTGTAACTTTGATATCCAGCTAACTGTCGTTCCACCAAAAGTGAAAACATACCCTATGGTGCTCCTTCTACCATCCAAATCACTTGCCATATTTGAATCTACATAACCATGTAGAGAATTATCTGAACCTCCATAGCACAAATGCCTACTATTGGTTCCTCTCAGATATCTAAGGGTCCACTGAACTGCTTTCCAGTGTTCTTTCCCTGCATTGGCCATATACTTACTTAAAACTCCCACTGCTTGGGTAATATCCAGTCTAGTACACACCATTGCATACATTAAACTCCCTACTGTGGAAGAATATGGAACTCTACTCATGTACTCTACCTCATCATATGAATTAGGACATTGTTCTTTACTCAACTTAAAATGTCCAGCCAAAGGTGTGCTTAATGGTTTTGCATCCTGCATATTGAACCGTTTCAACACCTTGTTCACATAATCCTCTTGAGACAAAATCAACCTGTGATTTTTCCTATCTCTCTTAATACTCATGCCAAGGATTTTCTTTGCTGCTCCCAAACCTTCATGGCAAACGCGTGAGCTAATTTCACATTAAGCTCAGAGATATCATGCATGTGTGATCCTGCAACTAGCATATCATCTACATACAACAATAGAATAATATATCTACCATTATCCAATCTCTTAAAATACATACAATGGTCAGATTGACACCTACTGTAGCCATGCTCAGTCATAAACCTGTCAAATCTCAGATACCACTGTCTAGGAGCTTGCTTGAGGCCATACAAGCTTTTCTTCAATCTGCACACTAACTTCTCCTTATCTTTGACCTCAAATCCTTCCAGCTGATCCATATATATTTCTTCATCCAAATCTCCAAGAAGAAACGATGTCTTAACATCAAGCTGCTCAAGATGCAAATTCTCAATAGCAACTAAAGACAATGCAGTCCGTATATAAGTCATTTTAACAACAGGAAAAAAAATCTCACCAAAATCAATACCTGGTTTCTGTGCAAATCTTTTCACTACCAACCTGGCCTTATATCTCATCTATTTGTTCTCACCTTCCTTCAATCTGTAAGTCCATCTGTTCTTTAGTGTCTTCTTACCAGTTGGCAACTCAACCAAATCCCATGTTTGGTTCTCTTTCAAGGACTCCATTTCCTCAACCATGCCACGCTCCCACTGATTCTTGGATTCTACCTGTATTGCTTTTTCAAAACTCTCTAGTTCTCCACCATCAGTTAGCAATAAATAGAATAATGAAGGGGAATATTGAATTGGAGGTTTACTTACCCTTTTTAACCTCCTGATGGGCATCTGAGACTCATTCACAACACGTTGTCCGCCCAAATTCTCTGACAATGACCGACCTCGGTCACCTCCAGGCCTGTAACTGGCCGATGTCGGTTCTGCGTGACCGACATCGGTTCCTTCCTGGCCGATGTTGGTCACTGTATGATCGACATCGGTTTTTGTTCTATCAACGTCGGTTCCTACCTGGCCAACGTCAGTCTCTGTGTTTTCCTGTTTGTGATTATTTCTTCTCGTGAGCTCATTTTGGACCGTCACATCATCCAATTCTCTATTGCTCTGCCCAGATTGATTCAGCTTCTTCAGTTGATCACTATACATCACTTTTTCATTGAAAACAACATTATGGCTCCTAATTATCTTGTTAGTTCCTAGATTCCAAAAGCTGAATCCGAAATCATCAGAGCCATAGCCAATAAATGTGCACCTCATAGACTTAGCATCCAGCTTCTTTCTATTTTCCTTATCAACGTGCACAAAGGCTTCACAACCAAAAACTTTGAGAAATGAGAGATCTACCTTTTTACCTGTCCATGCCTCTTCTAGAATTCCACCATCCAGGGCTATAGAGGGTCCTCTGTTAATCAGGTACACTGCAGTATCCACAACTTCTGCCCAAAACTCTAAGGGCAAACCAGCATGCAATCTCATACACCTTGCATGCTCCATTATTGTTCTGTTCATCCTTTCAGCAACTCCATTTTGCTGAGGTGTCCTTGGAACCATCCTTTGCCTGCAGATTCCATGCATATAACAATACCAGTTGAACTTATAGCTGCAGAACTCACCACCATTGTCAGATCTCAGGCACTTCAATCTTCTGCCTGTTTCATTCTCAACCATAGCTTTTCAAATCTTAAAAGTCTCAAATACATCAGATTTTTTCTTAATACAATAGACCCATACCTTTCTTGTAGCATCATCTATGAATGAAACATAGTACTGTGATCCTCTAATAGAAGCAACCTGAGCCGGTCCCCACACGTCTGTGTGAACAAGCTACAACTTATGCTTCTTCTTTGTTGACCCAGTCTTGAGAAAACTCACTCTCTTTTATTTTCCAAAAACACAGTGCTCACAAAAATCCAGATCTATGCTTTTCAAATCTGAAAGGTTACCTTTTGACTTAAGAATGGACATTC
Organism: Torreya grandis; assembly: GCA_037957365.1. Classification (NCBI taxonomy): domain Eukaryota; kingdom Viridiplantae; phylum Streptophyta; class Pinopsida; order Cupressales; family Taxaceae; genus Torreya; species Torreya grandis. The sequence continues at coordinate 1,224,585 of JARHVA010002626.1, forward strand.
CCTTCTCACTCATGTGGCCGAGCCTAGAGTGCCACAACTTTGCATCCACATCTGGAGTAGATAATACAAAAGGAGAATTTTTAGTAACACAATTACATAAATAGAGAGTACCTACTCTCTTACCTCTGGCCATTATAAGTGCACCCTTGGTCACCTTCCAAGATTCAGTTGTGAGAGTTACTGTACAACCCTCATCCCCTAACTTTCCTGCAAAAATCAAATTTCTCTTCAAGCTGGGAACATGCATGACGTCTCTCAACACCCATGTGTTGCCATTCTGCATTTTCAACTGCACTTTTCCTTTGCCAATAATTTTACAAGGCTCATCATCCCCTAAATACACTATTCCAAAATCTCCATGGACATAGTCACTAAAATATTCTCTATTAGGGGTAGCATGAAAAGATGCACCAGAATCTAAAACCCAAGATTCTATATTATTATGCAAAGAGAATATTAGAGCATCTTGTGCAATACCTACAACCTTTACTTCTTCTTTTCCTTCGTGTTGATTATCCTCCTTAGGCTTTGACCAGCAATCTCTGCTTATGTGCCCTATCTTTCCACAATTTTAGCATTGTGGCTTCCTGCCATTTCTGAATTTGGATCTACCTCTCACCTTTGACTTAGACCTTGATCTCCCTTTCTTGCTCTTCTCTTTCTGCCTTCCCCTGCTCTCAAAACTTAAAGCATTCCCTGATGTTTCCTCTGTGTTTTTCCTGTGAGTTTTTTCATTCAAGATTACACTAACAACATCCTCTACTTTTAAAATATTTGAAGCAGATGCATTGTTACTAACTGCCATTACCAAGCTATGCCAGCTTTCAGGCAAAGAACATAATATTAAAAGAGCTTTAATTTCATCATCAAACACTATTTTTACTGAACTTAATTGATTTACAATTCCATGGAAATCATTTAGCTGATTAGATACAGATCCACCTTCCTAGATACGCAAATTAAATAACTGCGTCATAAGATATACCATATTTGAAGCTAAGGGTTTTTCATACAAATTTACTAAATTAGTCATCAACTCTACCATTGTCTTTGCCTATGATAAATTAGATATCACAGTGGATGCCAGACTCAATCTTATAGACCCAAGAGCCTTTCTATCAAGAACTTCCCATTCTTCATCATCCATGTCTGTGGACTTCTTTGCAATCCCACCTAACAGTAAGTATAGATATTTTTGATACAGATAATCCTCTATCTGCATTCTCCAACATTGATAATTTTTACCATTGAACTTCTCCATTCTCAGTTTACTTTCTTCTACCATTGCTTCTCCCACTCAAACAGAAATCCTTACAAAAACCCCTATGAGTACCCTGTAATCAATACACACTAACCAAATCTGAAACACCTGTTAGTCAACCTGAGCTCTGATACCAGTTGTTGGGGATCAACCAACAATGTTGATTACAATATGAAAGCAATAAATGCAAAATTAACCAGAATGATAAATAGCAAAGAACAAGAGATACAAGAAACCACCCTAAAAACTTGTATTAAACTCTTTACAGAAGGAATACAATTGAAGAAACTTCTTTTCTTCCACACCTCTCTCAGATGTACAAATATCTCTCTATATCTCTTTCCCTCAAGAGCTCTCTCTCTCAATTACAATCAACTCCAACAACCTGGATTGATTCACATATACAATTCTGTATTGTTCAACACTAATCATACAATAAGCTAAGAAGATCTATCCTATTATATAATAATTAGGAAACATGAGCATACAACTACAGCCATCAGATGCACCTCTTAATCAAGGGCTCTAAATAGTCTTACTAATAATAGAGATGCAGACTTAAGACTATCACTTAATCTTAACATGCAAACACTCTGTTCTGTCCACAGAAATAGCTTTTTGGACGCATAGGTAACCGACGTCGGTTCCTGCCTATTTGCCTGTGACCGACGTCGACTGATCCCTATCGATGCCGGCATCTCCTGGTCTGCTCTTGACTCACGTCAGTCGCTCCTGACCGACGCCGGTGACTGTGTAAACCTACAACTTTGCAAAACGCTCCTTTGGTGAAGCTTTTAGCTCCACACCTTAACAGTTTTCCACATTCAAATTAAGGCATTGAATGTGTATGGATGTTTTAATACTATTAAGGTACATAGGATGATCAAGGTAAGGAGAAAAAAATCATGCATTTTCCTTACAATACCATACATGATGCCTGATAACGACCTATAGGTGGTCTTGATAGAGGTTAAAATAGTCATTTTGGAGATTTGAATCATAATATGATTCCCATTTGAGGGCCTAAGATGGGGTGAAGGAATGACAGACCATTATGAGGGATTATATTTACAAATTAGAAGGTGGGAACATGTTGAAGGCAAATGACTGAATTCCAAGAACTTGTCCCTAAAAGGGAAAAACATAGGCCCTGTAGGTTTTGGTAATATCATAAAATATAGTTTAAACAAACCTTGATACTTCCCAATCAATTATATTTTTAGTCCTCATATAATACAATACATATGCAAATTTTTAAATTTAGATACCTAAGGGAGGGTGGTTTTTGAAGAGCTCAAATATGGCCCTAAATGTACTGTGAGCAGGCAGAGAGGTTTATAGTTTCAAGCCCAAAAGGAGAGATTTTCACTCAAATTTGAAACTTAGACCTAACATCATGTTCAAATGATTCCAATGGATGAGAGTGATGTTATAACTTAAGATCACTAAAATATAATATGAGTTGCATACGTTTACCTCACACACTTACCCTCAGTCTGTACATGTGACCTTAATAAGCACCTACAGCAGGGGTCACAAGGGAAGTGTCTCATCCATGGAAAATCATAGTTGGTTTCAAATAAATAATATAGGTGTTTTCAAGATTATAAACATATTTTTTAACCTTAGATATGTTTCAAATAATTTTTTGACATCATGACCAAGTGGATGAGTTCAATAAACACCTACAGCTATCTAAGGACTAAGACAACAGTGGGCATAAAGAGCTCAATCAAGTTAAGCCTAAGGATGAGATAGGGGGTTTAAAACCAATGATATTGGATATAAAAGGATTATATACACCATTATCAATGAATTCCAATATTATATAGCTCGCTAATGCCCTAACACCATCTACAACCCTGTATATGGAAATATAGGCAGTGAGTTAAGAATAAGGTTTTCTTGGTACTAAAAGAGACTATGTTGTGGATTTTGGCTTAGACAAAGTGGAAAGTGACCTCAAGGGACTCTTGATAGGTATGAAAACACTATTTTAATCTTACTTTATGACAATAAACATACAAGTGTCAGCTAAAGTATGGTGTCTTAGTCAAAATAGTGGGTGACCTATTTATGAGCTAATGTGCATGTAAATGACCTAGTAAAGCATGAAATGGTTCTCAACAAGTGTAAACCACCATAGATAGTAAAATAAGGTTCCAAAACATGTTTTCAAGTCTCATTTTAAAACATCATAACCTACAAGTAGGCGTGAACAAGGGTTTATTAAGCAACCTACAGTCAGGATTTTGTGAACCCAGTCTTGAAAATGGAGCATAGAGGTGGTTTGAGAGATCAGGGTGTTGGAGAAATATTGGAGGCACTATATGTGATATCAAAAACATATATATGTCCTTTAAATGACCATATGTTAATACATAGAGCTTCCAATTTCATGAAACATAGTCTAATGGCAAAAACTCCACACAGTTTGCCTTCAAAAAAGCTAGTTTTAGGATTTGAGAGAGATGGAGGGTCAAATAACTAAATTAGGAGATAAATTTTTGTGGAGAGAATCCTTGTTAATTTAATAACCATATACAATTGTTGGTTTTATGATACTAATAGGTTAAGTTCCCCTAATTTATCTCAGACAAGGGGTACTTTTCCCTTGCACCAAAACCTATAATTTTGGAGTATGGGCTAAGATAGTGAACCAAAGGTAAAGGAAATATTTCAGGAGGGTTTTTGGAGTTGAAGTACATCTGGTAAAACATGTGAAACTAATTAGGAAGGTTTGAATCCAAACAGGTTGCTCCATGCTCAAAGGTTTATAGTCATGCAGGGTAGGTAGAATTAGGGCCTAAAACCAAATGGGAAGACACCTTTATCTATAGCCTTGATTAGACATTTTCATCATTTGGGTCATGTTTTCTATGTGTAAATAGATGTGTCTAAGCTATATAGATGTAAGGAAAACATCAAAAGGTTTATTTTAGTCTTAGGTTGTGGGCAAAATTATGGAAACAAGGTTTAAGCCTAAGGTAAATGATGGGTTAAGAGTATTTATAACATGATATGATCATTCCAATGGTTTGAGACATGTTTGTGGGATGTGTATTGTTTTTTAACCTTCATCTTAAAGATAAATCCACCAAGAATCCATTTTTTGGATTGAAGGCACCCAGACCATGCAAAATGCTCAGAAATGACTCAAATGGCCAATTTGAAATGTGTGTCTCTCATGGAGAGTCAAGGCATTTGAAGATGGTGGAGAGGGTCCCTAAGAAGACTTTAGTGGAATTTTGATTGAATTCTAATGTATGGTATTTATGAATAAAGGCTAAGACCTAAAACCCTCACAAGCCCCAATTTAGACCCAATGGAGAAAAGATTACAAATGGAGTATCCAAATGAAGAGTAAAGGCTAAGGAGATGATTTGGAGTTGTAGAGGACTCTCTAGGGTCCTCTACCATCTAACTAAAATGTACACCTGTACAAAAGAGGTAAAATAGAGCTTATTTTGATATTTTTATGTGTTTTGCAGGCATGGAGAAATTTCAAAAGATGTAACCACCTTTGGGAGAGAGATTAGGACTTATTATAAGTCCTCATGTCCATATATTGAGCTATATAATCTCCCAAGTGTACCTACCATCTCCTTCATCTCAGCCAATCACAATGAACAAGTAGTGAATAATCAATGAAAATGGTGAAACTCTAATTGGGAAGCATTTTAATGATTTATTAATGAACTTATGACTTGAAAACTCATGATGGGTGTCATTCCTACTTGTGCATGGATCAAATTGTAGAATTGGAAGCATTTTGTGTGCCAAGTGTTAGAGGTGCATGGGAAGGAGTTATTTGTGACTGTTAAGATGATTTCTCATGGATAGAAAAATATGGATGATTAGGGACTAATCCAATGCATGTAGAAGATTTTTAGTAACCCCTCCCCCTCAGATGAATCATTACACCTAACCCTATTTAGTGATGAGGTAGATTTGTAAAGGCAAATCATGAGGGTAGTTTCATATGCAAGTAAAAGAGGATCTACACTACATATGGAGAAGTTGGATGACTTGGGAGACATGTGTCCATATTTTCCTCATAAGACCTATCTCACTCTTGATTCTATGACTATTATAATTCCTTCTCCACACTTGACAAGTGTTTTAGTGAATCTTGAGCTTCCCTTTCTCTCTCTCTCTCCTCTCATAATTGCTATAAATACTGGCCTTTTTTGCTATTGTACAAATATCTCCATTTGAGTATGATGAAGCCCTGCTCAATTTTTGCCTTAAACTAATAAATGATGTTGTTTTACCTCATTTAAGATTTCACTAAGTGCATGTTATGATTGTTGGTCTTGTGAAAGTGTATTTTGCTTACCTTCACACTTTACTCTTCCTAGTGCCTTGTGTGGATTGAAAGATCTCTTTTAGAAGTCATCAAGAAGTGTCTAATATGGATTGAAGGTATAGAGAGTATCTCATTCATTAACAAATGCTAAGACCTAAAACCTCTCTAAAACCCTCATAAACCCCAATTTAGACTCGATGGAGAAAAGATTACAAATGGAGTATCCAAATGGGGAGTAAAGGCTAAGGATATGATTTGGAGTTGTATAAGACTCTCTAGGGTCTTGTTCCATTCAATTTATATGTACACCTATATGGAAGAGTTACAACATAGCTTGTTTTGATAGTTTTATGTGTTTTGTAGGCATGGAGAACTTTCAAAAGATGCAACCACCTTTGGGAGAGATATTAAAACTTATTCTTGTTAAGGTGTGGAGCCTAAAAGCTTCACCTAAGGAGCGTTTTGCAGTTTGCAGGTTTACACAGTCACTGGCATCGGTCAGGAGCGACCAACATCAGTCAGGAGCAGTTCAGAAGATGCCGGCATCGACAGGGATCGATCGACATCGATCACAGGCAAGCAGGCAGGAATCGATGTCGGTTACCTGTGCGTCCAAAAAGCTATTTCCATAGACATAACCGAGTGTTTGCATGTTAGGATTAAGTCATAGTCTTAAGTCCGCGTCTCTATTATTAGTAAGATTGTTTTAGATCCCTTGTTTAAGAGGCATAACTATTGGTTGTAAATGCATGCTCAAGTTTCCTAATTCTATATGTAGGATTAAATCTTCTTAGCTTATTGTAGTGTATTTTGAGAAAGAACAGTACAGAATTGTATATGTGAATCAATCCAGGTGTTGGAGTTGATTGTACTTGAGAGAGAGAGCTCTTGAGGGAAAGAGATCTAGAGAGAGATCTGTACATCTGAGAGAGGTGTGGAAGAAAGAAGTTTCTTCAATTGTATTCCTTCTGTAAAGAGTTTAATACAAGTTTTTAGGGTGATTTCTTGTATCTCTCATTGTTTGCTATTTATCATTCTAGTTACTTGTCATTCTGATTTAATTTCGCATTTATTGCTTTCATAAGTGTAATCAAATTGTTGGTTGATATCCAACAAGTGGTATCAGAGCCTTGGTTGTAGGTTTAGAGCTTGATACCAACAAGTGGTATCAGAGCTCAGGTTCACTAACAGGGGGTTCAGATCTATGTAGTGTGTATTGATTACAGGGTACTCACAGGAGTTTTTGTAGGGATTTCTATTTGAGTGAGAGAAGCAATGGCAGAAGAAAGTAAACTAAGAATGGAGAAGTTTAATGGCAAAAATTATCAACATTGGAGAATGCAGATAGAGGATTATCTGTATCAAAAACATCTATACTTACCGTTAGGTGGGATTGCAAAGAAGCCCACAGACATGGATGATGAAGAATGGAAAGTTCTTGATAGAAAAGCTCTGGGGTCTATAAGACTGAGTCTGGCATCTACTGTGATATCTAATTTATCACAAGAAAAAACAATGGTAGAGTTGATGACTACTTTAGCAAATTTGTATGAAAAACCCTTAGCTTCTAATAAGGTATATCTTATGAAGCAGCTATTTAATCTGCGTATGCAGGAAGGTGGATCTGTATCTAATCACCTGAATGAATTCCATGGAATTGTAAATCAATTAAGTTCAGTCAATATTGTGTTTGATGATGAAATTAAAGCTTTTTTAATATTATGTTCTTTACCTGAAAGCTGGCATAGCTTAGTAATGGCAGTTAGTAATATTGCATCTGCTTCAAATATTTTAAAAGTAGAGGATGTTGTTAGTGTTATCTTGAATGAAAAAATTTGCAGGAAAAGCACAGAGGAAACATCAGGGAATGCTTTAAGTTTTGAGAGCAGGGGAAGGTAAAAAGAAAATAGCAAGAAAGGGAGATCAAGGTCTAAGTCAAAGGTGAGAGGTAGATTCAAATCCAAAAATGGCAGGAAGCCACAATGCTAGAATTGTGAAAAGATGGGGCACATAAGCAGAGATTGTTGGTCAAAGCCTAAGGAGGACAATCAGCATGAAGAAAAAGAAGAAGAAAAAGTTGCAGGTATTGCACAAGATGCTTTAATATTCTCTTTGCATAATAATATAGAATCTTGGGTTTTAGATTCTGGTGCATCTTTTCATGCTACCCCTAATAGAGAATATTTTAGTGACTATGTCCATGGAGATTTTGGAATAGTGTATTTAGGGGATGATGAGCCTTGTAAAATTATTGGCAAAAGAAAAGTGCAGCTAAAAATGCAGAATGGCAACACATGGGTGTTTAGAGATGTTATGCATGTTCCTAGCTTGAAATGGAATTTGATTTCTGTAGGAAAGTTAGGGGATGAGGGTTGTACAGTAACTATCATAGCTGAATCTTAGAAGGTGACCAAGAGTGCACTTGTAATGGCCAGAGGTAAGAGAGTAGGTACTCTCTATTTATGTAATTGTGTTACTAATAATTTTCTTTTTATATTATCTACTTCAGATGTGGATGCAAAATTGTGGCACTCGAGGCTTGGCCACATGAGTGAGAAGGGAATGTCAATTCTTAAGTCAAAAGGTAAGCTTTCAGATTTGAAAAGCATAGATCTAGATTTTTGTGAGCACTGTGTTTTTAGAAAATAGAAGAGAGTCAGTTTTCTCAAGACTGGGTCAACAAAGAAGAAGCATAAGTTGCAGCTTGTTCACACAGATGTGTGGGGACCGGCTCAGGTTGCTTCTATTGGAGGATCATAGTACTATGTTTTGTTCATAGATGATGCTACAAGAAAGGTATGGGTCTATTGTATTAAGAATAAATCTGATGTATTTGAGACTTTTAAGATTTGGAAAGCTATGGTTGAGAATGAAACAGGCAGAAGATTGAAGTGCCTGAGATCTGACAATGGTGGTGAGTTCTATAGCTATAAGTTCAATTGGTATTGTTATATGCATGGAATCCGCAAGCAAAGGATGGTTCCAAAGACACCTCAGCAGAATAGAGTTGCTAAAAGGATGAACAGAACAATTATAGAGCGTGCAAGGTGTATGAGATTGCATGCTGGTTTGCCCTTAGAGTTTTGGGTAGAAGCTGTTGATACTGCAATGTATCTGATTAACAGAAGACCCTCTACAGCTCTGAATGGTGGAATTCCAGAAGAGGCATGGACAGGTAAAAAGGTAGATCTCTCATTTCTCAAAGTTTTTGGTTGTGAAGCCTTTGTACACATTGATAAGAAAAATAAAAAGAAGTTGGATGCTTAGTCTATGAGGTGCACATTTATTGGCTATGGCTCTGATGATTTTGGATTCAGGTTTTGGAATCTAAAAACTAAAAAGATAATTAGGAGCCGTGATGTTGTTTTCAATGAAAAAGTGATGTATAGTGATCAGCTAAAAAAGCTGAATCAATCTGGGTAGAGCAATGAAGAATTGGACAAGTTGACGGTCTAAAATGAGCTTGCAGCAAAAATTAATCACAAACAAGAAAACACAGAGATCGACGTCGGCCAAGCAAGAATCGACATCGGTAGAACAGAAACTGATGTCGGTCATACAGAGACCGATGTCGATAGAACAGGAATCGATGTCGGTCAGGCAGAACCGACGTCGACCAGTTATAGGCCTAGAAGTGATCGAGGTTGGTCACTGTTAGAGAATTTGGGTAGACAGCATGTTGTGGATGAGTCTCAGACGCCCATCAGGAGGTCAGAAAGGGTAAGTAAACCTCCAATTCGATATTCTCCTTCATTATTCTATTTATTGCTAACTGATGGTGGAGAACCAGAGAGTTTTGAAGAAGCAATATAGGTGGAGTCCAAGAGTCAGTGGGAGCATGGCATGGTCGAAAAAATAGAGTCCTTGAAAGAGAACCAAACATGGGATTTGGTTGAGTTGCCAGCAGGTAAGAGGACACTGAAGAACAGATGGACCTACAGGTTGAAGGAAGGTGAGAATGGAAAGATGAGATATAAGGCCAGATTGGTAGTGAAAAGATTTGCACAAAAACTAGGTATTGATTTTGGTGAGATTTTTTTTCTTGTTGTTAAAATGACTTCTATACAGACTGTATTGTCTTTAGTTGCTATTATTAAGACAGTGTTTCTTCATGGAGATTTGGATGAGGAAATATATATGGAACAGCTGGAAGGATTTGAGGTCAAGGGTAAGGAGAAGTTAGTGTGCAGATTGAATAAAAGCTTGTATGGCCTCAAGCAAGCTCCTAAACAGTGGTATTTGAGATTTGACAGGTTTATGATTGAGCATGGCTACAGTAGGTGTCAATCTGACCATTGTGTGTATTTTAAGAGATTGGATAATGGTAGATATATTATTTTGTTGTTGTATGTAGATGATATGCTAGTTGTAGGATCACACATGCAGGATATTTCTGAGCTTAAGGTGAAATTAGCTCAAACATTTGCCATGAAGGATTTGGGAGTAGCAAAGAAAATCCTTGGCATGAGCATAAGAGAGAGAAAAAATCACAGGTTGATTTTGTCTCAAGAGGATTATGTGAACAAGGTGTTGAAACGATTCAATATGCAGGATGCAAAACCGGTAAGCACACCTTTGGCTGGACATTTTAAGTTGAGTAAAGAACAATGTCCTAATTCACATGATGAGGTAGAGTACATGAGTAGAGTTCCATATTTTTCCACAGTAGAGAGTTTAATGTATGCAATGGTTTGTACTAGACCGGATATTGCCCAAGCAGTGGGAGTTATAAGTATATGGCTAATCCAGGTAAGGAACACTGAAAAGCAGTTCAGTGGATCCTTAGATATCTGAGAGGAATCAGCAATAGGCATTTGTGCTATGGAGGTTCAGATACTTCTCTACATGGTTAGGTAGATTCAGATATGGCAAGTGATTTGGATGGTAGAAGGAGCACCACAGGTTATGTTTTCACTGTAGGTGGAATGGCGGTTAGCTGGATATCAAAGTTACAGAAAGTTGTTGCCTTGTCAACTACAGAAGCAGAGTATATTACAGTCACAGAGGCTAGCAAAGAGATGATATGGATGACACGGTTCATAGAAGAAATTAGAAAGGAGCAAGAGAGTTGCAGATTATATAGTGATAGTCAGAGTGCAATTCATTTGGTTAAAAATTCAGCCTTTCATTCAAGAACAAAGCACATACAGCTTGGGTACCACTTCATAAGACAGGTATTGGAGGATGGTGAGTTGAAGCTGGAGAAGATCTATACAGATAAGAATCCTGCTGATATGTTTACCAAGCCGATTACAAAGGAGAAGTTGAATCTTCATTCAACTTTTGTTGGTCTTCATGATTGAGTTGAAGATGGAGGAGCTAGAAGATGTTGTTGTACAGGTACTGGTGTAGTTGTTTATCTCCAAGTGAGATTGTTAAGGTGTGGAGCCTAAAAGCTTCACCTAAGGAGTGTTTTGCAGTTTGCAGGTTTACACAGTCACCGGCATCGGTCAGGAGCGACCGATGTCGGTCAGGAGCAATTCAGAAGATGCTGGCATTGGTAGGGATCGGCTGACGTCGGTCACAGGCAAGTAGGCAGAAACCGATGTCGGTTACCTGTGCGTCCAGAAAGCTATTTCCGTGGACAGAACCGAGTGTTTGCATGTTAGGATTAAGTCATAGTCTTAAGTCCACGTCTCTATTATTAGTAAGACTATTTTAGAGCCCTTGTTTAAGAGGCATAACTATTGGTTGTAAATGCATGCTCAAGTTTCCTAATTCTATATGTAGGATTAAATCTTCTTAACTTATTGTAGTGTATGTTGAGAAAGAACAGTATAGAATTGTATATGTGAATCAATCCAGGTTGTTGGAGTTAATTGTACTTGAGAGAGAGCTCTTGAAGGAAAGAGATCTAGAGAGAGATCTGTACATCTGAGAGAGGTGTGGAAGAAAGAAGTTTTTTCAATTGTATTCTTTCTGTAAAGAGTTTAATACAAGTTTTCAGGGTGGTTTCTTATATCTCTCATTGTTTGCTATTTATCATTCTAGTTACTTATCATTCTGATTTAATTCCACGTTTATTGCTTTCATAAGTGTAATCAAATTGTTGGTTGATATCCAACAATTCTAAGTCCTCACATCCATATATTGATCTATATAATCTCCCAAGTGTGCCTACCATCTCCTTCATCTTATCCAGTCACAGTGAACAAGCAGTGAACACTTAATGAAAATGGTCAAACTCTAATTGGGAAGCCTTTTAAGCCTTGATTCATGAACCTGATGACTTGGAAATTCTTGACAGGTGTCATTCCTCCTTTATCATGGATCATATTGTAGAATTAGTAGCATTTTGTGTGCCAAGTATGAGAGGTACATGGGAAGGAGTTATTTGTGACTGTCAAGGATGATTGATCATGGCCAAAAGAATAAGGATGATTAGGGACTAATCTAATACATGTAGGGGTTTGTCAGTAACCCCCTCCCTTATAAAAATCATTATACCTGACCCTATTTAGTTTTGAGGTAGTTTTTTGAAGGCAAATCATGAGGGCAGTTTCATGTGCAAGCAAAAGAGTATCTATGCCATATATGGAGAAGTTTGATGATTTGTGAGAGATGTGTCCATAGTTTCCTTGTAGGACCTATCTCACTCTTGATTCTATGACTATTATAACTCCTCCTTTCTTGAAAATATATTTAGTGAATCTTGAGCTTCCATTTCTCTCTTTCCTCTCACAATTTCTATAAATAGTGGCCTTTTTTGTTTTTGTATGGATCTCTCCACCTGAGTATGGTGAATCCTTGCTCAATTTTTTCCTTAAACTAATAAATAATTTTTTTTACCTCATTTAATATTTCACTAAGTTCATGTTATGGTTTTTGGTATTATGTAAGTGTATTTTGCTTACCTTCACATGTTACTCTTCCTAGTGCCTTGTGTGGATTGAAATCTCTCTTTTGTAGGTCAGCAAGAAGTGTCTAATGTGGATTGTAGGTATAGTGAGTAGCTCATTAATTAGTGTTTCTATAACACCTATTTTCTAATTCCTCCTAGCCTAAGCTCTCTTCAAGAACTCGTGTTTGAAACATTGATGTAAAAGAGTAGTGTTTAATTAGATGAAGTGTATGTGTGGGATTATTTTTAGTTTTAAGTGCATTGTAAGTGGTATGAGTAGAATATCTATTTGGTGTATCACCTCCCTTATATTATATTTGTTTTTAGTTATCCTTCTCCCTTTTCACCCCCAAAAATTTAGTAGTAGGTTTGATCTATAGTGGTACATCAAGGAAACTAGCCCTAATTTAGAGATCCACCTCAAAATTGGGTCACTCATAGCCCTGAGGTGCTTCTATTATGTCACTTAAATAAGGAGAGACTTGTCATCTCCTCAAGGGGTGAAATTTCAAGTGACAATAGTATGTATAGTGTCATAAGTGCCAATAACACCATCATTGGTTACATGATATTTTTTATTTTTGATGATCATGTGAGTGCTCATTATAGGTTGAGGTGGTTCAAATTGATGCATGAGGAAGTCTTGTTATTTGACCTAGTCAAGATCTTCTTCCAAGATTTTTGGAGAGAGGGTCCTAACTTGATATTGTAATTTAGGGTGTAGAGCATTGGTGAATAGGTCGAAGAGGTTGCCATCTGCCATATTATGCTCATATTTACTAGACAAGTTTTTCTATCATTTGATGAAGGTTTGTGTTGTTTCAATTTTGAGTTGTTTGTAATTTATAAAGTGGGCTAAGTTCTTGGGAAGATCATTAGTTTGGAATTATTGAACTAGTGAGTTGACCAAGACTTTTAGGCTAGTGATCGAGTGGGTTTTTAATTGATTATACCAATTTAAAGAATATTCTAAGAGTGTTTTAGCTAATAGTTTAGTAGAAGTGAAAGTATTAATCTTAACCCAATCTTTATAAAGGTTACCAAATGTTTTTAATTGTAAGATGGGATTAGTAGATCCATTATAGGTGATGGTGGGTGTGACACCTCCTATGTCAATGTTAGTAATTTGGGATACTAGAGGTTTGTTTTATATATGTTTGATGGTTTTATTGATGAGTGACGATTGTGGGATAAGGTTACCATGGGAAACCCTAATGGGAAGTGAGGGGCATTAGGATTTTATGCTCCCTATGAAACCTAGTGAGGTTGGTTATGGAGATGAATGAGATGATTTTGCATTTGCATCCTCTTATTTTTATTATTGGTTTGAAAAGAATGCATTTGATAAATCTTTTGTAAGAGAAGTTGATTAGTTTGAGCAGCATTTTGACTAGTGGACACAACATGTGATGCATTAATATTATGGGAGCTATTAGGAGCTTATGATGCACTATGGGTTTGTTGGCTAAGGTAGTGGCATACACCACACTAGTGGCATGAGTAGCATTGGTATCAAAATAATAATTGGAAGCAAAAGAAGCATTGGTGTCCTAGTTAAGGATGTGGGTGTTTTGAATAGGTTCACTAAAAGTTGAACCTACTATATTGGTATAAAAACTTAGCATGGAGGTTGTAGAAGACATAGAAGATGATGTCATGGTATGGGAAGGAGACATTATAGAGGGGAAATATTAGCATATAAATAAAAGGGTTCCCCCAAATATATGAGAAAATATAGTTGAGGGTGAATGGGGTTCTCTTATATTAGGTCTCATCATGAGATTGTAGATGGTTTTAGGATCTTTTCCTCCATGTTGAGGGTTTTCATTAATGTAGAAAAGCATTTCCATGGTGTATTCAATATCATGCTCATATTCTAAATAAAACAAGGGGTTAAGTGTTGAGGATGAATGGGGATGAATCCCATAGTTTGTGGTGTGAGAGACAACATGGATATTACTTTGATCCACGGTGAGTGCCACGAGTTGTGTCTTAGGGAACCTATTGGGGTTGGTAAAACTCATCATGTTGGATTGATTCAATTATGTATTATCCTCAAGTAATAAATTCATGGTGAATGAGAGAGATTAAATACTTGGTAAAAATAAAGGTCCACCTTAGGATACAGGGTCAAACCAGTCGACATTGTCTTGTAAATAAAATAGGTTGTAAAAGATAATTAAAATGGCCAACTATGTTATGTAAACGGTAAGTTGAAAGAGTCTAAAATACATAGTCAGATAGGTCAACTATGTTTTGAAGGGAAATTAAACCAGTAGTCTATAAGAGACTAGGTCAAAAAAGTGACTATGTTTTATGGGTAAATAAATACTATAGGGGACACAATCGAGAAAATCAACTATGTTTTGAAGATAGATATAGTTTTTGACTATTATAACTATAGACGATCTAGTGTAATTTTTTAGAAAACTTAAAAGAAACACATAAACAACTGTATCAATGTAGTCAATGTATTTGTGGCACACAACAGAAAATTTGTATCAATGTTGGTTGATAAAATTTTGTTATACAACATACAATGATCAGAGATCAAGTAGAAAAAATAGAAATGTTAATCTAAATGGTCATTCCAGAATATTTTAAGTTATAATTATTTTTTTTGAAATAAATGTGATAGAGAGTTGGCTTATAAAAAGGAACTAGAAAAGCAATCTAATGATGGTTTCAGATGTTGAGGTTAAAAGGGATCTATATTGGTGATGGTATTGACTTGGTATTGGAGCCTACCCCCTCATTTCATAATCTTAAAATGATAAGGGTATTGGGTGTTTTACTAAATTATACCATCAACCACGTATTTATACTTGAATAGAAAACCAAGTTGGCTTCCCCTTGGTGATGAAATCCTTATGTGTAGACCTTGGGTAGAAGTTGTTTAATAATTTTTGATGTTATGTGATTTAAAAGTGTGTGAAAAATAAAAATAGTGTGACTAAATTGGTAAATTAAAAACCTCTTATTTAGTCTATGTTTGTTACTCTAAGCAAGCAAGCAACAAAAATTAAAATTGAATTAATTACTAAAAATATAGGTTAATTCTTTTGTTTTGAAGAGTACAGATGGTTCAGGTGACCCTATATGCAAATACTACATAAGATAATTGACATGTTTGATCTTATCTATTGAATCAAGAGCTAAAATAACATAGTCAAATAGGTCAACTGAGTCTTATAGATAGAAAAGCAAGCTATAAAACTATGTCAATCTAGTCAACCTAGTTTACAATTTTATAGATTGAAAACTATGAAAATTAGGACTGTAAATGAAGAATAGAAATGAATGATAAGTTCATAATGAATCTGATAATTTTTTAAGATGCTAAAGTTTTTTCTATCTTATGTTTTTTAGATGATTTTTATTCTACTAATAGAGTTGACTACATCGATGAAGTCTATAAACCTATATGAAAGAAGTGAACTGATTGAGTTGATCTATCCAATTACCTATTGTTGGAGAAGACTTACATAGATAAATGCATAGTTAATTGTGTTGATTATATGTTAAACCTGTGCACAAAATGTTAGAATATATTGACAGATTCAATCTAGTAATGTAAAAATAAAAATAGATAATAATAAATGAAGGTGTGAATGAAAACATACAAAGGTTAGATTCATGTTGGCTTCACCATAATGTATATAATAGAAAGTGAAGATGATCTATAAATCAATCCTAGTTTGGTTAAGATTAATCACACTATCCTTTTCACTTGCTAGTACATTTAGACAATCAGAGTTATGACCAATATGGATATGCTAGACCTAACCAATGGGACCTTTACCACAACAATATCACTAGAGAGGGTTCTAAAGCCTCTATTAAAGTAACACCATGTGATAACCCTATTTAGGTCTTGATAAAATTAAAGTAAAATATAACCTAGTGTTCACTAAAGCATGTGGCACAAAATGAGGGTAATAAACATAAAAGTAAACTTGCATAGAAAATTTGTACTCAAGTCAATGTAGAGGAAATCCTAATACATGGAGAGATAATCATATAAACTAATAAATACACATCTATATACTTTAATAAGGAGGAGAAAGAGTTAGGAATACTTACCTTTAAATACGAACCTATCGAGTCTCAATCTCTCCCTTGGCCAAGGTGCTTCAGAAGAGGTTGTTATGGTTTGTAAGGATAACAAAGATAGGTTAGCTCTAGGATACATGACTTATCCTATGCATCTAAAAGACTTTTTCACAAAACAATATTCATATCTCCAAGTGTAGTATTTTTTGGTGTAGGGTTTTTCCATCTTTATGGTTTACTTACACCGCTTTCAGCTAGTTAAGTTAGAGTTAGCTAGGTCTATTTCAAGTTAGTCACTTTAGTGTGTTTTAATGTTTAGTTAGGGTAATCACTTGAGTGTGTCATAATATCACCCTATATGTACCTACTACTCTTCCCTTTTTGGCTAATGATTCTAAATGAGGGTTCTTTTCTCTTAAGTAACTTCATGCGATTTATGTTTTGGTGTGCATTCATGGCTTCCTCACCTATACTAGGGTTTGTGCATTTCATTACTTGATAAAGATTTTGGTAGACTTATACAAAATTCTACATGGTATTAGAGCTTCTTAGCAACAGCATATAGGCCATTACGATCTTTCATGATTTTTTACATAGCCTCTTTACTATTTTTTAATACTTCCATCATCATTTTTTACCTTGGAGGCACTATTCATATTTTTCCTTGAAAATCATGTCAGTAAGCCTTAGTTTAAAAATATAATTGTAGATATTTTGTGGTTTTTTAATTTCCTCAAATGGGTTATTCTTAGATTTTGGTTATAGTGGGTGAAATTGGGTAGATCTACGTTGTTTAAGGCTATTTTTTTATGTTTTCATGGTCGTTTCTTGACCTTAGAGACATTTTTCATATATTTCCTCAAAACTCATGTCAATAGGCCTCAGTATGAAAAACTAATTATTCAGATTTTATGTGTTTTTTGAGTTCTCAAATGGGTCTTCATTAGTTTTTGGTGAAGCTGCATGAATTTCTATAAAAATAGGAGTTCTTGTTTGGTCTTCTCATGCATGTGATTGCAGCGTGACATTTGTGAAACCATAAAATTTAACCTAGTGTATTTATACCACATACGTGACATTCTTGAGACCATCAAATTGAAGCTAGTGGATTTCCTACCAAATCTTCTTTAACTTTCAATCTGTAGCTCCTTTGGAGGTGAAATTTTTTTCAAAGTAGTTATTTTCTTAAGATCTATGCATTGGTGGTGTTATTTTGGGCATACTATAGCATATGTTTTTCACATTTGTACTCACTTAGACTCATTATCAGTAGAGTCTAATGTCCCTCTAATTTCTCTTACTTTTGCACATATTGCTCAAGATGTATTTTTAGTTGAGTTTGGTGTCTATACGATTGTGCTTGTACATGAAACATATTGAGGGGGACATTGTTATCTATTTGAGGGGTTATTGTGTGGTTTTATGTTTATTATTAATTGCACTTTAATTTTTTGCATTATATCTTTTATAATGATTACATGTGGATGCATTTTTAGCTATGTCTAACATCCCTATTCTGATCATGCACTATTGAAATTGATTCCTACACTAGTTGCTCACTTGTGCACATTCTCAGTTATGTCTAACATCTTATTCATGAGCATGTAGTATTATAACATCATTGCAAAGTATCTTGTGCAGTTTTGCACTTCCTTGGTGTCGTTTGTTAGTCATGATGACTCCATTCAAGAGACTCCATAGGAGGAAGGTTGATTCTACAAGGTTTATTCTACACCAATAGTCCTAGGGAAGACCATTTATGTTTCACAATGATTTTAGATAGAATGCTCATTCAAAGAATAACCTATTTCATTCTTATATGGACAGATACATTTTCCTACTGACTCAAGTCAATATAATGATTGGGTTGACTCTTGTGACTGTGTCTATGATCATTTATTGATACACATTTCATGGGATCTACACCACTATATGGAGCACATAGAGTGTCCTTCCATTTTTTAGAGCACTCTTCAAAATCTTTTCAAGAATCATACTATGATTTATGTCACTCCTCTTCTACTTCATATAGTTTCTTCTAAGACAATTGTGTTCTCCTCCCATTCTTATTTCATATGATGACACATCCATGGTGGATAATGTTTTTCCTTCTATCGAGTCACCACGACAGGATAATATTCTTTCAGACCTCAGCTATCCCATTGTAGCTTCTATTTACAACCCTATGCAAATTGTTTCTCCCATAAAGCCATCATACTTCGGTACTACAAAGGACTCTACTATTTCTAGTGAGATTATACACATTCAAAACATTAACCACTCTTATGCTCTTATTGATATTCATATTGCAGATCTATGTGTTTCATCTATAGTATCTTATTCAACTTCAAGGGTTGTTGATTTGAGATCTCTTCTTCCCATGGACATTCTTCTAGTGAATGTTTCATGTCATTCCTCTAACAAGTTCACTCCAATGGCATTACATTATGTTCATGTGCATGATCTTACCAAACTTATGCCACACTTCTATTTTGGACCGTACTCAAAGATCTTTGAATTAGTGCCACCTTCATCTTTTATTATGGAATGGTCAAATTTTTAGTACACCATTCATGTTCTTCCTTTGGGAAAAGGAAGAAACATTATTTGATGTAGATGGAGTTTCTTTAGTCTTCAGCAGAGGATCTCATCAGTGACATTCATCATTTTGTGAGCTCTACTATAGGGAATTTTGGCATCTTTTATAGATACTTATAGCTCTTCTCTCTATGTGATATGTTGTTCTCACTTGTGGATGTATTTTCAACTATGCCTAACATCCTTAGAGCATGCACTATTTATCACTATGCTCTCTTTTAGGGGAGGAGTTTTATCCTATGGGTTTTCTCTTTTTATTCATTTTATAGGAGTTGCGTTGTGCTTGGGTACCTCATCAGGCCTCATTATCAAGACCTAATTTCTTCTACCCACCTAAGCTATGCTTCAGGGGATGTGTTGGTGTAGGGTTTTTTCATCTTTATAGTATACCTACACCTCTTTCAGCTAGTTAGGTTAGAGTTAGCTAGGTCTATTTTAGGTTAGTCACTTTAGTATATTCTAATGTTGATTTAGGGTAATCACTTGAGTGTTCCCTAATCTCATATTATATGTACTTATCTCTTTGCCCTTTTTAGCTAATGATTCTAAGTGAGGATTATTTTATCCAAAATCACTTCTTACAATTTTAGTCTCGATGTTCATTCATGGTTTCCTCACCTCTACTAGGTTTTATGTGTTTTATTGCTTGTTAAAGATCTTGGTGGACTTCTACAAAATTTTACAAACCCTAATCAATGTTCCTCAAGTAGAATGGTGGATAAGCAGATGCAAAAATAATGATTTTCTTTGTCTCTCTTTGAGATGGAAGGAATCGATGTGTATATATAATTGGAACTAACCCTAAACACTTTCAAAGTTTTAGTCGACAGATTTAGCCTAATCAACCATGTATCATTAATTAATAAAATAAGTTATGTCCTAGACTGGGCCAGTCAGTGTTGACCTAATCTCGTAACATGCTCATATATTTTAAGTACAGGGTTGGCCCAGGCTAACTTTGTTCAGTAAAACTAAAAAATAGGTTTTGGCTTAGGTAGGGGTTGTTTGAGGTGGTGAATTACTTGGAGGATTGTGTAAAGGAGGTTTCAAAGCTTAAGCGTATTGAATAGGTTTGTGTTAGTTTCAAATGGTGGTATAAGGGATAACTATCTTGCAAAGCACCAATGGTCTGCCCACCCCTTTCCCAGTACACCCTTTAAGGCGTGCACTCAGAGATATTAAGACTCGATGAGTTCCTACAAAAGAGAAAGCATTGGTAATTTATAAACTTTAAAAATATTATGTGTATATAAGAAGCACATATGTTCCCTAAGGATACAAATAAGGTGAGACAACTCCAAAAAACCAAGCTAAAAACTAAATTAAAATTGGATTTGGTAACAAAAACTTTGGACAAACAATAACAAGTACAAAGATTGAATAATTGAAGGAATATTTAGTTCAATAAAGGACACAATTATAAAAATAACTAACAAAAGAGTAGAAAACAAATAAAAAACATTGCAGAACTAGCCACCCAATAGCCTAGACAATTGTTGGAAAAGAAAAAGGCAAGAAAAGAAGAAAAAGAAAAATTTGGAAAAAGGGATGGAAGAAAAAAGGAGGATAGAGGAGGAAGGAAAGAAGAGAATAAAATAAGAATGAAAACATAAAGTTGATAAAGAAAACAAAATAAAAGCAGAGGAGGAAAAAATGACAACAAAAGAAAAAATTAAACTAGAACTAAAAAAATAGAGGAAAGAAATAAAAATGAGGAAAAGAAGAAAAGGGATAAAAAGAAAAGTTTAGAGAAAGAGGAGAGAAATAAATAGGCAAAAAAATGCAAATAATGGAGAAAGAGAGGAAAAGAGAAGAGGAGGCAGAAAAGAAAAATACAAAGTTGAACAACAAGCAAAGGGGAAGAGCAAGGAGGTCAATAACCTGTTATAAGCTTTGAGGAAATTGGAGACATTGCTAAAATTTCACTAAAAAACACCTTATGAACAATTGGAACGGTCTAGAGTAGTATAACTACTCATATTGACCCATTGAGGATAAAAATAGAATTGGCATGACACAAGCAAAAAACATCCACTATCATGGTGCCATCAAGTTTTATTCCACTTTTTACAATAGGGTAGATTGCATTAGCCTTACATAAACTAACACCTATAGAAAATGAAATGTTTTGAGAGACTCCCATTTAAACTACCAGAGTAGGCTAGATGATGTGGTGTGTAAACTTGGAATAAGGCATTAAGAAGTGTTTAACTACCTTGACCACCATTAGGCCACATTATAACCCTAGTATAACTTTTCCTATAGAGAAATAGTTGGAGGAGACTATGGATAATTTCATAAGTTATGCAGGGGTTGCATTTGACAAAATCATAATCAAACTTGAGGATATGAAAGAAGATAAGTAAGAATTATTGGGGCCACCACTGAGAGAAAATCAAGTGAAAAGAACTGAATATAAGGAGCAAGTAAATAAATTATAAGAAATAATGGAAGATGTAGCTACTTAATTTGCTTACTCGCTCAAATGGCCCATGTGGACTCAAGATAAAAAGGTGTTGGAGGAGATGGAAAGACAACTAAGTACTACTTCCACTAGTGTTAAATCCCAAAAGATTCCATCTAAAGTAGATCAAGTTAAAATGTTATATTTGCATGAGCAGTACAAGGAAAACAGACTCAACACATATCCATATATGAGGATACGAAAGATCATGGCATTTCTCTGAGTACTCAAATGGAGAATATGGAAGTCAAGATCAAAGGGCATGAAACATACTTGCATATACTAGAGAACTCCCTAGCTCTGAATGACATGGTGATGGCAGCCAAAGAAAATGTGGCCATAAATAATAAAATTGTGGAAGCTAAATCAATCATCCTAAACTGGTACACGTTTGATAAAGAGATAATGAGAAAATTCAAGAAACATCTACCTCAGGGAGGAGAATTCACACCTTAATCAAAAAAATTGAGATGACAGTTTTGTTGCTAAGTTAGTTAGATTGTATTTTGCACCTGTCAATATCTTTAGAGTTGTTTTGAGGACAAGACAAAATTATAAAAGTTATGCAAATATTGGTATAAATATTAATCAATCAAAATACCAAACCACAGTTACCATAGAATCTTTACCTTTACTACAGTAGTAGTAAACATCTCCAGGTTGATGGATCAAAGGCTTCTATTGACTAGACCACACGGTAAGGAATTAAGTCTTGTGATAAGAGAAGATAACTTGATTGAAGGAAATGTATGCCTTACATAAACATTACCATTGAATTGTAAGGTATCTAGACAATATTTATACCGAAGCATTGTAATATAGTAGATATAGCATAGAAAAGAGTTGAAGTATATTATTAAAGAGTAATAAAGAGGTTACAAAGCAAAGTAACATTTTCAATAGCATATGATGATATAATATAAAAAGATTTTAGAACTTTGTATTTGGTGGTTATTATATTAATATAAATAAAGAGAAGTTAGAGTATGAATTAATGTGTACTATGTATTGATTACTATGAATAATCACACCTACTTATTTTTAATGAATGCATAAAATAGTAACCTTTACGTCACATTAGTCTTAATTGAAGTTAACTTAGATAACATAAACCATCTATAGCCAACAACTTCATATTTTATGTCATCAACGCATTTGAAAATATTTCAATAGATACATAAGTTAAAGGGATTTCTTACCAATATTTTCCAGGAGAACATTCTTCTCTTAATGTTGGTCCAAAACATGTTGATACATGAAAACTTGCACATATTAAAAATTTGAGTACAAGCCAATATATATTGAATTTTACATAAAGTTGTCAATTAAGGTAAGATAAACGTGTAATTGTGTTCATTTGTAATGCATGTTCCATAAAGGAGACATAATGCATGTTTCACATAGGAGACATTAATGGATATTCCATCTCTTGCCTCTACTACTAAAATCATAAACAATAAATTAACCTTTTGGCACCATGATTCTTCCTGTGTTGATTGCATCTCTTTGCTTGAGAACTTTCTATAGCAAAAACTTTTCAAAGTTTTTTTAGCTTTCAACCCTACACGCCAAATGTAAATTACAACATATATAAGGACACTCAAACATATACAAACTAATTTTATACAACTATCTCCAGTGACATATTTTTATTATCATTTTACTTTATTATGTCGAGAAGCATAACCAACATTGGAAGCCACACAAAGATGCCTCTAATGTCATGCCTGTGAAAGGAAAAACTTTGGCCAACATTATTTTATTAGTTTTTATTTTAAAAATAAAAGAGAGCAGTTTATTTTTACTTACATAGAAAATGCAATTAATTTTTACAATACCACTTGCCAAATGGTCGACGATGGGGTAATTCCCTTCATGTTGTTGCTTCTCTCATCAGAGGACACCAAAACTCAAGAGAACTTGGTGATGACATTGTTGAATCTCTCCATATACGACAACAAGGAGACCATCATCATGGAAATGTAGTATCAATGCTCTTTGTTATCTCCACCATCAATGAACACAAGAAAATTGTACATGACAAATTGAACACATATAAAAATTAATTGAAGTATTTACCCACTACATATCAAAACTAAATAAATTTTAATGACAATGCCAAACATATAGGCTATAATTAAACAATAAATTAGTAACATTATTTTAGTATGATGGTTACACTAAAGATATGTTGTATATAATTAATTTGTATATGCTTCAATGTCCTTACATATGTTGTAATCGACATTTAGCATGCAGGTTTGGAAACCAAAAAATAAATTAGAAATTTTTTTGCTACAAATGGTTCTCAAACAAAGAGACGTGAGCAACTTATGAAGTGTCATGGTGCCAAAGGTCTAATTTATTTTTTACAATTTTGGTAGTGGAGGCAAGAGATGGAATCTCCATTGTAATGTATCCTTTGTGGAACATGGCTTGAAAATAAACACAATTTCACTTTAATCTTACCTTAATTGACAACTTTATGTAAAATTTAATATATAGGGGCTTGCATTCAAATTTTTAATGTGTGCAAGTTTTTATATATTGGATTTGGCCCAACATTAAGAGAAGGATGTATCCCTTGGAAAATATTGGTAAAAAATCCCTTGAGCTAATATTTGTATATGTATGATAAGAGTAGTATTGATTATGGTTTTTCGAAGCTAAAGTTTTTATATGATTGACAAAGAGTTTTATTTCAGTTGTTTAATCTCCTATTTGCATATAAATTAAAATAATGGTGGCATGTTGGTTTGTTTTAACAATGGTATTTTGATTTGTTGAAGCTAAGACTTGCATTTGAATGCTTTAGCAACGAATAACCCTACCACTTCTCTTGCTATTGTTTTTAATGTTTCCTCCTACTATTATAAATAATAGAAACATTTGAAGGGTAATGTTGAATAAATACTCATCATCAAAAAAAATCCTCATAAGCATGGTCAACTATCAAGATAAAACTGGCTATGAATATGATTTTATAATATTGTATTTCTTTGATAGATAAAATATATATACAAATTATATTTTTTTTATTTGATAGGTTAAGCTCAGGTTTTACAAGGACTTAAATATCATAGTTCAGTACAATATAAAAGATAAAACAAAAAGGAATAAGGCCCACATGGCCTAAAATGCACAGTCCTTCAACAAAATATTAGCAAAAGAGAAACAAGACAAACTAAGTAGACATAAAAAACAGCCAAATTTCCCCTTATTGGTTTTCCTCCCTGTTGCCTTTTATGAGGTTCTTCACATTGTTGTTCAATCCTCTCATTTTATGCCTCTTGCATCCTGCTCATTTTTTCCTCTATCTCGCCATACCTCTGGTTTGGTCACTCTTAGTGTTGTGATCTCCTGGGGTGCTAGTGCTAACCTCTTGCTTTTGGGGGTACCGACGATATTAGCCCCGCATATCATTTATTGATCCCCAGTCCCCTCCCTTATGTCATCAATTTCTTGTTTAAGCTTGTTCCATTGATCCATGTACGTAACTATCTGTTTGCCCAATCTCTGCAAGTATTCATGAAGCTTCGATAACCTTTGTTTGATGCCCTCTGGGAGTTCGACGATGTCCTCATCCCTCTAAACTTTAGCCACCCTAAGTTCATGAATCTCAAAATTAGGATTCTCAATATCTTGTTGGAATTGGAGGCTCTTGTTGGCCTTCTTATCAGTGCTTTTCTAAGGGTGAGAAGGATCGTGAGACTTTCTTTTTTAATTCTTTCCTCCCTCCCATGAGGTCATGTGGATGGAAGGAGAGGTGTCACTTGTTCTGCCCCCCATAGAGGGGCCTTTTTTAGGGGTTTCCTCTCTGCTACTTTCTAGCAAGTGAATCTCCTTACATCTCACAGGGGTTGCCCATTTTGTGAGAAGGATAAGCCCTTGATACGTAATGTCTACAGAGGGTCTTTCATAAAAGCCTAGGACTATTGCTTCCAAGGATATGATAAAATAATAGGGCAAGCTTATCTTATTTCCTTTGAAATGATTTATTAGTAAAAAGTGATGCAAGAAAATATGTGTAAATTTCCCTTCAAGAGTGAGATATTGCATTACCTAAAAGCATATTTTAGGCCATTTTGTTAAAAGGTTAGCTCAAGAAAAACCCTTCTCGCCTATGTGGTAGACTTTGTCAAATTGGAAAAAGGCTTGCATCAGTTCTTACTTGCTTCATTTGTCCTTGAATGCCTTTGTATCATTGTAGGTCATACCAATCAATTCTCCTATAAGTTCCTCAAAAATAACTACTATGCCCCCCTTGAAATTTCCTTGTCTCTACTTCCATCCAATTGCAAAGTCTCTAGCGAGGATCTCATCATGGCCCTTAATCCTAAGCATGAACTCCGTAAGGCCATCCCTCTGAAGCTTGTTCCATACTTTTTGATTAGTATGTATCTTTATGCAATAGATAGGCTCGCATCGGTCCCTATCTCCCCCATGACATTCTTCTTACTTATAAAACTATGTTTTGGGTCGTTGGCAGAGTATCTAGGCATAATTTTAATTTTTTGGTTTTCTCCCCTATCATTGAGATGTGATTTTTTTAAATGACATTCACAGTTCTTGAGTTCAAACTACATGTCATTTTTATGACATCGAGTGAATTTAGGTCCTTAAAAGTCATGATTGGAGTTCCCACGTGTCTCTTTGTCGCTAGCCTACGGCTTTATAAGATTTGTATCATCAACAAGTAGGGGTTGGATATGGAGTGGTAAGTTGTGGAGTCTAGTCCACATGGCCAGGTCCATACTGGCAACCCCCAAGTTTGCTAAGATGTCATCCACCTTGTTCCCTTCACAAAAAATATGAGAGATGGTATAGGCATAGGGGAGAAGTAGACATTTGATGTCAACAATAATGTGATTAATGGTGTGGGAGGGTTGAAATTTCTTTGCAAGGGTGTTAATGATGTTGAGTGAGTCACCTTCAATGGCCAGCTTTGAGATGTTTAATTGTGTTGTAAGTTAAATACCCCAAAGTGACACCAGAGCTTCTACAACATGGTTGGTTTGGGTACCCATGGGCCCAACATAGGTAGTAATTGCCTTACCAGACTCATCTCTGATGACACCACCTCTTCTCGCCCTTCCAGGGTTACCTTTAGAAGTTATGTCGAAGTAAAGTTTCAGCCAGCCCACTAGGGGAGAGTGAGGTTCCACTTAGCCAAAAAGCCTTATTCCTCAGAAGCTCCCACTTTGTCATTCAGAACTATCATCCACCAATTCCCCATGATGGTAGAGAGGAGATGATTGAAGGAGCTTGAAAGGCTGGAATGTTTACAACCAAAGATGTAGGCATTGCATTCGATCCAAATGGTCAAGCAGAAATGGGGAAGGGAAAGGTGCCAAAGGAATGTTAATGAAGGGAGCTTCCAAGGGGGTCTCTATTGCAGAATTAGGTCCAGGAGAGAGTTGGGTTTGACCCAGCTTAGGTTGAAGTGCTGGAGGAGTTGGTTCCAAATTTGAGCTCTAATTGAATAATCAAGGAATAAATGATTCACAAATTCCAAAGCAGAAAGATAGAGGACACATTTGTTGGGGATGGTCAATCCCCTTTTTTCCAAATTATCAATCGTGAGGATTCTATTGTGAGTCGCCAACCAAAATAATGTGTTTGCCTTGGGGGTGAGTGTTTAACCCATATATTTTTCAAAAATCTCAATCCTTCGCTTGGGCTAGGTTGGCTAGAAAACCCAATTTGATCGAATATTCACCATTGTCTTTTATTGACCAAATGAGTGAGTCATCAACTAGGAATAAAGCAATGTGAATCTATTGTATACAAGAATTGAGGTTGGCAATTTCAAGATTGATATCCTCAAAGGTGGACACCTCAGGCAGCTTTACCCATCAGGGACAAGACCTAGTAATCCTTAACCTTACTGCTAAAAGTGGCTTTGAAGGTTTCCTTGAGAGTGCTCCAAGGGTGAAGGGAAGTAAGAGGAGAGGGAGAAAGCTAGGGGTCTTCCTAGAAATATATCTTCTCATTGTTACCCACCTGCCATCTGTATCATTTTTTAGAAGGGCCTTAATACTTGAAATAGCCTTCCAAAATGTCGACCCATTCAAGGGTTCATCTTCCCACAAGTTATCCTCCTTGTTGCTTACTAGATATTTTGATTTGATTATTCTAGTCTAACGGTTGTCCTCCTTCATGACTTTACACCTAAATTTTGCTAGCAGGGCTTGATTCATGATTTTGATCCTTCATAATCCAAGACCTCCAAAAGCTTTGAGGAGGCAAACTTTGTCCCATGCTACAAAAGGGAAATGAAACCTTTCCTCTGTGCCTTTCCAGAGAAATTTTTTTTGAATCTACTCGATTCTATCCAAAACCTTGTTGGGGATTTGGAAAAGGGTCATCAAGTAGACAGGAATGCTTCATAATGAACTTTTGAGTAGTTGTAGTTTACCCACCTGAGTTACAAGGGTTCCTTTCTAGCCCACAAGCTTTCGTTAGATTCTTTCTACAAAAGGGTTCCACATATATTTAAATGTTTTGTCTTTGAAGAGAGGCATACCCATATAAGTTGAAGGGAGTAAACTTAATCTACGCCCAAAGATTCCCACCAGTCTTTTTTGAAGGTTAGAGGGGTGTTCAAGAAGAAGGCAGAGCTTTGGCTGAAGTTTAAGCATTGACCAGAAGTTTTTTCATATTTCACCAAGATATCTTTGAAGGCAGACACTTCCAAAACTAAGGCCTCACCCATAAGAAAAGTTTCATCCGTAAATTGTTCATGGGTGACTGGATCTAAATTTTGGGTCACCTTTAACCCCTGAATTAAACTTTGTTCCCTAGCTGCAGTAATGATCCTTCTCAGTGTTTCTGCCATAATGATAAATAAGTAGGGAGAGAGGGGTTCTCCTTGTCTGATATCTTTGTTGGCTGAGAAGAAACCTTTGAGGGTTCCATTGATGAGAATGGAATACATGGGGGTAGAGATGTAACTATGGATCATAACCCTAATATCCGTCTTGAAGCTGAACTTGTTGAGGGATTTGTCCAAGAAACTCCAGGCACTTTGTCATAAGTTTGGTTCATATAAATTTTAATGAACATACCTGCCTTGTTGGAGTTAGCAATGAAGTGTAGTGTGTCATGAACAATTATTATACCATATGTTAGCTATCTACCTATCACAAATGCTCCTTATTGTTCTGTGATTATACCCGAGAGGAGACGTTACAATCAGGTGGCCAGGGTTTTAGCATAGATTTTGAATGCAGTAGAGCATAGACTGATGGTTCGAAAGTCCTTCAACTGGTTTGCACCCTATTTCTTGGGGATGAGAACCAAGAAGGTGTCATTTAGCTCTTTGAGAATAGTGCCTACTCTGAAAAAATGGCATATAGCTGCCTCCACTTCAAGGTGTATTATGTCCCATAATTTTAGGAAGAAGGGGGGGAAGCCATCCAACCTGGGGGATTTTTTACCTTCCATAGAAAAAATACTTACCAAATTTCTTTGGGTGAGGGAGACTTACGGAGCTCTTGGTTATATGATGAGGAAATGATCGAAGGGATGTTCTTTAGGAGGTTGTCTTCCATTTGCCTGTCACAGTGAGTAGTCTCTCTAAAAAAAGATTTGAAATGGTGGATGATATGTTGGTCAATGGTTTCCTTCTCCCTATTTAAGGAGTCATCCTTGAGTAGGACTTCAGAAATCCTATTGAAATTCTTGTTTTGAGAAGCTGACTGATGGAAAAATTTGGTATTCGTGCCCCCTTCTTTCAGCCATTTGCATCTAGATTTCAATTTTTAGAAGGCCTCCTCTTAGGATTTAGATTGTGGAAAGAGCTCAAGAGGTGTTTCTTTGTGGTGGACACGTTTTCATCATTTCCATTGGTGGCCATCTGTTCATCAAGGATTCTAAGCTTTTCTTCAATGATGTTATTTTGCAAAAATATATCCTCAAAAACCTCTTTATTCTAGACTTTGAGTTTCTCTTTGATCCTTTTTAATTTTCTAACCAAGATGAACATGTTTGTGCCTTCCACTACTTCCTTCCACCATTCCTTGATGGTATTATGTATGTCCGGGTGGTGTAGCCACATGCTCTCGAATCTGAAGGGGAGTCTCTTAACTTTCAAAATTTTATCCCCTTCAAAAAAGATTGGATTATGGTCCGATCCGATCCTTGGGAGAGAAGAGAGGGAGATGGAGAAGTGTAAATCACAGCTGAGGGAGATTAGATCTCTATCAAGTGTGACTTAAATTAGACTCTCCTCCACCCTTTTTTTGGACCAAGTGAAGAGGTTGCCTCTGAGGTCGATATCGACTGGGCTGGTGCTTGTGATAAATTCATATAAGTCTGCCATGCTATCAGTGCAATCCTGGGCTTCCCCTTTCTTTTTTGATGGAGTAAGAGGCGAGTTAAAATCTCCAGTCACAATCCATTTATAGTCACAGTAATGTTTTC
This sequence comes from Torreya grandis, assembly GCA_037957365.1. Taxonomy (NCBI): domain Eukaryota; kingdom Viridiplantae; phylum Streptophyta; class Pinopsida; order Cupressales; family Taxaceae; genus Torreya; species Torreya grandis. The sequence goes on from JARHVA010002626.1 coordinate 1,254,535, forward strand.
TAAAGAGTACCAAATCATCCCACAACTTTTTCCACTCTGTTCTGGTGTGTTGGGGGCATAGATGTTTGAGAGAATCCAAACTTTCTTGGTGTCTATTTCTTTGAATAATATGGCTAGGTGATTTTTGTCAACAGTTATGGTCCCACCTTCAACAAATATGTTATCCCATAGGATTGCTAAACCTCTTGAGGCCCCTGTGGAACTGGCGTTGATGTAATCTGCATTAGGCAAGAGTTTGTTATTGTAGTTACTAATAACTATATCAAACATCTTTGTTTCTTGTAGTACTATTATTTCAGGGTTGTGTTTCTTTTGTAGATTTATGACCAACTTGTGTTTGTTGGGGTGGTTGAGGGCCCTTATATTCCATAAGATGAACTTCATTTTTTGGGCTTTATGAAGTGCCCTTTAAGGGTTATTTGGCTCCCTTTTTCTATCTAATTTACATTTTCTTTTCTTCTAGCTGCCTGGTTTGAAGTTCTTCCTACAGATCTCAGTGCCTCACCTACATCAGTTTTTTTCCTTCCTCTTTGGATTTGATCGGTGTGTCCATTGATCTTCTTCCGATTTTATTCTTGTTCTACCTATTGGAGAGTTGGAACATTGTCCTTGTTCAAAGATATTGTCTTTAATATCCAAGGACTTAGGTGTTGGAGAGGAAAAGCCACCCCTAGAAGGGGGAGGGGAGCCCAGTTCTAATTTGGGTCGAGTGAGAAACAAACCTAGGGTGGCTCTTTCGGCACTGAGTACTCGAGCAGAGCTGGCCTAGTCGAGGTCAAGTTTGGCGAGCACCTGATGAGAAAAATAAGGGAAGGAAGGGGTCAAGGCCCTATCCCCAAGGGGAGTGCTAGCTTCCGGGGCACAGCTGAAGTAAGGGGAGAGGGCAAAGGCGGGGAAGAAGGGGGCGACACAAAGAGGGAGAAAGGGGAAGGGGAGGCCATTCGGGGACAAGGGGTCCATCGAGGCCAGCGAGGAAGGGGGGGAAGGGGGTTAGGGGACGGGGAAACACAAGAAGGGGGAGATCCACAGCCAAGGCCTTTCTTAGGGAAGAGGAAGGAAGGGATGGTGGCAGAGGGGTAGCCAAGACGATTTAACAAGCAAAGCCTGGGTCTTACGCTGAGTGAGAGGGCAATCCTTAGACACACATGACTCAAGATGTTTCATTTCTTACAGAAATAATCAACTTTTTCATATTCGGTGGGTTGGGTCCACTCACCATATTTTGATTTGATCTTGATTTGATGCATAAGGGGTTTGTCTATTGGGATGAAAACATGAAATCACACCGTGATCATCTTTCTTCTGGATCTGGTAACAGGATCTAGAGCAATGGGTTGTCTCAACGCTTTTGTAATACCCATAATCACCTCTGGTTCCCAAAACTCCAGGGGAAGCTCAGGCAGAAGAACCCGCATCGAAATATCCTCAATGACCAAGCTGCTCAGATTCATCCCTGCTTTCCATTTCCTTAGGCTGACATTCGATTTTCCCATGAACCAAGGGACTTCTATCAGTACCCTAAAGCAGTCTTCCTGGAGGTTAAATTTGATGAGGAAGAAGTTTCTACATGTGGCCACCACCTCTAGTTGACCTTTTGGGCGCCATTTGTTGTTGGCCCACTTTCGAAAAGAATCAATATTGGGATGGAAACCATTGACTTTTGCAAGGATGGAGTTTGCAAATTTGTTGTCTGATTTATCCACCACAACGTTTAGGATGTTGATGTAGGTTTCATCATTTTTTATGGTGGGGTCAATATAGAATTCAGACTGGTCTTGATCCACGAGCCTTTTGCCTAAAACGTGTTCTGCCCATGAGATTTTTGGAGGGAATTTCAAAGTGGTCTGTGGGGCCCTATCATAGGATTGATCAGACACCTCCAAGGAAAGTGTAGCTTTCTCACCCTTGATCTCTTCTCCCATCAGGGCATCCATGATTCCTACCCCATGAACTAGATTCGCCTTGCCATCTGTAGAATCCAACTTTCGAAACAATTCACATATATCAATTTAATTATTAATTGTTTGAACTAAATCCATAAACTATGTTCTCTTAAAATATATTGTAAATAATACACTTTAATTTAAATTAATTTATAATGATTCAAACTTAAATTATGAATAATACACATTCAAAAAAAATTAATTGAGCATTTCAAATTATTTGTAAATTTAATTTCTGTTAAAATTTGTTACTATGTTTAGTAAATATTAATATATAAACTAAATTGAATTAAATTAAAATTATAAATAATAGATTAAAAGTTGATAACTACTACTTAAAACTAAACTTTGTACTCTTCACCCAAGCCCTTAATCAAAATTAATTGTTCTAATCATATTCCTATAAAAAGAAATGATTATTTTGGTTTGTTTTCTTAAGTTTTACAATATACAATTGTTTAAAGAGACTTCCCAACTTTATAGTGTATCAATTTTAACATTTATTAAATATTGATATATAAAATTAATTAAATTAAATTTATAAATAATAAATTAAAAGTTGATAACTATCATTTACACTAAACTTTTTACTCTTCAACCGGGCCCTTAATCAAAATTTAATTATTTTAATAATATATATATATATATAATTGTAAAATGTACGATTACATTATACTTCTTATACTCAACTTATTCATAAGAAGAAAGGCACTTAACATATATATGACATACGTACCTACTTTATGCAAGCCTCCTTTCCACAAAACATAAATTGTCATGATTAAACAAAAAGATAATGTAAATTTGAACATGATAATAAGAGTAAGAATTTACAAGACTTGGCAAAAGTAAAGAATTAAAATATATATTTTTTAATTATAAAATTATTTAAAAGTTAATATATATTCAGATATCATAGACTTATAAATGGATGAAAATTAAATTTATATTTCATCCTGTAACTATAAAATGTGAATGTGAATGAGGTTGAGTGAGGGTAAAAGGGTTCCCTTGGCCAAATCTTTGAATTCGAATTATTTTTACTCGATCATACCAACCAAGATGAGGCATAGTTTTGAAGATCAAAGAAGAAAAAGGCATTTCGCAGGTATTTTGTAGGATTGGATCGTTGTTCACCCTTGTGTGGCAAGTAACATCCCATAACAAGGGAGTCAGTATGAAAAGAATGGAGTGTAATGAAATTAGTATTTAAGATTTAATTGATTTAATTATAATTAATTAATTATTAATTGTTTACATTTTTATTATGTCAGTCATTAAAAATGAAAAGTTTTTTTTATTGTATATTTGTTTCACAATTTATAAAAAAAACTAACACTTACCAAATTATTCACATTGCTCATTCTACTCCTTGAAAGGGAAGCTAAGTCTCAATTAAAATATACCCAGAACACTCCAACATAGGTATGGTATCACTCCATATTTAAGAGGTACACATGTCAATGTGGAGTAAATTTGTATCTTCTTTTTTGGGGAGGGGGTCAAATGGCAAGTATTAACTCTAGTTGGTACATCAAGTTTTTTGTTGTGCTAAGCCCTTGTAGATATTGATATTGACAGATGAGATTCCTTTTACATATTTTTTCAAGTAATTTAGAGCTTTGGAAACCTTTTTTCTCAAAGTTTCAATATTAGTATAGAACATATCTTCACTTTGAGGATGGGTTCATCCAACCTTCATGCTACAATAAGTTCTAATAAACTTTTAGTTTGATGATTTTATTGGCACAATATCATTGACACCACCTCTCTATAGAGACATATCACTATATTCCTCAAGTAAATCAATTGATTAAATTTGTTTCATCAAACCTAAAACCCAGAATCATTTTATATTTCAATATGCTCTTTACTATAAGATCAAGGGTGATTCTTGCGTCTTCAAATACTTGTATAACTCTTATCCAAAACTTTTAGTTTGATGATTTTATTGGCACAATATCAATCACACCACGTCTCTATAGAGACATATCACTATATTCCTCAAGTAAATCAATTAATTAAATTTGTTTCATCAAACGTAAAACCCATAATCATTTTGTGTTTCAATATGCTCTTTACTATAGGATCAAGGGTGATTCTTGCGTCTTCAAGGACTTGTATAACTCTTATTCAAACCTTCATAACTTACGAGAATCATAGATAATTGGCCTTCTTAATTTTTAAAAATATAAATTTCAAATAAAATAAAATATTAAAAAATAATATGTTACTTTTTAATCTGTTTATAATTGTCAAAATCTTTATATAATGTTTATAAATAGCATACGTATTTTAGTAAAATATATGTAAAAGCCATCTAAATAAATCATTCTTGAGACATCTATATTATATTATACTTATGCATATATAATATTTCTTGACCTCTTTTACATACATTTATGTAAGATATGTGTGTTAATATTATATAAAATCATTTAAATTTATTGATTGATTTGTTATTAGAGAATATCATATAGACTTATATAACATAAATTTCAAAATATTATATAAATTTAATATAAACTAAACTTCTATAAATTTATATTATATAAATTTATTGATCAATTTGTTATAAAATAATATTAAATAAATTTATGTCATATAAACCTCAAGGTTATATCATAGAATTTAAAATATCAAATGATTTAAGTTTAAAACATTGTTATGCTAATCATTCAGTTATAACTTTCTCATATAAAGTTAAGTGGTATAATTTATTTTTTATAAATAATTAAGGGTTGTGGGTCCCTTTGATTATGAATGAAATCTTTATAATCCTAAAATACAACAGCCCTAAGAGACTAAACATTCAACATCACATGGAGGCTTATCCCGAATAAACAAGCATCCTCCTCCGCCGATGTGACAATAGATCTTCCATAGTCCATTATGAACCATTTTCAATTGAATTCATTGCATTTAAACACAGAGTCTTTGCTTTTGTTCTTCTTCCTCTGTGTCTTGTAAAACCACAATTTGCTTTAGATAGCAACGCAACAAGTTGAGAGATGGTGAAGACTTCTTTGGAACCCAATGCTTCCTACTCATATTGACAATATGTTGATTCTAACCCCTGGGACACATCCTTGATGCTCAAAAATTATTGCCTCCTTTAGACCCCTTGAGTTTCTAAAATCAAACCCTGAGAAGCCCCATTAATATCAGATCCATCATTGCACATGGTCGAAACGACGACTGTTGCCTCCCTAGGAGAACCAAGTTTTGTGGCCTCATGTTGTGGATCAATACTTTTTGCCATGTTGCTCTTCTACAAATTAAGGGTCCCCTAGTTTTCTTGTGCAAAATCTATATCCTTGAAAACCCCTTTCATGTTCTCTTTGTAGATTGCATTTGTAAGATCCCCTAGAGGCTTTTGCAGGGCAAAAATCTACAATCATGTGCTCCAATTGGTTGGTTGCAATGAAAGCATCTAAAACAGTGTCTCAAAATTTACGAACCGAGACCAAGCTCCTTGTGAAGAAGAAATTATGATTGTATGGAAAAGAGGCTTAGTGACATCCACCAAAACACGAGCTCTCGCAAAATAGTTACGAGCAACCTCCTCTTATCTATTGCTTTTGATGAAGTCTCTCACCTTTTCTAACATTTGCTTGATCATCACAATGTCTCTCATGACCAATGGGAAGTTGTACAGCCAAACCCACATTGGAATCTTAGAAATTGCAACAGTCCTAGGGTCAAAGAAAGGCGTCCAAGGACCCATATGCACCCCTGCTCTACCAAGGAACCGGGGGCCATTATACCAAACAAAGTCCCGGTCTACCACACTTCTGAACTGAACCACAAAAAAACCCTCTCGAACCAAGAAAACAAAGGATCAAAAACACTGCTCCAAGTGGATTTCATCCCCAAGGAGATCTCTTCCAGATGTGGACAGGAACCCATGGACCGAAAAATCAAAAATCTTTTGCATATATCCTCAAAAATTGAATCAATCCACTCATCTCTAAGAAACATATCTTGGGGAATAGTGTATAGGCTAACCTTCATGTCGCCCAAAGAAAGAGACAACAGCCATTAGAAGAAGACACCGGAGTCTCCGAACAGAAATCTAACCCTCGATCTTACTATTGAAAAGATCGCAAATTACCCTGAAAATCAATGTTATCCCCGGAAACCCCATTCAAGGAGGGAACCTGCAGAGGTTGACAAACCACCCGCATATCCACCATTACTGGATAGAGGGGAAAGAAAGAGATATTGGTTTTGCAAAAATTCCCACATTCATAAGGATTAATAGAGTTTTGGCATTCTTTGTAGACTAGCGACACTACCAAATCCACATCTGTCTGCTCCACTGAAGAAACCCCAAGCCCTAGGGTTTGCTGTTCAACATAAGTGTCACCACGGCCAAGGTCTTTGTTGATTTTTCCTGGTTGAGTGTCGTCCAAACCTGCTGCGTTCCATTTTCTCTTGAAATTTTCTAGAAGGAAAGTGTCCAGATCGGAGGATGCAGTTTTACCTCCATGCATACCCCTATGAAGGTTTTGATTTGCTCCATCTGCACCCAAAACTCCTTCTGTGGCTTCTGCTCCTCATCACTCCCCAGTTAAGCGGTATAAGTTTATATTAGAATAACTTTATATTCTAATATATTCACATATTTTTATATGAATATTGCTCAGACTTGCATAATTTCAATCATCCGGACATGTTTATACAATGTGCTTAAAAAAAGGGTGACGATTCTACAAATCTCCTCCATGCACACCCCCACATCAAGCAGGATCAGATTCTTCCCTTTCATTTTGCATTGACCACACATAAAATGGCAAAGGAAAAACAGGTCCAAAGGTGTTGCTTGTGTTCCCTCGTGCAGATATGGATAAAATGCAAGCACAGAGAGCAGAACATAGAAATAGCAGGCATGTAAACTGCGAGCATGTAAACAAAGACAAAAATAAAATCCCTGATGCATTGTAAAAATAAACCGCAATTTTTTTAATTATATTTAACAGAGCAACTCAAACCGCAATGTTTCAGGTAACTTTGAAAATAATTTGTGAATACAAAGTTTGTGTGTCGGAATCTGACAAATGTAATGGTCGAAAGGAATCTAATTTTAAGGGGCTAGTTAAAAATCACCAAATTTCAAATCCTAATTATTAAATTCAGCAAATTCTGTGACAGAATAGCCAATCCTTTCAGGGAAATGCGAAACTTGCACATTTCTGTGGCTTCATCCAACTATGGCACTGACCAATATTGTCAAAATGATCCAAGAGGCAACATCTTTGGGCAGAGTGCTTGAGAATGCAGAAGGGCGCACTTCCGTGTTGGTAGAGGCAAATAAAGTTCGTGTCTATACAAGATGTAGCATTTGACTTTACCATCGCATCATTGCTCGACGCTAAGCAAACACAATATATGTATGTGCAGCAACAGAATTGAAAGTTAGGACTGTGCTTGGCCTGCAGATCCCGAGGACAGCAGTAAATAAAATGAAGTTATATGGAGAGGCAGGGTATTGAAAATCCTTACAAAGAATTACTACAACTAAAGATGTGCTAATAATGATAACAAGACTGCAAGTTCCCTAAAAGAAAGGGCACATACACCAATGTAACATACACACTGAATTCCACTTCAAGAGAAAGCACACACTCTTCCAAGAAAGCGGCCATTGAGAGCCAAGCAACTGATCCTGTGATGAACATAACAAACCCGTAAAACTGCAAATCCAACACCAGCTGCAGTTGGTCACAGGACAATAGAGCCTCGGCGACTATGAAAGTCCAGGTAGTAATAATCTGATGAGAGGGACACACCAAAAAATTGCCTACACGAGTTTTCTCATTCAGATTGATTATGCTTTCAGTGAATGTTTCAAGATTCAGTATTGTGAAAATTCCTATATTACTTCAGGCTCAGGAAATAAGCGCCATCCATCCTCCAAATCAAGGAGTTCCAATAAAAGAGCAGTCTTAAAATTAAGGAAATAACCTTAGAAAGTGTTAATAACTGTGAGCAACATGCAATCTGTAAAAATGCTGCCTGCTAATCCCAGCTCTTCAAGTTTACGTTAGCATGCATGGTTCTGGCTCTTATAAAAGGCTTCATTCACCATATAAAAGGTCATATTCTAGCAGATCACCTTAATGCAGACATTCTTCATTGTTAACTCATCAAGCCAACTGCCACGTTACACCTTAAATGCCAACAGCTTAGACATCAAATAAAATGTTAATAATTGATGGTGCACAAACATGAGGTCAGTTTAACCCTAACATGTGGAATGAGTTTCTGGACAATAAAACTTGGGCATCATATTAATGGTGTTTATGGATATAGCACAAAGTAAAACTGTAAATAATGTGTTAGAATATCATCATGCGATTTGGACCAGAAAGACATCTTTATTAATGAAAATACTAAACAAATTTTTTCCAAATTTAGATCAGAAAGATACAACAGGTTATCCCTTCAAGAACACATATATTTGACACTTCAGAAAACAAATCATATTGGGTGGCACCAGAACAGATTGAGTGGCATGGTCATATCCTAGTGTCATTGCTAGGCATCACCTACAAAATTTACTGTTTCAAGAAGTAAAACGTAGCCAATAAAAGAAAAAAAAATTGCATTCGCAAGAAGCAACTTGCTGGTGAATTTCAAACATCTTGTCCATTACAGACCATGGATATATAGATTCCAAATTGTAATCTAAACTAGATCCTTTCCTATTACTGCATCTTTGACATCCTTTTTTAGCTGTGGCATCAGACTTGCTCACGTGCACGTAAATCTCTTTCATATATTTTTACAGTTTGCATTACAAGATACATTGCCTTGTCTCTGTAAGTTACAGTTACGACACTTCAAGTTAATACTACCATATTTTGTTGATTATATACAATGGGCAGATCAATTTCAACTTATTTTAGTCTAAACTCGATCTATTCCTGTCATTGCATCTTTGACTTACTCTTCTAGATGGAAAGCCCATGTATGCATAAATCTTTCTCCAATTCTTATTGCCAAGATTAATATTTTAAAAATGTATTTGTTTCATACCTATGAGCTAAATGGAAAGCACGAACAAGAAGAAGAAAAAGACCATTACATATTCTTTTGTGCTACCCAAACAATTGAGCGAAATGTCCTCCTGGTATTCTGAAAATGTTGACAGCCCTTTTGCATTTTTCCCACCGTTCAATTTTTGTACAACAGATGCTCATGAAGACCCTCCCTTTGCTTTTATACTTCAATATTCTGTTCCACACTCTCCTGAAGAAACTACTCCATTGAAAAGTAAAAGATACAAAGAAAGAACTGTTTCAGGTACCACTTTAAATGAAATCAAACTGTTTACAATTAAATTTTCATCATGCCCATATATCATACATAGAACATAAATCAGGCACCCCATCAGACTTCAATGCTATTCTATACAACTCTCTAAGCTTCCCTGCATCCATAATTCTATTGGCTGTACTTTGCACCTCCCCATGAGAACTTTTCTTAATGCTATTTTTGGATCTGGATTGAACAGAGGCAACCCGACTGGAATATTTCTTTGCACTATTTGCAGCTGACAGCATTGTCTTCAGCAGACTCTGTAATTGCTTGGAAAAAAATTCGATGACCCTAAAATCTCCAACATGAGCATCTGATCTTGTTACAAAGGAATTTTTAGTCCCTGCACCAAATGCATTTTTCCCTTCCAGTAGGGAAGATAAAGCTGATTCGAGCATCTGCCACAGCACAGAACTTTCAGTCAATTTCCTGCAACTAGTGTCATCTGCCTCATAAATGCTAAAAATTAAGCCCATCTTTTAAAAACACAGTATGAGCAGAATCAACGTCCGTGACTGCAATTGCTGAAACTACACTAATGTGAGGGGTTGAGATGACATTCACTTTTGTAAAGGATCTAAAAGCCATCAGGTATAAAGGGGAAAACAACTACAAATAAAAGAATATGAAAATAGGTTTTACACCCACTAAACATTGAAATACTTGGGATGAGAAGTTTGGACAACAGTATACCATGTTGTCACATATTAATTAGTCAACACCTGGAAGTAACTTGATCTAGTTGGCATTATGTGTTTCACTAGTCATCAATCCTCATAATAAACGCATCCTGAGATTTTACTGCCCTTATTTCAATTTGACCGCTGTTGCAGAAGTCTCATGTCTAACCAACCATAAAATGAAACTTACCATTTCAATGCTATTTCTAATTAAACAGAAAATCTAAAAGTATATGTTTTTATGTCTCCCCATTTAAATTAGACATGTAAAACCCCATGGCAATAAACCAACAGCTACCCATTTTGGTTTAGGTTTTGTCCTGCAGGTGGGAGGGAATAATTCATAGAGATTCCTCTGGCAAAAACACACGATCGTACACTGCATTTTAACATGGACAGCATATAGACATACATGTATCTCACAAATACATGCACATAAAAGCAAAGCTACATTGTGCTAAAATGTTTACCGGCAAACTAACAGATTACCACAAGCTCACAGCAAAGTCAAACAGCGGCAACTTACTAAAGACACTTTGCCAGATTGTTAAATTACAATTCTTCCTGTGTATCACTAACTATGTCATAACAAAGTCAAAGCTCAGAAGCAACAAAATCAGACCACTGCATTTTAACACGGACAACACATAGACATACATGTATCTCACAAATACATGCACATAAAAGCAAAGTTACATTGTGCTAAAATGTTTACTGGAAAACTAACAGATTACCAAAAGCTCACAGCAAAGTCAACCAGTGGCAAGTTAATAAAGATGATTTGCCAGATTATTAGATTGCAATTCTTTCCGTGTTTCACTAACTTTGTCATGACAAAGTCAAAGCTCAGAAGCAACAAAATCAGACCATGGATAATTGTATTAACCTAATTGCTGATAGGCCATTTATGTAAATAGTATTAATAGTTTTTGTCTACATAACTCTACTGCCTACTAAAAAGTGCTTCTATATCTTTGAATTTTATGAATTAATTGTTTTCTCAAGATACATAATATCTGTTCCAATCGAAATATCCTCCTCCCGTACTATATCATCCAGCTCCTTCAATGTAAAAAAATAACGATGTAATTCATGATTATGTTTTACAGAATTCCCCACACATCCTAAAATTAGCCCCCATAGCAATAATGTAGCTAGAAAATTTTGTCCTACCAGAGTAGCTATATGAGCTGTTTCAAGCATTATAAACCATTAGCTTCAATTTACCATACGGAATGATTAATAGTATTAATCTAGGTTACCTGGCCTGAGTTTGACCTTAAATTAAATGATGACAAAATTCAAAATAACAAAATATGGACACCATCAAAAAAAAATGTATCTTCCAGATTAGTAGACTTATGTGTCATTCTCTCTGCATGCCATCTGCCTGAGAAAGATATTCTTGCCTGTTTAATTAAAGACAAAGAGAGAGTACAAGTTTGCCTACACACACACACACACATATATATTGTGTGTGTGGGGGGGTGTGTGTGTGTGTGTGAGAGAGAGAGAGAGAGAGCTCAATATTGAGAAAGGGTTTGTATGAGACGGTATGGAGTGAAATTTTCTTGACCACCCCTTCTAACTGAATGATACAAGCTCTACCGGCTTGAATTCCTGAAAATTTGGGGAAGATTTTGCGATTGTTGGAATTGTGCCTGGCTTTATGCCCACCCCAGTGCTGGATTTCTGTCCCCATTTCACTTGCTTGGGGCTGTCAGAGCTTTAAAGTCATGGCTAGAAGTTCAGGTGATGGTAATGATGGGAAGAGCTTAGAGAGGATGAACAGAAGGCATAAAAATCACCCCCATGAAGGCCCATCCAGACTAAAGAAAGCAAGGAGGCCACAGAAGCAGCTAAGAGGTTTAAGTCTCCAGGAGGTTTTTGAAATGACCCACCCTATTCTGTATTTTATATTTTTTGATCTGGGTCTAGTTTTTTCTCACTGTTTGAGTTTTCTGTGGTTTAGTTGTAACCTGCTTGCATTTTGGTGTTTTGCATTTTGACAGGCAACACATGCATACATATATATTTTGAAAACACAATAATATAAATATACCCAGATGCTTTAAAACATTGGAAATGCGTTACAAATCATATAGCAGCAATACCCACGTAATAGAATGGCCAGAATATGTAGTTTCTTACATACCCATTTTGATGTTATGAAATTAGAGTGCTGGGAATGGATGTACAGCAGACTGGAAATGTTCAGCTTCGTTCATACACCTAGGGAAATACATACAACTGCTCAAGAATGGAAGTTTTGCCTGAGACAATGTTTACATTACAATGGAACTCCCAAAAGTGATGATAATGAGGACCAGCATCCCTAGTGCTGGCTGGTACGGCCTGGAAGAAGGTACAGCAGCATCTAAATGATCATCTCTCCCATGAATGCTCAATAAACAGACCCCAAACTTCTGCAGCTGTAATGCCTAATACAGTGAATGAAAATCAGACCAAACCAAGCTCAAACGCCCTCCTTGAAACTAGAACTCCTCCTCATGAGGTACGGCCAAGTGCAATTGGTTTAGTATCAATGAAGCACAAATACAACCACTGAATATGGCTGCTCAGAAGCACCCTTGGGTGGTCTCTCACACCTGCGGAATGCTGCCACTAATGGAGGATTCTGTCTCCAAAAGCCATTGATGGTTCCTTCAAACCCTTGTTCTCTTTGCAGAGCCAAAACATCATAAAATAAATGTTACGTGAATGTCTCTTTTTTCATTTTGGATTTTATATTTCCCTTAAGAGGGTCGACCCACATAAGGAGAAATAAACATTATAATGTCACTTTATTTTTCCCTCATAGGCATCCAAGTCCCAACATGTGACTTTAATTTACATTCTTCCAATTTTTACTAAGGCACTAACATTATTATAAAGTCCCAATATTAAATATACAATGTTAAATTACAGACTTTAAAATAAATGGCCAAATGAACTCGGAATCCAATGAGCTATAGACCGTTGGAAAGGTCTCACCAAAACGCTCCACCTCCAGTCTTGAATTTCCCCAAACGGTCAAAACCCTAACTTACTAAAAATAGTAAGTTCTAGCCAAAATGTTCAAAACCATCCAACGAACACTCCAAGAGTTTCCTAACCACACTAGTTAGTCTACAGGAACCAAGTATAGACTAACACCACCTAGGAAAAGAGGACATTACAGTTTTAGAAGAGGCAGCGAAGAAAATACCCATACTGCTGAGAATTAGGATAAAGACTTTGTGGCCAGAGTCCACTTACTCAACACCACAAAGTGTGCGGACCTTGTTAGAGGACTGTTAAAATGGAAATGGAGTTTGACAGGCATGGAGATACCAGCATTAATGCAGCAATCAATAATCTAATGTTGGACCTTATAAATGTGATCATAAGGTTGTGTTGATCAATATTCTCGAAACTTATTACCCGCCCCAACTCAAAAGAATCCAATCTTAAACATTTTACCTTATTTTTATAATTAAAAAATGCAAGAAAAGCAACTCACAACAATAAGTTGGCTTACCGACTTGTTCATAGGGTTGGTTTGACTATCTACATTCGGTAGAGATCATTACTGCCACTAGCGCAGATGCGACTTACATTGGATCGGACATGTACCAATGGCCAATCCTTGTATCATTACACTTGCATATTAATATATTCCTGAATATTTGAACCCTTCTTAAAGCTTTAAAAGAAGGGTGGTTTTTAACTCCCACATTTACTTAAAAAATAAATATAGCAATTGAATTGGAGTCTTTTCTATGAGAACTTAAATGTTTTCTGAAATATGGTTGTCGATAATGATTGATTGGAAACAAAGCGGGTAAACATTTAGTTAATAGGTAGATATATCTAAGCTCTGTGCAGGTTGCCGTGACTCCCACTTGATCAAGCCTATGTCAATATAGGTCTGAAATGCACAAATAGGCACACTACCAATGTTTTTGTATCTATAATATCGTTTTTAAAAGTTGGTAGACCAGTATTTATATGGGAATAAGGTAATAATAATTATTCTTTAAAAATACTTTGTTGTCGTGGTATTAACATTATTTATAAATAGCCTTAATTTGTATTTCAAAATCTAGGGCATTATTTGCAATAAATAATGTTTTATTTTTTTATAAAATGATTTTTAAAGCTTTATAATTAAACCTAAATCAATTCTTCTATAATAATATTCCTGAACTAATCATATTAATATTTTTGAATACACTTTCTTTTTCCCTCCCTTTATTTTTACCTAAGATACCTAGGGTTAAGAAACCCTAGACCTGAAAAGTGATATTTACGCACTAAATTTCAGCTAATAATCATAAGAAATTTTGAATGCAAAATGAAAGAAACTGACAAATCATCTCCATTCATTCCAAAAAGCTACCAATGAACTAACACAACCAATGACACATTCATTTTATACTGCCAATTGATGATAGGCAGTCCATCAATCCTTCTCAATCTCAAATCAACATCAGCATCAGCATCATATGATCAGAAACCCTATTCCCTCTCTTTCACCCTCGTTAACATTTGTTCTCTCATATACAAGCAGATAACTATAAATGTCATGCAATTATCTATCAATTTCTTCTCAGAGCTCACTTAAATTAATTGCAGCAGAGGCAATGAGAGAATCAAGATACCACTTTCAAATCCCTCCTTGTGCTCTCCCTCACCTTTCTCTCTCAATTGGAAAAGAAAGCAGACAGCAATGACCAAAACTTCCTAGACACAATCAAACCGAAAACAGCAGGCCTCTCAATATTCTTATTTCAAATAAAATTCACTCTATCAAACAGGTAGCAGGTAGAAAGAGCAGGAAGCCAGATTCATTCTCACAAATGAATTCTCAATCTCGTTCTTTCTCCTAACCTCTTCCATGTTTCAGGCAATATGAAGCAAAATCATGAATAGAAACAACAAAGTAGACCAAATGACATATTCTAAAGGACTTTTCTATTAGAAATTGACGGAGTTTTCATACCCAGAAATATAGGTCTTGAAAGCTAAGTTAATGTTTTAGTGCAACTACATGGACAGACATTATCAGAGGCTAATAGGAGCCACTACTCACATTTAAATCATCTCATTCAACATTAATATGGTTCGTTTCAGGTTGCCCTCCTTTCTCATCATATGAACCCTTCTTATAGGTAGGGGCAGCTGGCAGTGGCACATTCAGGACATAAGCAAATGCATCCACACAAGCCTCCAAATGTCTTGTGTGAAGCCTCCTTGATTTTGCCTCCGATGTTTCCATGATTAGCCTCATTGCTATTGTCATGCACAATGATGTTCCTATTAGTTTTGAAAGAGCTGCCTGAAATGGCCACCAAGGCAGTAACAAAGTGATTATGGATTGTCATACATGCTTCTCCCACTTAGTGGTTGTTCAGAATCCTACGCGATTCTACTCACAACCTTGTCCATCTTCAGTTCTTCGTCCTCATCAGTTCCATGCCCAGCCTTATGCACTCGTCTAGACAGGCTCTCACATTAGGGTTCCTTGGGAGGCCATCAATTTCGTCGGAGTAATCTTTCCTCAGGTTGCATTAAGTACCCTTTTGTGGCCTCTCTTCCTCCCTCCAGTTGTCAGTCTACAAGCACTGGCCCTAGAACCCTCAAACTTTGGGCTTTTGATTTGGTTATAGGATATATTTCAAGGGGATGGTGGAGGGCTTGTCAAAATACCTTTTCCTTTAGCTTCTTTGCTGTTCTGAGATACCGTTATAGACCTAAAGCATACAAGCAAACTAGGATAATTGCAGAGGGAACCAACACAAATGCAAGCAATTGAAGCATGCAACCCAACTCATCAATCCCCTATTACCATTTATTCCACTCAAGATAAGAAACAACTCTTACAGAAAGGTTTATGTCAATACGTGGTTTTTAAATCCTTAAAAATACAAGTTTTGCAAAACTTGAAACCCTCATATTGTCCTTGGAAAATGATATCAGAGAGTGAGTGAGGGGGGTGCACATATGGGTACCAACCAATCCAAAGGAGAAGAAAGCCATATGGAGTGCTTCAAATGATAGTTATGACCAAACCCGGTTCTGGATTGGTCCAATCCAGTCCAGACCTTTTTTTTCGTACTTTATCATTAAAAAAACATTATTTAAAAAAAATACTTAAACCTAAAACAACGAAATGATAAAAGACTAAAAAGGAATGCCAAAACACATCTGTTTTGCAATTTTATGCTCATCAGCCTGCGTGCCCATGTGTCTGTGTTTGGGGTCTGAATTCGTAAGTGTGCGCTTCAGTGATCACCTTGTGCCTGTGTGCCTATTTTTGGGATCTGAATCTGTGAGTGTGCTTGTGTGCCTACGTTTGGGGTCTGAATCGATGAGCATGCCTGTGTTTGGGCTCTGAATCCATAAGTATGATTGTCGTGTGCCCTTGTGTGCTTGCATTTGAAATTCTGGGTTGCATTTGAAATTCTGGGAATCACGTCTGCACGAGGTTAGAGTCTCTTGATTGAGAGTTTTTTTACTATAAAGCAAAAGTTTAATCAATATTTTAACTTAATATATTATATGATATTTTTATTCTGAGGTTTAAACATTTAAAATAAATGAAATATAATATTTTAAAATGTGTTCAAAAAAAATATTTTAATATTTATTTCTTATTTTAATATTTATATTTTAAATTTTATTTAAACATAAAATCACAAAGACTGTTAGAAATGATTTCAACCCCAGCTTCCCGCCCGCCCCATCAGGTTCATGACACTTAAAGTCTTCACATCATTATGTTGTTTGGGGAAGCTAAGCAAATTAGCTTGGTTTTTAAATACTAAAATTCTTTGAGACAACTGGCACGTGTGAGAGGCTATAAAGCTCACAACCCCTCCCTGCCTTGGCCATTTTTGGCTATCAGTGGATGGTGCAACAAGTGACATAGTCTTCACATGTATGCCTCCAATCCATTTGCCCCCTTTTTGCACTGTTTAATTGCTTGTCTGGTTTCCTCGTGGGCTGTGTCATAGATATCCAGTTATCATTTTTTCTGGGTTTCATTTCCTCCATAGTTTGCATGTTAGTTTCCTCCTCCCTTGGATTTTTGATGCTCCGAAATAGGGTTTCAGTCTTCGGCCCTTGGCCGTGAGGGTGGGTTGTCTCCTTTCATAAAGCTTTCTAGGGAAAGGCATTTTTTTTTAATTTCTTGGAACACCTTTCCTGAATATAGGATCCCTTGCATGAGACGTTTGTGGTGCAACCTTGGTATGAGGAAATTGATAAACCGACGTTTATGGGTTTGCAATTGGTAATTGGGGATTTTGTATCTTCGAAATTTCCAGTATTTGCATTCGCAAAAATTCTCCTTGGTTCATCACTGGGTGGCAAAATTATTCCTTGATTCTTCACTGGATCGCTTTTTGTATGCATGGCACGACCACTCTTCTCTTGGGCTCACTTTGTTTTAAAAACTTTAGATTTGTTGGCATACTGCTAAGAATCATGTCTGCCCTTGATCGCTTGTCTTCACACGATGCAGTCATGGTGGCCAATCACCCAGATTCTAGGAAAGTAGGGCCTTCAAGAAGAATGGGTAGAGTCTGGGGTAAGAATTATCCAAAACATAGTGTAGGAACTGAACAGGAGCATGTTCCACAGATACTCTTTGGATGACATCCACTCTTCATTTTCGGGACTGATCAATGATCTGAAACCTAAGTTGCCGATACAGATACGGGTACGAGTATCAAATACGGGGATACGATGATTGTTTTTTGGGGGGTTTGGATACGACCGTACAAAAATATATATATATAATTAAAAATATAGTCATATAAGCGAAATTAACCACATAATATGCATAGAGGAAACAAAATAACTTCAAATAAGTTATATAACCACAAAATATATACTCATAACTCAATGCCAAATATCATAATATTCAATAGTTGAACTTATATTAGTTTTATAAATTATATCAGGTACATGGTGAAAATGTTACAATGTATGGACGAAAATAGAGACAAATCAGCATTCTCATTGTTCACTATATAGTATATGCTTCTTCGCCTGCAATGTCTTCATCATCATGTGGTTCATTAGAACCACAAGCAGTAGCAGTGCCACTCCCACTAGATCAACTGTGCAAGTTGTGTGAAGCATTGTCTAGCTCCGTGTCAAATAAAGAAAGGTATGTAAGGGAGCCATCTAAATCAGCAGTCTCTGGGTTCACATCCCACAACTTTGTTGGCCCTTCCTTGTATTGAGGTTTTTTATGTGAGAGAAGACGTAAGTTGGAATGCACATAAACCAAATCCTCCGCCTTTTTTGCAGCCAACTTGTTGCGTTTAATTGAGTGGATAAAGCCATAGCTGCCCCAACTCCGCTCAACTGAAGAGGAACTTGCAACCTATTGAAGCCACAAAGGGAATTAGAATTTATAAAAAATTAAAAATTAAAAGACAAACTTAAAACTTAAAACAAAACATCAAAAAGGTCAAAAGAAGGGTAGAGTAAAAAAATTAAAATCTTACTTGTGAAAGAATTTTTATTGCAAGTGGTTGAAGGTGGATGGATGCTTGCCCATGGAAGTACCACCAAAAGTGAGCATCCATCTTGTACTTGTCACAGATAGCATCAAGGGAGTGACCCACCGAGGATATAAAATACACAAACTCTTCTCTAACTTGGTATTTTACCTCTGGATCGGGAAAGATTTTAAAGAATGTTGCCTTATATCCCTCGGCAACCTCAACATCCCTATACGGTGTGACCCTCTTGGTCAAAGAAAGAATCTCTGCACTGTAGTATTTGGGTGTCAAGGCAACAGCAAAAAGATGTAATGGGGTGGTCATTTTGTTCCACCTTTCAATGAGATGCGACTGCACTTCCTTGAAGAACTTTTCCGTGGGTTCTTGCTCTTTAGCATTTATGATGGATTCAATGTTCTCAATCATTGAGTCAATTCCGTCATAAATCTCACCCAAACATAGATGATCTATGTCCACATATCTCAACATGCTGACGATGGGCTCAGTAAAACTCAGCAAATACTCCACACGTTCCCACCATGCATCATCAAGAATCCACCTTTTCATCTTTGTGGCCCTCTCACTGTTTGTCTGCCTCCATACGCCCCAAAGGTTGTTGATGACCATGCTACTCAATGCCTCATGCACCTTAACAAGTCGTCTCAAGACGATGGTGTGTGAGGCAAATCAAGTCTCAACAACCTAATACAAAATTAAAACAAATTGAAATAATTAATAAACTTAAAAAATTGTTCAAAAATAAAAACACTACAAATTACAAACGTATCAGTTATAATATTAAATTAAATTAAGAGTTACCTTCAACAACTATAATTTTGAGAAGGTCCTAAAAATGGCTTGGGACATGTGATGGTTGGTTATGAACATTTAGATCTCATTCGCCTCCTCATAGACTTGTTTGATCCAATCAATTTTTGTCCCCAATTTTTGCAACATAAGGTTGAGGGAATGGACGGCACAAGGTGTCCAAAATATATGCCCATACCTTGCCTCAACCAACATGCCCGTAGCTCTGCAATCTTTAGCATTGTCCATTACAACTTGAACAACGTTTTGAAGCCCCATTGCTTCAATGGACTCTATCAGGATGTTAGCAATGAATTGTGCATCTTTCACTTGCCCCCAACAATCAAAGGCCTTCAAAAACATTGCCCCTTTAGAGCTCATTGCAATCACATTAATCAATGGCCTATTTGTCGTATCTTTCCATCCATCGGAACTGATAGACACCCTTGTTTCGATCCATGAATCCCTGATGGGCTTCAATGCATCTTCAATGTGTTTTCTTTCTTTTGTCAATAAGGTGGTGTGTACCTTTTCATAACCTGGGGTGACAAACCCTTTAGGGGCAACATTGATAGATCTCACCATTTCCTGCCAGTATGGTGATCTAACAGTATTAAATGACAACCCACATGTGTAAATACAACGCGCGATGCTCTGCTTCACTATCTCTCTGGAGTCATTTTGGAATGCCCACTCCAATGGGCCTGCATCTTTTGTTCTCTTGCGACCAAGAGGTCAATCCTCTTCCTTTTCGGCCGCAACGAGTGTAGCAAGAAAGGGGTGTGATGGGGTCACTACACTAGCACGAGCTGGATCAACAGGTGGTGATCCTTTCTTTCTCAAAGAATGCTTCGATCTTTGCCCCACAACAGCATCTGCCTCTTCTTGCTCTTTGATGTATGCAACGATCTTTGCCTATGGCAAGCCCTTTCCCGGCCTTCCACCTATGCTTGGCCCACCACAAATTATGATTCCAGTGCCAAAGATCGCACACAAATGAGCTTTCACTCGACTATACGAGCTCTTGAATTTACCGTTACACTCTGAGCAAAGCCAATGAAAACACCCACCACCAAGCATTTGTTCTGATATTGTCACATACTTCCAAAGAGGCATTCGTGAATCAGATTTAGGGGTTATCACTTGCCCCACTGAACTAGCACTTGCGCCCTGAGACATTCTAATTTTTGACAAATCCGTATAAGCTTATAGCTCCAGTCCTGGTACAAAATAAAAAATTGCTATTAAAATTTAATAGTAAAAAGTTAAAACTAAAAAAAAAAATTACTATTAAAATTAAAAACATAATCAATTTGTATTTAATATTTGTGAAAATAATGGTTAATAAATATTAAAAAGTAAAATATATAAAATTTAAATATAATTATACAAACAAAATAAAATATTTAAATATTAACAAACTTAAAATTAAAATACTGATAATTATTAATAATTAATAAATTATAAATAAAACAAAGTAATTCATATATTAATATTTTGAATACCTTAAAGCTAAAAAGTTAAAATATTAAAAATATAAATATTATTATTAACTATATTAATATATATTATAAATTATAATTTGATATTTACTATTTATAAACTATAATATTATGACATTATGTTTTAAAATTCTAAATATAATATTAATATTTAATATTTTATAATTTAAACTAATTTAGATATAATAATTTAAAGTTTAAACTTAAACTTAAAGTTTAAACTTTAAACTAAAAGTTTAAACTTTAAACTACTATTAGTATTATTATAATATTAAACAATTAAACTTAAAAGTTAAAACTAAAAGAAAGAAAAAAATTAAAAAAACCCACCTGCAACCTAGACCGGCAAGCCACTGGCGATGGCAGCAGCGGTGGAAGCCAAAAGGAACAAACGCACACGGAAAGAACAAAGTTACAAACACAGACAAGCAGCCGACGCTTTTCACAACAGTTTTACCCTTTTAGGGTTACGCTTTTGACTAGGGTTTGACTTTAAAAAATTTTAAAGTGAAAAAAGAATTTTAAAATAATTTTTTATTTGTCGATCCGCGGGGGATACGGCCAGGGCACGTCTTGCCCCCTGCGAATACGGCCGGATACATCCACAAAGTTACAAAAGCAGACAGGTGGTCGACGCTTTTCACAACAGTTTTACCCTTTTAGGGTTACGCTTTTGACTAGGGTTTGACTTTAAAAAAATTTAAAGTGAAAAAAGAATTTTAAAATAATTTTTTTATTTGTCGATCTGCGGGGGATACGGCCAGGGCACGTCTTGCCCCTTGCAGATACAACCGGATACGTCCATGTTTAAAATTTTTTAAAGTGAAAAAAGAATTTTAAAATAATTTTTTATTTGTCGATCCGCGGGGGATACAGCCAGGGCACGTCTTGCCCCCTACGGATACGACCGGATACTTCCATGGACGTATCCAACCGTATCCACAAGGGGCAAGACGTGTCCTGGCCGTATCCCTCACATATCGTACCCACTCTGTACCATATCGTTGCTTCCTGGCATATTTGGAACCCTGGACAGGCGTATCCGATAACGTAGTATGAAACTTATGCAGTTGTTGAATGCAAGGGTCCTTGTGGATAAATCATAAAACCACCCACATCACGGCAGACGAAGCACTGAATTTATAGCATTATACATTGGTGCAATGGGTAAAATATGAAAGGCTTCTCAAGTGGATGGCCACCACCCCTTTCGAGCTCAACTAGTTGTGAGCATGGAGGAAGGAGCTTCCGTGGATTACATCCTACAAGCAATGAGGGAACCTGGTTAGTCTACTCCTAGACTTGACACTGAAAGTTGCCCAGCTGATAGGAGTCTAGACGCTTCTCTTTGGTGCCAGTATCACTTTGGCAATCCCCAAGGATGTGGAGCACTTTAGTTTAGGACTGGGAATCACACTAGATCAGATCTGGACTCTCCTTATGGCTATGACTGTGGAGGAGGTTTCAAAAGTGCATCAGCTTGATGCCATTTCCTCCAAACTAGAGATTGACACTACTGCAATCACGGTATCTCAGTTGGAGAAAACTTTTGTTGCTCTACTGGTAGAAGAACACGAGGGAGGACCGACAGTAATGGTCTCGGATACTAGCGAGTATACTGAGCTCTTGCTCAAATTAGTTTTTTCTTTATAATCTTTTCTTTTGTTTCTTAATCTCGTAGAACCTTCAATAGGAGCTCACAAACTTTTAATATTTTTGTCCTTGATTCTCTCAGGGTTTTGATAACTGTTATAATAGACATGCTTTGGCCCTTTTCTTGACCTATATGTTAATACAAAATGTAATATATAATATATGTCAAATATTTCTTATCATTATTATAATATATTGGTTCAAATTTAAATTTATTATTATTAATTTATTAGGGTGAAACTTTGTCATGTTTTATTTGTCAAGTTTGAAATATACTCGTGAGACTCTTATGTTAATGCTAGGTGTGTGTGTGTGTATTCTGATTTTCCAATTTTTTCCGAAAATCTCAAATTTTCAGATTTTTTCGTCCTCCCAAAAGGATCCACATTTTTTTTGTCCTCCCTAATGGATCCGTAAGAACACAAGGTTTGTCATCTAGTGAAGGATTTGTATAGTTTAAAATAAGCATCCCAAGCATGGTCTGAACAAATCAATAGTTTCCTTCATCAAATTGGTTTTGTACATAGCAAGTCAGATGATACTTTATATTCTAGGGTGCAAGAAAACAAGATTGTTATTATAGTTTTGTATGTTGACGATCTTCTTTTAATTAGCAATAATGACGAGCATAACAAACAAGTGAAGCAGGAGTTGAAGAAAGGTTTTGACATTACCAATCTTGGTCCTTTACATTATTACTTAGGTATCGTGGTGAAACAAGAATAAAATAGGATTTTCATCTCACAAACCAAGTATGCTACTGAATTGTTGGAGAAATTCCAGGAGTGAATGTAAACCTTCATTGACACCGAAGGAAGCTAATTTGAAGCTTTCAAAGGCTGCTAAAGAATCATTGGTGGATGCCACTAGATATATACAGTTGATTGGAAAAGTGATATACTTGATGACAACTCAACCATATATTTCCTTTGTAGTATGTGTACTTTCAAGGTTTATGCAATAACCTCATGAAAGTCATTGGTTAACAGCCAAAAAACGTTTTGGGGTATTTGCAAGCAACTAAAAGTTTTGGGTTAAAATATCAAAGAAATAACAACTTCAAGCTTGTTGGATATTCAAATGCAGATTACAGGGGTGATGTTGATAACAGGGTATCTACTATAGGGTATTCGAGATGCATCTTGGACAAAAGCAGGACACAGTAGCCAATTCTTCAGCAGAATCAGAATACACTGCAGCATGGGAAGCTTCAAAAGAAATTGTCTACCTTCAGTGCATTCTAGAGGAACTTAAGGTTTCTCAAATTGCTCCAATAGATCTTTGTATAGATAGTCAAAGTGCTATCAGGATTGCAACGAATCCAGTGTTTCATACAAGGACCAAGCATATGGATGTAAAATATCACTATCTCAGGATGTCGGTATCAAAGAAGGTAGTCAAACCCAAGTTTTGTCCCACAACATAGCAAATAGCTGATGTTTTCACGCTGCCTCTAGATTGAATCAATTTTGAGAAATTTAGAATAAATCTTGGTGTATGTCACATATAAAACTTTGGATCACAAGGGGAGATGTTGGAATTTTATAACCCAAAGTAATACTTAGGATTTCTATCTATATTTGGATCGTACGCTATCAAGTTTGGATAGCTTCTTATATGTCTAAATAAAGTACATTAACAATTGCACTCCTAAATTAGATAGTTTGTTGAGGAGGTTTGTTTGTTACAATTAGTATTAATGAACGTAGAAGACCTCGAGAGTACGGCTCAACACACCTCCATTCTGTGTTTGCAATTCGATTTTCTCATTAATAAATACTTCTAGTCAGCCCGGGTCTGATAGAAGTTTACCCAGTGCTCTGTAGTTGCTTGCTGCAATTTTTCAGGAACTGGGTAACTACTACTCAAATTATCCTGACAGCAGATTTCATCCTTTAGGGAAAACCAAAATACAAAGCAGGAAAGAGATAATAAAATTAGAGGATATCCAATTGCATCTACATCCTCCTGCTCTTTCATTCAAGCCACACAATCACACACGGACACAGCATACCCCAATTCACCTCCCATTATCAGAACCCTTCCCCACCCAAGGGAGAGAGCTTACATGGATGAACCAGCAGGAAGAGTACCATGGCGTCAATCCCTTACCTTCCACAACAGGTTGATGGGGTAAGCAAGTGTGGAAAACAGTAAATGTAAAATGTGAGGTGAAATAGCACCTCCAGGTGATCCACGATTACCTTTGGTTGCTCCATCGAATTTTCGTGGGGGCCAATGGGGTTGCCATAACACCGTAAGCTTTTAAGGCCTATCAGTTCTAAAGCCATTATAAGGGAATTTTCATTTTATTATATATATATATATATATATATATATATTAAGAGACTTCAAGCTTCCGCAATCCATAGTATTAGGAGACTAAGCTTCCAGACAAATTGTGTACAGCATAATCACAAAGTATTTCATCTGATCTACTCGCTTTCCAGACAGACTAAATTGAGACGTTTAAAACTCCCAAAGATACAGGTCGACTGACAGGGAAACAGACAGGTGTTTGATATCCAAAACTTAAATCTAAAAGTCATAGATTGAAAATTACTGCAACTCCTGATACTATCAGTGTCTTCATTAGCTCTACAAACTATCACTACAGACTCACAGAGTCCAACATTCTTCATGACAACACAAAAAAGAAAGAGAGCTGCTGATTCAAGAAACTGCTTTGCTTTGCATTCCATGATCCATCTGCATCATCAACACATTCACGTAGCAGGTCGTGCAAGCAGCCAATTATTTAGGTCCCACAGACTTTTCCGGGTGGAATGTGAATATCAACACAACTGCCTATGGCAGAAGCTGAAAAACACCACAAATCTCCCACATTAGTGGTCTAAGGATCATTTTTCTAAAGAAACTTCTCCGTGACTATGTTATCACAAAGCCTGGCATTTACATCGTAAACGGTTTTAAAAAACTACAGGTCTGCTTCTTTCACTTGTTTGTACAATTCTGCCAACCGTTAGGCCATCTCATCCAACACACCTACAATATTGTCAATTATATTTTCGATCTTCACAGGCATTTTGTTATGATCAGTAGCAGTAGCTTGGAGAACACCCACTTGCCTCTTCAACTGAAACATAACAGAAACATATGGCTCCTCACACAGAACACCTTTATATTTACCAACAATGGAGGTTCCTAAACCCATAATATCAGTCATTCCTTGTTTGTTCAATTCTGCCACTGTTTCAGCCATCTTTACCAACACAACCGCATTGTGGCTGACTCTATTTTCCATGTCTGCAAGCATGTTATGATCAGTAATATTTAGCTTGGGAACAGCTAGCCACTTGCCTCTTCAACTCAGAAGCTCAGAAACATGTTGCTCCTCCCCATGACACCTTTCCGTTTACCAGCAACACAGGTTTCCACACAAATGCCATACTGAAAAAAACCCTCCAATACCACCACCGTGTTCCACACAACTACAGTCAACCTGAGCCAAATCAAAGGATAATCTCTAGACAATAGGAGCAACTTTCATTTCAATTTTCTTTTCAATGATGCAAACTGCCATCTAAATACCTACCATCAACCACATTTTGGGCACATGACCGATGTCCACAACATTGTTGTGCCTGGCATGCATATATCGTGGGTCTTCTGAATGCTTAAATCAATATCGGCCACAACCACCTTCACCAAGGCATTTCGAGGACAAGTAAGCAATTAACCCTGAATTTCATAATTCATTAGCTATTCCTTGTTATCCCAATTAGGGCCAGTAAAATGAGTTATGTACCACCCATTTTTGCCATTCTTCCCATTGAAAGGTCCTTCCATAGCTTGATAAGGTGTAGGGAGGAGGGATGCAGACAAATTCCTTTTTATACAACCCATGAAAAAGATGAAAATAAAAACTGGATAGCTGGGAGGGAATTTTAAATTTCGTTCCTTCAAGCACTACATAACACAACCCTTCTAATAGAAACAGAGCCAACAAAAGAAACGCCGAAGTCTCTCAACCCCTAACAAACTCAACAAACCACCTCTCTTGAAGCAGCAAAATCATTGTAGCTAAGCTTTGAGTTTGGCCTCTTACAGTATGCATGACCAGAGAAAGAAGTCCAGGACACCATTGTTGCAGCCCGAAATTTCACTGTGTACACAAACACAACAATTTGGTGGTTTCAATGCATGGGACTTGGCATTGAAGCAACCTCCGGGTTACAGAGGCTGGCTCCTCCTATTCTAAAAAATAATATAAGTGAATGCAGTCATGTGGGGCAGAGTGGAGCGGCCATGGGGAAATAAAAGTAAAAAAACAACAAATACAAGAACACAATAAGCCAGAATAATTTGTCCTCCACCTGTCCAAAGGAAAATATGCACAGAATAGCTGCTGCAAATTCAAATCACACATTCCAGAATTACATTGCAAGAGGTAAATAGATAGATAAAAACAGGGGGCAGAAATCAGCCACAATATTTATACAAAGTGTTAAACAAACTACACAGTTGCATACATAATGTTGGGAATGAACAAAAAATAAATAAAACTGCAATTGCTGAGGCAAATGAATTTTACAGTTAGCTGAGAAGAGAACCCCTGACATAGATAGATCCTCTCTTTAAATACCGTATGGAAAAGAAACAAAAATAGTCTCAGATGTGCAGCAAGCCCGTATGAATTTTCAGTCAAGATTTATGCAAAATCCTGCACCATGTCCACCGCTTGCATGCCTGGGAAAATACTCCCATGAATTCAAATGTAAGTGGGGCAAAATAATGAAAAGCCTCTTTTTAATAATTTTCCACCTTTTAAGCATTAAAGCCCAAGAATTTTAATTAGCCACCTCCATCTTTAGCATAAATGCTCCTGTAGCTTTCTTTTAAATTGACAAGGCTTAAAAACTTTTTTAAATAAGCGGTGGAACGTTCCTCTTTTATTATTCATCTTTTGCTTTCCCTCCATTTATGCCCTTTGTGGGTTTATATATAAGCTTAAAGACTTTTAAAATATCTAAGGTGGGCTAGGCTTATGCATGGAGTTTTCGGTGTCCTTGCCTTAAATAAAGCCTTTGCTAATTTTAAATGGAGCTTGCATCTAAATTAAAAGGTGGCCATGCATGAAAAATAAAAGGGAAATAATTCCCAGGCTAGCTCAGGGAAATTATCAATGGCAGAAAATGTAGAATGATTAATGTCTACCAAGATACTAGACCATGAATAGTAGCTTACACAGAATAGCTCCCAAACAATAGCAGCTCGTATTCATAAATGATGAGTCTTAGTACAAGGAGGAGTTGATAAAAGCATCCCTCCCCTGATGTATCTCTTGCTACATAGAAGACAAATGGTATATGGTTGGCGGTTGACACAATCGTCAACACCCAAACATAACCAACAAGAGTCATTACAAACTACCTATACCCAACAATACAACCACATAACTCATAATCATAACAATACGTATGTTACGGTCTGCATTATCTCCCTTTTAAACAATTTGGAGTCCCTTCCAACACAATTCAAACAAAACATGATAAAAAATTAGAACAAAGAGAGAAGATCGAAATCATTTTGGTGCAGTTGCTGATGTAGAAAGTGTGCCACCTGTCTGGAGGCAAGAAAAAATTTCATTTCGTGGGATTCTCACCCAATTTTTTTCTTGGAAAAGCAAAGCGGGGATCTAGGGGTGGCAACCCTTGAAAAGCCATCACAACCACCAAATTTCTTTCAAAAAAGGTTGCTTTTAAAAGCATCTGAAAATGTTGCAAATATACAATGAGCTGTAACATCGCATAGAGAGGTGACTTGTTTGACAGATCAAACACATTTGGCAACTCCAGAAATCAATTTGGTCAACACACTTTCTCCATGTTAAAATCCTTCTTTGCTTCATATCAAGTCATACAGCTCTTCACTGAAGTGATTAGCACCATACGGTCCTTCCAACATGTCGTACGACTCAAAACATGGGCGTTCCAGAGGGTAGACATTCAGGTGGAAGTGAACAGAGGGGGTGAACGTTTAGTCAAAAGGGGACACTTACATGAGGAGTGTATAGCATTTGTGTGAGCAGTGCAGTGTACGGCCATATCTCTTCCTGGGTAGAATATGTAAGGGGGGCATACGATTGTGGGACGTTCGACAATATGGCATAAGAGGGTCGTACAATCTAGTTGTAGAGATAGGGGCATATGACATGCACAACAGAGTGTGCAGGTGCTTTTGGAGGCTATATGACTATGACATTCAAGGTATGCCATATGGCAAGACCATGTAGGCAGAAAGTTTTGAGTATGGCATACAACACCATTCAAGGCATTTACTGATGGAGGGGGGCGTTCAGGGTTATTATTTAAACAAGGACATTCAGTATATGTGGGAACCAAGTCATTTGGGTTAGCCATGGTAATTAATGGGATGTATATACTTTTATTATCATTATTTTCATCTACATTATTTTTATGAACATTGTCCGTGCCTTTATTTGTCCCGCGTTCGATTTCTTTGTTGCACTTACATAGGGGTTCAATGTCCATGAACTTGATGTTTGTCATCCTGGATTGATACACATTTAACTTTGAACCATTAACCATATCCTTTACTGTCATCCCATTCAAGTTTTCCATCAAACTGCCCCATTCTGCAAAATTTCTAAAATTTTAAATGGTCTCAAACATAATACTTTGAACTTACCAGGCTTAATTTTGTGCATCCCTTTATACTTCATAACCCGACCTCTGACCCTGAAGTTAATCCATCAAAGATGTTTATCAAGCCAATACGTCCATCTATTTTGTGAGACTTTTTTTCCCCCTATGCCATCACCCGTTCAAACACATCCGTCGTGTCTCGTAGTGCTTAAAAAATAGATCGTACTTCAAGGGTCATATCTCTCCGACTATTATTTTTTTTTCTTGAAACATTCGTACACGATCATTGAAGTTGTCTATTTAGAATGCATATCAGCTAGCCATTCCAATTGGCGGGCCAACTTTCCCTCGAACATCGCACCCTTGACGTTGTAATCGTTGAACCCCAATGGGTAAGCTAGTTGTGATGATTCAGAAGGACTTCGCATTACTAATATATGCTTCTGGTCATCTTGTTGCAAGTTTGGGCCTTCATCAATCTCCATGATCCCAACATTATTACAATTAGGGTGGAACACTTCATAGTCTTTCATCTACCAATGGAACAAATCATTGAGAGAGTTTGTTTCATCTTCGAAGCATGATTGCAACTCCAAGATCCATTTATCATTTGGCTCCATCGTACCTTAGTTCCTGTCAACTGAGCATTTTTCTTTGGAATCTAAATCCAATGTGTCTGATGAGGCTGCTTCCTCACTAACTACCTACTTCTTCAAGTCTATGGCATACTTTCATCCTTTGTTTTCAATGGAAATCAAATTCTTTTTCCAGTTATTATTGGCTTTGGCTACTATCAATCAGCCTCGACCCAAAAGTGCATCATAGGCCTTGTTTTTCAACAATATGACTACAAAATTCAGCAAAAAGGGTTGGGTTTCAATAATTACCTTTTGACACATCAGTACATCAAATGACTTAATGCCTTGTTGATTTGCTCCTACCAGTTGGAATCCCAGATACCCCATAGTTGGCTTCCCAAGACTCTTCCAAGTCTCCTCTAGAAGAACATTCACATGAGAACCATTGTCCATGATGTTTTTTGTCAAGTTCCTTCACAAAATTTCCATTTGTACAATTGTCAACTGTCAGGCTAGGTTCCTTGTCAAGAGCATAGGATAGATCATTTAGTCACCTGACAAGCTGGGCTAGACTATGAGTTCATTCTTCTACATTTTTATCTCCCCATCACATGACATTAGGTGTGCCATTGTATGCTCCATGTTCGGTTTTATGTGTTGTATGGTAGCAATGAGAGCATTCTTGATTTCTAGAATGTTTTGCAACAAGTCACCTATCATCACAGGGATAATGGTCTACAAGACCTGTTGTGTAATAGTTTTGTTAGACTCCAATCTAGTCATCTTTGTGCTTGTATGTTCATTCGACGGACATCATTCTTCAACCATGGCCCTCTCGATTTCCGCCCTTGCTTTGAACAACCTTTACTCATTTGTAAATGGGTAAGGGTAATTAGCTTTCTTCATTTGTGCTTTGGCAATTGCCATAACTTCCTTGCCCTCAACTATGTCAATCATATTGACATTGGCTTTGCTTCAAACAATTTCCATCATTATGGTTCTCGAGCCCGCATCATCTACTAAGAAGTCTAGTGTCATTTTCATTAGCGCAATCTCTTGCAAAATAACCCCACTCATTGCCTTCCCGACATTGTATATAATTGACCATCCTTCTAAATCGTACTGAATCCTACTCCTGCCACCACTATTATTTTGTCTTCGACAGTTCCTTCGCGGCATGGTGGGTGGTGTCGATGGCTCTCCTTGTGTGAACAATACTTAGTCACTCTTATTCTACATATTGTGCGAGCAATCCTTGACCAAATGCCCTATAACTTTATAAATCTCACATAAAATATCCTTTAAATATTTTTTACCGTCTCCCTTTAGTTCATCATCCGAAGCATGTCTTTTCTCTAGGCTCACATAGATCCCAATTCATTGTCACTAGAATCAAAGTCATCATCTTCACTTCGACTTCTTGTGTGCAAGTATGATGTTTTATTCTCACTTTCAATGTCCATTGTTCAGTTATAGGCATCTTCGTATGAAGGTGGGGCTACCTTCATTGATTTTTTCAGTGCGGGAACCAACCCTTCAATAACCACCTCTTTTTCAGTCCATCGGTTGCTTCCTTCTCGAGTTTTCCAAGCAAATCCTTGAGTCTCCTACTATAACCCCAAACCATCTCGTGCTTACCTTGGCTAGTGTTGTAGATCTCCACAACAATCTTGTTGTTGTCCCTCGGGAGTTTGAATATCTTTTCAAACACTTGCTTGAGTGTTGAGTGTTGCCAATGTTGCTTAGTCAGTGCTTGATGCATCAGTGTATCAATCAATAACCATTCCCAAAAGGGTATCTAGGAAGCATCTTAACCACATCTGAGCATTTGTCTACCCATTAGTAGTTCAACTAGTGATGCATGTATGGCAATGTCGTAATGGATCATCAAATCCGTCACCAATAAATTTTGCCAACTTCTTTTCTAGAGATGGAGTTGATGGGGTAACCATGGCTCCGGCATGGTTTTTTTAATACAAGTCTCCCTCTTATGAAGATCAACATCACACATTCTTGTCCTCTCTTAGCACTATTAGACACATCCCTACGCTCAAACTTTCATTTGGCATGTATCCATAGGCTATCTTACTCGCTGTCAAGTCCCTTTTCTTGCGCTCTAGCTTGTCGTTTGGGTTACCTTAGACTTTCACATAATTCGCTTGCAACACCCTTCAACCCAAATTAGTTGACAAGGTCCACACTTTCTTCCTCTGGAAGAAGCTATGCCAATCTCTACCCACTCCTTACTGCGACTGGCGTAGGGTCCACCAATTCCGACTGAACGCTTCAGCCTTGGCTTCTTCAACCTCATGTGTTGTACTTCCCTTTATGTATTTTTTAAATTAATTTCTTGGTGCCCTCCCTGACTGTGTGTCTTGCTCATACACGTCAATCATCTTCTTCATGAACCCTTTGTGTCATCGTAATATTTGTGTTTCGCAATTATGTTCGACACATAGATTTGTGAACCGTATTTAACTTGACCCGACGTTCTTTAAGGATACAACACCAAATGTAGAATGATTTATGTCTACTGAAATACTAGACCATCAATAGCATCATACGCAGAATAGTAATCCAAACAATAATATTATAAATGATAAGTCTTAGTGCAATTTGCACAGTACAAGGAGGACCTAATATAAGCAACCCTCCCCTGATGTATCACTTGCTATATATAAGACAAATAACATATGGTTGGCAGTTGACACAACACTCAACACCTGAACGTAACCAACAAGGGTTATTACAACTTCCTAAGCTCGTCAATACAACCACATAACTAGTAATCATGACAATACGAATGTTAGGTCTACAAAAAATACATGCAATTATTCTGAGTGGAAAATTGTAACAACTATACCATAATAAACAAGCAACCCAAAGGCCAACTCCACCAAATAATTGCAGATGTCACATTGGTGAGGGGATAAAATTCCTTTTAAAACAGCAAGAGAGGAATGGTGAATTGTATATGCAAGCGACCGATTCGAACATTGAAAAGGGCATATGAGAACCATAAGGCCTGCAGTTGCCATAATTACCTACATCACATCACTGAAATCCAGCAGTTGCTCATTCATGTAAGCATTGATGAAGCTTGTAAAATGTATACTCAGAGAAAATGAATAATTTATAGGAGGATTCTAGAAATCAAGTGTTTATTAAGGATGCCATCTTCATAAACCTGCCCTATACTCATCCCCCAACACCAATGGTGTTGGCCACAACTCCTAGCAAACATTATAGTCATCTAGGTGGGACCTTGGTTATAAGGAGCCAAAGGAGAAAATAAGTCCCTCCATAAGCTTCCCTAAAATTATAATCTCTTTATAAAAAAAAATTCTCTCGAGCTGTTCTATGCTCTCCATCCGGATGGTACCAAGAAACCAGATTAAAGTCACTATTTAGTGTTATGGTTGACGGCAATTTGGCCAAGGCATCAGCAGCCTTGTTTCCTTCCACAATCTTGATACTTTGAAAGTTGGCAATCAGCTTCCTGGTGTCAATGTTCATCCATTTTAACTGGCCAATTGTTAGGAGACTTGGAGGATCCCTTGTCGAGAATAGAAACTCCGATTTACAAAAAAATCAACTATCACAGTTGAGCTTCAAATTCCTGGCTACAAGCATGTCCTTCTAAAATCCAAAAGCCTACGCCATATAGTTCAACATAATTCCAAGAACCAGAACATACAAAAATGATGACTTGTCACTTTCATCCCTACACATACAGCCAGCGGACTTGGGTTTCCTCTTAAGGCCACATACATGTTTATACCCTATATTTCGCTTTCCTTCTTAGCAACCACATCATTAGGCAAAAAGCATTTGAATATGTTTCACACTTTTCATTAAATTGTTATCAATATAAATATATTTTTTATGTTATAATTTAGGTTTAAAAGCTTAGTTAATTTTTATGCTATACTTTGGTTTTTATAAGTAGCACTAAGGTTGCAGATGTGGATTGGCAGGTCACTCTCAATACCAGTCACACAAATCCATATGGTTACAAGTTACAACCGCAACTGTTGATGTCAAACAAGAGCTTGTTCGGGTCAAATAAGGTTGATTGAGGCTGTCATTATTCTTTGTTGATTTGTGTGCATTTGTGATGTGTGATCTAAAATATTTGTTAGTTGTTATTTAATTTTAATATTTGATTACATTGTTTAAAATATTATAGTTTTTTAATTTTATGACTAAAGCGGTTTCCTTTATATTTTTTAACTTGGTGACAAACCAAGTGTGTTTAAACCACATACCTAAAAATATATATATCCTTTTCAATAACTTCTATTTTATTTTTATTTGGCCCTAGCAAAGTGGTTTTATAGGCCAAAAGCATTAAAAATCAATTTGGGGCATTAACTTTTTTATTTTATTTTTTTGCTTAAAGATAACTAGGGAAGGATCCTAGACCCGCAAAAAAATAAAATAAAAAAGTTAATGCCCCAAATTGTTTTTAATGCTTTTGGCCTATAAAACCACTTTGCTAGGGCCAAAAAAAAAGGAAGGGCAGTCCGGGAAAAATATCATCGGGAACACAAAAGAAAAAGATTAATGAACCAGTCACACCCTACTAGAAAGATAATAATCCGCCTGGGACATAGAGGAATAACAAGAGTTTATTCCAAAAGGCAAGTCCTGGGACACCACCAACCTATCTAGTAGCACCTGAAAGAAAGATGAAGATGCACCTTCAAGATCAAATCCACAGAGAGCTTACAACTGAGTAACTTCAAACCAAAATCCAGGAAACATCATCAATGCTCACACAGAAGCCGAGCTTTCATCTTTCCAACATGCAGCATCAAATAAGACCTTCTCAAGGATGATCTTCACATATAGTCAAGGACTCACACATGCAATACACACATGCAGCCACAGAGCACTCCACAGCCAAGCAGATCATTCTTTCAGAATGCAAACCAGACTTGAAGATTGAAACCTTCTTCTCACCCAGAAAGATTCACGCACAATATTTCATCGCCAATAGTCAACCGATGACAACTATAGAGGCAACACTCTTGGTAAGAAAACAACTTCAACCAATTAGAAGACCAGAGCATCCCATAAACCATACTGTGTATAATGCAGACCTAGGCAAATAGCATACAAAAGAGATGCAAAGCCCATCTCAAGTAATGTCATACAACACAACACAAACCATGCCAATTCAGAAAACACATTCTTACAACTACTATTATAGACATTTATAAATACGAATATAAGGTCTTACATATCCATTGTTTCAAGAGCAGGCCACCAACAAACAAAAAAGAGGATCGTGATTGTGCAAATCAAGTGGCAAAGGTGTATAGGACAAATTACACAGGCACAATTCCAACCAAAATGTTTCAATTGCAATTTTCTAAACCACCTGTGATATTCTTCAAACTATTTCTGTATAACGCCATTTTCTGCCTCTCTATTGCCATCCACAGTAGCAACCTCCATGTCCTCTACCCCATCAGTCTCTTCCTCCTCTGGGGGAGGGCAGCAAGCAGGAGGGTCAAATTTTTCTTTTGCAGTTAACACCAGACCCTGTCTTTTGGCAATCCTCACCCTTTACCAATGGCTCTCAATTCTTCCATCACAATGAGCTGGGGGTGCACATTTTCAATTCCTGTCGCCTGCACCAAGCATTCCAAATCCTCCTGGTCCTCGTGGGGAGCAAAGGACCCAAACGCATCAGAAAGCATGTTGGCAAACTCAAGGATTGGGCCACATCAAAGATGTTTCTTCTCCCAATAACTGACCAAGTTCAAGCATTAGCTTCTTCATCAGTTTGTCCATGTCTGCGACCTCCACCTCATCAATTTTTCTGGCGGCCAACCACATCCTGTGCACCCAAAGCCATGAATGTAAGGATTTCTTATCTCACTATTGAGATAGGCTGAAAATTGGGCACTTGTGTCTTCAGCCATAACGCTTCTTGCCCACATTTTTCCTTTCCCCTTATTGGCTCCTGCTGAAGACTGGGCACCTCCTACTTATGCTTCACCACCCTGTCCATATCTGCACATAAACACAATCTACCATATTTCTATGATTAGACAAAGGTACATATGGAGCCAAAATCCTGCCCTGAGGGACAATTCAAACCAAACGAAAAAGGGCAGTGATAATTAAAGCCAAATACCCAAGAAGAAAAGGACATTTTCTCTTTCTCTGTGAAGCTGTAATAATTCAAGAAGGTAAGAGCAATTCACAGGCATCCCTCAATATCATTCTCCTAAGAATGAATAAATATTCGCATAGAAATTTTCCATTCCATAAAAAAAAAATTTACAGAAATGCAAGAATTCACATAGCTTCACTACACAAACCAAGAAGCCCAAACAGAAGCGTAAACCAGTCATACTTGTAGAAAGCCAAGGGCCAACCCATGCCAGAGTCACCTCCTGAGCTCGCCACACACCCTTTCAATTCTCAATGGATCAATGTTTCTTTTCATGCAAGCTGGCAGACATTAAGATCCGCAAATGATTACTAAGGGTGGGGCAGAAATCAAGCATGCGAGATGACTGCATCAGGGGTTGGGGAGGTGAAGTGAGAGGACACGCCAACCCTACACAATTAAAGCCATCACAGGCCCTTAAGCCAAATGATAATTCATGGCTTTCAAAAATCATTCCTTTCAATTTTCAAAATTTTAATTTGATTTCATTTATTTATTTTTTAACTATACCTTAAACCTTACCATGCTTGGCACGTCTTATCAGGTTACAAAAAGGTTAGGCGCAACCCAACCCCTCCATTGGCAGCCCAATCTGCAGCCTGGTTTCCAGCTCTTTTTATCTGTTGAAACTTAACCTCATTCAGTTTTGAGCATAGCCATCTGATTTCTTCTATCACACCATGGATTCTCCAAGCCTTGATTTCATCCCCCCCAGCGGCCCTGATGATGATCATGGAGTCCCATTCTATAATCAATTTCTTCCAATCCTTCAGCATTGCTATCTACAATCCCTTCAGGAAAGCCTTTGCCTCAACCATGTTATTTATATCCTTATCAATGTCCAAAGAGGAGGTCGGAAGAGGCTCGCCAACCTCATTCCAAAATATGCCTCCCCCACCAACAGGCTAGGGGTTGCCTTTAGCAACACCATTAAAGTTGAATTTAATACATCCAGGTTCAAGGGGGGACAAAAAGACCTGAGCCTTACCTTGACCATCATCCTGGTAAACTCGTCCTTTACCAAAATCTTATTTTATTTTAATTTTTATTTTTAGTCTCTAATCTAGCCACAAAGGGGCAGAACAGAACAATACCTATTTTTTTCGTCACAGATCATGGCTATGTATCATCAACAAACCTACAAACCATAGATTTGAGGAAAGTATGCTACAATACTACTTGTGGTATACCAAACAGTCATAGACGAGAAAATATCATGTATATACTTATTTGAAAAAATATGGAAAATAGGAATATAATATAAATTAAAAGTTGTGAAAAGTGTAAATTGGTGATGAATATAAATACATAGTAGAAGGTGCATACATAGAATAAGACATGTATGTAAGGTAACTGCCGAAGCTAATTGTGAATACCATAAATAATAGTCAATCAAACAATTTCAAGATAAAATACAAACGTATTAATTAGCATATGTTTTCATTGTAATAATAATAATATAAAACTAGCAAAGACCCACCTTAGCATGGATCTGAAATGTCGCAAGAGGTTTTTAAAGGCTCTAGGTGCCAATCCCTATGTTCTTACACTTGTGGCAAGATTGCATTGGCCCTTTCATAGTGATATACAATGACACAAATGATTCCTGTCTCGGAAACAGTTAGAGATATTTGATGGGGCTATTGTCCAATCTTTCCAACTTTCATCAACCCATGCTCTTCAAGGGTTATTGCTTCCCCCACGTGACTATTTGTATCAGTACCCTAACCACATGGGTTGGGGGCTTTACTGCATTGGGTTTACCCCTCATTTATTTTCCGTGTTTTTGTTTTTCTCCTTTTTAGTTAGTCATTTGTAATGTCCCCTTTTATGAATTAAACAAGTCGGAAGACTGAAGCCTATCTTTTATTTCCCGTAGGCTAAGGGTTATAATGGGGAAATGATTTAATAATAATACATTTAAGTTGTCCAAAGTTATTTTATCTTACAACAGGAAAAAAGGACACTTAGGTGTTATTATTATTAAAAGGGGCCAAAAGTAATTAATATTAAAAATGATGAAAAGTGAATATTTAATTAAAAGTATTTGTAAATACTTGTAGGTTGAAATTGGAAAAATGAAATTATAAAAGAATATTCCAATGAAAAAGACTTGGGAATGAAAACTCTCAGACTTTGTATGGTGATCTCATCCAGGGACTACATTTGCATTTCAGATCTAGTCTGTATTAGAAACATCTAAATCAAACAATCAAGGCAGCGTGGATCTGTCACATCAGCGAGGACATCACCATTCATGAGGATTTCAAGGTTGTTTGAGAGCTGACACCATCATTGGGAGGTGTTGCAGCCTGTCGTACAGTAGGAGATACATTCTACATTTTGGAAAGGTTGATTTCTGCTTGAGACGCCAACATCAACTAGTTGTCTGTATTTTTCGATGATTTTTCCATTTGCACGGTCAGCTGTGATTTGTTAATATGCAACATAGAAATAAATAAATAAAAGTGGTATTTGAGTTATATTTTATCTCCGCAATCAATAAAAATAAGATTGTCATTTTCAGAGGGTTTACTAGTGATTTTCAGATTCTTTGTGTTTGTTTCCTATAAGGGTTTATTGCAAAAATTAATCTTTATTTAATTCTGCCCTAAGGGAATATTTTAGTATATAAGGGTTTTATTACAAATATCACAATTTTGTTAATTATGCCCTAAAAGGACATTTCAATGATTTCACGAGATTGGAGGGGACATTATAATTCGGTAATGTCCAAATATATTTTCTCCAAGACCGGAGGGTTTTCACTTTTCATATGTGATTTTGAAAAGGCTCCTTTGTTGTCTCTTCTAGCTTATTACACAATATTGTGTTGAACTCGTGCACACATCATGTTGCTGATAAGATTCACGTGTGGACGAAATATATTTCAGTGAACTAGTGATAAGGGGGCATTTCATAGTGGGATGCTTGTGGCATTTCTGATTTCATAGCTTCTACTTGCATAGTTGATTCCTCCAAGGTTTGCTTTCTTTCAATTTCTTACGATTCTGATTTTTCTTCTTTCTCATGTTCCACCATCACAATTTCTAGCACTTGTTCTTTGCCTAGGCATTTGTGGCTTGGTTCCCCAGGTTCTTTGCATGAGAATCAGCGTTCATGTCTTCTAAGATCATTTTTGCTACCATCTTTCTAAGAGTTTTTGTTCATTTCAGCGATCATTTCTATTGTTAAGTATGGTTTCAACTTTTCCTCACATTCATCAACCACACTTCTAGCCAATACACACATTGCTGGTGAAACTTATACCACACATCCTTTCTCACATTAGTCGATAAAACTTATGAGTGGCTGGAAAATATCATCTCTCAATCAGAATCAAAGACATAATTGTTTGCATTAGAGGGAACAACATTTTCTACATGATTCTTACTAACAATAGCAAAGAAATATTGAAACATTTTAAGAATAAGATCATCACATTTGACATCTAGCATTACAACACATGATCTGAATTTTGTAACAATTTCTAAAATCGTAACTCTCTTAACAAAATAGGGATCTTTGATTTTATCCAAATCTCAGAAGCTTTCCACAATCAACTAGAATATTCCCCTCCTGGTGTTGTATGGCTTTTCAAGAGTTGTTATTCTTGTAATTTCACTAATACCAGTGATATCTACAAGTCTCACATCTAGATCTAGGTGTCTCAAAAGCTTGGGCTTAGCCAAATGAATCATCGATGGATGTACTATCGATTTCATAATCTCATAATCTGACTGTTCTACCACAGATTGACAAATTTCCACTTCCTCCAAAATGCTAAGTAAAACAGTTTTTGAATGAGGCGGTTGCTCAAGTTTCTTCCCTAATCTGTAAAGCTTTATTCCCAAATCATCTTTACTTATTAACTCCATGATTCACAAGCTATGCATCAGATGGTATTTGCATAATATTAATTATTCCCAACAAGTTGGCAAGAGCAAGGCTCTAATACCATTGTGATGTCCCTTCTGGGAAATTTTCTAAATTTTGGAATTTATTGTGATTCCTTTTCAACATTGGGACATCAACAAAATACTAAAGAGCACATGCAACACAAGTATTGAAAACCCAATTGAAAAACTCACTGAAATCTTTATTGTATTGAGTGGACAATAAGGATGTTTACACACACTGATCATCAACAGCAAGAATCCTCATTTGATATGAAACCCCAATTTACTATCAATATCCAATAGCATAACACTTATAAGAGCAGCATTGGATGGCATAGCTTGACTAATTTTAATGTTATGAAAGTTGTAAATAAAGTTATGGCTATCTGAGAATGAGTTACAACAACATGCAATTATTGGAATGGAAAGATCGGTTGGCTACAAATGAAATACAATAACATGCAATCACTGGAATGGAAAGATCGGTGGTCAGCAAAGTGGATACCGTTGTAACCCCTCATCAAACCCTGCGCAGTAGTCCCCAACGACTGCGATTTGAGACACAACAGTCTCCAAAAGGTATGGCAGCTTCTTTGGCATGAAAACCCTTTGTACAACAAAAAGCTTTGATTTGTTGATCCAGTTTATCCTCAAAAATTCTAGAAATTGATAATATCTTGCAGTGAACTAAAATTTGAAAATACCCGGATTTGTCTGCACAATTGTGATCCCTGAATGGAATCACCTCAAAGGAATGGAGGGTTTCCGTCCTTAAAAGCAGAAATTGAACCAATTCTGATTGCAATCGTGAATAATGAATAATCCATTTTTTTGGCCCCACTTGTCCTTTTATAACTTCACTTTTCCAATTTCACCCTAATCTTAAAAGCATCTAAAACACTTTTAGGTAATTATCTTTTTGGCCATTTAATAATTTTTTTTTTTTTTTGCCATCTAATTAGTATTGTTTTTTGACTCTTTTTAATAATAATAACACCTAAGTGTCATTTTCCCGCATTATAAAATTAAGTCACTTGGACAACTTAAATGAATTATTATTAAATTATTTCTCTCATTAAACATTTCGAAAAGGGGACATGATAGTCTGCCTTTCCCAAAATTGCTTTGCCCTTACAAGCTCAACTTCATTGACTCACCCAATCTAATCGTCTCTGAATTATCAGGATCCTAAACCAATCTTTTTGTTTCTTCCATTCCCCCTTGTATGTAGTTGGATTCCACTGCACTACTCTAATATAATTAGGAATTGGAAGCCCTGCACCAACGAATACTTCTCCAACTGTCTCAGTGAGGGGATACTTCTCCAATTGTCTCAGTGAGTGAATCCATGATAGTTGAATCACAAT
The DNA here is from genome assembly GCA_037957365.1 of Torreya grandis. Taxonomy (NCBI): domain Eukaryota; kingdom Viridiplantae; phylum Streptophyta; class Pinopsida; order Cupressales; family Taxaceae; genus Torreya; species Torreya grandis. Next base: position 1,295,601 of record JARHVA010002626.1, read on the forward strand.
CCTAAACCAATCTTTTTGTTTCTTCCATTCCTCCTTTTGATGTAGTTCGCTTCCGTTGCGCTGCTTTGATATAATTAGGAATTGAAAACCCTGCACCAAGAGATACTTCTCCAACTGTCTCAGTGAGTGAATCTATGATAGTTGAATCATGAATCTGTTGGGATCTAGAAAGAGTAATACCAATTGTGACATTCTCAAGTTGCTTTGCTTGTTGATCTTTAATTCCCTGCAAAATTGTCTCGGTTATATCCAACTCTGTACTTGCAACTTTTGTCTTCCCTGAAAACTGTTCTTTATGGAAATTGTTCTCTCAATTCATCTCACTGAAAACTATTATAGTAATTTGTGGTTCTTTTGTCTTATGAAGTGAAGAAGAGACTGAGCTAAACTTCATAGTGAGGGCATCAACCACTTCCTGCATTTCCTCAAATGCAGTTAAGGCCTCTTCTACAATTCCAATGACCATATCCATGTCTTTAATCACACAGATATTCTGATTTCATTGTTTCCAATGTACTCTTTACCATTTGCAAATCTTCAAGAGTGATAGTATGCTTAGTGCTAGCAATATTTACCTCATCCATGGTGTTGTTCTCCGTCATAGTTTGAGCACTCTGCAAACTTAGAGTTAGATCTCATCCATAGTGTTGTTCTCTGCCGCAATTTGAGCACTCTGCAAACTTAGAGTTAGATCTTCAATGAGTCTTTTCATACTATCCAACTTTGTAGGACTTGCACCTTTTTCTATTCTATTATCTCAACAATTATAGCTTTGCAATCTTTTGCTCTACTTTCTTTGTTTGCTCTTGGCTAAACTAATGTGATTTAACTAACTTTGATATTACTGATTTTGCATCAATTTATGCTTCCTCAACCCTTTCAAGGTTCTTTTTGCTACTATTATTGTTGTCATACCTTGAGCAATGACCCTAGAGATTGTCAAAGTGTTTATCATTAGTTGTTGAGCTGAAATTTTCAACAAGCTCAAAACCACCATTAATATATGTTGAAACATTTTTCTCCTATGCATGCCTTTTGACAAAGTCGTCATGAATCTCCACCTCATATGCTTCTTGACTTGACACATTCTTTTCATTTCCCAATCTAGAATCACAGGGATGCTCAGAGTGCCTTCCTTCTATTGTTGATGCCTTTGAGAAAACAATACCCTCAAAAGAATTCTTCTCACTTTCATTCTTACAATTATCCTACAAATCATCCCTATGTGGCATGGACTCAATCATTGGTGGATTGATGGGTATGTATTGAAAAGGACTAATTTCCTCACTTGTGCATTCACCAAGTGACGCTTTCTCCTTACTTTTTTAAGATAATTCTTTTGTTGATCAGTAATATCAAAAGTCAATCAAATATCTTTTCCTACATTAAATTTCATACCTTCTTCCTACATGGTTGATTCCTCCAAGGTCTGATTTATTTCAATTTCTTGCAATTCTGATTTTTCTTCTTTGTCATGCTTCATCAGCACAATTACTCACACTTGTTATTTGCCTAGGCATTTGTGGCTTGGCTCCCAGGGTTATTTGCATGAGAAGCAACGTCCCATTTTTGTTGCCATCTTTCTAAGAGTTGTTGTTCAGTTCAGCGATCATTTATGTTGTCAAGTATGGTATCAACTTTTCTTCACATTAATCAACCACACTTCTAAACAATGCATGCGTTGTTGGTGAAACTTCTCACAGATCCTTTCCCACATTAGTCAGTAAAACTGATAGGAGTGGCCGGAATATATCGTCACTCTTATTCAGCATCAAAGACATAATTGTTTGCATTGAGGTAACAAAATTTTATGCATGATTCTTACTAACAACAGCAAAGAAATGTTGAAACATTTTAAGAATAAGATCACCACATTCGATATCTAGCATTAAAACACATCATCTGACTTTTGCAACAATTTTTAAAATCGTAACCCTCTTAGCAAAATAGGGATGTTTGATTTTATCCATATCTCAGAAGCTTCCACAATCAATTGGAATGTTTCCCTCATGATGATGTTGTTAGCTTTTCAAGAGTTGTTATTCTTGTAATTCACTAATACATCTAATAATTACAAATCTCAAATATGGATCTGGGTGTCTCAAAAACTTGGGCTTAACCAAATGAGTCATCGATGGATTTACTACCCATTGCATAATCTCAAAATCTAACTATTTTACCATGAATAGACAAATTTCAACTTTCTCCAAAATGTTGAGTAGAACATTTATTGAATGAGACAACTGCTTAAGTTTTTCCGCTGCTTTGTAAAGCTTTATTCCCAAATCATCTTTACTCATCAACGCCATGATTCACAAGCTAAGCATCAAAAAAGATCTATAAAATATTAATTCTTCCCAATAGGCTGGCAAGAGTAGCCTCTGATACCACTATAATGTCTCTTTTTGGACAACAAGCTACCATTTCGAATTTTTCCATAAACCCTTCCTAGTAAAAATTTGTATTCTGATTTTTATAATTAATTCTGAAATTCACATTCAAATATCAAAATTACACATGCAATATGGAATATTAAAATCTCAACTGTATTTGTATCTCAGTCAACTGATTACATAGAATAATACTAGGAAAAAAAGTGTTGAAACAATAAATTACTAGAATCAATAACCAATTTATTTTTTGGCTGCAAAAAAAGCCCTAAAACTTGCAATGTTGCTTCGATGGCAACGATCTACCTCTAGGTGGCACAGCACTGCTCAAAAGGCAACGATTTGCCTCCTACATCGTGCTCCCTTGTACAGTAGCCCTTGCACGGAAAGAAACAAGGGTTGGTTGATCTAATAACCCTCACCTAATTTTGGAAATTGTCAAACCCTTCCAGCCAACTGGAATACAGAAAATAACATGATTGTCTGCACAGGTGTGATATCTGTATAAAATCAACAATAATGGATGGGAGGGTTTTCATTCTCTAATCCCTAATAGAGACCTGAAGAGTTTTCCTCCTCTAGATCAGAATGAAATTGAGGGTTTTCGTTTTCAAAAACAAAAATTGAACCAATTCTAATTTCAATCGTGAATAATGAATAATCCATCTTTTTGGCCCCACTTGTCCTTTTATAACTTCACTTTCCCAATTTCACCCTAACCCTAAAAGCATTTAAAACACTTTTAAGCAATTATAACTTTTTGGCCATTTAATAAATATTTCATTTTTTACCATATAATTAATATTATTTTTTGGCCCCTTTTAATAATATCTTGCCAAAAAGACCCGAGGACAAAAAGTTACATATAAGGCTAAAAAATATATTTGCACATTACCAAATTATAATGTCCCCTCCGGTCTTGTACATCTTCACACCAAATTATAATTCGGTCTTTTGGGCATTTTCACAAGACCAAAGGGTTTTCATCCTCAATTCTCCTTATCCAACAAAGGGTTTTCATCCTTGGAAGCTGAAAGCAAAAGCATATTCTCAAACTTGCAAAAGTGTAATTGATAATGGACAAAAGATGGATCCTTCCATAATGTTACAAGTGGTACCTCCCAAAATATGGCACAAATCAGACTGTGTATGGGCTGGAAACAAGTTACAGCAACCACAGACCAACTGGAATCTCATCCAAATTAGAACTAGGGTGGCTGAAATGATGGTTCCCTTCAACTCAGACCTCCTTCCAACCTCATCCAATGTTGATACTCTCTTAAAATGTGCAAATTTGCAACTGTTCATGATGGAAATCATCAAAACCAGCAATATAGAGATGGTATAACAGCGACAAAGACGAAAAACGCATTATAAATTCCACAATGTGATCAATGTAGAAGTGGTGGGCAGCCATGCAAGCACTGAAAACTCCCCATTAGTAGTCACAAATTGAAATGTACTCCTTCCTATGATTGGAAATCCCTGTAAATCCACTTGTATGAGTGCAAATGAAGTAATGCAGTGGCTGATAATCAGAATTGTTGGCTGCGAATAAGTTCCAATAACATGCAATTGCTAGAATGGAAAGATCGACTAGATACAAATGAATTACAGCAACATGCAATCGCTGGAATGGAATGATCAGCAGCCAACAAAGTGGATACTGTTGTACCCCTCACCAAAGTCTGTGCAGCAGCCCCCAACGACTGTGATTTGAAGCGCAACAACCTCTAAAAGGTATGGCAGCCTCTTCTAGGGCACGATAGCCTTTGTACAATAGAAAGCCCTGATTTGTTGATCGAATAATCCCTCAAATTCTAAAAATTGATAGTACCTTGTAGCCAATTGAAATCTGAAAATACCTTGATTTGTCTACACAATTGTGATCCTTGTATGGAATCACCTCAAAGGATATGAAGGTTTTCATCCTCAGACCCTGAATCATAAAAGATGGAGGTTTTCTTCCCCACAACCATCTTCAACCAATAAAGATTTTCATTCTTAAGTTGAAAAACATGAAGAACTATGAAACTCTAACAAATCAAGAAAATATATTGATCATAAACTTGAATATACCACTATAATGTCTTATTTTTCAAATTAAATAAATCAGAGGACCCGTAGCCTATCTTTATTTCCTATTGGCTAAGGCAATTTACTGAGGAAAATAATTTTATAATAATTCATTTAAATTGTCCTAAGTTATTTTATATTATAACGCAGAAAAAGGACTCTTAGGTGTTATTATTATTAAAAGGCACCAAAAAGCAATATTAATTACAAGGCCAAAAAAGAAACATTTATTAAATATCCAAAAAAAAGATAATAATTGCCTAAAAGCATTTTAAATGCTTTTAGGGTGTAAGGTGAAATTGCAAAAGTGAATTTATAAAAGGACAAAAGCCAAAAAGAATTAATATTTATTATTGATAATTCACTTTTCATTACTCAAGATTAAATTCAAAATTCTTTCGACTTCTGTTGAGAACAAAAACCCTCCACTGCAATCAGATTTGAGCACGAAAATCCTTTGATCTTCATAGGTGACTCCATACAAGGGTTACAATTGTTCAGATTATCACGTTTACATTCATATTTGTGTTGGCCGAAAGCCATAATCAATTATAGGGTTTCGTGAGGACGTGAAGGGCAATAAAACTCAGAATTTCAACATTCTAGGGCTTCCATATAGAAGCGTTCCACTTGGAGAGCAAAATCGTTGCCCTTAAAGTATAAGCGTCCCACTTCTGAACCATTAGCTTCGTTGTTCGTGCACAAAGTAGGTTGGCGTCACCCTTTAGAGTATCCTCCATCACTGCCATACAACCCATAATTGTTTATCATAGCTGCCTTACCTCCCAAGAAAGACGTATAGCTAAAACCCTAAATCGTTGCAAGGAACAGATGTGCAACAGGTCTAGGGCACTCTGAGGGCAGAAAAGGGAAAACGTCACCAACAGGGCATTAATTATTGGCATACCAATGCCCAACTTGCTGAAATCACGCATGGGTAGGGTTGTATGCTCCAAAACTGCCATCTCAAACTGTCGTACCATACCAACCATTGTACCAGCTTGAAAAGAAATTGTAGATTTAAACCAAACAACATTTTGTGGAAAATTTCGAGAAATAAAGTGGTATTTTAATTTTATAATGCAATTTGTACTTTTAAGGATCAAATAAGTTTTCTTTTGAAGTGCAACCCTTTATTATTTGCATTGTGTTGTTCGTTGTGTGTATGATCTTGTGTTGAATAGAATTCCAAAATCAATAAATTAAAATAAAATCAAAATTCAAATTTATTCTAGAAAGGGATATTTCAATGTAAAATAGATAATAATAATACCATAAAATATTATCAATGGATCCTCCCATAATGGGATCATGACCAGAGAGGTTTTTCGAAAGTATGGGTTGCATCATCTAGTTGAAATATTGAATTATGGAGATTGTCAACAAACACTTTTTAAGAATAAATCTAAGATTCTAAATAAACTCTGAATTCTGAAAATTAAGGATAAATCCCTTTTAACTTGGTATTTTGTAAAAATAATTAAAGTGGTTGAATGCCCACAAAGAGCACAATTTTTATTGAAATTAGATTGCAGTGCAAAGAACAAAACAAAATATATTGGCTAAAACCCTAGACAAAATAATGTATGCAAAATTCAAAATTGTAACCCTAGATTTTTATGCCCACTTGGCATTTACAAACAACAAACCCTAAGGACAGACCCTGTGCTTGTACGATTGACCATACAAATAAATTGGTTGGCTGGAAATGGCATCCAAGTTGGCTGATAATAACATCACAAGCTGAAAATGACTGAATGGGAGGTAACACTAATTGGAAATGATGTACGGATTATTGAAGAATGATGTCCTAGCTTCCAGCAATGTCCAAAAATCTGCAACGATAGGTCTGAAACCCTAGTACGGTTGTAGCGTCACTATAGCAATCTTATTTAAGGCTGATATCATTGTAGCAAATTGATTTAGGGCTGAAAATGATGACATCAACAATGGAGGGTGTATGGTTGTTGCCTTAGCTGATACGGTTGGTCATAAACCCTAGCACAAACCTTGGAAGGCGCTGAAAAATATGATAAATCTGCCTAATGAGTCTCCCAATGCTGAATTTTGACAATATCCGCATTTGAAAGCACAATTGTAGTTCCTAAATGGAACCACCTCAAAGAACACAAGGTTTTCGTCTTCAAGTTTCCTTATCCACCGGAGGGTTTTTGTCCTCGGAGGCTGAACGCTAAAGCAAATGCTCAAACTTGCAAAAAGTGTAATTGATAATAGGCAAAAGATGATTTTCAAATGACCCCCCCAACGCCTTTTATAAGTTCACTTGACACTTTTTCCAAGGAAAAGCCCCAAAAGTAACTTTTCATCTTCTACGTTGATGTTGACTTGCTTTATTTGGAAAGTCACCTTTATTTTATTTTTTATAAAAATACAATAATATTAAGTTATCACTTTTTAATAAAAAGCCACTTGACAATTTAAAAATATTAAATTTATTTGAAAAAAGGGTCGTGATTGGTTTGGGATCTTGGTATTTCAAAGATGATCAAATTGGGTGAGACAAAATAGTTGAGCTTATATTTAATGAGGAAAAAAATTTAATAATAATTCATTTATGTTGTCCAACTGACTATACTTTATAATGCAGAAAAAGAACACTTAGATATTATTATTAAAAGAGGCCAAAAAAAAATTGCCAAAAAGTGTTTTGAATACTTTTGGGGTTAGGGTGAAATTGGAAAAATGAAGTTATAAGAGGACAAGTGGGGCCAAAAAGACGGATTATTCATTATTCACGATTGAAATCGAAATTGGTTCAACTTTTGCTTTTGAAGACGGAAACCTCCCATTGCACTTTAGATTTGAGGACGAAAACCCTCCAATCTTTTGCGATAGCTCCATCCAAGGGCTATATTTGATCAAGACCGGAATTCTAGTTTCAATGTGTGTGACCTTGTTGAGGATTGGAAATATTTGCCAACAATTGCACTAGGGTTTGAAGAGGAACATATCATTGTTTTTGGAGAATTTTATGTTGTTTTAATTAGTCGTACAACCTATTGTACTACAAAAGACTACTGCGCTACAGATCAAAGAAGGGTGCAAGGGTTTTGGGGAAAAATAAACGCAGATCGCTGCCCTTGGAAGTCAGCACCACCTTCCAACAAGTCACCACTTCAATTACAGCCATGCGACACCCTCAGATTGACTATTGTATCTTATCTTTGTGGTCAAAAAGTTGATATTTATTGCTGAATTCAATATTTACGGACTTTTACAATTAAGATTTGATTATTTGTGGATTTCTAGAGCTAGGGTTTGCTGTAAAAAATTAGTAATCAGTGTATTGAATAAATGTTCCAACTGGGTATTATCAAATCTGCATATTTTCAGTTGCATGTTATTACCTAAGGTTTGTTTCAAATTTATTTCAGCTAGTGTATTCAAAATAATTTAAAAAAAAATCCGAATTTAGAATTTTTCAGAAAGGGATATTACATCGTTGTTACTAGTGTCCTTTTACCCTAGCACTTTCTATTGGAATTGGATGTATTCTTGAGTTCCATTGACCTACTTTTGATCATTCGTGGACATTAATATAATTTATTTCTTTCTTTTTGAACACATCAGATCCATGTTAAGATGGAGTTGTGCTAATAATAGGCTTTTCCTAGCTCCTTCATAGCCATAGTCCTTAGAGACCAATTGACTTCTAGTTACCTAAATTTTTTAGTCTTGCAAATGCTACCTTCTTGGAAAAGTCCTCTTTTTTATCATTTTTGGGAGTTGCATTTCAATAAAAATGTTAGGTATCAATATTCCCCCCGCATCCACACTCTCACACACAAAAAGTTCAAAGCTTATGTGGGGTTTAAAATGCCAAATTACTTATATTATGATATATACAATTAATATAATTACCAATTGATAAGTTATTATTTTTATGATTATTTACATTTTATAAACAAGTTTTACCAAAGAAAATAACATAATATTAAATTTGCCTTAAAAAATTATTGTAAAACAAATAGCATATAAGTTTGTAACCTAAGTGGTGCATGGAAACAAACAAGCAAATAGACCAAAAGCAGTTGCTGCAATTGGAGCGAAAGCAGAAGCAGCAAACAAAGCAAAAGCAAAAGCAACAAATGGAGAGAAGCAATGCAGGAAGGCTTTGAGGTAGCGAAGGAAAGTAGGGAGACAGAATGTATCACAGGTCTGTAGCAAAGGGAGAAATAAATGGAAATGTGCAAATGTGGGAGGAAGGAGGCACTTTTTCCTTTCCCCCAAGGAAGAATAATACAAAGGGCAAATCGACAAAGAATGAAGTGAAAAATCCTGTTACAGCCAAAGGGCTAATGAAGATTTGGGTTTTGATTTTAGAACAAATCTTTCTACAAGCATCCTTAGCCATGAGGAGGTGAGCATCTTTGAAAGAGTTGCAGTGAATTGGAAAACCGTGTTACAGCCAAAGAGGCTAATGAATATCTGGGTTGAATTTAGAATGGATCTTTATACAAGCATCCTTGGCCATGAGGAAGTGAGCATCTTTGAAAGAGTTGATTCCCCTGGATGGATCAATGGCCAAGATAAAATAAGCAAAGCCCTTAAAACGGATAGAGTAGTCAAAAGTATTGAGGAAGAGGCAGGGACAGGTAATGAAAAATTGGAGAACCTCTGTTGCCTGGGGTAACATTATCGATTGGAGAAGTCGTCTTGAAAATTTCAGATGAAATCCCCAACATCAAGATCCTGGAAACAGTGTTAGAGAAGGCAACAGTGAATCTGGTTGAGCAAGCCCTAATTTGCAGATTCATAGGCTCCTGGCCAGCAATGGAGGAGCTCAAACAGTGGGTAGGGCTTAATTGGAGCAACTGCCCAAGTCAGACATCAAGTTCTTTGGAAAAGACTATTTTTGAATTACCTTCCAATCAGCTGAGAACAGAGATAGAATCTTTCATGGAGGACCCTTACTCAGCTGAGAACAGAGATAGAATCTTTCATGTGCAGGAATGTATATAAGACCATGGACCCCCTTATTTACCCTAGTAGAAGAGCTGACAACAAAGGCCCCAAATGGGTTAGACTGTATGAATTCACCCCGGAATTTTGGGAGGAAAAGTTTCCGAAAAGATAGCAAAGAGTGTTTGGAAATTCGTAAGTACAAGTAAAGCAACAAGAGACAGAGCTATCAACTTATGCAAGAATTTGTGTGAATGTCAACTTGGCAAGCCTGATCTTACAAGCAATGCGTATTTGATGAGCTTCGTGAACTTGTAAGCAGGATTTAGATTATGTGTCTGCCATTTAGATGCTTCAAATGCAGAGAGATTGGTCATAAAGTAAGCAATTGTAACAAGAGAAAAGGTCAAGGTAATCTCCCTTGTACTAAGAAGAAAGCCTACCATCCTCCCGAAGATAGTGGTCAAGCAGTGGAGACCAAAGAAAACAACATAAGCTCAACAAAAAGTATTCCAGTGGAGGAATCAAGATAATTTTTTTGCTAAAGAGCAAAAAGGAGATGAACTAGAGGAAAAGGAAAAGGCTGGTGCAGCAGCAATTAAAAGCACCTAGAATCAATTATTTATGTATAGCCCAGCTCAGTCAAATAAAGGGGCAAAAGGTATTAATCTATCCAAAGGACAGATTGAAAATTTACTTAATGAGGCTATTAAATTTGGATTTTGAGCAACACCCTGAGGAAGCCCTAGGATTGGAGGAAATTTTGGAGAACCAATTACTCTTCGTGGACAAACAAGGACATGCATTGATGGAGGAAGATAGGAAAGGAAGGGATATGGAAAGACGAGCAACCCATTGCAATAATAAAATCTAAAAAGAATGTAGAAAATATCGTTACCTTGAGAGCAATTAGAACCCACCCTGATACAGATATCCAAAGCACTTGGGGAAGGAAACACATGGCTCAAAAACATCAAAGACAAGCTCCGATGGCTTTAGAATGTGGTAGACAAAAGACACTAGAAACATTTATTGGGGGTGGAAGCGTAATTTGTAAACTCCTAACTTCAATTGTTTAATAGAATTTACAGAATTACATGTCCTACTTAGATTATCCTCCAAATTGAAGATTTTGGATTCTTTAGGGACTTAGAATTAGTGGTGTGTTGTTGGAAACATGAAGATAACTTGCAGTACTGAAATAAGAATGTAAAATAATCATGAACATGAAGAACAGTGAGCATAGGACATGAACACGAGACTTTTCACCTAGAAAACCCTGTTGTGGGGAAGAACCAGTAGGAAGTGACAATTGCACACCTTCCTTATCTTTCTTCTGGCCAAAGACAGTTATACAAAGAGATTACACAACAACAACTATGTTGTTTGCTCACTAAGCTCCTCTCTGGAACCTTTCTTCCTCCTACAACCAGTTGAACACCAAATCTGTCTCCTTATCATGCTCCAGGAGTGTCCTTCCATGCATTGAAGAACTCTTAAACAACTCTGAACTGAAGAGACACTGTCATTATGCCATTACTCTGATTTTTTAACAAATACGGGCAAAACCACTACTTTAGGTAGACCACCGGTTCGAAACTGCAGTTACATAACTGCCCCTATGTTAACCAATGGTTACAAAACCAGTTACATAACTGCCCCTATATTTATTATTAACCAATGGTTACGAAACCACAACCTAGTGAGACTGCCGGTTGGACAAACACCCCTTCAGGGAACTGCCAGTTACACAATTTCCCCATATATTCCTTGTCGCCATACAAGAATTACTCCTTTTGAGACTTGTTTTTTAACTGAAATCGATTGTTCTATGCTTGAATAATGATGATATTTGTTTTTCCTGATCCGTATGGATTAAAGGGAGAAACCCTCCACCAAGGGGCAATGAAAATACCAAGCTGGAATGTCAGAGGCCTTAATGCCTCTGACAAATGTTGTCTAGTCAAGTGAATCATTGAAGAAAAAGGACCGGATGTAGCATTGTTACAGGAGACCAAGGGGGATAGGCAGCACTTTGAAATTCTAGCTGATAGTTTATGGAAGAAATGTGCTTGGGAGATTGAGGAAGTAAGAGGACTGGCTGTGCTATGGAACCCAAGGTTACTTAAAGGTATGTTCATCTCCCAATCTCCGTGTGGCATAAATCTATTTTGAATAATTTGCAAGCAGAAACGGACTTTGTCTTCTCAAATATCTCCAGCACCCTTGGATTAGATGGAAAAAAAAAGTTCGAAAAGTTTACAAAGGTTCAAAAGAACACAAGATGTCTTAAAATGGGTAATTGGGGGAGATTTTAGTGCATCTTCAATGCAAAAGAAAAAAGGGAGGCAGTACAATCATGACCCAAAGCTCTTTGGTTTTCAATGAGTTTGGCACAAAATGCAATCTTATCGATGCTGAACCAAAACTCTATTATGGAGAGATTGGATAGATTTCTGCTCGGTTCTGATTGGGGACTGGAAAACACAAAGTTTAGTTCAGAAATCAACAACTTTCCAAAGTCTGATCATTGGCCAATAGTGTTGCCTCTAGAAAGAGAGAGAAAATCAGATAGAATTAGATTTAAAATAAAATTCATGTGATTCCAACAGCCATCCTTCAAGGAAAACCTTAAAAAATAGTGGGTGACGGAGGAAAAATGTTCCAAAAGATTGACCTTTGACCAAAAACTCGAATGTCAAAATGGAAGCCAAAATTTGGAATAAAAATAAATTCGGCAATCTCTTTCAAAAGGACTCTATCTGCAAATTTAAAAGCAGTCCAAAAAACCACTGCAGAAACAGGGCACGATCCGGAATTACTGGAAAAGGAAAAACAATTTATGATGGATTTCCAAAACATATTGAGAATGGAAGAGATCCATTGGAAGCAGAAATCTAGAGTCAAATGGTTGAAGGAAGACAATAGAAACACCAAGTTCTTCCACTTATCTACCCTTGTCCGAAGAAATCTAAACAATATTGAGAAAATTGGGCTTCCATCAGGGAGAACTATATTGGAACACAAAGAAATCATGGAGCAAGGAGCTTACTTCTGCAAAAATTTAAATTTACTAACTATTGAGTCTAAAGAGAGTATAGAGGCCCACAAGGAACTTCTTCAAATCATCTCACAAATAATTTTCGAAAGGAGTGATGCAATGCTAATGATGCATGTGAGTGAGAGGAATAAACTCGAAATTCCATCTTTGCTTTGGGGGCTGAAAAGGCCCTGGCCTTAATGGTTTCTAACATGGCTTCTTTCAAAAAAATTGGCACATTGTGAGAAAAGACGTTTGAGAAGCAGTAGAAAAACAAAAAAATCTATAAGAATGGAACTCAGCCTTTCTAGCTCTAGCCCTAAAGAAGGAAGGGGCAGAGTACATTTATACCTTCAGACCAATGGCTTTGTGTGATACAATCTACAAAATTGTTACTAAGGTAATGGTACTTCAACTCATAAAAAGTTTGGAAAAAGTGAACTTAGAAGAACAAAGTGGCTTTGTAGCGGGTAAGCAGATTCTTGATGGTATAGTTATAGCTTGCGAGTCCATTCACTCATTCTCACAGAATAAGAGCTGAAATGATTATAAACTGAACATGAATAAGGCTTATGACAAAGTAAATTGGAAGTTTCTTCTAAAAGTCCTACAAAATTTTGGCCTATCTGAAGATTGAGTGTAACTAATAAGAAGTTGCATCTCCTCTACCACATTTGAAGTCCTAATTAACAATGTATCGTCAGGTTATTTCCTAGCTTCAAGAGGGCTAAGGCAAGGGGGGGCCATATCCCTGTACCTCTTTGTCATTCTAGTGGAGGCTCTGGGAAGACTAATTAAGAAGGTATTCAGAGATGGCAAAATGAAAGGCATTCAAGTCTCCTCTGGAGTTGAAGCTCTCTCTCATCTTCAATTTGTAGATAACACAGTGCTCATGGGCACTCAGAAGCTCAGGAGTTAAGAAGTATACCGAATAAATATGAGGCAACAGCATGACGGAAAATCAATAGAGAGAAACTGAAGATTTACTTCATAGATGAAAAGGAGAACCAGCAAAGGAAAATTAATGGAATTATAGAATTCATAATTGAATACTTGCCCAACTTCTATTTGGGAATGCTGCTTGTGGAAGGAATGGTAGGACAAGATATGTGGAAACCAGTGTTGCTAAGAATTCAGAAAAAAATGTCAACCTGGAAGGAAAAGTGGCTTACCTTGGCAGGATCGTTTCAGCTTATCCAATCCTCTCTCCAAGCAATGCCAACCTATCTTACGTCTTTATTCAAAATCCTAGGTCCAGTCACCAAAGCAATTGTATCCTTGCAAAGAAATTTCTCGTCGAGCAGCACCAAAAATAAGAGCAAGATAAATCTTGTAGCATGGAAGAAGTATATCTTCTGAAGTGCATGGGAGTAGTGAATTTCAGAGACCACTGAGACATGATCTGAACACTAAACAGCAAAATGTTTTCCCAATATAAACATTGCCAAGAGGATCAACAACCAAGAAATTTGTGATTTGGTGTAACTCCTTACTAATGGAAAGAATCAGATGGAAACTGCAAAGTGGGAATGAGGAAGATTTCTAGAAAGGCACTTGAATTAAAAAAGTCCCTCTTGGCAGAGATGATGAGTTTAAGGATCTAATCAGGTTTTTTATTGAGCAGTGGTGTTCAAGAGGTGGCAATTACATCACCTCTAAAGGGGACAGAAAATAATGGGAAACTCTGCATCGGCTGACAAGAGGATGAGAAAGGAAAAATATTGAATCACATCCTAGCATGTTATCCTCTTCCATCAAGAGGACAAGATAAATTAGTATGGGATGGGGCAAAAGTGGAAATGTAACAGTAAAAGATGTGTAGTATGAGATCCTGTAGGCAGTGCATCAAGAAGAAATAGGATTTCCAAACTGTAAGATTTGGGTCCATGAAGGACTCCCAAGGCAAATATACTTCTATGGTTAGTTGCTCAGGAGAAGGCTCTTACCGATGACAAACTAATTGATGGGGATTGTAATTGTCCACTTTTGTATGTATTTTTATTAGCCCCCCTCATGTCTTGATATTCCTTATAACTTGATATTTACCCGGAACTTCCTATTTTATTCATAGTTACCTTGAGAGTTGTTATATATTATGTTTTGATAAGTATAGTAGGCATGAAAGGCTTTTATCATGAATTGGATGAGATTCATTAGCATCTGCAAAAGGTTGTTCATATTTTCCTAAAGAGTTGTGATGTATTATGTTTTGATATTTAAAGTACGCATGAAAAGTTTTTATCATAAATTGGATGAGATTCATGAGTATCTGCAAAAGGTTATTCCATGGGTAATCATTATTGTAAGATTTTCCATTGTTTGTTCTAAGATTGTTGCAAGATATATATATATATATATATATATATTGTGGAAGACCCTTGTAGTGATTAATATGCTACAGAACGAAAAGATGTTGCTACAGCCTTGTTACCACTTTGCTACACCTCTGCTTCAGAACGAATGTTCCGGCTACTAAATGTGTCGTATTAAAGGCAAACGACTATGCTACAGAATGAATCCTGACTGCTGCAGAACATGTCACACTAGAGTAATTGCTGCAGAACACGTCTCACTTGGGAAGATGCTGGGGAAGGGGTTGTTTGACGCCTAAGTGTTGTAGAACATGTTGTTCTGGAACATTCTATTGCGGAAGCACCTGTTGGTTGTTGACAATTAACAGTTGGGTCAAGGTTATTTGTAAATTCAGTTGAATGTCGTTGGAAAACAACTGTTTGGTTGAATTTCCCAATGACATCAGCATGGATATGTTGTCAATCGTAGGTTTGATATTATGCATTTTTTATTTAAGTATTGCTGTTTTGTTATGCTAAAAATAAAACTCCTCAATAGGAATTTTTTACGTTGTTATGAAGGAATCCTGTCACATTATTATAAAAGCAGTAGGATTAATGTAGAAGAGAGTCGAGAGAATAGAAATCACTCGATCAAATAATTAGATAATCAACTCAAGGAAGGAAGTAAATAGACTTATAGCAATCTTTAATTGCTACAACTCATGTTCCATGTAATTCAGTTGATGCAATAAAAGATCTGATTATGTAATGCATTTAGTTACGGAGGGAAGTCGCTCATTAGTTTAATGGGCCAGGACCCGCTCATGTGAATTGATGACAGTATGAACTCCCTCAGATTAGAATAGATTTGTTTATGTTATGTGCAGCCTTGAATTAAATTTTATGTGTGGAGTAATAATTTGTTTAAATTTTCAATATATTAAATTCATTGTTTACGTGGTTGAAGTTCTTTCTTTGATTAAGTTCAGTACCTCTTTTTCCTGCAAGTCTTTTATTCGTTCAATTTACTTTCATCAGCATTTGGTTAAACCACTTAGCATAGCTGACGGTTAACCTTCTCTTTAACTACAACAACCCTCCTCCTATTTTTCAGTCTTATTCTTTCAAATTCCCCACGAATAGTAGCATTTACATATAGAAACCTCAGCCTGAAAAGAACTTGTAGTTCCACATATGCTTTGCACGTCACCAGGTCAAAATTAAGTACATGGATTGGCAAAAGATAAAGAATACCCATCATTAATGAAGAGAGGCTTCGATGGGTATCAATTTGCCTTCTTTGTGGAGAGAATGAGAAAGTAACAACCACTTATTTATCCATAATCCTTTTTACCAAAGTGTTTAGAAGATAGTCTTGAAAAAATAATAAAACAATTTGATTTTCCCTAGTTCATTGAAATCATTGGTGGAGCAATGGGTCTTAAAGATCAGGGGTCAGCCACTAAAACTCTTGCGGAAAATCATTCCTGCATTGATCATAAGGAATATTTGTATTGAAAAAAAAAAACAGAATCTTCAAGGATAATCACAATCGACCACCCAAGTTTGGTGGAGGTTTGAATAGTCGATTTAAAACTATTGAAGATTTGGATCTAAGAGAGAGAAGAAATCGTCAGTGATGAAGAAAGACAGTATAAGACACGGCCCAATAGGACTGTTCACCCTGATAATGGTGTTGGTGAGAGTTTAAAAGAGAAAACTACCATTGCTTGGTTCCCCCCTCCACCAAGATTTATCAAAATAAATTTTGATGGGCCTGCAAAAGAAAACCTGGGTCCAGCTTGATGGAGGTGCGTTTTCCGGAATGACAAATGGCAACCAATTCTTTCTTTGCCATTGGCATAGATAGTGATACAACCAACCAAGCAGAAGCCATGGCTATGCTTAAAGGCATCCAGACTACAGTAATCAATGGATGGAAGAAGATATTAATTGACGGTGATTTGCACATTGTGATAAATGTGATGAAAGAAGGTCAGATGTCGTCTTGGAGACTGAAGGTGATTATAGAAGAAGCACAGTGGTCAGAAAAATAGAGATAGTCGAATTTGCTCACATATCAAAACAAGTGGAAATAAGGTAGCTGACATGGCATCCAATGTTGGGGTCAATCTCAAGGAGATAACTGATTAACTGGATCGATTGTGGAAAAATAATTTTCCCTATAATTTGCAATACCTTCTAGCTATGCCATGAAACACGCTTTTTCCAATTCACGTACCCCTTCTAACCGTTCAAATTTTTAGTGCCCCCTCTAAGTCCCCTCTTAGCCCAATCCCCCCTTCCCTAAGTTAATTTTCCTTCTGCCACCCCATAAATTAAATGCCACCCGCACTCCATGTCATTGTCTTTGTAATCCTAATAATGAATGCAGGGAATTTTTTCACACTTGATGGCATTCACCTCAACTGAAGGAATTTATGAAATTGTGTGGGCTACTGCTTTTGTTAAACACAATAAATGGATTCATTGTGTGCTTCAATGTACTCGTCTCTCTACAATATCCGTAAATTTCAAGCACTATACATTCTCAATGCTCATTGCGGTGAGGTTGAGATGGGAAAGTTGGTTTCAATATCAAGTGCTTTTGTCTGTTTCAGGGACAAAGGGAAGGGAATCATGGAGTCCTCCTGTAGAAGGTTTGGTCATTCACATCATAGGACACTAACTCCAAGCACAGGGAAATTAGAAGGTGATGGGCAAACCAGGGCTGGAGCTGAGCATCCAAATGAGGAGAAGTTGGAGTCATGTACCTCCCTCTACCGACACATCCATCATAATGTGGTGAGAGGCTGATTTATGGAATGCATCAAAGTGGGACGGGAAATCAATGCTAAGGACATAGTGACTGCACAGAAGCTAGTTCCCAAAATGATGGACCCATGAATGACTTATGATAAGTGGAATACACATGATGTGGTTCATGATGTGTCATCTACTACAATAATAGTTGTAGCTGGCACATCCTACCAGGTGAATAGAAAAAATTTTGTGGCAGACACTAACTGCACGATCAATCCTAAGAGAACCAGGAATGGCCTAAAGGAAAGTGTCAAGAGAACTACATATCTGCAAACTTGTGTCGATACCATTGATTTTGCTCTATCCATTCGCCTTCCCCTCCAGTTCTTGAAATCTCCGACTCTGAGGAGAAGGAAGCTAGTCCGGTGAATACAGTGATAATAGATTAAAATGTGTAATTGAAGTGGTGGTTGATGTGTGTCTTATAGTTTGTTTAGAATTTCTAAAAGACCCAAATATGAATAGCTGTTTCTCCACCTTAGTCACAGCTTTTTTATATTATTACCACTATTGTAAGGAAAGACAAACTTCAAGACAATATGTAGGACAATCTTCGTGATAATGACAACTAGCCATGTCCAGTTCAATACAGTTGAGGACAAAGTGTAGAGTTTAAGACAATATGGCTGATTATCCAGACTAGGTGGTAGCCCTTTATGCTTTATAAAAACCTTTTCGAAACTTATTATCAATATAAGCTTATAGTTTGAAATCTTCTGCATTTTCCTGCACTCGGAAGGATTGGGTGGGTTGTGAGGTGGCTCATGGGAATGGATTTTGCATATTGATTAAGCTCTCAGTAATAATACTTAAAATCAGTATATGCATTATTATTGGCTTTTATACTAATTGTATGAGTCAAAGCGCACAGATAAATGGAGATGTGAAGTAACAAGCTTGCGTTTTTTTTAATTATGTGTGAAGCTCCAGGCCATGCATTCCTTTCTGGTTTGTGTTCAGGATTGATACATTGTCTAAGTGGAAAGGTCTCCTAGTTTCATCGGTTAAGAAAAGAATGTCATTTTATGTATAGATATAAACACTACCAGATTGGAAGAGCCAAGAAGAACCCTGCTTCCTTGCTCTCAGGACTAGATATCTGCCTGCATTCAGAGTTTCATTCTATTTAGTCTTATTGCTTTGTGAGAGGCATATCCGGATAATGAGGGTGTATCAAGTCTTCTGCATTATTAATCGATTTGTGAAGATGGTTGGTTATGACTGGAATTGGGGAAAGAGCCTAATGCGGACCAGGTAAAGAAAAGTGGGTCAGGTGATCCTTTATGGACTGAAAAAAGTTAACTCCTCATTGCCTCCCTTTGGCTGTTGATTCATTCAATGTCTATGAATTTGCTCTTTATCATTAGCATGATCGTATGCTTTCTTAATTGGCGATCATGATGACTATTAGTGACTTAGTTTTTTAATGAAATTTTGGCTGAGTTAGGGCCCTCTCCCTAGTGTCTTAAGCCAAAAAAAACAAAAGTCTGTAACCTAAAGTATATTATATTTTTTTGGCATTATGGTTGGTTATGACTGGAACTGGGGAAAGAGCCTAATGCCTCCCTTTGGCTGAAGAAAAGTGGGGCAGGTGATCCTTTATAGACTGAAAAAAGTCAACTCCTCATTGCCTCCCTTTGGCTGTTGATTCGTTCAATGTCTATGAATTTGCTCCTTATCATTAGCATTATCGTATGCTTTCTTAATTGGAGATCATGATGACTATTAGTGACTTAGTTTTTTAATGCAATTTTGGCTTTGCTAGGGCCCTCTCCCTAGGTGTCTTAAGCCAAAAAAAAAAAAGTTTGTAACCTAAAGTATATTATATTTTTTTGGCATTAATACTTTTTTGATTGATTAGCATCACTCTTGTAGATATTACTATTTTTATAATTATCTTCCCTTTCTACATGGCCCTATTCACCATAGCCTCTTCAAAGGTATGTAAGATAAACTAAGAAAGATGCTTTTTGCTTTTTGCATGTGTTTGGCCTTATCTAAAAACACACCTTCATCCTTATACATCATTTTAACCCACACTCATGAAGAGTCTAAAGCAATCAATTTTGGTGTCTATCTCTTTGTTTCTTTGTTATTTTTAGGTTCCTTTCCTAACTTTATGCAATAATTGTATTTGGGCTATATCAGTTGGTATCAAAGTTTGCCAATCCGGCCTCTTTCGCATTAACACATTGGGGTTTTGACTATGTTTTCTCAATCTGGGCGTTTGCTACTATCTCTAACCTTTGATAACTCACTATGTAAAATCCGACATGCCGCTCACTTGGTCCCCTTGGATCAGGGTTCCAAATTTTGCAATTGGTTCCAACCTTTTCTCTCAGAGGATCTAAACCATAGTCTCTTTAGACTCTCAATTGTTTAGAACATGGATTTTCAGCTCTCAAAGGTTGTGGTTTCTGCAGTAAGAGAAGATTGATTTGCTCCAACCAGATCATGCATTTCAGATCCTTGCTAGCTGACCCTCTCTGCTTTCCACATGGGTTTCTATCTGCTAGATGCTACAAATGCTTTAAGCACGCAGAGAGCTTCTCCAGTGGATTGCAGATTAGCATTGTCTGTGAAAAAGAATATAAGGATCACTTCCTTGGGCCTCGACTAGATAAGAGATGAAATTTCAATGCACAAAATTATAGTCTCAGTTAGATTTATTCCATCTAGAATAGTGTTGTATCACATCTCTCTATGCAATTTATATGTTGAAGGCCCTTTATAAAGTCTGGTGTATGCTTTAACATCTTATGGGTCTTGGATATTGGCAGGCATTACTATCTCTAAGCCAAGGTGAGGGGGGGAGTGAGCCTTTGTTGTAATGCTCAAAGTCCTAGATTTATTTTCTACGGGATAACTACCTCCTTGTCATTAAGGGCATCTCGTTTTAGTCAAAGGGATAAGAGTAACACATTTATAGCGGTCTTCTTTATATACCCTTATTGTAATTTGCATAAAGGGGGGCATTTTGTGTGGTCTTATCTTTGGTTTATAAGAAAAAATAAATTTTCATGGATATTTTTGGCAGTCCCAACAAACCCTTGGGAGCAAACCAAAAAATTTAACTTAGTCCACTTCCTTGCAAGAGAGTTGCATGATCACTAACAAAAAGAGAATGAATTTCAACTTAAATTCATGCATCAAATGCCAAGCATGTTCTAGTAAAGCATAGATCAACAACAAAACTCCAGTTTGATTAGGAGCATGTTCCAGCAACTCATGTGTCAACAACAAACCTTCGATTGGATGACAAGCATGTTTCAGAAACATGTGGGTCAACAATAAACCTCTAGTTTGATGACAAGCGTGTTCTAGCAACTCGTAAGTCAACAAGAAACCTCTAGTTTGATGACAAGCACATTCCAACAACTCGTGGGTCAACAAAAAATGCCTCCAACTCTATTCTTTTGGCCATCCCGATAGCCCAAGATTCTTTCAAGTTGGAAACCAAATTTTGATGGCACCATCAATGGTGAAAAACTCGATGTTTGGACTTGCAATCTAAAGGAGTATTTCAAGACATGGTCGCAGAGCCACAATGCATTATGATTGTTGAGGTTTATGCGATTGACAAAGCTCTATCCTAGTGGCAATTCCATGTCCATCTTCTCGTCTTCACAAAACAGCCCACCATTAAGAGTTGAAAAAGTCTTCAAAGGGACCATCAAACAATGCTTTTACCACTTTGAGCATAGTAGCAGAACACGCGATTTAAATGCAATTAATCGCAATTAATTCTTATACTTGGCCCAAAACGCTTTTTTCAACCCGATTTTTTGGCCTTTTTTTCAGCAAATCAGTCTGCAAAGCCTCGTATGATGGGGCAATTTGAAATGTTGTCTACAATTAAAAAAACTTAAATACACCCAAAACTTTTTTAAAAAAAACTTAATACTAAGCAGTAAACCTAACCCTCCTATGCAATAGATGTTATATTTGAAATTCATTTGAACATATTTAATATTTTTAATTGTAAAATATGGTGGAAATATTTCTCATTATAACTCCTTAATAATCTACCCTTGGATTAGTACGTCCTGGGCTAGATGTAGGTGGGGGAAACATTAATTCCTTTTTTAGCTCTCATACTACACATAGAGTGCAAACCACGCTAGAGAGTACAGGTTGGAATAATAATATTCACAAGCAGGTAAAGAAGGCAATCTCAAAATTTTGGTAAAATTCTAGCATATGGCGGATGCAATTGCAGTTGCAAGTTTTGGGTTCACTGCCCCATCATACGAGGCTTTGCATACTGATTTGTTGAAGGACGTACAAGATGTGAGCGATGTTTTGCAAAACATCATAAGAAATGGAAAAAATCAGGGTACATTATAATCTCAGATGGATGGACAAATGAAACTACACACTCATCAACTTACTTGTATCCTGTGACATTGGCACAATTTTTATTAAGAATGTCGATGAATCTAAGATTATAAAATCGGACAAGAAACTCTTTTATCTATTTGATGAGGTTGTAATTGGAGTGTGGCCACAAAATCTGGTCCAATTCATTACAAATAATATTGTTTGCGTGGGAGGCTAATTATGGACAAATATGGAACTATGTTTTGGACTTCATATGTGGCACATTGTCTTCATATGACCTTGGATGACATAAGCAAAATTCCATGCGCGAAAGAGGTTTTTAAAAAAAACCCACATGAGTGCTTAATATAATACACACATTCGTAGATAGAAAGAAACTTCTTCAGTGAGAGGTAACAAGGTTTACAACCCACTTCTTTGCATTGCAAACTCTTTTTCAACAACAAATGAATTTAATATGAATGTTCAGTTCAACTAAGTGGATGGAATCTTCCTTTGTGAAACATATGGAGGGCAAAATGGTGGTTGACTATGTTTTTTCACTATCTTTTTGGGAAGAGGTAGATAAAATTATGTTATTCTCTGAGCCTCTAGTTCAAATTTTGAGCTCATCGACGAAGATAAACCCCCATGGGTTATCTATATTAGGCAATTGATAGGGCCAAAGGTGCTATAAGAAGCATATTGGATAATAACAAGGCCAAGTACATGCCATTATGGGAGATAGTTGATAAAAGATGGCATCGATAGATGCGTTCTCCTCTCCACGCAGCTGGATATTTCTTGAATCTAACGTTGTTATTTAGCGGATATAATCTATATGATGCAAAGGTCATAGAGAGCCTATTTAAGTGCATGAAGAGAATGTTTCCTAGGGATCTTTTGAGGCAGCTATGGTAGTCTCCGATGTACAAGTAGGCAAGGGGTTTCTTCTCTAGTAAGACAACCATTACAAGGAGGAAGAACTTCAAACCAAGAAGACAATTTTTCTACTTACGTACTATGAAAAAGTTTAATTTTAATTGAATTGTGCATGTTACAATGTTGATAAAATCTGTTTTTGCAACACAATGGTGAGATTCCTTTGGCAAAGAAATTGTTGAGATCAACATACCCCCATTCTTGAAAATGAGAACCCTTGTTTCAAATTGTGCAAATTTGTGATTTAAATTGAAAATTCATCTGATCAGAGTACCATTAGAGTGTTTTGCACATTATCTTTATTTGAAGATTATCCACACCATGGTTGGATTGACATATTTACACATGACTCTGGTTTGATCTTATCAAAATTTGTTAACATCGGATCTTTGTGTTTCAGGTTGCAGGTTTAATGAAGTCTCACTTGAACAAACAACATCCAAGGTTTCTTACTTTAATGATAATTTGACCCTCTGATCGATCTTTGATATTTAATTAATCAATTGAATTCAAGTTCAGATACCCAAAAAACCCTTAGTCTAATTAGTTAGTCTAACTTCCTATGAATTCAAATTTAGGAGGGATCATTTTATCTGAATTTGCACGAGAACAATTATTATATATATTAAACTGAGCTTAAAAATTTTAGCCTAAATTTTGTATCGTGTTTATTAACACAAATAAAATCTTAGGCTAAAACTATATCCTAAATTCTACATTTCTCGGGACCTCATTAAGTCTATTTTATGCCCGTAGAA
This sequence comes from Torreya grandis, assembly GCA_037957365.1. Taxonomy (NCBI): domain Eukaryota; kingdom Viridiplantae; phylum Streptophyta; class Pinopsida; order Cupressales; family Taxaceae; genus Torreya; species Torreya grandis. Next base: position 1,319,167 of record JARHVA010002626.1, read on the forward strand.
ACGGACAAACCCGAAGGCGACAGGTGGCGAGGTCTCGGGGATTCAAAAGGAGATCAACGACCCACGTGTCAAGTTAAAAGGTCAATAAGTTAAGGAAAGGATCCGACGGTCCGCGTTTGCTCACTCGGAGATGATCTAGCGACGCAAGATCAAAGTTGAAATGTCAAAGGTTCTAAGAGCTTTGTAGGAGTGCCAAGTGGCAACATCTCGAGAACTCGGATGGCAAATCAATGGTCTATGGGCCCGTTCGCAATGTCAACAAGTCAACAAACTTGCGACCCTACGAAGTTGCCAAGTGGCACACCCATGTTTAATTGCACCAGGAGCACTTTATTGAACGGAGCGAACTCGAAAACAAGTGTCACCATCTCGGCGGGCTGCTTGAAGATCCAACGGAAAGCATAAGTTCAAAAGTCAAGAACCCCGAGACAAGCGAAGATTCGCCAAGTGGCATGATCTCGGAGCTCAATAGCAAGATCCTACAGAGCACGTTTGCTCAAGTGAACAAGATCCGACAAACCGCATCAACTCAGCGAGGATGATCTAACGACGCAAAGTGAGGGTTGACAATTCAAAGGAGCTTAGATTGAGCGAGAAGCTTCCACGTGGTGCAATGGTGCCCAAGCGATGAAAAGAGCTCAGAGAGCCAATAGAGCTGCCAAGTGGCACGCTCGCATTCCATTTTGCAGATGAGGATCTGACAGTGCAAGTCCCAAGTGGATTTTTCAAAGATATAGACCCTATGAAGTATCGACACGTGTCCTAGGGGCAACGATCACATTTCAAGATCAAATGGACAAAATGACATGGCATTGCCACATTGACATGACACATTGGATTCCCAAACCAGTGAAGATCAAAAATGTGAACACACATGTCTTGGACTTAATCTGGCTAGCGAATATGAAAATGAAGATCCAACAACAGAACAATAGAAGGCCACAGTTACAGAGGCATCTCAAAGGTCAATTAAGTTGACACAATATTTTCTTCTAAATCAAAAGACCTTGTAAATCATTTCAAGAAAATATTTTATTCTGCAAAAGCAGGAGCAACATGGAACATATATAGCTTTTGGTTAGTCATATTGGAAAAGTGTCATCGATATTAGGGTGTTCTAAAGGGACAACTGTCCATAACACTTGTTCAATTGTCATTTGATCTAACTGACAACCATACCTCATTAAGCCTTCTATAAAAAGGAGGTATTGTCATTGTAAAAAGAGGGAAAGTTCTCAGAGCCAAAATTACTTTGTAAACTTGCAGCAAGCAGTACAAACAAGAAATTCTACAAAGTTTGTCCAATATTTGTCTGTGTTTGTTATTATGGTTGCTTCCTCAATTATCTAGTTTGATATTCAGATTTGACTTGTTTTTATGGATCTTAGATGTGCATCTTTAAATGTAGAGTTGCTAATTTGTGCTAATGCTAGATTAATTGAAAGTTCTTAGATTTACTTTGCTCTCTTTGCTCTTCTTGCATTTGGGCTAATGTTATTTGCTTGCAAGAGTAAAATTCTTAAGTAAAACTTCTTATTTGCATCTTTTCATACTTTATTTAGATGTTTGCCTAATGTGTGGTAGCATTTGAGCTTATGTTACTTCATGTTGCACATTGGTTAAATGCATGTTTGGATGAAATCTAAACTGTCATAATGTCTGGGTTGAAGATCAAAAACACCTTTCTGTCCAAGTCTCCCTTTTGCTCCTTTTTTATCAAATCACTTTAGTTTAGCTTGTCATTGTAAATATCCATGTTAGCTTAGGGTTAGACTTTAAGGTTTGGACATCATTCATTGGACTTAGTTCAGAACACTTTCATTTTCACAAAGATTTAGGATCACGATTGCTCCCAACAACCATTTACATGATCATTTTGTGAAACAGTCATTTAGCTTGGCCACTACACCACAGATCTTGGGAAGATCACAACCAACAACTCATGGAATGGATTCTTTGAATCCTGAAATGAGAAGTGTTTCTTAAACACTATATGTTGACCTAATGATACACATTTAGGCATCAACAAAAAATGGCGCTAAAAGGGCCTTTAGCTAAAGTTTTATGAATTTGTAGTATCTTTGTTAAGTTTAGTAAATTTTGTTCAAAGATCAATTGAATCTTTGCATATTTGTGTTATTCCTAGCTCAATTGTGTAAAGATTACTGATATTCATGGTTTCAAACCAATCTTTAGGCTTATTTAGCTAAAGATTGCTATTCTTTGAAAATTTTGTAAAGATTGCTATTCTTTGAAAATTTATGTGAAAATTTTGTAAAGATTGCTTAAGCTTCGTTAAGGATCCATTTGTCTTTGCAAAGATTTGGTTTCTATATTGTATTGTGAACAAGATTTGGATCCAGAATGACCACAAGTAAGATCTTCATCAAGGTATGGCGTGGTTAGGTAGATCTTCTATCAATGTGCCTGGTCAAATACACAATTTGCCTCGAAATCCTGAAAAGTATTTGCCTTCTTTTAGTCCTACTAGTGTTGTGACTGTTAAAGAACATATCAAGTGATTTAAAGCTGCCTTAGGATTGTTAAATGTTATTCATGAAGATGTTCCCTGTAGATTGTTTCCTTTCACTCTTAGAGATGAGGCATATGATTAGTTTCTTAACCTTCCTGAAGATTTCATTGTCAGCGGGAATAATTTCAATAATCATTGCATTGATCAATTTGGAAAGATCATAAGTCCATATGTCCTTTATCAACAATTCATTACTATAAAAAAAAAAAATCAAATGAAACCATTAGAGCTTTTAATGCTAGATTTCAAAAGGTGTTGAATAGAACTATAGCTCCTTATAGACCTATTGAGGCTTTAGCTTTAGAGAATTATAAAGATGCTTTGGATCCATTAACTTCTGTATTTTTGAAAAGATCTATTAGAGTCATTAATACATTAGCTTTAGTCTATGCTAAAGTTGTGGTAATTAATGAACAAATGCAACCCCAGAGTCAAATGGCATATGCCATTCCACATATCAATCCTAATTTGCCCATGTTGAATGTCATGCCTGAGGTTAATCAGAGCATGCTTACTTTAAATAAAACTCTAGTTTTAAACCAATTACCTTTGAGTCATGTTCACCCTGGTCAAAAGCTAGGATTCCTGAATAACATTGCAAGTGGATCTCATCCACAAGATCAAAGAACTATGGTGCCAACAGCTGGAAGTAGTCCTCAAGTTCATAATTCAGAGGCAGCTGCAAGTGAAAATGACTCCATATTAAAAATGGTCCAAAAGCTCAGCGTGATTTTCTTGAGACACAAAAGCAATTAGGTAACAATGGGAAAAATTCTAATAGAAATTATTCTGTTCAAGGGTTCAATAGACCCACATCTAGGTTTCAAAAGAACGACAACTATAACAATGAGCCATCTGAAATTATGAATGTCCCTGACATAAACACTTGTGATGTGCCTTTGGCTAATTATTGCAAGGTTCATAATAATGTTGCATGGTCATCTAGTTCTTCTGATACATCTACATCTTCCGAAACAGCTCTTATGGCAGAGCCCTGTGATTTGCCATTTCAAGATGAAGATGAATTTAAAGATACTTCAGAGGGGGGATCTACTATACCAATCATGGAGGAAGATCCTATCCTTTCTGAAGCAATAGAAGAAGTTGCAGCTGAGATGAATGGAGTCCCTGAAGATGTCATCGAAACACTTGTAGGCAAGGAAGATGAAGATGAAGCAAATACAACAGATCAAGAACTTTCTTATGATTCCATCAAAAGGTCAGAAATATGTGGTCAACATGTTTCAAATGGCAAGATTCCAAACGAATCTCATGTCCTTTCTGTTGATCATGATGAAGAAGCCTTTTGGGATGACTTGGAGAGTTTTTGTGCAAAGATTTATAATCCATTCCCACCTCATGTGGAGATTGAATAATGTATTATAAAAAGTACTATTGCAGTTGTTCTTCAAGAAGGCAATGATATTCTAGAGATCCCAAAGCAAGAAGAGCTGGAGTCAAATGAAGACAAATCCAAGCATACCAACTGAGTTTACAATATAACCATGGAAGGAGAATGATATAAATCATGATCAGTCTTTGAATGAAGCGGAGCTCGCTTTACTGATGCAAGAAAGAAGAATGTGGGAAGAAGATGATTGGATCTTGGATCCATATCTTCAATCCATGCGCTTGAGAATGGAGGTGGGAAGCCAAGCTGCATCATACAGAAGACACAAGCATACAAATACTCCTATCCACAAGAAGGGACCATTGAATGGAAGCAATCATGTTTCAAGGTTCTATAGGAGACTAAATAGCTTTCCATTTGATCCTGAAGGTAAGTTCTTTGTGAAGTTAGTGTAGGTCTTTAAATTAGTTTTTTTCATGTTTCTTTCCTTCCTGTCTCTTGTTTGTAAATATGTGTTTGTTTGTTGTTTATTTGTTTGGTGTGTTTGCTTTTTCCTTTGCTTTGTTCCTTGCTTCTAAATAAGTCCTTTTGGACAGCCCTCAGCGCAAGTTCACCTAATTGCTCAGAAACTTCACATCTCAAAAATGCAAGTATGGCTTCTTAACATTGATTGATCATGGATTGTTGAAATATGAGCTTGATGTTATGATTTGGAGAAATTGGTAAAGATTGATGTCTAGTTTAATTGTTCCTTAAAATCTTAGACCTTATTATGATCTAAATTTGATTTTAATAAGGATTGCAAATGTTGAGTGAAAGTTTGAATTATTGAACACAATCATGTTTGCACTTAATAAATAGTATTGTCTAGGACAAAGTTTGCAACCAAAGACGACTGTCTAAATATCAAACACTTGACCAAATCCCGAAACCTGGCTAACCTAGTTCCCAACCTTTGCTAGAGAGTCAAAAATGATTTGAAAAATACAACAATAAGACCCTTATTGCAAAATTCAAGAGCTTTCTAAGCAAAGGTGATTTTGGTAATCTCCACAGAGGCTATGGACGCCTAGCTTGCAGTGGAGCAAAGCCTTGAGTGGAGCCAAAGGCATCTCTATCAGGGCTATAGACACTTGGCTGGCAGCATAGCAAAGCCCAAGCCTTCCCTAAGCCAAAGCATGATCCCCAATGCACATTCAAATATGCTATAAGTCAGTGTTAATGGTTGAAGTCGTGAAATCTGAAAGTTGTTCCCTAAATCCCATGGCAAACAGTAAGTGGAATCAAAGCACACACACAACATGGTTGAGTTTTGATGTTTGGGCCTAATTCTGCATATGTAAGACTTGTTTTAATTATGAGTTGATCTTAATAATGGTGCTTGATCATATGGGATGATTTGTCTCGTTATTAGTTTAAACCAAGAGTATCTAAATTCTAACATATTGCTATGATTTCCCTAGAAGTCATCATTTGTTGAAATCAACATACCCCCATTCCTGAAAATGGGGACCCTTGTTTCAAATTGTGCAAATTTGTGCTTTAAATTAAAAATTCATCTGATCAAAGTACCATTTGAGTGTTTTGCACATTATCTTTATTTGAAGATCATCCACACCATGGTTGGATTGGTATATTTACACATGATTCTGGTTCGATCTTGTCTAAATTTGCTAACATTGAATCTTTGTGTTTCAGATTGCAGGATTAATTAAAGTCTCATTGGAACCAACAACATTCAAGGTTTCTCACTTTGATGATAATTTGACCCTCTAATCGATCTTTGATCTTTAATTAATCAATTGAATTCATATTCAGACACCCAAAAAACCCTTAGTCTAATTAGTTAGTCTAACTTTCTTCGAGTTCAAATTTACGAGGGGTAATTTTATCTGAATATGCACGGGAACAATTATTATATATATTAAACTCAGCTTAAGATTTTAGCCTAAATTTTTTATCGTGTTTATTAACACGAATAAAACCTTAGGCTAAAATTATATCCTAAGTTCTATATTTCCCAGGGCTTTATTAAGTCTATTTTATGCCCGCAGAAACGGACAAACCCAAAGGCGACAAATGGCGAGATCTCGGGGCTTCAAAAGGAGATCAAAGACCCGCATGTCAAGTTAAAAGGTCAATAAGTCAAGGAAAGGATCCAACAGTCTACATTTGCTCGCTCAAAGATGATCTAACGATGCGAGATCAAAATTGAAATGTCAAAGGTTCTAAGAGCTCCACGAGAGTGCCAAGTGGCAACATCTCAGAAGCCCAAATGGCAAATCAATGGTCTGTGGGCCCTTCCGCAATGTCAACAAGTCAACAGCGCGTGACCCACATTTAATCGAACCAGGAGCACTTTATTGAATGAAGCGAACCCGGAAACAAGTGTCACCATCCCGACGGGCTACCTAAAGATCCAACGGAAAGCATAAGTTCAAAAGTCAAGAACCCCAAGACAAGCGAGGATTCGCCAAGTGGCATGACCCTGGAGCTCAAAAGCAAGATCCTACGGAGCACGTTCGCTCAAGCAAACAAGATCTGATGAACCGCATCAACTCGGACGAGGATGATCTAACGGTGCGAAGCGAGGGTTGTCTAACGGTGCGAAGCGAGGGTTGTCTAACGGCGCGAAGCAAGGGTTGACAATTCAAAGGAGCTCAGATTGAGCGAGAAGCTTCTGCGTGGCGCGATGGCACCCGAGCGATGAAAAGAGCTCAAAGAGTCCGCGGAGCTACCAAGTGGCACGCTCATGTTCCATCATGCGGACGAGGATCTGATGGTGCGAGTCCCAGGGGCAATTTTCAAAGATACAAACCCTATGAAGTGTTGACACATGTCCTAAGGGCAACAATCACATTTCAAGATCAAATGGATAGAATGACATGGCATTGCCACATTGACATGACGCGTTGGATTCCCGACCCTGTGAAGATCAAAAATGTGAACACACATGTCTTAGACTTAATCTGGCTAGCGAATATGAAAATGAAGATCCAACAACAAAACAATAGAAGGCCACAATTACAGAGGCATCTCAAAGGTTAATTAAGTTGACACAGTATTTTCTTCTAAATCAAAACAGTAGCAACATGGAACATATATAGCTTTTGGTTAGTCATATTGGAAAAGTGTCATCGATATTAAGGCGTTCTAAAGGGATAACTGTCCATAACACTTGTTAAATTGCCATTTGATCTAACAGACAACCATACCTCATTGAGCCTTCTATAAAAAGAAGGTATTGTCATTGTAAAAAGAGGGGGAGTTCTTAGAGCTAAAATTACTTTGTAAACTTGGAGCAAGCAACACAAGCAAGAAATTCTACAAAGTTTGTCCAATATTTGTCTGTGTGTTTGTTATTATGGTTGCTTCCTCAGTTATCTAGTTTGATATTCAAATTTGAATTGTTTTTATGGATCTTAGATGTGCATCTTTAAACGTAGAGTTGTTAATTTGTGCTAATGCTAGATTAGTTCAAAGTTCTTAGGTTTACTTAGCTCTCTTTGCTCTTCTTGCATCCGGGCTAATGCTATTTGGTTACAGTGGTAAAATTTTTAAAGTAAATCTTGTTTTTATTTGCATCTTTTCATACTTTTCTTAGATGTTTGCCTAATGTGTGGTAGGATTTGAGCTTATGCTGCTTCATGTTGCACATTGGTTAAATGCATGTCTAGCTGAAATCTAAACTTTGTCATAATGTCTGGGTTGAAAATCAAAAACATCTTCTTTCTACTCTACCCTCCATTTTGCTCTTTTTTTATCAGATCACTTTAGTTTAGCTTGTCATTGTAAATATCCATGTTAACTTAGGGTTAGACTTTAGGGTTTGGACATCATTCATTGGACTTAGTTCAAATCACTTTTATCTTCACAAACACTTAGGACCATGGTTGCTCCCAACAACCATTTACATGATCATTTTGTGAAACAGTTATTTAGCTTGGCCGCTACTCCACCACAGATATCGAAAAGATCACAACCAACAACTCATGTAATGGATTCTTTGAATCCAGAAATGAGAAGTGTTTCTTAAACACTATATGTTGACCTAGTGATACACATTTAGGCATCAACATAAACCAAACACCTTCGAAGGATGGCAATGCACATTTTGAGCCAGCCATGCAGTTCACCCGCTTGCGAGGGTAGTTAGAGTGTGTTCGAGCATATATATTCCAAAAAAATGTAATCGACACACTCAAGAATGGATGAATGATTTGGTGCTTGTCCACCACAATCTTTACTTGAATATGAAGAAAGCTCAAGATTAAGAATGTTGCATTTTTAATTTTCAATTCATACAAAAGTTGATTTATATTCTTTTAAAGTATTATTCTCCAAGTCATTAACATATGAATTCAATTTGATGATGTTAGGTACTATCGAGGAAGATCAGCCAATTGAACTTGACAAAATCAATCCAAAATTCGAATGGCTCAAAAATAATGATGACCCTATTTATGATGAAGTTGACTTTGACTTGTTGGAGAAGGTTGGGTATGACACTGAAGTTGTCTCTCAAATTAGGAGAGGCTCTAACCTTGGAACTTCAACATCTACACATGTTGATCCCTAATCTACCTTGTTGCCATTGGCTCCCTCCCATTTTTTGTTCATTTGTAAACGACAATAGTTTGCATTTTGAAATGCAAATGTAATGCAAATTAAATAGTCTAGAAATTAATGAAAGAAAACAGTTCGCTGATTTTGATGGCATACAATCTCATTTAACTTCCTCTCATAATATGTATTTATTCTCTGTGCAATTGAAATTACTAATATGTATCTCTATGCCTTTAAATTTTATTTTTTTTAAGTTTTTTCTCCATTTTCCACATTTTTTCAATGGTTTTAGATTTTTCCGACTTTTTCCTGATTAATCACGATTTTTTTTAAAACACTTAAACTTTTGAAAAAATGATTTTTTCTCCAAACGATTTTTACTACTATGCCTTTGAGTACAAAGATTTATTCACAAGTTGGGCCCACCTTGGGCAGGCAGCTGCAAAATGACTCCAACAGTATATTAACCAATTTGGTTAGAGGTATGTGGTGTTGATGATGTCCTTATAATCAGGGTCATCTTAGGGTTGTTAAGGATCTCTAGGAGGAGTAAGAGCTTTTCACCATCACCTTATTGGAGCATATTTTTCAACTTGCTTTTAAGGAGGAAGCTGAGTATTAAAAAGGTCATGCAAAGCCCAACCTATCCTTTTCATTTAAAAAAAAAAGCTTGTATTATTCCCCTACCAAATAATCCTTAACATATGGAAAATCTTCAAAAGTAGTTCCACTAAGGGTGTACCTCCATGGGTAGTAATGGAAGTATAGCACTGATCACAAACATAGTAGACATTAATGCCGTGTCCTTGAATCAAAGGAAGCAAAGGCCCTTCCTACTGAGTATAAGTCATAGCCTACAAAAATTTCAATGCCTCTAATCCTCAACTTTTCTTATGGTCAATGACTACTCAGCCAACAATCGGGATGCTTTGTTTGCTCATGACTAACAAATCAAGAATAGATTGGTTTTTTTAGTTTTTAGTTTTTGAGCTGGTGACACTTAGGGCACAACGCATGCGCAGGCTTCTTCTTAACATCCTCTGAGTTCTAACCTCAACTGTCAATGGGCCCTGAAGAGGGAAAGATACAACCCGACACTTCTTCTGGGATCTCCTGCACTAGAAGTCTCAAAGAAGAAACATAATAAGCCACGATTAGTCACAAATTATTATACTCTCAACAAAATCATTGTGAAAACCCACTATTCACTTCCCAAGATGGACAACCTTCTAGACCAACTTTAGGGTACCAAGAATTTCTCTAAGAGTAACTTTGCTTCTGAATATCATCAACATTACATGGAGCCCCATAAAACTTGGAAGATAACCTTCAAGACAACTCTTAAACCTTATAAACATGCTATCTTTGTTAGCAAGACATTTAATTGCAATTCTAGAGCCGACAAACTTGACACAGAGCTCTTGGCGGTACTGAGGAACAAGATCAAAGTATTCTGCAATTTCCAACAAGTTCAAGATATGATACGTAGTGGTACACCAGCTGAAGGGTCAAACCACCATACAAGAGGTGTGATGTAGGACATGACAACAAGTCGTGTCCCTTTGTATCTAGTGGATTGAGGCATTATGTATTCCGAATTGTAATTGTAAGAATAGACATGTAATTGAAAATAGAGAATATGAGAACATGAGATAGACAATGCGACATGTTTAATTTGTTGCACAACTTGTTTAATGGACTGACACTGTAAAAACACGAAATGCTCTGAATACTGAACCTAAGAATGCAAGGCTTTTGTAACAAAGTCAGATTTTTATTCCTTGCAAGCCTCGTCCTCAAATTGGTGCTAGGCTGATGACTCAAATTAGTCCTGTTCCAATAAATAATCAAAACAACAATGCGAATCAGTATTGATTCTTTCACAATACTGGGGATCACGAGGGTGAAACATGTGTTGATGTGCAAAGGGAACAAGATCTTATTATAGAGTTGCATCAAGAACCACAGCCAGAAAAGAAAGAAAAAGTAACAAACCCCTCTACTCTCACAATTTGTTTGAGTTCAACGAAACCCATTAAATATCTCCTGGGCGGTGAAGGAGAAATCAATGAAGAGGTAGTGGAAAAATTCATGCTCTAGTTGTACAAACAAGGAATGCAAAAGCAAGGAATGGACCAATCATAAACACCCCAAATATTACTCAACCTGTACCTTGTACCTCTAAAACTCCTAAAGCACCTCGTGATAAGTTTGATCCTAATGCCAAATTCAACCAGAATGGCCATTCATGGTAGTTATGATATCCTACTTGACCTGTCAAGGAAATCTTTGAATATGTCTCCATTTTCTTAAAAGGTTTAAATTATGCATAGATATTTGAAAAAAAAGTACAAAAATCCTGCATAGGGAAGCCAAGGCTGGAGTATAAAGAACAAGCAATAGAGCATTTTTACAAAAACTGCCCAACCAATACCGAGAGCTAGAACACCATAACATCAGATCCAAGAGGTCTAACTTTCAAGACAAGGTGTTGAGGGGTTCAAGAGACCACTAGAAACAGATATAAATCAGTAGATATATATTATAGCATACAAAGTAAGGTTGACTGCAGCGTATAATTCCTTCACTCTTTTTTGTTCAAATTTGGACCACGTGAAGTTGAGCTTGAGATAGCCCAGGTCCTGACCTTGTGTTCTTTATCAGAGGTATCCTTGCAATTTTTCTCTTGAGATGCTATCAGCTCCATCATGCATTGGCCAAGGATCACCCACGTGTTAACGGCAGGTTGACTGGTCTGTGGAGTGCAGATTGGGACTTATCAGTCCTCAGCTTGGGTTTGTGTAGTCCTGGTACTAGCCCTTGTCTGAAGCTTCCTCTTATAGACTCTATTATGATCAGTCACCTCCTTTGCCACACTCCCATCGGTTTTCTCAAAAGTTTTGAATTCTTGTTTGTAGGATTTCCAAACTCAGCCTTATGAGATTGATACACTCTGTTTTCTGGGAGGAAGAAGACACAAGTTTCTCAATAAACACTAATTGCTGAATAATGACGAGGATGGTTGAGCAATACAATTTTTCATTACCAGGATCCCATTATCAAATTCCCCAAAATTCTGTCCCAAGACAGCAAGTCGCTCATCAAGATTTCCAATTGCCTTCACAAGGTCAGCATAGATTTTTTATACCTCTTTCAAAGAGGTCTTGGCAGTGGTATCCGGTGGAGGTGTGGGATATGAATTTGAGTTTTTGTTACCATGCTGACTCGGAGTTTCTTTCGGGTGGCCAGATATTGGGGTAGAGCATCTTGGGACTAGGCATTTTTAGCGAGGCTGAAATAGTCAAGACTCAACATGACCTTGTAAACTAAGTGAGGGCATCGAGGGAGTATTTGAACAAATGAAAGGTTCATTATTCCTTGTGATTGTGGGAACAGAGAAAAAAGAGGCTCTTGTTGTAGGCATAGACATGATAGCTCTGGAGACCTACAAGTCACTCATTGAATAGACCTTTTGATGAAGCTTTGTTGTCAGGGAGGTGAGAATTCTGTTGACATGACCAATGTACAAATTATCATGACTCATTGCTAAAACAGTGTTCAATACCCGGTTTCCTCCCAAGAAAAGTTTAATGTCTTTGGAAGCCTGATGCAAACGGGCATAAGGGGGCCAAATCAATGGCTACCTTACTCCACAACCCAGATATACACTCACCAATGGACACACACAATCAGATATAGTACTTAGACTTGGAAATCCAAAACACTCTATTGAATGAATGACAAAGATTACAGAGCTTACTTTACACACACATGCTTTTCTACTAAACTATGGAGGAAGGAACTTGATCTGAGTCTCTCATGGACTACTTACACTCTTTGTTCTGGTCATACATCACCCTAGCAAGCTCCTCAATCTTCTGTTACTCACTCTCTTTGGAGCTAACTCTCTTGTAGTTGGAACTAATTGAAGTTGCCTGTCTAACTAACTCTTCTCAGCTCCCACCAACTTATCCAAATCTCACATGACTCTTTTGACAAGCAACAATGACTCTTCAAGCTCCCTCCATCTTGGAAGACAGTTTGCATGTCGAAGAATGACGATCTACGTAGTTACTTTAGTTTTTCCTTCACCATAGGCGAAACCAGCAAGTACGTGCAGACCGATGGTTTCAACCACCACTTGCATCAAGTGGCAGTTTTGTCACCTTCCCAAAAAAAAGGGTCAATTGACCTTTGAGAGATAACTAAAACTGGCTCAACTTGATTTCCTTGATATGCTGGAGTCTTGATAACGTTCCTTCAACTGTTTCATCTTCGATGCGCACAATATTATCAACATGGCCAACAAGTTGCACAAACACGCACGCAAGTGAACAGACCCCGACTCATGTTTTTGGATGATGCAAGGTTGCTTGTTGACCCGGATGCTCATGCATTAGACAACTTGGGTAAATGAAAAGCTCCTTGAGCTCCTACTCATGAAGCTTTTGTGAGCTCTTCTATTGTCTTTTTGTACTTTGCAACCTCGGATACACTCATCCAAATTGTATTATTATTTGCTTTGTTCTTCCACTTAACCAGATTCTCTTTATACTGTGTCTCTTGTTTGCTTGGCGATACAGGAATCTATCAGCTTCTCTAGCTCTTCCCTTGCCTTCTCAAGAAAATATTGTCTCCAATCTGCAATTAAAGAATCTGAACTTACATTCTCTTCACTTATCTTTCCCTCACAATGAGCGTACAGATCTATTATACTAGAGATAGGCGATGTGTCAAACCCTTCTAGTAGCTCTTTCATAAGCAATTGCTGAAAATCTTCGCAAAATTTTGCAAGGCCGAGTCGTCTTCCATTTGAGCTTGTTGTACATTCCTTTAGGGAACCTTCCCTTATGCAAATGCACAAAAACTTAGTCATCTACTAGTAACTCTTGTTTTCTAATTTACACTCTATTTGGAATCTGTGATGCTCTTGTCCATTCTCCTTTTCATTTATGCATGCATGTTGCATAATCCTCCACTTCAACAGTTCTTCTACCCATATGAGTTGTATCTCTCAATTCAGTTACACCTCTAGGGTTGCAACCACACATAATACAAAATGGACTTGTTGTTGTACTTGTATTGACTAAGTTGTTGTAAGCAAACTTAGCTTGTGCCAAAGTCGTGTCACATTGTATGGGCTTGTCTCCTACCAAGCATCTCAACAAATTACCAAGGCTTCTATTCATCACATCCATTTGTCCATTCATTTGGGAATGATAGGCTGGACTGAAATCCAATCTCATGCCCAACTTTCTCTGCAAAGTTCTCTAAAAGTGCCCAACAAACTTTGTATCTCTATATGAGACTATGCTCTTTGGCAAACCATGCAATCTTACTACTACTTAAACAAACAAATTGGCAATGTTGGTGGCATCACTTGTCTTATTACATGCAACAAAGTGTGTCATCTTTGAAAACCTATCAACAACAACAAAGATACAAACCTCTTACATCTTTTACCTCTTTGTGTTCTTGGCAACCCAAGAACAAAATTCATACTTATCTCTTCCCATGGCCTCTTTGGTATTGGCAAAGACTGATACAACCCTGCATCACGACTTTTTGTAATATCCCCTCCACTAAATCGCCAATCACAACTAAGAAGAGAGCATTGTTATTTTACTAAGCTAATTGTCATGGAAGGAGTGCTGCCTATTAATAAGCAAATCGCCCTTGGATGGAGCACTTACCACAGCAATTATATATTACAAACAGCAGTAATTAATGCCATTAACAACATTATTATTTATTTATTAATTAATTAGTCATTAAGCATTTATTTAACAAAGGGTCACAATCCTTAGAGAAAACATGTCATTTGAATGGGAAGTGATGAAGGTATTTATATTCAGCGAATTGATGAGAAGGAAATCATTCAATCATATACATTCAAACATTCAACCTGTACAAGCATCAAGCTTTACAACCACTTTTAAGGATGAAATCCCTTAATTGTGTAATTTGATTGCAAGGACGAAAACCCTTGTAATCATTATATCCCAAGGACGAAACCCCTTGATAATTTATATTTTCTCTTAATACAATTACATTTTTAATTTAAAATATTATTCTAAGTACATATTTATATTTATAAAATATTATTTCATGGAATTTCCAAGCAAATCAAATTCTTATATAATATTCCGATTATGAATATTACAGTGGTGTCAGAGCTCTCTATGCTACCAATCTGTGGAACGAAAACTTCATGCAAGGTGAGGTTAAAGAAATCCGCTATTATTTGAGAAAAAAAATAAGGATTCCAATCAGTAAAGGGAAGAAACTAAAAAGGGAGATAAAAGGGTAAATATGGGAGAGAGGAACCGAGATGATGAACGGATGGATAGGCTTACCCAATGTCAAGAAAAACTAGCTAATACAATGACTCAATTAGCTCTTGCAATACAAACTATGACAAATTCTAGATATCAAAATGGTGAAAATAGCCATTCTAATACTAGCCATAATCAAATTCCGACAAAAACAACCAAGAGTTCTTCAAATAAACCTTTTCAACCTAAACTTATTTCAAGAAACAAGTCGATTATGGAAAAAGAAACCCAAACTTCATTGGGAGAGAAGCTTAAATCTTGTTTTGAAGAATATCGAGACCTTTCAGAGGAAATACGAAGGGAAGTACCACTCACAAAATTCATGGAAATGAAAAACCATCAAAATGGTACCAGAACGGAGCATAAACCCCAAAATACTCAGAGATCTGCAACATGCGTTGGGTAAATTGAACTTGTCGACTTTCGATGGCACAAACAAATGCACGACACGGACATGGATATAAAAAATGGATACCTATTTATCTCTCCGACCTATGATTAAAGAAATGATCAAATTCGCATCCCTTCATCTTGAAAGAACAACTCATGAATGGTGGTATCATGGGTGGATTACACAAGGGCATGATCTCATTAGATCATACGACGAATTTACAAAGAGATAAATTGAAAGGTTTGATAGAATTAACCCCGAAATTCATTTTTGGGAATTGGCCCTATTAAAACAAAATAGTAATGTGGAAGACTATGTGACAGAGTTTTAGAGACTCATCATGATGGTTCTAGACGTCACTGAAAAGCGGCTCATAGTATTGTTCATGGAAGGATTGATTGAGCCACTCAAGGGTTTAGTCAATGCCTTTAATCTCTCCTCCCTCCAAGAAACAATCAAAAAGGCATTCGATTTGGAAACATCAACACCAAGAAATAAAACGATGCCATTTATACAGACGAGAATAACCAACAGTGGATAGCCACGAACCATGCCTTCAGGGCAACAAGGGACAACACCATATAGTCAACAAAGAAGACCCTTTCAATCAGGAGGCTTCCAACCAAAGGATCCACCTAAATCAGGTAAAGAAACGGAAACAAGAAATAAGCTGAGGAAAAACTTATGCTTCACTTGTAAAGACCCTTGGGTCCCAGGTCATTGTTGTTTGGGAAAGGGGCAAGTCCATTACATCAAAGTTGTTTCCGATGGTGAACCCAATGACGAAGAAGTTGAAGTTGAAGAAACAATACGTGAACCAAAAGAAGTGGAAAAAACATTGGCGAGTGCCCTTGCGACTTTATCAGGAGCTCCATGATACCATCCCTTTAGAGTAAGAGGGAGTCTGCAAGCGCAGAAAATCACCGTGTTGGTAGATAGTGGGGCCACCCACAATTTCATTGATGAAGGATTGGTAACAAAAATGGGTTTGAAAGCCGAAGAATTTCAAAGTTTTAAGGTGACAGTTGCTAATGGTTTTACCATTCCATGCACTCAAAAAATTCAACAACTCCATTTCACATTGGAAAGACATCAAATAAATGATGATTTCTATGTCGTAGGCATTGGTGAAACAGATTTGGTATTAAGTGTTCAATGGCTACATTCTTTGGGGGAATTTACCCAAAACTATCAAACCATGGAATTAAAATTTAAAGTAGATGGGAAAGAAGCGATGCTTCAGGGTATGGCAAATGGAGCCCCCCAAGTGACTACAGCCAAGAGGACGAACAGAACATTCAGGAAAGGCCAAGTTTCATGGGCGGCACAAGGTTTTGTGAGCTCTACAAAATCAGAGCTGCATAGACTTCATGACGATATTCAGCCCATAATTAATAAACATGCTAAGGTTTTTGAGAATATACCACATAGGTTGCCCCCAGACAGAGGGTTTCAGCATATTATTGAGTTAGAAACCGGTACCAAGCCGATAATAATCACACCATAACGCCACCCTAGAATGTATAAAGAAGAGATTGAAATGGCTATCAAAGAATTGCTGGAAATGGGGTATATTAGGCCAAGTTCAAGCCCTTTGGCTTCATCTGTAGTCCTAGTCAAGAAGAAAGATGGCACGTTGAGAATGTGCATAGACTACCGACAACTGAATAAAAAGACGATTAAGAATAGACATCCAATACCACGAATTGATGAACTAATCGATGAGCTCCATGGAGCTATTTTCTTTTCCAAAATCGATTTAAAATCCAGATATCATCAAATCTGGATGTGAGACGAAGATGTTCAGAAAACGGCATTCAAATGTCATTATGAACATTTTGAGTTCTTGGTTATGCCTTTCAGATTGACCAATGCTCCAGCGACCTTTCAGTCTTGCATGAATCAAATATTTAGTAAGCATTTGCGAAATTTTGTTTTGGTTTTCTTCAATGATATATTGATATATAGTACGTCATTGGAGGAACACTTGAAACATTTAGATATAATGTTAGAACTATTGGAGCAGCAATCACTTTTTGTGAAAATGTCTAAATGCAAATTCGGAATGTTGGAGATTTTATACTTGGGGCATGTCATCAATAGGCAGGTAGTGCACGTTGATCAAGAAAAAATCCAAGCTATATTAGATTGGCCTCCACCTACTACCATGACTCAATTGAGAGGGTTCTTGGGGTTATGCACTTATTATCGAAGGTTCGTTAAAGGGTTCTATCGAATAGTTGTCCCTTTGACTAATTTGAAAAAAAGAGGAGCCTTTCATTGGTCAGACATTGCTCAATCAACATTTAAGAAACTTAAACAAGAAATGAGTTCATGTCCAGTTTTGGCTGTACCAAACTTTTAATTACCCTTTGTGTTGGAATGTGATGCGTCGGGTGAAGGAATAGGTGTTGTTCTAATGCAACAAGGTCATCCAATTGCATTCGAAAGTCGAAAGCTTAAAGGACATGAGTGCAAGTACTCTATTTATGACAAAAATGTTAGCAATCATGCATGCACTGGGCAAGTTTCGCCAATACTTGGTTTGTGAAAAATTCGTGGTATGAACAGATCATAATAGTCTAAAAAATTTCTTAAATCAGAGGGATCTAAACAATAAACAGCAAAAATGGTGAGCAAGGTTCAAGCTTTTAATTTCAACATTGAATATGTGAAAGGGAAAAATAATATTGTGGCAGATGCATTATCGAGAAAACCATCTTTGTGCTCCATGTCTACGATTGTTGCTGATTGGAAGGCTTTCATAACAATCGAGTATGCAAAATACGAGTTCGCTGATGCGGTCTTAGAAGAAAGATTGGGTACGAACGTTACAAGGTAGTAGGTCTCATTTTGTATAAAAATAGAATCTTCTTGGTACCAAAATCAAAGATTAAGCATAAAATGTTAAAAGCTATTCACGACAGCCCATTGGTGGGCCACCCAGGGTATTTTAAGACATATAAGCAGATAAGAGAAATGTTCTTTTGAAAAGGGCTTAAAAGTGAAATTCTTATAAGTACATTCAAAACGAAACAAAATAGAGCACGAATTTCCAGCAGAATTGTTGCAGCCCTTGCCCATTCCAACTCAAAAATGGAAAGGTATTTCGATGGATTTTGTTACTAGGTTGCCCGTGGTTCAAAGAAAGCGCTGCCTCTTTGTAGTTGTTGATCGTTTGACAATGTATGCTCATTTCTTTCCGCTCTCCACTAAGTATGATGTCCCCTTGGTAGCTGGAATATTTTTTAGAGAAATCTTTAAATTACATGGGCTGCCAAAGACCATTGTTAGTGAAAGAGATGGCATATTTGTGAGCTCTTTTTGGTAAGAACTCTTTCACCTAACAGGTACTGAATTGACCCCAAGTACAAGTTATCATCCCCAAACGAATGGTCAAACAGAAGCCGTCAATAAGTGGATTGAAGAGTATCTAAGTAATTATATTTCAGAACAACAAAATGCATGGATCAAATGGTTGCATTTAAGAGAATTTTGCTATAACACTTCTTATCACATGTCAGTCGAAATGACACCTTTCAAAACTTTGTATGGGTATGATGCAAAGTCTTTTGTGGATTTGGTCATCCTTGATAGTAGAGTTCCGAGAGCTTAAGACTTGATCCAACAAAGTCAAGATATCCTTAGAACTCTCAAGGACAATCTTCAACAAGCACAAAATCAACAAAAATTGTATGCCGATCAGAATAGAACAAAAAGAAAATTTGAAGTAGGGGACGTGGTATATTTGTGATTATAGCCCTATAGGCACTCTTCGATGAAGTAAAGTAGAGCTGAGAAACTCAAACCTCAATTCTACAGTTCATATAAAATCATGAGGAGAGTAGGGGAGGTTGCTTATGAATTGGAATTACTCGGATGTAGTCAAATACATGTCTTTCATGTTTCATGACTAAAAAGGGCACTTGGACAACGTATTACCCCTTCTATAGAGCTACCTCCATTAGATGAAGAAAAAAGTTGATCTTAATACCTGAAGACATCCTTGACGTCCGTGAAAGGAAGTTAAGAAACGGAAGTAGCAAAGAGTACATGATTCGTTGGAAAAATTTGTCGGTTAAGGACGCCACATGGGAAGGAGCAACCATTTTAGAGCATCCCAACTTACAATTGCTTAAGAACGAGCAATTTTGGGAAGGGAGGATTATAATATACCCTCCACTAAATCACTGATCACAATTGAGAAGAGAGCACTGCTATTTCACTAAGCTAATCACCATGGACGGAGCGCTGCCAATTAATAAGCAAATCACCCTTGGGTGGAGCGCTTACCACAACAATTATATATTACAAACAGCAATCATTAAAGTCATTAACAGCATAATTATTTATTAATTAATTAATTAGTCATTAAGCATTTATTTAACGAAGGGTCACAATCCTTGGAAAAGACATGTGGTTTGAATGGGAAGCGACGAAGGTATTTATATTCAGCAAATTGATGAGAAGAAAATCGTTCAATCATATACATTCAAACATTCAACTTGTACAAGCATCATGCTTTACAACCACTTTTAAGGACGAAATCTCTTAATCGTGTAATTTGATTGCAAATATGAAAACCCTTGTAATCATGATATCCCAAGGACGAAACCCCTTGAGGATTTATATTTTCTTATTAATACAACTAAGTTTTTAATTTAAAATATTATTCTAAGTACAAATTTATATTTATAAAATATTATTTCAAAGAATTTCCGGGCAAACCAAATTCTTGTATAATATTCCGATTAGGAATATTACATTTTTGCCCTTGGCATGTTGGCAAACTCTACATCCTTGCACGAACTTCCTCACATCAACACACATCCTTGGCCAACAGTAACTCTCACTCAAAGGCACCAATGTTTTATCAACACAAAAATAACCAACTAAGCCTCCACTATGTTTTTCTCTCACCAAGTTTTCTCTCATTGATCCTTGAGGTATACACAATTGTTTTTCTTTGAACAACAAACCATCCTACAACATATATTCCAGCCATAGAGTTCTATCCATGTTGGTCGGATTCTTGGGTGCCACACGTGCATCTTGAAAATCCAAATCTTCTTCATATAGCTCCCTCATTGAGTCAAACCCAACTGCTTCCACTCTCATCTCATTTAACACAAGGCTTGTCCTACTCAATGCATCTGCAATTCAATTTGATTTGCCACTTATATGCTTCAACACAAATGAGTAACTTTGAAGAAACTCAACCCATTTCATATGCTTTTGATTCAACTAACATTGGCTCTTTATGAACTGCAATGCTTGATGATCCTTGTACAAAATGAGATCCTTTGGCATCAGATAGTGCCTCCACTTCTTGAGAGCTAGAATCATAACAAAAAATTCTTGATCATAAATGGAGTTCTTCCGCTTTGCTTCATTCAACTTCTCACTAAAGTAAGCAATGGGCTTACCTTCTTGGCTCAAAATTACTACTGTCATTGTCCCACTAGCATCACAATCAACCTGAAACAATTTGTTAAAATTTGACAATGCTAATAACGATTGTTTCATCACCACCTTCTTCAAAGTCTGAAAATTGTCCCCTGCAACAACAGTATACTTAAGCTCTTTCCTATCACCTTTCATTTGTTTCCTTAATGCGTGCACGTATTCCACTAAAGTTTCGAATTATTTTCCAATAAAAACTAACCAACCCATTAGAGTTTCTTGCTTGTCCAAGTAATGGCCAATCAACAACAATAGCTTTTACTTTTTCCAAATCCATTCTTAGCCCATCATGTGAGATTAGAAATCCCAAATATACCAACTCTTCGGTCATGAAGATCCACTTCTTCAAGTTGACTAACAACTTCTCCTCCTTCAACCTTTGCAATACTTGTCTCAAATGCAACAAATGTTCTTTTGTACTACTGAAAATCAAAATGTCATCCAAATACACAACGACAAACTTACCAAAGTAAGGCTTCAACGTTGACTTTTTAAGCCTTGTGAATGTACTTAATGACAATCCGAATGGCATAACCAGCCACTCATACAATCCATCATTTGTCTTGAATGCGGTCTTCCATTCGTCGCCTTCTCTAACTTTGATTGGGTGATGTCCACTCTTCAAATCAATCTTTGTGAAGCACCTTGCTCCACTCAAACAATCTATCAAATCATCCATCCTTGGCAATGGAAATATGTATTTGATTGTAATCTTGTTAATGGTTATTAAATTTGCACCCATCCGCCAATCCCCACCTTTCTTAAATACTAGTACTATTGGAACTGCTCACAAACTCAAACTCTCTTATGGCAATGGAAGTATGTATTTGATTGTAATCTTGTTAATGGCTATTAAATTTGCACCCATCCGCCAATCCCCACCTTTCTTAAATACTAGTACCATTGGAACTGCTCACAAACTCAAACTCTCTTATTAAACCTCTCTCCAACAAGTCTTGAACTTGGCTCTTCAAGTCCTCATTCTCCATAGGTATCAACCTATATGCTGCCTTGTTTTGCAACCAGATCTAGGCACTAGATCCATTTGACAGCTAATGCTCCTCGTAGGTGCTAATCCATCCAGCAAATCTTTAGAAACAATTTCAGCATATTCATTCAACAAATTCTGCACTTCAAGTAAAATTTCATTCACCACTTTAGTGATCACAACTTGCATAGGTTTAAGAATGAAAGCAAAACACATCTTCTCCTTCTTTGCCTCCTTAAAAATTGTTTACTAGAAACTAACAAAACCTTAGGACTGTCATCCACCTCTTCTCCTCTTTCCTTCAAAAGGCTCAATGTCAACAAGCCTTCATAAATGTGTAGGTATTATCTCAACCATCATCCACACCCTTTCTATCAAACTGTCATGGTCTTCCCAACAACACATGACATACATCCATGGGCATGATGTAATGCAAAACTTCATCTTTGTAAGACCTAATCTATAAATTCACCATAAACTATTCATTCACTAAAATTTAACGTCCTTTTTGCAACCACACCTTGTATGGATTGGGGTGTACTAGTCTTTTCAACCCAAGTTTTTCTACCATCTAACTCAGTACCAAGTTATCCACGCTACCACTATCAACAATAACCTTATAACACTTACCTCAAAATTTGCATATGGCCCCAAATAACTTATTTCTTTGCACCAGTTCACTCTCCTCCTTGGCTGGTTTTAACAACACTCACTTGATCATGAGAGCCTCTCCATACTCCAATTCCTCCATGTGATTTGGGGATGCATCACACTTCTCATCTTCATGTGCAAGATGGTTACTTGCTTCATTTTTTCTACTTTTGAAATAGCTTAGGACATTCAAAATCTATATGTCCAACATATCCACACTCAAAGCACTTACCCATGAATCCTCTCTCTTTCTCTTCCAAAGTATCTTCCTCTTGAAGAATACCCTCTTCTTCTTTATGTTTGAATATGATTTTGAAAAGTGCTAGCTTCTCCTTTATGAGCACGGTGTCCTTTACCTACGCTTGCTTATCCTCTTCCTCTTGGGAACCTTTGTCTACCTCTTGATATGTATTGTTGCTTCCTTGACAACTTCTCCCATTGATAGGCTTCTTCTACCAACTTCAACTTAAACATTCCAAACTCATTTTGCATGGAAATACAGATACCATTCACATACCTTGATATCTTCTCTTGATCATAATCAACACGGCCTAATCTAAAGGTGAGCTTGTATAACAACTCCATGTAATCATTTACACTCATTTCTCTGTCTCAAAATCTACAACTTCTTGAATAAACTTCGCTGATAATTAGAAGGTAAAAACTCATCTTTCAGCTTAGCAACCATCCTATCACAAGTCTTGATTTTGTTTTTGCCTCTTCTCTCCTTTTCCAGTTGCACATAATCCCATCATAAGGATGCATGTCCCTTCAGCTTGGTGTAGGCAAACCTCACTTTCTTAGTCATTCATTGACTCAGTCAACATGCTTCTCCAACTCTGTGATCCAATCCATAAGATCCTCGTGGCATAAGCTTCTTCCATAGCTAGAGGTGTCTAAGTTAGGCTTGCTAACCATCTTTGCAATGGCCTTTTAAAATTTGTCTTATAGTTCATCAACCAACTCTTCAACTTGAAATTCTTGAGTTCCTCCTCCATCATTACTTACATCCGCAATTGTAGTTCCTCTCCTTTGTGCAGTCTCCATTACATCCAATCTCACTTGGATTCCTATCAACATCTATATCAAGTCTGCTACTTTTGGTGCCCTTCCTCCTCGAAGAGGTATTCCTCTGTGCACCATTACTACTCACAACTTTCAACAATGACAACAATAAGAGCTTTTCTTTCACACCCTGCAACCGACTCAACTAGAGCCTCACACACACAACCCAAAAAGGCACAACCTTGTCCAATACCAACTGATACAGACGAGCATAAGGGGGTCAAATTAATGGTAGCTCTCACCAATGCACACACACAATCAGATACAGTACTTAAAGTTGGAAACCCAAAACACTCTTTATTGAGTGAATGACAATGATTACAGAGATTTCGTTACACATGTTTTCCTACTAGACTATGAAAAAGACACCTAAATCTCAGTTTCTCATGGATTGGTTACACTCTATGTTCTAGACATACATCATCCTAGCAAGCTCCTCAAGCTTTTGCTTCTCTCCATATTTGGAGCTAACACTCCTTTTTCCTCTCCTGGAGTTGGAAGTAACCGAAGTTGTCTCTTTAAATGACTCATCTCAGCGCCCACCAATGGAACTGAATCTCTCCTGACTAGTTTGACAAGCTATAGTGACTCTTTTAGCTCCCTCCATCTTGGAAAAGAGTCCACAAATCAAAAATTGATGATTTGGATAATTACTTTAGTTTTGCCTTCACTGCAGCGGAAACCTAGTTACTACACCCGACAGTCACGTAACCACCAGTTGATGCAAACAAACAGCTTCCTCACCTTCCCAAAAAGGGGTTAACTGACCTCTAGGAGATCACTGAAACCAGCTCCACTTGACTTTCTTGATATGTTTGACTCTTGATGATGTTCCTTGGACTATTGTTGATCATCTTTGACATGCACAATGTTGTCGACATGGCTGACAAATCGCACAAACACACACACAATCACACAAACACGCACATACCCCAACCCATGTTTTTGGTTTATGCAAGATGGTTTGTTGACCCAGATGCTCCTGCATCAAACCTTGAGACGTATCACCCACACACTCAATCATCCTCATCAAGATGAATGAGATTGAAGTCTTGCACTAGCTTACTCTTGCCCTTCTAAGCTTTGGTCATTGGAAGTTATTACAAATTATTGTATACTCCTCTACTATTTATTCCTCTTCTAGTAGAGCCTCAAAGTTTGGATATTTGGCAGATAGCAGTCACATTTAGAAAACACAACCTTGTTAATTATAAATATGCTTTTCAATCCTAGGATCCTCCTTATTTCCATGATTGTATGCGTGTTCTCGAAAACCCTAAAATAATTTGGAAGTGATGTGATATCTTCTTTACATTGATCACAAATTCCACCAAATGTGTGGGAAATCCTTCTAATAATATTATCCCTTAAGAAAGAACTCTTCTTGACCTTACAAGCTGTCAGCTATTGAGGTCGCTTCACATTCAATGGTTTGATTTTCAGCGCCTTCTTTGTAATGCCCCTTCCATTGCCCAACTTACCTTCATTCCAACCCTTTGGGTTTCAGTTGACAAATAGTGCGGTTTAAGGATTAAAAAAAAGGAATGGATATTATGTAGCTGGGATTTTGTAAAATTAACAAGATAGCAATTGTTTCTATCAAAGCAATGACCTCTTTCAACATTGTTATTACCGCTAAGTGGCGGATGGATTTAATTTTTGAATTTTGCCTTGTTTTCTTGTGTTATCACATCATTCAAGAAATTACTTGTTTTAAGTACTTTACAGGATTTCATTGTTATAACATGTGGAATCTAATTGACGAACAAGAAGTTGAATCAGGACTGACTTGATGTTTCACCTTCGTAATTGCATGTATGATGCGTTATTGTGGGTCACTCCTCCTTAAGGTCATTGCACATCTTGTTTTAAAACCACTTAATGCTTATAATGTTGATCTTTAAAATATGAAAGGACCACTAGGTGGTCAATGCTATAATCTTCACCCTACTAAAGAAAAATAGAAATGGTCACAATGGATGTGACCATGTTGCATTAGGTCTTTGACCTTTATTGAGTTTATCATTCAGAAAAGGAAAAAAAACATTGACTTTTCATGGATATAATGGTTTATTGTTAATCAAGCATAGCTTTGACTTGGCAAGAAGGAAAACTAGGGTGAGTGGTTGTTTTGATTTGGTATTTTTTGGCAATCAATTGAGCTGTGAGATGGGTCTTGCATGGCCGCCATGAAACCTGAGTGGAGAGCTTTTCAGTCTCAATGGATCATTTGTCATTACCCTTGCTCTCCCACTTTGGCGGTGGTGTTCATACCGACTTTTGTGATTATCAACTTGTTTAAATGGGCTGGTAAACCATGGTTCTCTTAGGAGAAAATTTGGGGAAGACAGTAATGGAGTTATCAATCAATGTGTTGTGTGACAAATCCAAGATAGTCACCTCTATATTGATGTATGTCTTGGCATATTTCAGATAGATGTATTTGAGATATCCGTATTAGTAATAATGATAACAAAATAAATTAATTAATTAGAAGAGAGAGAGGGGAGGGGAACAGTGGTTGAAACTTTGAATGCGAGTTGGTGAACAGGAAGGGGCGGCCATATCCTGCAGCCAATGCATTCCACGAGAGGACATTTTTGGGGGAGACATTCTTTTTGGGTCAAAGAGCCCACGCAGACTGGGGAGGGCAGTGAAAGGAAGAATCTCCATTTACTCAACCAGCACACAGAGGAAAAGGAAAACAAAAAGCATGGATTTTCCCTGCGAAGGAACACACAAAGGAATCTGCAGAAAAAAGAAGCCCTTGTATTCTATTGACCTCTTCCTGTAGCGAAGCAAAGCCAAGCAACATCATGCCAAGCCATTGGAAACATAGGCGTGATAAGTTGGTGTTATTTGAGGTATTTCTGATATGGGAAACATTGCCTCCCCCAACCCACAAGTTTGGAGAAGAATACATTGGTTGCGTGAATGAGACAAAAAAAAGAGAACAGTAGCACATGCTTGAGAAGCTCATTGTCAAAAAAGGGGGGCTCAAACCTGCTATACAAAATAACAAGCAATTCAAGTCGGAAATGAATATTTTGGCCCACTTGAGGCATAGGAATCTTGTTTTCCCTTCTGGGCTACTGAATTGATGGGCAAAAGAAGCTGTGGGAGTGTTTGCACAACAATTACAGCTTGGAATTGGTGCAGCTAGAGGACTGGCATGGCCTGCACATAGTTGGAAATTGCCTTATTGAAGGAACCTTCGGAAAGAGCTTCTGGGAACGCTAGGGTTCAGCTGTAAATACAAACTGCAGCAAAATTCCATTTCCTCTTTCCAGGTAATTTTTTTATCAAAATTTTTTTCCCCGATCTGCAATTTTCCTTTTATAACAGCCATCCATTCAATTTATAGTGTGTCAAATACCTATAGCAAGCGTGAAGGTAAAAAAAGGAATATGATTATTATCGTGAGCCATAAGAAATTTAAACATAGGCGATGTTTAACACAAATGATAGGAAGTATTAAAAATAAAAGCATGGGTTATCCAGTGGTTTGTGGGGCGCACCTCATACAGATACATTCAATAGGTTACAAAGTAAAAGTGGTCAACAAGGTTGAGGGGGGAATAAAGGGTGGTAAAGAAAACAATGTAGTTAAGGGGCCATGAGAACATATAAATACTAGGAGTAAAAAAGGAGGACCTGGGGGTGGCCGTGGGTATAGGTGTAAACTTTAAGGGCTTAAAAACAAACAAGTACAAAGAACGTTGAGGGGTGGGAAGAGTTAAGAGCATAAATAAGAGGGATGGGGCAATGCAGGTGAAGGGGAACCATGAAGTATAAATTGGATAAATAAAGGGGAGGGGGTAAGAAGGGGACAAGGCTTGACAAAAATGGGAGCTTTTTGATTGAAAGACACAGTGTTTATATCTTTGTGGGTTTGCATAAAAGATTGGTTTCTCCAAGGCCACTAGTAGTTGAATAAAGTTACGTAGGGAGAGGTACCCTAGAAAAAGGAGCAGCATTATAATCACTTAATAGTCCAAAGCATGATTGATGAGCCCATAGTTCTAAAACTCACAAGAAATCACCAAAAACTCATGGGACTCGTGAGTTACACAGTTCGGTGAGTAACTCGCCACTAACTCACCCAACATTGCATAATAACAATCACTAAATAAAAATATCATTTTTCACTTTTACCTCAACATTCAAACTGTTTTTTGATCTGCCCTTACATGCTAAAACACATTTGACCATTTTCCAGTTGTCATAAAGTGATTTCAATCAGATCTGAAGGATTTGGAGAGGTGGAGTTCAATTTGAGAGGTAAGAACTCAATTTTTTTGGTTTTTCTTTTAGGTTTTTGAATTTTTATTCTTCCATTTTAGATTTTTTGTAGGATTTTGAATAAGAATTTGGTTCTTTATTTCCAATTTTCTTCTTTCTTTGCTAGGAAACTAAGGTTTTAATCTTCACTTGTTTTTCTTTTTTTTTATAGGGTTTTCAGCTCACACAAGCACAGATATATGAGAATGGCATCCTTAGCATCGCATAGCAGTAGCAGGAAACCAAAATCCAATGACCCTACTTGAAAGCATGGAACAAATGAGGCACAAATGGACCGGAGTACAGAACTGTGATATGCAACTATTGTGATTTTTTTATGAGAGGAGACATAAATCACCTCAAATACCACCTTGCACAAACCTGTGACTGAGATGTGTGCATATGCCTCAAAGTGGAGCTTGAAGTTGCATGAGATGAATGCTCTCTTTTCTCCCTTTTGTGGAGGATAAAAATAGAAAAGAAAAGGACAGTTGCAGCAATTGCATTTGTGATAAATTCCCCCCTTGATTCAGATGAACTAGTATGATCTTGTCTTAACCCGCAGATTTGGTGCTAATCCACTAGAGACAATTCAGGCCGAATGACATAGGCTTCATAGGGTTTCTTTGTTCCTCGCAATACTCCTGGTGCACAACCTTTGCTTGAAGGTACTGCTTGGAACCAATATAAGCATAATGAGGCAAGAATGGTTGATGCAGTTTTTTTTGTTTTATAACATAACATTCAATGTGACGAGAAGCCCTTATTGAGAGACATTGGTAATTGCATTGATTGTTGTCAAGAAAGGGTTTAGGCAACTAGTCATCATGATATGAGTTGGCCATCATTGGAGGAAGTCATAAAAAATAAAGAAGTGATAGTAGATTAAAAAACAAATTTGGCACAAAAAGGGATGGAGTATTTTCTTTGATGGGTGGACGAATGGAAAAAATCACATTTCAATAAACTTTCTAAGTGGATTTAGGTGGCCGATCAGTGTTCTTGAAGTCCATTGATGCACTGACTGGGCGGTCTATGCCCATATAATCTGGAACTCAACCGATCCAATACAATAGGTTACCCTCCCCATTCTCTTGATGGTCGGAGCATAGTCAGGCAAGCAGTGGAGAGTGGGGCGGCCAGCTATAACTATATGGGCTATAAGCTAGTAGGGTCAACTGCTAACTCTATAGGCAAAACGAGGCGATTCCCAAATCTGGGAAGAGAAACTCTGTATGGATGGCCCCGACTAGAGAAGTTATTGATGCGCCTAATTCCTTCAACTTGGCGTAGATAGACATATAGATGGGCAGATAGGGAGGAGGGCAGCGCGTTGATGCCAATGTCCACCAAGAAACTATCGACAGTAGGACTATGAGGACGGCAAGTCCTATTGAATACCATTCCCGCCGGTCTCTGTCTCTACCCGACGGAGGCTTTGGCTGAGAAGGCGTGGAGCTACTAGATCTATATAAAAAGAAAGGCGCTTTCACCAAGGGAAAAAAACATACTTTCTGTGATTTGTAGGAAGTGGTCATAGAAATGGGTGTAGAAAATATCGTCCAACTTGTAACTGAGAATGCAACAATATATGTAGTGCAATAGGGAGACTCCTTGAAAAGAGGCACCCTATTTTTTTTGAAGCCCTTACACAATCTATTACATTGATTTCCTACTTGAGAACATAGGGAAAATTGGATGGAAAAATAATGTGGTTGATGAAGCCAAAAACATTATCAAATATATCTACAATCACCCCTAAATGCTTCGCTTGATGAAAAGCACACCAATGAAAAGGAGTTTGTAAGATCGGGAGTCACGAAATTTGACACAAACTTAATCGCATTGCAAAGCATTGCAGCCTTACTAACATCTCTTAAACAAGTGTTTGTGAGTACTTAGTGGTTGTAGTCTCCATATTGTAGGAATGTCAAAAAGGAAAGGGTTGTGAAGACCGTTTTTAATGATGGGTTTGCGAAGAGCACAGACAAGATCCTTAAGGTAACAAAGATTATGAACTTATAAAGTAATAAAATTCATAACTTTGTAAGTTTGTAAAACTTTCAAATTTTCAATTCATATAAGTTATATTTCTAATTTATCATTTAGTTTTTATTAGTTTATTGGTTCTAATTTATTTTTATTTTAATTTTAAAATTTCATACCATTTTGTTTTAAGTGGTAGAGCCTTTGGAGGGTTCCACACTTGGTAGATGGCGGAAAAACCCCAGTGAATTAATTGTATGAGGGCATGGACAAGGCCAATGAGGCCATAACATATCATTATGTGAAAAATAGAAGAAAATGTGAACCCATTTGGCACATAATTGATCAAAGATGGAACAAGCAACTCCACCAACACACACATACAATGATCTACTATTTGAACCCCAAATTTTTCTTTTTCGATCCCTTTTAGGCCTATGAGAAGGTTATAAATGACCTCAACACATGCATAGAGAGGATGATGGCCAATGAAGACCTTAAAAACACAATTCTTGATGAGTTTCAGGTTTACAAAGGTGCAAACAAGAGGCTCTTTTCTACAGTGCTATGCATTTGAAGGAGATGACCCAGCATCTAGGTTAAAACATATTGAGTTCTTTGATTGTAGTCTAATAGCTACTAGACTTTAATAGATGCAAGTCTAGTTGACTTACAAAAACTGTCTTAATTGTAGATTTTTTGTGGGAATATTATGGTGTTTTAAGGTTGATGAGGAGGTTATGGATGGCTTCAACACATGCATACAAAGAAGGATGCCCAACGAAGACCTTAGAGACACAATTCTTGATGAACTATAGATTTTAAAGAATACAGACAGAAGGCTTTTTTCTACAGCTCTAAGCATTCAATGGAGAATGACCCAAGAGCTAGGTAAAAACAAATTGAATTCTTTGATTGTAGTCTCGTAGAAACTAGACCTTAATAAACACAAACCTAATCAGCTTACAAAGTTATAAATGTCTTAGTTGCATATTTATAGTGGAATGATTATAGTGCAAAAGAACCAAATCTTTTGAAGCTAGCCATCCGTATTTTGGGACACCCCTATATCTCTTCTGGGTGTGATCGCAATTGGAGCATGTTTGAGGCCATTCACACAAAGAAACACAACAAGTTGATAAAACGCCACCTCAATAACCTTGTTTTTGTGCAGTTCAGTCTTTATCTTCATGTCAAATAGGTCGAGGGGATGGAGAGTCATGATGTGATTGACTTGGATGACATCGATCCAAACTCAAACTAGATTTTTGAGGATGTCGAGCCCATGTTTACCAAGTAGTTCGCAGATTTTGAGAGGAAAGCAGCAGTAGAGGCGCAAGTGCAAACAGAAGCATCAAAGGGGTTGGACGAGATGATGACATCTTTGTGTATGATTTTGTTCCTGAGAGGAATCTTGATCTTTGACTTCTAAGGTGCACCCAATGACTACGAGTTGCCGGAGGGGGTAGATAAATTTGTAAAATAGTTTATAGATTTGTAATTTCCCATGATGATGATCAAACATCATACAATATTATGATGCACTGATGAGCATTGTACTTTTTTTTGTCTAAAACTAATAGAAACTATACCTGTGTGTTCTCTACATTAATTTCTCATGATTTTTAACAATATTTTCTATGTTAGTTAAGTTTATTTTATGATTTTATATATTTTTTCTATTTGCCAAGTTTCGCCAACTCCCAAGTACAAGTCAAAATTTTGGGCTGCCGAGTTGTTTCTGATTATTATATATTTTACTCTTTATAATGGAACAAGTTCCATTTTCAAAACTCCTCAAAGGGGTTTGAGGTGTTTGTTGCATGGTTCAATATTGTTTCTATGTATCATGATTTTATAGCTCTGATTGTTAGCCAAAAGTTAAGATTGTTCCTATGTATCATGATTTTATAACTCTGATTTTTAGCCAAAAGTTAAGAGGAAAAGACAAAAATCAAACTATCAACCTTGGTATTGATCAATCAAATACAGGAGGGAAATTTACTTGTATAATTTTAAAGCATCAAAATGACACGTCAACCTAAAAACTGTATTAAAAATAGTATCCTATATTCAGACAAAGCTTACCGTATTTGCGTGGCAGTATGTTGACTGTGCTAGACACAATGCTGACCTCTCCATCAGAATCTGTAAAAACATATCAGGATGTGTCTCTGCACGGTAATAGTCTTTAGCCTTCTGCCAATGCCGCTCTGCAAGAGTAGCATGGCGCTTTGCTTGTTGAAAATTAGCATTTTCACGCTTTTCAGAAGAGGGTTCTTTGTGTTCAAGGTTCAAAGCCTTAAGACAGCAGTCCCTCTGGTAAGAAGCAAGTTGAAAGTGTGCAAAAGCAGCTTCTTGTACTCGTAATGTGCCCATTGATTCATACAGCGCTAAAGCTTCTCTCATTGCATTATTGGCTGTGATCTCATGTTTTCTCTGATGGGATTTCCTTGGTTTCTCATCAATCAAAACAGTAGACTCAGTTGGCATTTCTTCGTGGTCCATATTTCCAAATATAGTTGCTGAGACATATTCCTTTGCAAGAAACATTCCAAGTCTCAGATATGTATGGGCATATTGTGTATAGACTTCATTCCATAAACTGTTTGTCGTAGTATCTACTTCTCGCTCAACAGCACTGAGTTCAAACCGGGCTGCACCATAAAACTTCAAAGCTTCTCCATACTGAAATTTCACGTCATCTAATGTCTGCCTATAAACATTCTGGAGTATGCCACACTGTTTATAGGAATCTATCTTGGATGCCAAAGACTCTGCAAGTGCCCTTTTACCGTGTCCCAAATTACAATTAATCAATACAATATTGGTGAAATCTTTAACTTCTCTAAATGTTTTTATTGCTATTGCAAAAGCAGTTTCAGCACTTTTTAGATCTCTGTTTGCAAGCCTCCACCGGCCCAATTCATTGCATACCCAGCCTTTCTTCCTGGTTGCAAACTGAAAATCCTGTGTGCATGCAGAAAGGCCACGTAGAGCATCCATGGCTGCATCATAGCACTCAACAGCAGCTGAAAGATTAGCTTCTAAATCTCCTTTAGGTCCTTGTAAGAAACTGAAAATGTCTCTAGTTTTATCTTTAAATGTGTCAGAGCTTTTGGACTTCACACTCTTAGAAACTTCAGTGAGTTGACTATCTTCTTTTTGAGTCCTTTCAACATCTTCAGATTCTATAGGTCCTTCTCTTCTTTCTTTCTCATTAGTGGACCCATACCAATTATTGTCGGGCCCTTGAACAGTCATTCTGCTTTTCTCGGAGTGACACCTTTCAAAACTGCAACCGTGAACACTACCAAAACCACATGGATCAGAATCACTTTCTGAACTCTCTAAATGAGATGGCAATGCATGCTTTGAGATTGTTTTCTTGCTTTGCTTCCTGTTATAAGACACTGACCGTCCATCACTACCACTGCTACTGCTTGCACTGTTTCCACTGGTTACCCTATCACTCTGGCAGCTACAGCTTGTCAGACTACAAACATTGCAGCTGCGCTTCAACTGTGTTAATTTCTTCTTTAGTCGTTTTACTTCTTTCATAACTTCTGAAGCCATTTTCAACTCATCCCTTGAATCTTTACCTTGATGACCATCTAGTGAGTTTTCACCTTGCATTCTCTGGTATTCCACATAGATGTCCCCCAAAAGGATCCATGCTTGGCCCCAAAATAAACCTTTCCTAGAAAATGGAATTTCATTGTTTTTATACACCTCTTGCCCACCATCACAAAGTGGATCAATTGTTTTTCTTGGTTTGACCTGGTCTTGATTGCACAGTTCTGAACTGTTTTTCTTCCCACTTGAGACATACTCAACTTCTTCTAAACACGGAGGCATGGACCCATACAATGAGCAACCCAATTCCCCAACCTTCAATGCCCAGTGCAGTTGCCCATCATCTTTGTATGCCTGTCCAAGAGCCAGATAAGACTCTCCTAGCAACAGAACCAGCTGCCAAAGTTTTCGGTCTATTCGATATCCTGCTAACCATTCTCGAATGTCACAAACTTCAATGCAGTCCATATCACCACAAACACATACAGGAAGCTGTCGGGCATGTGGAGATCTCCCCATTGTTCCATTGTCATCATCTGTTAACTTCACTTCAGTTTCTTGAAGTTGCCTCTGCCACCTGAGAGACTTGATGGCTTGTGAAACATGATGTACAGCAGCTAATTTTGCAGATATAGGATCAGTGACAGTCTCAACCAGCTGTGGAGAAGCTTCTTCAATTTGACATACAGTGAAACAATCTTCATTCTCAGAAAATGGTGTAATTGTGACTCTTCTTCCTAGAGGCTCCAAATCTCTGATTTCTGTCCCAGTCAAATCTCTTCCAACTTCCCCACTGAAATTAGGATCTAAAACCTGTGAAAATGTATCCTGAATGCCTTCAATAACATTGTCAGATGAATTAAAAGCTAGTATTTCATCTTCCCTCATCTCTGCAGATGAATGTTCCTGGATAATTGATTTGGATGATGCAGATGATAGCTCTTGAGGCGAGATTTTTTCAACATCGATTACGGACAGTTCCGACTCCAAGAGGAAGATATCCATTGTTGGGCCCAAATCCTCATAACACTTTAATATAAGTCTGGCTACCTGTTCATGAGCACATGCACGAACAACCTGCACCCACGAAATAATATAGTTTTTCTAAAAACTAAACTCTACTGAAACATGGAAATTATTTCTTATATGGAAGACAATTGCATTTCAAACTCGAGCTGTTATGTAGTTGCTATGAAAAAATGCTTTACATTCCCGCATACAAGGAGGCCTTCAAATTTACATACCAAATGCTCCTGCTCGTTCAAAAACTCTAAACATTTTTTGAAGAGCTTAGCACATCTAGATCTGTCATTTGGAACCTGCAATAAAGAAAGAAAATCACTAACAGGACAGCATGAATATGCTCCAGTCTCTTGGCACGATAACCATTTACAAAAATGACTAGAAAAACCCTTAAGAATGATGGAAAATAATAAGATGGCAGTGGAACATAAAGGGATTGTCCTAATACCTTTGAAAGGGACAACCTGTGAGCCACCCGATACAAAAGAATCCCCAGTGGTAGTGTGTAGTCCCTAATTTCTCTATTTTCGGAAGAAGGTAGTGAACTACAGTTCTTCCCATCTTTATCAGATGAACAACTCTTGGATAGCACAGAAAGATCAAAGAGTTGCATCAAATCCTCTCCAGCATTCTTAAAAAGCTGTAAGAACAGAGGCAAAATTCAGAATTTCAGACTAATGTTTTAGATTAAGGTAAAAACAGGTTTTGAAGGGACCCCGAAACCCTGAACAAAAGGAGAAAGATAAAACAGTAACGTCCACAGACAAGCCTAAAGCCTACTTCACCGAAGTAACAAAACCAAGATACAAAGACCTGAAGCTAACAAACGAAAAACCAAAGATAGACCCCAGGTTTTACAGAGACCTGGAAACTCCATAGTAAGAGTTCAAAAAACCAGGTTCCAAGACCAGAAAACACAACCAACTAGCAGAACCAACTAAAAGAATTTCAGACTAATGTTATTATTAAAGCTGGACTTGAAAAAAAAAACTCTAAAACCATTTAAGCACCCTATGATTCCAGAATCTAAGTAGAAACTCAAAGTCAAACATGAAAAAGAGGCATGCTACATTCTTCTACATAGACAAATTTCAAAACATAACCTACCCAGTACGATCCAGGATCCTGTTTGCAGTTGTCTTGCAAAAATTTCAAAACAGAAAGACCATTCTGCTGGACAACTTGAGGATGAAACACAGCAGTTCCATCTTTTGCAATACCTTTCAGTAAGAAAATATCATCTGTCTTCAAAAGCTCATAGCCTTGAACCACACCATTGTGATGATAACAAATAGCCAGCTCAGGTACGCTTGCCATTACATTATCAAGCCAAGCATCGAGCCACATCAAAGGAGTCACCTGTCATAACCCCAAGCTAGTCAATTCAATCCTTACATTTTTTTAAAAGCACAAGAAAATCAATCAGACATGGGATGTGTTCACAAAAGCAGAAGTCACAACTATGCACACTGCTGAGAGCACCCTCCTACCTGCCGTTCCACCTCCCACAGATGCAAGCTCACAGCAACATGTTTTTCATTGCTGAACACCAAAAGGTCACTTCCTAGAAGCATTTGTAAGTTGTGAAATTGCCAAAACAAAACTCTCAGAAAACCTTCATTGTTAAGTCTCCGATGCTTTTCTGAATCCTTCTGAACATAGTTCGGACAACATTGCTGCTCACCAACATGCCTTGCTTTCTTGAGAGAATCAAGCCCACCCTGTCGTCTACAGCCATGCCTACCTCTCCAAGGAATGCTGTCTCTATTTGCCTGTGAAGATCCTTGGGCATGCGGATGAAAATCATCTGTAGTAGTATCAGGATCGTCATTATTTACAAAATGCCATGAAGAATGTGACTGCGGATTGACACAAGAAGATAAGCAATCCCCTTCAGTAAACCCTGTAGCAGAGTGCCTAGAAAAAATAGTAGGCGTTTCTTCATCATCTGGAACTGTGGACTCTGCTGATGGAGGGCAATCACAAGCTTCCGCCCGCACCGAGTGCATAGCAAAGTTTAAGAAAAGAGACTGGTCTACACCCTTTGATTGATTCTTCTTTCTTCTTACAAGCTTCTCTCCCTCTTCTACATCTGGTCTGCATATTCGGTAGAAACAGATACAAGAAGCACTTAAGCATTAAATACAACTATCTAAAACATAAGTGACTGCAAGTGGCTCAGGCAATAAAGCAATACCCTGTATTAAGTATAAGAGTTTGGCCAACACGATGAACTGCAACAGATAATCGAGATTTGGAGTAAGGTATTTTAAATATCTGCTTCAAAATGTCAACAGGAGCCACAACATCTATCTTGTCTCCATAAGCTGCGAGACCACTAACGGCAAGGGCCTCACACTTCCTTGCAAGGGGCTGGTTAAAAGGTCCACTGCCCCGAGCATTATATATACCATGTAGATCTGCTAACCAACAATAGCCTTTTGTCACAAAAAGGTTCCTACAATCATTATATAAGACTTAAATAATACTGCAGAATGGCAAACAATACAATTCAAAAAATGTTTATAGGGCATCACTATATTGAAAGTTACTCAGAAACGGGAATATCAATTTAATGCAAATTAGGATAATAGTAG
Source organism: Torreya grandis (assembly GCA_037957365.1). Taxonomy (NCBI): domain Eukaryota; kingdom Viridiplantae; phylum Streptophyta; class Pinopsida; order Cupressales; family Taxaceae; genus Torreya; species Torreya grandis. The sequence goes on from JARHVA010002626.1 coordinate 1,355,973, forward strand.
CACTTTTGTGAATCCACTACATGACCTTACGCATGGATCTTTATGGCCTGGAGGTCAAAGAATGGAAGCAAACAATCTGCATCACAAGTTAATGGCACTGCTGAAAAAAATAATTAAACAACAGCCTTCTCCTCACACTCTCGGCCTTTGTATCAACAAGTATAGGAGTGTTTCAAAAAGATGCGTTTGTCCTTCAAGCTAATAAAAAAATTCTTAAGCATTCCCTTGTGGTGTCATCGTTTTGGAGAAGCAAATAAAACAAAATAACACTTTCTGACACTAAATATAGTTCAATACACACACTAATTAAGACACAAGTAATAGTCATTATGGACTTTCCAAATGCACAAACCAAGAACGATGAGTCTATGGCAGCAAAATTCATCAAAGGATGGATAGAGCTCCAAGGACGGTAAAGTTGTGGAGTTTGGAGAGAGGATCAAGCAGATGCATAAACAAATCCCCATCTGTTATAAACGAATGCAGTTTTTCAGGACCAAAATCCTCCCCATTGGGAATGTATGATCTGAAAAGGAAAATTACCAAGGGTCATGTGACCTTTGTATGGAAGGAGAATGATCCGGATCCAAGATCATGGAAAAGATCAAGGCAGGTCAGCAACAACACAGTGCAGAACACTGCATCAAACCTTTCAAGATGTTTCAGAAATGACGGCCAAGCAGTTGACCTGTCCTCCTTCACTATATCAACATACAGGAACCCTAAACAAGATTTCAGTCATAATAGTCTGTATATGAATATCCCTCAGCCATAATAGTCTGTGTATGAATATCCCACAGACAGAGGGGCAACAAGTGGTAAGTTTATATGTCCTGGGAAGACTTTAACTGAATTGGCTACCAGTGTTGCATGGAAATGGATGTGGTACCTGATACAGATACAGATATAGAACTGGATACAGATACAGAAAAATTATTTTATATATTATTTGATATCATTTCTTTATGTTAATTAAATATTTTTGTGATTCCAAATATATATATGGTTATAAAAAGAATTTAAAGACTGAAGAAAGATAAAACATCAAAAAAAACTTTCTATGTATATATATATATATATATATATATATATCTTTCTGCAGTCTTTAAATTCTTAATATATATATATATATATATATATATATATCTTTCTGCAGTCTTTAAATTCTTAATATATATATATACATAGAAAGTTTTTTTTTATGTTATATCTTTCTGCAGTCTTTAAATTCTTAATATATATATATATATATATATATATATAAAGTTTGTTTTGGTGTTTTATCTTTCTGCAGTCTTTAAATTCTTTTTATAACCATCAACCAGATACGATTCTAGACAGCCTGGTACCGTATCCAGACATTACGGAAACAACCCATATATGGGCTCGTATTTAGATATGTCTGGATACAGTATCCGGACCGTATCGTATACATATACGGGTATCTGGCCAGTGGCGAGAATTATCCAGTAAATCTGTCGACTACCTAAGATAACATTACACACACACAAAAGCAACACATGAGGCAAGTGCCAAGACCTATAAAGTGAGAGTTTTGGATGTACACAAATCACCATCTCCCAAAACCAGTAACATGTAAGCAAAGGAATTAAAGCATTCTGTAGGATCAGATCCCCTCCCTGCTATTCTGCTGCAGCGAAATGTCAAATGTCAATGAGTGTCCCAGCCTCTGCTGTCACCACACATCCTAGCAAACAACAATAAGCAGAGAGCGCAGAATGTAGGATGCTTGGAAGCTTCTGCCGTTTCAGTCCATTGTTACAAAAAATGCACTAAACTCCAAAGACAATGACAAATTGAGAGTGATGGGTTGGAACGCTCCACCGACTGCTGTAATCTATACAATCCATCCTCTCCATCAGCAAAGACCCAAGATCTTGCCACATGTGAGGACAGACAGCGGAGAGAGGAAGGTTCAATCAGGGCCTCGTGAAGGCCTTTCCCACTCCACTACCCCACCAAGATCCAGACTGTTCATTCACCCCAATGGCAATGCATTAAGAAGCCTGCACCTGTCTGGGTAGAATAGTGGAGACCAGGCACACTGAATGAAAAGGTAAGATGATCTTTGCCCACTCAAATAAATCAACATCAGAATTCCATTCCTTCCCATACGTGTCATTACACAAAATATTAACAATTAAAAAAATTAAAAAAAATTTAAAAAAGGGTTCCTAGGTCCTTTGAACTGATTTTTATCAAAAAAGTAGGAAGAGTCGTTTGAAAAATTTGCTGATCACTTGCAAAACCTCCAAAACCTCTGGATAAGTTCAATTCCTTCACTTTTATGGGATGAAAGCAACTTTAGTGAAATTAATAATACTGGGAAACCATTTTCAATTGAGATAAAAAAAACAAACATTTTAACGATATCTGAGATATGTAGCCAAGGACTGTCCTTTGAAATATTTGGATTTGTGAGAATGTAAATGTTTTCCAAGATGTACCCTAGAAAATTTTAATATTCATTTGGAGACCTGAATCTCAACCCATAAACAGTTCAGCTCTCTAAGTTAAGCAGCAGTTTAAATGGAAACCAAATTGGCTTCCAAAATTACCAGATCGTTTCAAACAATGGAATATAAAATGCACAGTCACCAAATCCTGCTGTATCTGGCCTAGATCCTGTCGAACCCAGAATTTTTTAGATGTACCGAATCAGTCTGATCCGATCTGGACATTTTCATTATTTTTTCATTTTTGAAAATTAAAATTCCATTTCTCTAAAAGCCCAGCGCACATGTTCTGCTCAGCTGAACAATTAAAATTTTATATATGTTTATGTTATGGAATATATTTACACACACACACAATATATGTGTGTGTGTGTGTGTGTGTGTGTGTGTGTGTGTGTGTGTGTGAGTATGTACATGTATATGTGTATGTGTATATGTATATGTGTGTGTGTGTGTGTGTATATGTATATGTGTATATGTATATGTGTGTGTGTGTGTGTGTGTATTAAAATTTTATATATGTTTATGTTATGGAATATATTTACACACACACACACAATATGTGTGTGTGTGTGTGTGTGTGTGTGTGTATGTATATGTATATGTATATATGTATATGTATATATGTATATGTGTATATGTATATGTGTGTGTGTGTGTGTGTATGTATATGTGTGTGCGTGTACGTGTGTGTGTGTGCGCACACACACACACACATTATACACTTTTTTTGAACTGAACTTTCCTTATGTTTTTTGGAATTGTAGATTTCCAGATTTTTAACCCAACCCAAAAAAATCTGGATTTCCAAACTTTGTAACTATGCTAAAATAAGAATCATACCACATGGAAAGGAGAAGAACGTACTCCAGACTAATGCTATTTATGTTTTGGCGAGGCAGTCAAAGTACTCTTGAAGAAACTGAATCCAAAGGCATTTTACAGTGAAGAAAGTACCAGGTATGCTTACTAATTGGGATTGGGGCTATCCTTCAATAACGTGGTTGAAGCTGCTTCACTTACAACAGGGATCAAGCTAGTAAAACAAATGGGATTATATGATATCAAATTTTAAGGAGATTTGTTCCTCTTAAAAAAAAGTAACAGAAAAAACAAATCCATCTAGCATTTGGATCAAATATGTGATTAGTGAAGCCATTTCCTTGTTTCTTCACGGTGATAGTGGAATTAATTTGCATTCATGAAAAAAAAAATTTACCTGCTCACTAGTTAGCTAAAAAAGCTTCGACTTTGGAAGTATTAAAACTTGAAATAAAATCAAGTGGATCACTCCGCCTTGTGAAGGAACTTAGTAAATGACACCATTATTAAGTGGAACGAGAATTGTAGGATATGGCATAAGATAAGATGATTGGCAAGGATCCCAAAAAGATTAATCTTTGTTATAAATCTTGGGCGGAAAATGGAATAGCGCAAAAATCAAAAATAATTCATGATCAAAGAGTTTGGTAACACTTCTCTGGATAACTTTTAACACCTCTTGGTTTGAGTACAGATGAAGGATTTTTAATGCCAAAAAATCATCCTAAACTTGGAGGGTGATGAGATTGTTTCGTTCTTCGGCTGTGTCTTGGTTAATCCATCGCATGGTAATGGAATTAAAGTACGGGCTTACTTATTGTTAAGATGGTGACATCTGCTTTCTAGAAATGATTTCCTCGGAGTAACGAGTTAAGAGTGTCTCCAAAGGCAAGGCAACTAAACCACAAAGTGTTCTCTGGACAATTTGCCTTTATATGCACAAGTTCAGGTATTTAAAGACCATTGCATGAGAAAAGACACTGAAATTTTCTTCAACAGGTCAATATGAAGGTAACTCTTGCAAATCATAGAGGTCAAATTGCCATTGGCAGTTGATAGTTTGATCTAACATTCAGCTTATGATCAATTAGGTAGAGCTCAAAAAATGAGTTGTATAATTGTAGTCGGTAATAGAGAAAGTGCAGTTTGTAGAAAGATGGTCACATGTGTACAGAACAGTGATGCCACTTCCACTGACAATCTATATGACACCTAGATTAAATCAACCGAAGGCTCGCGACTTGCATATACAACTCAGGATTTGTGATTGCTATTGACGAGTGCACTAGGAGGATTAAATGAATGAATGAGGTAGGGAAAACCCTCTTGGTGGGTATGCAGAGGTCAGGCAATTGAGCAATCACTGTTTGCAGGGTTGGGATGATTCCTCCAGCGATTGGGTGTCATCACTGGTGTGGTATGTAACGTTATCAGCAACTGAGCTTTTAAGTTTTAACTGTGGTGTAGGAAGAAGTGTGGGTTAAGGGCTGAGCAGCTAAAAATCAATCCAATTTACATGGAACAAGAAAACAGAGAGACAATGAAGCCTTAAGTCCCTCTATAACATATTGTTTTATGCGATTCCTAATAAACAGAAAAAAATAAAATAACAAAAAGTACCTCCTCCTGTGGGGAAAATCCCAAGTGAAGGGAGTGTATTGAGGTCCGTCTCCGTGGGTAGCATTCTGTAACGAGGTGCCCTGACACTGCAAAAGCAACAAGTATTATAATGATTAGTCGCAAGCACTGAAAGAAAATTGTATTGAAATGAATAGAAGGGAAGAGTAGCACCGTTGAGTGTGAGATGGAGATACGAGGGTGTGTTGAGGGAGAGCAACAGTAACAGGAAGGGTGCCGCAAATGAAGCCCACCTGCCTGTGCTGCTGCACCTCCAATCTGCCTACGCATTCCATGCCGTTGTCCTTGCCTTTTGCCTTTCCCATTCCCCTTCCCTCTCCCTATCCCTCTCCCTCTCCCTCTCCCTCTCTCTCTCTCCCCATATACCCTGATATTTTGATTAATAATTAAATACACCCCGGTCTTCTATTACTTGCATGCATCCCCAACTCTTTCCGCCTGCGTCTCTATATTTTTCCTCCGATTGTAACGCAAAAGCTTCCCTCTTTTTCTTCAACCCTACGAGGTTCTCGTTCTTTTCATTGTCTTTTCTTTTTATTTCTCGCCAGCGGAGCCGCTCATTAGACCTACTCTTACAGTTAAAGCAACTGTCCTATATGAGATCCTCTTGTCGGAGGCCGGTACTTTCCCAATGGACGCTGCAGCGATTTCACAGTTACTAAGCTACCTAAAAAAGGTTGAAAACATGAGGAATCGCCGGTGGACCAAAATGATGGTGAACGAAGTGTTAGATCGGAGGAAGAAGACGTGGATGAAGCAAAACATCAAGTGGTTGGGAAAATGGGACATTAAGTTACATGAGTGCCCTAACACCAAAGAGGAAATCAAAAGGTTTGTGTTAGAAAAATTCAACACTGCCATGTGGACAAATTAGATTGGGCGTAAAAAAATGCATTATATTAAAGAGTTCAATCCCACTTGGGAACACAGGGATAAAGCATACCTAAGTGCCGATCTTAAAGGTAAAGCTAGGCTCCTAATGGCACAATTGAGGAATGGTTCACAGCATCTTAGGTGTGAAACTGGTAGATGGATGGTTCCCAAGGAAAGATGGGAAGATAGGACTTGCATTTTCTGCAGTGATAGAGCAGTTGAAACTGGACGACACTTCATTAGAGAGTGCGATGCGTACAAGGATATCCGTATGCAGCAGGATAACAGCGTGAATGTGGATAGTTTTAGTGAGTTATTTGAGGAAGAGAGGCTACACAACATGGCCCGACTGTTGGTAAATATTCATAAGAGGCGGGATGACATCAAAAGGAATCTGAAGAACTCCTAATGGTCTTAACATTTGGTCCCATAGATTGTTTGGTCTCGTGGACGTTATTAAAACTCATTCATTCATTCATTACAGGAAAAAATTAGGAGTTGTCCCAAAGGTGCAACTTATTACATCACAAGGGTTATGATTTTATAGTTGGCGGAGTTTTGTAAATTGAAAGAGAGTGAATCGATAGTTATATTTTATATAAAATTTATGATTGCTTATTATGTCTTATTTTTTATGTACGAAGTATTGAGTAACAATAATCTAATATTTCTAGTGGAGGTGATAATGGAAAATGAGGTGATTTGTTTGTTTGCATAGTGTGGCAATGAATTGTGTGTGGAGGAGACATTTTATTCCATGGTGAGCTTGAGCAATGGTGAAATGGTGAGGAAGGGTAAGGTCGTATAGAATACAAAAGAGGTGAAATATTTTAAGGTAAGTTGGCAGTGGTAGTTATGGGCAATGACAGGGTATTTTGGGGAATAGACTCGAAGAAGACTAGGCAAATACATGTGCGCAAAGTTTAATGACATGTCACATGTGTTGATGCAATATGTAGTTTCCACTGAAGTGTTTCAATTATCCAATACGTGATTGAAACAAGTGCCATCTCAATGAAAACAGGTGTTAGAAATCCAATGGATCCTCTTAAGATGTAGAGAATGCACCACATGTCAATGTAGAGTAAAATACTCTACATTTTATATTTGAGTTTCAGTTGTGCGCTCCAAGTTTTGTCCCTGTGCGTTTCAGTTTTGAGGCAATGAGGGTTATGACATAGGGCGCGGGTTTTTCATTTTCCCTAAAGTTTTGTCTAAGTCTCAAAGTCGAGCAAAAGCTACCAAATGTCATATGTCGGGACACATTATAATTTGTTTCTAAAAGTAGCGAAACATGCCACGTGTCCTGTTATAAATCAGCGGAGCGTGACAAGTGTCGGCATCTGCGTTTCAAGTTTCTTATGAGTTTCAAAAGCTTATTTCAATAAGCTTCTCTTAGAGTCCCGCGGAGGGTGCCAAGTGGCAATTGCAGAAGGTTTCAACATGTTTCTCTAATAGCAACAGAAAGTGTCACATGTCCCTTGTTAAAGCTCAGCAGAAGCCGCAAAGTGTCAACATCCACAGTTTCTTCATTTTATTTCATTGTTGAGTAAAGACTGTGGTGGGCCCCGGGTCTTGTTTCTAAAGTAAGCTAAAGCCACCAAGTGTCATCGTCCGTGTGAATCTAAAATGAATCTTGAATGTTTCTATAGTATAGCTAAAGCTCAGTGGAGACCGCCACGTGTCATCTTCCGCAGGACTCTTAAAAAGTATCTAAAGCTTCTATAGATAAGCAGAAGCCGCCACGTGTCATTTGTTAAAGATCAGCAAAAAGTGCCACCTATCCCCATTCCCCTTTTGAAGATGCTCGGGCAAGAAGTGTTGTGGGTCCCATTTTCTGTAAGTTGATAAAGTTTCAAAGCAGTAGATTGTGACAGATGTTAAAGACGAAGCACTCCCAATACAAAGGCAAAGTAAAGAGTATAAATTACGCGAAAAGTGTCGTGTGTCTTCTGTAAGTGCCACGAAAGCTGTCAAGTGTCATTTTCTAGTGCCTCCTAAATAATGAGACAATTTTCAAGCGAGGCAAGCAGAAGCCACCAAGTGTCCTCGCCTGTTTCACAGTGGGAAGCGTCACGTGTATCTAATTCAGCCAATGAACTTGCAGGGAGACTAAACGTTTCAAATCCAAAAAAATATATTATGTTAAACACTTCCAGTTAAGTTAGAGTTCCATTAGACCGTTGTGATTGGATCTTGCGGGCAATCTTGAGCTAGTCCGATGCTATAAATATGGGTGCAGATCGCAAGAGTAAAAAATAATCATCAGAATAGAGAGAGAATTTTCTGCAAGAGATTGTTATCGAGAAGTTTTTTTAGACTTTCTTGCTATGGCCAGTAATATCATTTGCCATTGTTCAGTTTTCTTGATTTAGAAAGTTTGTATAACTGTGCATGTATCTGTGCCTTTTATGTGACTAGAAAATTAATAAGAAAACTGAGTTATGTGCCTTTGCTGATATTTTATGTGTTACTGCAAAATCGTCTAAGTTGTGCCTTTGATTCTATTTGTTTTCATCTTTTACATTGATCATGCATTGTTTGCTCTTTAATGTAATTGAATCATAAAGATAGCTTCAATGTGCTTAGTATTAAGGGTCGAATTAAACTCAGGCGCATCACCATAGTTAAATTTTATTTTGTTGCATTGGTGATTTTGTTTAATTTCTATCCCTTTTCTCACAATACATTCGAGATAAAGAAGAGCCAACTTCTTTAAAATCTGGAGGTCATTTCAGGTCGCAAGTCCCACATTCCTAAAACTTCCCATTGTTGGTGTTGGAAACAACGCAATTCTAAGCATCAACAGTTTTTGGCACGCTCTGTGGGACAATCTATTGAAATTTCTTTCAAGACTATATGAACCAGAGAGCTACAAGGAGTCAGAGCTGTGGACCAGTAACAAGAGCTCAATCTGTTGTGAACCTAGGTATTCTTTTACGACCATTGATAACTAATTCAAGAAGAAGGGTCAATCAGTTTACAACAACACCAAGAGCAAACATGGGAGCACTTATAGCCCTAAGGAATTATGCAAGTTGGAACACTGGTAGTCCTCTGATTCTCCCAGTACCACCAGCCACTTGGGATCCTATTCCAGTAAATCCCCTAAAAGCTCTGCCCAAATTCAGTGGTCAAGATTTCAAAACACCTGAAAAACATCTACAAGATGTGTCTGATGTCTGTGTAATACATGTGATCACACAGCAAAATGTGGCTATAAGATTGTTAGCAGCTTCTTTTAAGGGGAAGGCTCTGGACTGGTACAGATCTTTGACCCCAAATACAATATCTACATGGGATCAGCTTGGAGATGCTTTCTTTGAAAGATTTGAAGAAAAGGGTGATAAATCTTCTTTGTTGCAACAATTGATTACTATCAAAAGGGCACCACAAGAAGTAATGACTTATTTCAATTCAAGATTTCAAAAGACTTGGGAAAGAATTTCTACTACAACAAGACCATTACCAGATATGGCTATAATATTTTATTTTAAAGCCTTAAATTCAGATATATCAGTAATGATTCAGTCACTTGGAGGTCAAACTTTGCTAGAAGCCTATGACTATGCAGTCAGAGCTGAAAATAACTTAATAGATGTTGAAAAGTTGCCCCCAAGGCCTCCCATGCCCATGTTTCTAGAGATTACCTTACCTTTGCCTCAAGAAGCCCCTAATCCCATAGCCCCACCTGTGTCTATGTATACATTTCCTCAACAACCTGCTAAAGAACTTGTCCCTGTCTAGTCATCTAAGATGGATGATGTCAAGAATATCTTAAGGACATTTTTTAATGAGATAATTAACCTAAAAAGATAGCAAAATCCTTATCCTCAACCCCAATATCAAGGCTATCAAGGAAATAGATTTTCAACACAGCCAAATCAGTATCAAGGTCCTCAAAAGCAAACTAACCCTCAGCCATCGAACCAATTAGTTGTAGTCCCTACACCCTCACAGACTGTTCCCCCCAATCCAAACAGGGAGATTGTTCTAGGGCAGAATAATTATGCAGATGGCACCAATGTCTAGTGTTTTCCTTGTAATAATGCTCATATGTCCAGAGATTGTCCCATAGGTAATCTACAACAAAAGATAGCAAAGCAAAGAAGAATAGATGGACAATTTACAAATACTTCTGACACTCAACCCTACCAATCCCCTAGTATGCAAAATTTAGTCCTGATGGCTCAGATGCAAGGGATGTCCTTACATTAAGAAGAAGAAATAGCCCCTGAGCATGCTTTGTTTTCATGGGTTGAAAATGAAGAGTCAGTATTCTTAAATGAAGCTTCTACTTCCAAGAAGTCAGTGGTACAATCAGATTACTACACCAAAGGCAAGAGAAGGATGATGGAACAGCCTGAAGTCACAAATAACGAGATTATGGGGATTCCTCCATTTCAAGGTCATCAAAACACAACTGCTAGATAAGAAATACCTTAGCCAGTGCAGAACCAAGTAATTTCTGGACAAGTTCAAGAAAAAACAAGGTACCCTTATTATCTAAGAACCCAAACACTAGGACCGGTGAATGTGGTGGATCAACTGAAGAGGACCCCAGCACATGTGTCAATATGGGACATATTATCTATTCCTGAGCAAAAGACACTGTTGCAAGACGCTCTACAGCACCAAACAGTGCCTAAACATATTGGTACCAAAGGAGGACCTGCTGATCAGGAAAAACTCAAAGACATGGTTCCTCTGCAAACAACATCACTTTTGAACAATGCACCAGAGGTAAGCAAATCCAAACTAGAACCCTTCTATTTGACTTTGATAGTTGGAAATAAACTGTTACATAATGCAATGATAGAGTCAGGGGCCAATACTACAATAATGCCTAAACAAATAGCAGATGCTTTAAAAATAAAGTATGAGCCACTTACTAGAGGAGTTATGCAGCTGGATGGCAAATCAGCGCAAACAATAGGGAAAATTAAACAACTCCCATTGCAATTGTATACTTGCCCTAATATAATTGTCAATCAAGATATGGTAGTCATAGATATACCCCTTGTATTTGGCCTATGTTTATCCAGAGATTTCACAGCCAAGATAGGAGGATATATGTCACTTGATTGGTCTCACCTCATCCTAAAAACCAAATATGGTTCAAAAAGGAAAATACTATCTGAGTCACTATCTAAGGATCACATCACCAATGAACCAACCCCAAAATTAGAGGCAACTCATGCTATGCTAAATAACGAAGAAAGGGTCTTTGTTGAAGAGTTAGGTGACTAGACTGAACATGACCAAGAAGAGGAAAATAACCAGTTGTTAACCATGATGCAAAGTGACCCATATGGAAATTATGACTCCATTGGTCTGGGCACTTATGTCATATTTGATGAAGACCATGAAATCCCAAATGTTTTAAGTGAAGAAATGCTAAAGACTCAAAAATCTGAAAAGGACTCAGAAATTTGGACCTTAAATTTTGATGGGGCTAGAAGTAAAAATGGTGTTGGAGCAGGAATTTGTCTTGTTGCTCCAAATGGTAAGAAATTTTTAAGAGTTGTCTATTTCCAATTTGCCTATACTAATAATGATGCTGAATATGAATCCTTAGTACATGGGCTCATGTTAGCCAAGAAAAAGGGAGTAAAAAATCTGATAGTAAAAGGAGATTTAGAACTAGTGGTGAAACAAATCAGAGAAAAGGCAATAGCCAAAAATGTAAGGATGAGATCCTATAGACCAATAATTTGGGACTTAATAGATGATTTTGAAGCTTTCAATATTGAAGTAGTTCTTAGAACCCAAAATTCTGGAGCAGATAAGATGGCACATATTGGCTCACAATTTGACCCAGCAACTAATCTATTAGTCAACAATGAGTCAGTCAAAGTTATAGTAAGGCCAACTATCCCAGACAATGATGAAAATTGGCAAGTCTTTGAAAATGATTTTCAGGTACTCTCATTTTTGCAACAATCGGGGGAATTTGCTGATCAATTTCAACCCAAAATTGAAGAAGCATATGGAGACCAAATGATTCAATTAAAGACCAATAAGCTTTCCAAAGGAGTGATTACTTTAGAAAACCTATTTGATCCAGAAGATGTAAGCCTAGAGAAGAAAAGGTTTCAAGCAAATAAAGTAGATTATTCTGAGATTCAAGTGAGTGAAGGGAGAAAACTAAAGATTGGAAATTTTGCAACCCAAGAGGAAAGGAAAAGACTAATTGACTTGTGTGAAAGATATGACAGAGTAATAGCCTGGACTTATGAAGACCTTCATGGTTATAATAGAGACATCATTCAACACACCATAGAACTGATTAAAGGATCTAAGCCAGTCAGACAGAAGTAGAGGCCAGTGAATCCAAATATTGAACCTCTAATGGTGGATGAGTTGCAGAAACTCTTAGAATCTAAAATAATTTTTCCAATCAAACACTCAACTTGGGTATCCAATCTAGTACCAGTAAAAAAAAAGAATGGTGATATAAGGCTCTGTGTGGATTTCAAAGACCTAAATAGAGAATCTCTAAAAGATCACTTTCCCCTGCTCTTTATGGAACAAATTTTACAAACTGTGGCTAGATTAGAGAGATTTTCCTTGCTAGATGGTTTCTCTGGATACAATCAAATTTGGTTGGCTGATGAAGACCAACACAAGACTACATTTACTACCAAATGGGGAATGTCTGCATATGCCAAGATGCCATTTGGCCTGTCAAATGCTCGAGCTTCTTTTCAAAGAGAAATGGATATAGCATTTGGAGAACTCATAAATAAAATCATTCTGATTTATCTTGATGATCTCACTATTTTTTTCAAGAATGTTGATCATTTTGATCATCTAGAACCTGTTTTTAAAACGTGTCAAGAGTTTGTAATATCCCTGAATCCCAAGAAGTGTATCTTTGGAGTACCTCAAGGCAAACTACTAGGACATATAGTATCCAAAGGAGTCTCTATAGATCCAGAGAGAGTCACAACCATAATGAACTTGGCCCTGCCAGTAAATAAGAAGGCAGTTCAGTCTTTTTTGGGAAAGATTAATTTTGTCAGTTGGTTCATATCAGACTTTGTAAGCCTAATGAGACCAGTGAAACTCTTGTTAAATAAAGACCTGGTGTTCAAGTGGACTACAAAAGGAAGACAAGCTTTTGAGTAGGTCAAGAAAGCAATTTCAACAGCCCCAGTACTTAGTAACCCAGACTTCTCTAAGTCTTTCATAATGTATGTTTATGGAGGAGAGTTCAGTATTGTTGTTGTCCTAATAGATGATCAACAAGAGGGAGAACACCCAATATCCTTTTTCTCAAGGACTCTTAAGGAGTATGAAGCCAAATACAACTTTGTGGAGAAATAGACATATGCTATGGTAAAAGCCTTCAAGAAATTCAGGCATATGGTATCAAGAAGTAAGATTTTGATACTTGTGGCTCATCCTAGTGTCAGAGAATACATTATGGAATGTGAAATTATTGAAAAAAGAGCAAACTAGATAACAAAGATCCTTGAGTATGATGTAGAGGTCAGACCCACTAAGCTGGTCAAAGGTAGGGGTTGTGTCAATACATGGCTCAAGATATGGAAAAGATGATACCTGAAGAAATAGAAAAAGAAAATGTATTGAGGATACAAGAACTTTAATCAAAACTTCTAGGTCACAAAAAGAATCCATTTTATGAAACATGAGATTTTCCCAAAAGAGCTCTCTCAGGACAAAAGGAGATACTATAGGCAGCAAGGGGTTCATTTTTTTTAATTGACCAAGTTCTTTTCAAAAGAAATACTGATGGCATACTTTTAAGATGCATAGAGAAATATGAGGCTGAGAAAATACTACATGAAATGCACCATGGAGTCTCAGGTGGACATTTTTCTACAAGAACCACAGCTATAAAGATAAGTTAGGCAGGTTATTTCTGACCCACTTTATTTATAGACTATTATCAATTGGTCAAAAAGTGCCAATCTTGTCCTTATTATGCAGGGATGAGAAGGAATGCAGCAATGCCCCTTAGTCAAATAATTGTTGATGAACCCTTTGCTCAATGGGGTCTTGACTTCATTGGAATGATCAATCCAGTGTCAAGTATGGGACACAAATAGATTCTAACTGCCACAGATGATTTTACCAGATGGAGTGAGGCAGTGCCACTTAAAGAAGCAACAAAAAATGTGATCCTAGACTTTATAGGGGATATCACTACTCGCTTTGGGCCTCCTCGTACCATAATTTTAGATAATGCTAAAGCATTTTTAGGGGAAAAAATATATAAATTTGCACTAAAACATAGAATCTATCTGAAAACTTCTTCAAATTATCACCCTCAGAGTAATGGTTTGACAGAATCAACCAACAAGAACCTTATTAGACTTATTAAGAAAATAGGGACTGATCATCACAAAGAGTGGCATAAAGTGCTTAAAATAGCATTGTGGGCTGATATAATTATACCTAAATGAGTGATAAAGATGTCTCCATATGAATTGGTCTATGGTAAGCCTGCTGTAATGCCCTTGAGCTTGGAGATTCCTGCTCTCCAGTTATTAAAATAGATTGAAATTGAAGAGAATGGCCCCATGCAGGTCAGACTTGCTGAACTCTTGGAAGTTCAAGAAAAGAGGGATACAGCAAATGAATCATTATTGAAATATCATAAAATAATCAAAGACTGCTTCGATAAGAAGACTTTAAACCCCCATTTCGAAGTAGGCTCAGTTGTTTTGAAATGGGATGCGAGAGCTGCCAAGCCGGGTCAACACACTAAATTTGAGGCATTGTGGAGTGGCCTCTATAAGATTTGTACATGTAAATAGAGAAATTCATTTGAGCTTGAAACGATGGAGGGAGAACTCGAAGAGATTCCTGTGAATGGGATCTACTTGAAACATTTCATTTAAGCAGTTTCTCTTATGTATTATAGTTAGATAGTTTCCCTTTTCTAGTTGCTTTGTTTTCCCATTTTTCTTTTCCTGCTCTTTCTTTTAATAAGTGTTATTTGAACACATGGTCGTGGCTCAAAGTCTTTTCAATTTTTTTGAAACTCTCGCATTCATTAAATCTATCTCAAATTCCCAAAATTCCCAAGGTACCCTTATGCAGCCACTTTTATGACGTGTCTGACTTGCTGTCCCACATAAATTTAATAAGATTTACTAACGGTTATCTAGTTTTAATGCCATTTTTTAGACTTGATGGGTCATTAAATACCCCAATAACAAGAGTCGAGGCTTAACTGTATCTCATCCATTCCAACGTCTATTAGAGAAATCCCTATTACTTGCATTTTAATTCATAGCAAAACTTGCTTAGTAAAAGTGCCTTCCCTATTGCAAAGCTCCATACTTGTTACATAAGTTCACTAATTCCCAGTATAGACATAGATATGGAAGAGACACAGTCTTCACAATAGGGGTCTGGAATTTACGAATCCATTGATAAGCTTCTCACCAACAAATCATATGGTTCAACCCCTGTACAACCCTTAAAGACCTATTTAAGGACCAGAGTCCCCGAAGTTGGCTATGCGATCGACCCAGCAAAGGTGAAGGATTTTGTAGACAAAATCGCGAACGCAACCCTTCAAAATTTTGGCAAAGCTCTACGAGAAGGGGCACACCAAAGGTGTATCCAGAGGGCCAAGGCTAGACAATACAAAACATTCACAATGAGGATATGGACTTCCCAACTGGCACAATTCACTGTCCCAGGTGTACATCCATGCCCCGACTTAGTTGAAATATGCACTTAATTGTTTCATGCACCCTCGAACACCATACAACAGGGTCAATTCATGGTGTAAATTACGTCGAAGGCCATTAGGGACATGTTGGCCCTATATCATGACAAGACAACCACATTTCCCACCATTGCTAAAATGCAAAAAATGTGGGCAAATGCCAATAATCAATTGAAGTTTCTCATATCAAAATTGTAATTAGGAGACGATGATACCATTGTGTCAGTGCTGCCAACAAGAAGGGCACAATTTTCAAAGGCTAGTCAATAGGCACTATCCATGATGGCATTCATTTTTGGAATGAAAGAGGATATAATTGTCTATGAAGAACAAATGACCATTCTCTTCAAATTAAAAACTATAGACAAGTCTCAGGAGTATCCACTGGACTTCTCAGAATAGATTGCCTATTCAATGGTTGACCAACTCACCCATTTCAAATCTAAAGGGGTTTTCAGGTATTCTTCTTATCTGTTTCACCTCATGTTGTATCAAAACTCTGGCATCTTCTCACAATATATGCATCTAAATATGTATGACCCAAGTTTTGGTCATAATAGGACCATTCCTGTGTCCGCATGGACACATATCTTGTCCAAAACATTTGACCCATATGAATTTTGGGAACTTTTTGTTGCGCCTACCTTTTATCACCTAAGCCCAGAGCCTGTTAAAAATAGATTAACTCCAAGTGTCAGAGGCCTCATGACAAATTGCACTATTCTTTGTGACTACTTTTTTGGATCCCATCATACTATCATTAGGGTCCATGGTTTTAATGGAGAACTAGTGTTGCTACCCAAGATTTTGACTCTTAGGTTAGCATTCTTAGAGGTCACCCGACAAGTGTCTATGGTTGATAATGACTATGGCACTGGGAAGAAGAAAAAGAAAATGTGTGATATTCCATGGGTAGAGAAAAACATGGCCCTAGAGGTCAGAGACGCTGAGCACTTGTTGCTGAGGAAGCTAGCTTTCCTAGGTTTCTTTCTGATTGAAGATAAATGGAAATATGACCCAAGCAGTTTTATAACCTTATGGGTCAAGAATAACAAGGTCGTCGCTAAAATTATGCATGAGGGCCGTCCCTTTTGGGAAGGCAAAAGAAACCCTAAGGAAAATATTCCTGATTTGTATGTAGAATTGACAAATTTGCCCTTTTAGGAGGCTAGGCCACGGGAGACCTTTTATGTTAAGGAAAAGGATTTTGACCCTAAAATCAAAATGACTTCTGATTTAAGAAGGGCATTGAAGAACAAAGACTAAAAACTTGAGAAAATAGAAGCCTATTGGAAGTATAGGCAGGAGATTTTTGAGACAACTCACTCTTTTGGTAATGTAGACTCAAATGAGAAATGGGAGGCAATCTGGGATGAATGTCATCCATCACCTGTCTCTAGCCCCAATACAAGTAAATTGCAGACACAAGGAGGAGAGGCAGAAGGGGAAGCAGAAATCACTCATACAGTGCAGGACCCAGGACAAATCTTATTTATAGTTGCCATAGAAAAATAAAAGAATGTGGTATCCTCACCACCCATAGCTTCTTCATCAGTGTCAACCTTTGGGGTTCCCAGTTTTGTGCAATCACCACTAGCAGCAGTGGTAAACGTTGAAGAGACAGAAGCACAACAAGAAGAAGAAAGGCCAAAGAAACATAAGAAGCTGAAACTTCAGCCTAATTCAGAGGAGGTAGAGCCCTCACAGCATCAACCACTGAGTACATCTGTTGCTCTTCAGGTACATGTTATTTCTCCTTCTTATTCTCAGTCTTTTTCTTCTTCTATAGGGGTGGCAATTCCAACTGGCCAAATATTATCCCCTGCCACCTCTGTTGTGCTAGTTTCCCAATCTGCCCCACCTATAGCTACTCGGGCCATGTCATCACAAGTCACATCATTGCCTCCCTTTCCCCCTTTTATCCCAAAGAGAATATCTTCCCAGATTCCCCCTAGCCAACATTTGGCTATTCCCTATGGCTTGCCACAGGGTTATCCTTTTGTGGGTGGGTATATTGCCTCTCCCTCTACCTTCCAAACTCAAGCAGACACTGCTAAGAAGGTTAGGGAAGCCCAGATGGATAAAAAGAGGAAGAAAGATAATAAAGCTCTGGATGCACCACACATGAGGTCATTATTTGACCCAATCCAGCAGCAGCTAACTGTGACTCATTTATCACCTAATGTAGTCAGGTCAAACAAACAGATGCAACCTCAAGATTATACAATTAATGCAGTGGCTATGGATATGTCACTTTTCAGACCACAGGATAGGGTTGAGCTGTTGAATGAAACCACTTCTTCTGTAGCTATTAATTATTTGAAAGTATCAAAGAAGCTATAGAAGATGGAGGCTGATCTAGCTCAAGAGAAATCTAATGGTAGTCATTTGGCTATAGAAATAAAATCAAATAATGATGAAATAGAGAGTCTCAACAAACAGTTGCAAGATACTAGTTCTTGTTAGATTCACCAAGATATTCAGGCCCTAAATGCTTCTTTGAAAGAAGAGCTAACATAGGAAAAAGCTGCAGTGATAGCCCTAAGGTAGGAAATGGCAACACTACAGAAAAAATGTGAGGAAAACCTGCAACAAGTCACTCAGTTCCAGTAGAAGCTGCTGAATGAGCAAAATAATACCACTGCTATACAGGCCCAACTTCAAGCTGAGCAACAAATAACAAAATAATTGACACTTGAGTTGGTTAATAGGCCAAAGAATGCAGGAGTTCTGAATATGGTCAAGGACTTATATGTATCAGTATGGAAAAAAATCTCTGAGGAGATTACTCAGCTCAGATCCTTTATAACTTTCTTGCTAAATGCACATAAATTATGCGAAAAGGTGGAGACTTCAGTTCAGGCCACTCTGTCCACTGTCTCTTTGAGAGTGTTTGATTCTCAAATACTGTTGCAAAAGCTATATGACACAAATGATGGAACGTTATCAGCAGCAGGGATTAATGACAAATGATTGTTGTAAAAAGGGTGAACGAAGTTCTCAGTTGCAACTCCACATCAATTAATTACAAAGAGCTCCTAGATGTGGTAAAAGAGGAAATAAAAGACATGAAGCAGCATATTGAAGATTTGGTGCAATTGGGTCTTCCCTCCCCTTTTCCTGATAGCAACACTGTGTTAATGGTTGATGAGATTAAACCTTTGTTATTAGCCAGACAAAATGATCAGTTAGTTTTCTAGGGTTTCACAGATGATTCATCAGTCCCAGAAGTGGAAGCTGTCTTGATCCCCATGTCCCAGCTTGAATTCTAATTGAAGGTTGTAGTTCATATTTTGCAGATTTTTTTGCACAAGGACATCATCAACCTTGATTTAGCCTTCCAAGAATTGCAAAATAAGTAGGGACTATTTGATGTTGAATGGTTTGTTTATTAGACGACCTTGCGAAAGTTGTGATTTTTGCCACATTTTTTTAATATATTATGTGGATTCTTTTTTGAGCAGGCTCAAAAGTCCTCGGGGTCACCAAGAACTATAGAGTAAAATACTCTACAATTTATTTCTGAGTTTCAATTATGCGCTCCAAGTTTTGTCCCTACGTGTTTCAATTTCGAGGCAGTGAGGGTTATGATACAGGGTGCGGGTTTTTCATTTTGTGCAGGTTTTTCATTTTGCCTAAAGTTTTGTCTAAGCCTCAAAGTCGAGCAAAAGCTGCCAAATGTCATCTACCGAGATAGAGTATAATTTGTTTCTAAAAGTAGCGGAACATGCCATGTGTCCCATTATAAATCAGTGGAGCATGACAAGTGTCGGCATCCATGTTTCAAGTTTCTTATGAGTTTCAAAAGCTTATTTCAATAAGCTTCTCTTAAAGTCCCACGGAGGGCACCAAGTGGCAACTGTGGAAGGTTTCGATATGTTTCTCTAAAAGCAGTGAAAAGTGTCGCGTGTCCCTTGTTAAAGCTCATCGGAAGCTGCCAAGTGTCAACATCCGTAGTTTTTTCATTTTGTTTTATTGTTGAGTACAGACTGTGGTGGGCCTCGGGTCTTGTTTCTAAAGTAAGCGAAAGCTGCCAAGTGTCATCATCCGTGTGAATCTAAAATGAGTCCTAAATGTTTCTATAGTATAGCTAAATCTCAGCGGAGACCACCACGTGTCATCTTTCACAGGACTCTTAAAAAGTATCTAAAGCTTCTATAGACAAGTGAAAGCCACCACGTGTCATTTGTTAAAGATCAACAGAAAGTGCCACCTCTCCCCGTTCCCTTTTTGAAGCTACTCGGGCAAAAAGTGTTGTGGGTCCCATTTTCTATAAGTTGATAAAGTTTCAAAGCAGCGGACTGTTACAGATGTTAAAGACAGAGCACTCCCAATACAAAGACACAGTAAAGAGTATAAGTTACGCGAAAAGTGTCGTGTGTCTTATGTAAGTGCCGCAAAGCTGCCAAGTGTCATTTTTTGGTGCCTCCTAAATAATGAGATGGTTTTCAAGTGAGGCAAGTGGAAGCCACCAAGTGTCCTCGCTTGTTTCACAGTGGGAAGCGTCACGTGTATCTAATTCAGCTAATGAACTTGCAGGGAGACTAAATGTTTCAAATCCAAACAAATATCTTTTGTTAAACACTTCCAGTTAAGTTAGAGTTTAGTTAGACTATTGGGATTGGATCTTGTGGGCAATATTGAGCTAGTTCGATGCTATAAATATGGGTGCAGATCGTAAGAGTAAAAAATAATCATCAGAAGAGAGGGAATTTTCTGCAAGAGATTGTTATCAAGAAGTTTTTTTAGACTTTCTTGCTGTGGCCAGTAATATCATTTACCTTGGTTCTATTTTCTTGATTTAGAAAGTTTGTAGAACTGTGAATGTATCTGTGCCTTTTATGTGACTTGAAAATTAATAAGAAGACTGAGTTCTGTGCCTTTGTTGATATTTTTTATGTTACTGCAAAACCATCTAAGTTGTGAGCCTTTGATTTTATTTGTTTTCATCTTTTACATTAATCATGCATTGTTTGCTCTTTAATTTAATTTAATCATAAAGATAGCTTCATTGTGCTTAGTATTAAGGGATGAATTAAACTCAGGTGCATCGCCATAGTTAAATTTTCTTTCGTTGCATTGGTGATTCCATTTAATTTCTATCCCTTTTCTCATAATACATTTGAGATAAAGAAGAGCCAACTTCTTTAAAATTTGGAGGTCGTTTCAAGTCACAAGTCCCACATTCCTGAAACTTCAAATTTTTGGTGTTGGAAACAACGTAATTCTAAGCATCAACAGTGAATTTAGATAAATTCATGTGATGATTGACCAAAACTAGCTTCAAAAAATGAACATCTAAAACATATGCACAGTCACCAATTTAGTGCCCCTTTTAAGCCACATGACCTCATTTCCCAAGGAAGCATTTAAGCATCATCTTCCCAATTCCTTTGTTGCATAAATAACTTGCCCTCCATTGACGCCGCATCCCTTTGTACCTGCACACCAAAACCATCAAATGACTTCTTGATAAGATTTGAGAGAGAACATTAATCCAAAATCCATATCAAACAACAAACCACAGAAAACACAAACACAACCAATGAACCCAAAGCCCCGACCTAAAAAATGACACATAGGTCATAAGAGTTCATCCATCCCCAAAAGCAAAGAAACTAGTTCATATTAAAACAAATCAAAAAAAAAATTTCAAAGTTCACGTCTAACGTCTATAAAAAGATAGCATTGTATTAAAGATAATATCTTTAATTTGAATGAAAGGAAATAATGTGGCACACCCCTTGTGAATGAATATATATAATAATAGTATATATTAGATAATAATAATATTTATTTGTAACCGTTAATGGATCAATTACGTTGTCAAAGGTTGTTAAGCACGTAGGAAGGATGGATTAAAGCCACTTCCTCTAGGGATGTTCAAACTTAATTTTTATGGCACCACCCGAGGGAACCCTAGAACGTTAGGTGTAGGGTGTATCATTTGAGATTATGCAAGATCGCTCATTAGAGTAGCCTTTAAAAAGTTGGTGAATGGAATGAACAACAAAACTAAGGCCCAAGCCTTAATGTTGGGACTCGAGCTTGTGTTCCAATGTGAGATTGATCATGTCGTAATTGAGGGGGACTTAATGGTCATCATGCATGCTATGAGGAATGGGAAAACATGATCCCAGAACTTAGAAATATTCTAAGTCGGGCATGGGAATGTCTAGATCATATAAATGACTATGAAACCATGCATTGCTTCTCCAAAGCAAATCAAGTGGCTGATGAGTTGGCAAACAAAAGCATTGATTAACCTGAGGAGTTGATTTATGATAATAATAATTAGGAGATGTGGGAATTGAATGTTCCCTTGTGATTACGTTCCATTTGGAGATCTTGGGCCTAAGGGGTTTTATGGTAGGTAGAAATTGAAGTGTGGGAAATGTCTTTCCCACATTGTTTGATGATGTCTTTGCCATGCTATTTGATGGCCCCCATGTCTCTTCACCCAAGTCAAGGCTTTGGTTGTTGGTTTTATAACCATGAGAATAATTTTTTTGGTATTGGCATTTTGGTAAGTGCAGTCATGAGGAGCTGACTAGACAAAACCAATGAAATGCATGTTATAGGTGTCCCTTAGCGAACCCCTCCTTTGTGTCATGGCGAATAAGCATGAGTTAGATTTTAAGGGGCGAGTTTTAAATGTCAGGATGAAACGTATCTTATTCATTCAAGCTAGGAATGACATGCATGTCATTAAGGGAGTCATAGGACTAGTCTTTCTATAGATGAATTGTAGGATCAAGGTGAATTCTCTAGTGGCATCAGCGTTTGCAGGGAACTTTCTTCAAGGTTCTATGGACAAGGAGCTTACTATGGTGGTTGCTACTAGGCTTGCTCAGGAGTGGTTCCGCATGGGACTTGAGGATGTTATGGAGGAATTTACACTTGAAGATAAGGGCTCTCGAGCTTTTCTTGGGATGGAAAATGTTGGTTTGGTCCCCTTCAAGGCCTTTCAAGGCTTGGATGATAGTTTTGGTAATCTTCTAATCCACCTAGAAGACCTACAATCCTGACTCCAAAACCCAAGCCCCTTCAGATGTCGAGTGTCATTATTCAACTTAAAGTCCCTTTATTCCCCATTGACATCGATCACGATAGCTCTACAAGGCAAGAAATTTTTGAGTTTGGATTTGGTAGTTAAGATGTTCTCATGGCTTTTTGGAGTGCATACTCGACTTCCATGATAGGCCCAAATGTTTGCAGGGGATAGGCCCCTCACCAGACGTTGAGCAACTTAGACACCTATGCGAACCTATTTAGAAAGTTTAAGAGAAACACCTGGATTGGGGGCACCTTTGTCTAAAAATGTGGGGTATGTGAAAATGGAGGTAGAAATCCACACTACCTCAGGGGAAGAATGCAGAAGATATGGTTGTCAAGGAGGGTCAAATTGTGGGTCCTGTAAATTTTGTGGTGGTTGGTGGTTCATTTGAGAGGGGGGTAAGGAGTGTAGTGATGACATGCTGGTGGTTGGGGGCTCTATGTAGGTTGTGGGTTTCATGTGGTAGTAGGCTCGATGTTCTATTGTGGGTGTTCTTATGACATTCCCATATATTTTATTCATTGGATCCTAGGTTCATTTGTTTTGTCTTGGTTATGTCTTTGTTGGTTCTATTGTGGATCTTTAGCCTCTTTTTAGTTATGTGGTGTCCTCGTATTTTGACATTTTGTAATGTCGTTTCCTCGTTTAATAAAATGGGTGAGGAACCCTCCAACCCTCTTTAACTAGCAAAAAAATAATTGTATATATAATAGTATTAGATAATAAATATATAGTATAATATATAAATTATACTATTATATAATTAGTATTATTACATTATCATATATTATAATTATATATTTATATTTATTATATAAAAACATTATAAATATAAATATACAATTATATAATATATAATAAGAATATACATATAAAATATTACAATATAATTATAATATTTTATATCTACGTGTGTGTGTGTGTGTGTGTGTGTGTGTGTGTGTGTGTGTGTGTATTTGATTGAGGTAAAAGATGGTATTTTTATTGATAATTTTTTGAGGGATTGCAGGATTGATCACACGTTGCTTTAGATTAGCGACAATATGGTCATTGGTGACAATTTTATCACGTCGAATGGAGATGAGAGCAATGTGGATGTGTTGAAGGGAGATATGAAACTAAGGTGAAATAAGAATCTTACTTGATAAAGCATCAAGAAACAATGATTTCATCTTTCTAGTGCAGGTGATGGTGGAAAATGAGGTTGTGTGTTCTTTCTTATGACATGTCAATGAGTTGTGTGGGAAGGAGACTTTTTGTTTCATGTAAACTCGAGTAATGGTGAAGTGGTGAGAAAGGGCAAGGTCATGTAGAACATAAAAGTGATGAAATATTTCAAGGTGAGTTAGGCGGTGATGGTGAGGGGTAATCACAGGGGGTTTTAGGTGATGGACTCAAATAAATCAAAGCAGATACACATGTAAAGTATAGTGACATGTCACATCTATCAATGCAATTTATAGCTTTCACCGAATTGTTTTAGTTAGCCAATACATGATTGAAATAAGTGTCATCTCAATGAAAACATGTGTCAAATATTTAACAACTCCTCTTGAAATGTAGAGAATGCACCACGTGTCAATTTAGACAAGTCTAAAACTATTTAGATGAAATTTTTGATTACTTTAACTATATAAAACCTAATTAGATGACTATAAAATCATTTAGACGAAAAATAGAAAGGATTTTTCATTAAAATATGCATCGTATATAATCTAATTAGATGCCATATGTAAATAGAGATGGATAAATATATTTCTAAGATTTTTCATTCTTATTCTCGGTAACACTAGTAACAACCATTATATTCATAACAATAGTGTTCCTTTCTCTTTATTCAGTGAATGGAGGAAAGGTACAATTTCCACCAGGACTACAAGCACTACCAATTTAAGGTAGTCTACTAGACCTAGGTTCAAATCCCTACCAATCTCCATAGACTCTCGCTAAGCAGGTTGGCATTTTGTTGTATTTCAAATTAGGTGTCACCTCAACTATTATAACTTCCTTTGTGGACGTTGTAACTACCATACTGAAGAGTGTAAGTTACATCGAAAGGGATGTAATTTTTTATTTTAGTAAAGAGGGGTTTTGTAAAGTGAAAGAGTGTAAATCAATAGTCATACCTCACTCAAACCCCAATATTGTTGGCCCTATCTCACCTTTTTTACATTGAGTGATAAGCAACAATACTCTGATATCCAGTCAATAACCCTTCTAATACATTTTTTTAACTAGTGCTCCTTGTATTTAATGTTTATGCTTACGAAGATAAGATCCAATTGTGGTTGTTTTTTCTTACTGGGGTTTGAGTATAGTGTTTCCATACATTATTAATCCTAATGTAATTTCTCCAAGTGTTAATATATTGGTAACATGGATGAACAAAAGCTACAAGATATACTCTATAACTCAATGTCTTGCCCCCACATCAATGGCATTGCATCACTAATTTGAGCCACACATTAGATATGGAGTCCCATCATAGTCAAATCAAATTTCATGGCATCCTCTTCCACCCTTGATAGTAAAAAATAGCTAATAAAAGATACTACCACCCTGCAGGTTGTGTACCCCTTTGGAATGGGTATAGGTCATGTAAATCTAATAGTTGCCCATAAGCTAGGTATGGTGTATGATATGGTCCCTCTAGTGTATGATATCACCTAAAATACCATGTCATTTCCCCTCACCATCACCTCCCAATTCACATTGAAAACTTTCACCACTTGCATGTTTTGTATGGCCTTGCCCTTTCTTCTAAGGGTCCACGTATGGTGTTATTTGTATTTTCTTAAGCCTAATGCAATTGCTCTAGGTGTCAATATATTGGCAGCATGGATGAATGGAAGCTTTAAGATAGACTTTGGGACCTCAATGTCTTGTCCCCATTTTAGTGACACTACAACGTTGATTTGAGCCATACATCAGATGTAGAGCCCTGTTACAATCAAACCTACTCTCATGACATCCTCATCCACCCTTGATAATATAAAATGGGCAATCAAAAATCCTGACACCCTACAAGCTATGTACCCCTTTAAAATGGGTGTTGTTGACTTTCTAAGTCACCCCTCATTTGTGCATAACTCACAATGATCCTACAAAAGGTTTGTGCACCTGTGAAGTGTTGAGTTCCTTAAGATAAGCCTACACACTGATGCTTCCCTATCTGCACCCATGCTTAAAGTAATCAATGAAGATATGTGAATCGACTAAGTATCAATTCACACTCATAAGGAGTTTTTAATGTGTGCCTTATGCAGAGACCCTCCATTGCACAAATTAAATGATGCATAGGTTCAAAGGTGTAAAGATTCCATTCTTCAAATAGTGTAGGAAAAAGTGCACAAGGAACAATTCTAAATCATGAGGAGTGGGCCCAAGATCTTCAATCTTCTTATGTACTCCTATCCAAAATATTCCATATGCTTCTATGATGAAGTCTTACACCAAATCATAGAATTTCACTTTTACGCTCTCATGAATTGGAGGCTGCAATCTATGCTACACACATGCCAGCTCGTAGATTGATATGAGCCCCAAGTATGAAGTGAAGACTTGTGAAAACTATCAAGGGGGTTTGGTTAAAAGGGCTAAAATTCATACAACCCCATAGATGAATTCTATGTTTGCATCCTTCACCAACTCATGGCTCACCATATAGCCTAATTATGCAATCCCCAATGCATAAATATCCCCTAAAGGCATAAGGCACTGATTCTCATCAAATGTGAAATGATTGATAAGTGGTAACAAAGTATAAAGTGGTAGTTAAAAATTAGTTGAGTGATGTGTGAGGCATTTTCAAGACAAGTAAATGCACAAGTGAATGTCATAAGTCAAAATACGATCACACGCCACCCCTTTGACTATCCCAAAGATCTTCCCTTCTTAGACACGTGTGTAGATCCATAAGAATCCTGCCACCAACTCCCTAGATCTGGATCACCTAAAAGAATTTAAGAACCATGGATGTGGTGTCATAATAGAGTTAAAAGACTGTATATTCCACCCCAAAGGGTATATTAATTGTAAATGGGCTTATTCCCTTATACAATCCCTATTCTTCATTGTAAGAAGGGTTGACATTTTGTAGGTAACTTCACCTTGCCAAAATTTGCCCTCCAAGAACACTTTTATTGGCAATACCTTGCACTTTAATGAGAATTGAGTTCACCTCCCACCATTATTCTTGTACTCTATGTGTAATATGTGTTTTTTTATCTTTATTTGTGGGCAATATTTGTCTCTCTCATCGCCATCCAACCCCAACACCTTTGTGTGGAACTTGGAACTCACCTGCAAGTTGTATTTTATGCACATTCAGGTTTGCATAGGCCTTGTATGTGGATAGTCTTCATCCTTCTCAATGCAACATTACATTCTCATGCCTCTACGTGAAATACTTATGCATTTGGAGTGTCTATGGTGGAATCTATGTGATATTATCTTGTTCTTTGAGATTTTTAGTGTGTCCAAGGTAGTAAGAGCGCTCACTCTACTCTTAGTGCATCACCTTTCACTTTTTAGCAAATTCTTACCTCCTCTCTCCCTTTTCCCTCAAAATATTAGGTTTAAATTAGCGGTAGGTTTACTTTTCTACTTTTTAGGTCTGTGCATTGGTCTTAAACTATGTGCACTTAGAATAGAAATAAGTTGGTCTACTCTAGAGGTTCATCCCAAGGAGCGCAAGGGTCCCACACCTTGGGGATGTTCCCATCGTTATGACAAGATAACTGATGCTCTATGCGCACAAGTGAGCGATAATACTTCCACGCCCAGTGTTAAACACTTATGTGCTCTATGTAAAGCATTCACACTCTACGCCTGATAATAAAACCTCCCACACTGTAGAACATCCATGGGTGCACATTTCAAATGATAATAGTTTTTGGCATGCCCAATGGGACCAATTTAAAGAAAGAGCTAAGGAATTGGTGTTATCCTTAGCTAATAGTATTACAAGCACTCAATCTTAGTGTCTAGTGTCTCCAAGCAATTTTAGTTCATAAATATCAATGTTTCATTGATATGCCAAGACAAACGAGATTATTTACAAAGGGTATTGATTTCCATTTTGTTGAGCTTTATGTGACCTTTAGAAGGAGAAGGGTGAGAATATCTTCATCCCTTGTCAGGAGAAAGAGTGATTCAAGACAATCATCCCCTAAAGCTAGGTTTACACCTGCATTTGGGAGGTTCCCTGCACCTAGAGGGAGATTATTCCCTATCCCATTCATGGTTATGCAGATGAACCAACTATTTATGCCTTTCAATGGAGGTAGTCCGTTAATTATTGCCCAATATAATGACATTCCAGTCACAACCCTCAAAAGTTTATCCTGCTTTATTAGCAAGAATGCAACTTCCCCTATGGAGCATATTTAGGACATTGTGAATATTTGTTCAGTGAACCATGTCACCGAGGATAATGTCATAATTGGGTTGATTACCTCTTCTTTCAAAGGCAAAGCACTTTAGTGGTATTGAGGCTTGAGACCAAACTCTGTTAGTAATTAGGATGAGTTCAAGGAAGAACTATGTAAGTAATTTAAGGAATGAAGTGATCACTTGTACTTGATAGAGTAATTTACAACTATAAAGAGAGCCCTACATGAGATGATGGTTGATTTTAACTCTAGGTTTTAGAGAGTTTGGGATAAAATTATGCCCTTGTGTAAGCAATCCCCTAATACTACATTTTTATATTTTTAAAGGCTCTTAACAATGATATAGCTATGATGATATAACCTATGGGAGGTGAAATACTACCCGATGCCTATGAAGTTGTGCATGTAAAAAATTATTTGATCCAGGAAGGGAAAATTGTGCCCAGACCCCTTATGCCTCTATTCGCATAACCCCCCTTAGCCAACTAGTTGTGCAGCCTATGTTAGCACCTATCCTCATTGTAGTAAACCCACCAACTTCATTTGTTTTTCCCCCTAACAAATTGGATGAGGTTAAAACACTACTGTAAAGCTTTGGAAATGAGCTTATAGCCCTCAAAAGGCAATAAGCATAGTCTTCCAAACCTCATCAACCTTCCACTTAGTAACACCAATCAAACATACCTCCCTCCCAAGGAGGTGTACAAGCACAAAGTCAAATCACATATAATACACTAACTTATGTGCAAAAATTTGATGTTGTTGGCACCTATAGAGGCCTTGTACCCATGTAGAACAACCTCGCATAGGATCCCAGATGGTGTTTCCTATGTGGTCAAATGCATAATAAATCTATGCAAATGGAGTCATAAACTAATTGCTCATGGTGCAAAGTTTGTCATAGCCTTGAGATCAAGCAAATAACATAGCTCCGCATGGAGAAGAAACTCAAGTGCCAACACAACAACAAGATGGATCTACTCTTATTAATTGGTAAGGGGATAACTTCCACTATGTAAATCAGTGTGGTGTGTAAGGTGATAGAAGCACCCCAATTGTTTTCAATATAAGATTAAATATGAGAGAATTAGAGGATGTGATACCAACTTCAACACTATAGGTCATGTGCATAAGTACATAAGTCAAGATACCTGCACAACCTTAAGTGCACATAGAATAGTTTGTGCAATGAGAGGAGTTGCCTCAGACTAGTGTACAAATACAAGAGGAGGTTACTATTCAAAAACCATAACCAAAGGGACCCCAAATTCCCTTCAACATAGTTGATCAAATGAAGAAGACAAGCCTTAATGTAACCATGTGGGACTCTCTCACTATTGCTTCTCAAAAAAAAATTCTACAAGATGCTATGAAAATATTTTAGGCATGTAAGGCATCACAACTTATGCCCTCCATCTATATGAGTATATGCTAACCAAAATTGAAGGAAACAGGAGTGTACAATAACACCAAGTTGCCCCAGTTCTATATCTCCTTGATTATTGACAAGCACCTAGTGCATAATTACATGATCGACTCAAGTACGAGTGACTTGATGATTCCAAAGAAGATCATGGATACGATTTGAATTGCATATTCCTCTATTTCAAAAGGAATGGTGCAACTAAATGGCACAATAATCAAAACTATAGGAATCATCAAGGATTTGGATCTTACCCTGCATGCATGCCTAAACCTTTCAATTGCATAAGATATCACAATTATTAACTTGCCTCCCTACTTCACCATTTGCATCTCCCAAGACTTCATGACAAATATGAGTGGATACTTATCTTTAGAGTGGTCACACATGTTCAAAACTAGATATAGAACTAAGGTGACCATCAGAGCTGAACACATCTTCAAAAGTATTGTTGAGTCATACTCTCCTAGTCCGATTAAATTAAAATACATAATGTTTGATCAAGAAGACAATCCGATTCTCCATGAATCCATGACACCAGTTGAAGAAGTCCTAGATGATTTATTGGATGAGTGGGCATGGAAACATTATGAGTATGACGCATATGATAATGTAGAAGAAACAAGGCTAGGGGCAAACTACATTCTAGAGGAGGACTGCGTGTTGCTCAAGCTCGTGAAGGTGCAAGAGGACCTTGAAGGCATTTGGAAACTATACTTTGATGGTTCTTTGAGCAAAAATGGCATTAGGGCTGGTGCGATGCTAGTCTCCCCTCAAAAGGAAAAATATTTCCATGCCTTTAAGTTGCATTTCAATTGCATAGACAATGTTGTAGAGTATGAGGCATTAATCCAAGGCCTCTAGCTTGCACAAAAAAAAGGAATCAAGGTGCTAAAAATGTTTGGTGATAGTGAACTAGTTGTTAACCAGGTTAGAACATTAAACATGACCAAAAATGCTTTGTTGAAGGCCTGCAAGTATAGAGTGTGGGACATGATTGAAGGTTGTGATGCCTTCAACATTAATTCTATACCAAGAGTGTAAAATGGTAATGTGGATAGACTCGTAACTATAGGTTGGCAATACAATATCCTGTGTGATGTAATGAAGGAGTCTGAGTAGCTCATAATTAGATAGGGAGTCTTTGATAATGTAGATAATTGGCAAGTGTTCAAAAATGATGAGTAGATTATCAACTTCCTTCAAGATGAGGCTAAGTTCTTTGCTGAAAATCAAGCACAACTGCAAGGTTAATATGAAGATCAAATCATCCAATTGAAGGGAAACAAGCTCCCAAAAGGGTTAGTTACCCTAGAAAGCATATTCAATTTTAATGACCAACTCAAAGGAGAAAGGTGAAGTATGACAACGAAGGAGGTCTCTATGCAAGTAACTATCTCTGAAGGAAAGATCTTGAAACTCAACAAGGTACGCTCCCCACCAAAAAATAACTTTATTGAACTCAGTAAGAGATATGATGACATCTTTGCATGGATCTATAAGGACCTTAGAGGCTTTGATCTAGGATTAGCCTAACACACTATTGAGCTCGACCTTGATGCATAACCAATTCACCAAAAACAAAATCCTATCAACCCAAAGTTTGATCCCTTGATGAGAAAGAAGCTCTCAAACCTCATTAAAGCTAGTATAATACTTTTAATCAAACACTCTTCATATGTTGCCAACCTAATCCTGGTGTAGAATAATAGTGGATAGATCTTACTGTGCGTAGACTTTAGAGATTTGAATAAACCCTCCCTTAAAGATAACTACCCCTCCTGCCAATGGAGTAAATTCTATAAATAGTTACAGGGATTGAGAGATTCTCATTACTAGATGGCTACTCAAGCTATAACTAGATTCTTATGCAAGAGTGTGATCATTATAAAACAATATTCACCCCTAAGTGGGGAACCTTCACATACTAGTGGATGCCCTTTGGTTTAACAAACATAGGAGTAACTTTCCAGAGAGCCATATATATGGAATTCAAAGGGCTCATCAACAATATCATATTGGTTTACCTTGATGATACTACTATCTTTTTAAAGCACATAGAATATCACTTAGGCCATCTAGAGAAAGTTTTCAAAAGGTGCCGAGAGTTTAGAATATCTCTAAACCTTAGTAAGTATATTTTTGTAGTTCGTGAAGGCACTCTATTGGGGCACATTATTTCTAAAGAGGGGCTCAAAATTGATCAAGAGTGAGTCAAATTTATTGCATCCCTTCCTTTACAGAGCTACAAGAAGAGTCTCTAGAGCTTTTTGGGGAGGATAAACTTTGTCAAGAGATTTGTACCTAACTTTGTTATGCTAGCCGAGCCCCTCACTGCAATGCTTAAGAAGAATGTTGCATTCAACTGGACTCATGAACATAAGAATAGTTTTGAATTCATCAAGCATGTTATCACACAATCTCCCCCCTTGATCAACCCAGATTAAAGTAAGGATTTTATCCTTTATGCATTCGGTGGGGTTGAAAGCATCTTAGTTATTCTTACGCAGTAAAACAATGATCAATTGGAGCAGTCAGGCACCTTTTTTAGTCATGCACTGAAGGATTATGATCTACGCTATCACTTTATAGAAAATCACATCCTCGTAATTGTGAGAGCGCTCAAGAAGTTTAGACATATGCTCTCCAACAACAAAATCTAACTCATGATTGTGCATGCAAGTATAAAAGAGTTCTTACTCAACAAGGACATTGATCAGAATATATCCACTTGGGTAACAAAGGTAATGGAGTATGATGTGGACATACAGATCACCAAGTTAGTTTAAGAAAAGGGACTCTACAAATAATTAGACGAGGATGCAAAGTTTGAAGACAAAGTAGTCCATATGCTATGTGAAGAATAATTAATAGATCTAGAAGTTACCATGGATTAGACACAAAACATGATGACCTTCCTTCAAATTGGTTCATATCCACCTAGCTTGAATAAGGCTAAGTCAGGCACTTTAGGTTACAAGTCATTCCTTATGTGCTTGCAGTGGTGTGTTGTTCAGAAGAGACATCAGTGGAGTCCTCTTGAGGTGCATAGAGCACAATCAGGTGAACATGATTCTTCAATAATTCCATGATGGGCCATCAAGAAACCATTACTCACCTAAAACCACTAATATCAAAATCATGTAAGGTGGTCATTATTGGCCAACTCTATTTAAATATGTGCATGCATGGGTGTGAGGTTGCAAGAAATGCACCTTGTTTGTAGCAAAATACAAGTTAGTAGCCCTTCCCCTATGCTCAATTCAATCTAATCAGCCCTTTGCATAGTAGGACTTGGAATTCATACGTATGATCAACCTGCCCTCAAGCACAGGGCACAAGCCGATCCTCATGATAACTAACTATTTCACAAGATGGATGGAGGTTGTAGCACTTGAAAAATCCAATGAGGCATCAATTTTAGACTTCTATGAGGGCATCACAATGAGATTTAGTGTTCCAGATACCATTTTCTCTAACAATGTGTTAGCCTTGTTTGGAACCAAGATCAACAAATGGGTCATCAAGTATAACATCCACCTAAGCACCTCATCAAACTATTACCCTCAAGATAATGGCCTAGTCAAGTCTATGAATAGGAATTTGATTTGCATTATGAATATGACCATGGAGGACAATCATCGAGTTTGGCACACTAAGCTCAAGACCACCCTTTGTGTTGATTGAATCACACCCAAGAGAGTGTTGAAAAATTCACCCTTCATGCTAGTTTATGGAAGGGAAGCTAGATTGCCCACATCCCTTGAGTTGCCTTCATTAGAACCTACCCATCAGGTAGAATTGATCTAAGGTGATCCCCTCGCAGTAAAGTTAGCAGAGCTAATGGAGCTCAAAGAGACTAAAGCGTAAGTTGCGCATACCATGGAAATTCAACAAGCCCAGAAAAAGAGGACCTTTGATATAAAATCCATTGATATAAGTTTCCAAGAGGGAGTTTTAGTGCTTAAATGGGATGCGAACAAAGCAAAAGTTGGAATGCATACCAAGTTTGATGCTATATGGAGTGGCTCATATATCATAATCAATTACAAACAAGCTAATACTTACCATCTTATGAGGCCAAATGGAGAAGGGATACCCATCGCCATCAATGGGATCCACCTCAAGCACTATCTCCTATGATTATGAATGCTTTTGTAAATAGTATCTTAAATGTTTTTAACTTTCCCTAAGTGCCTGCGTGCATGTTGTATAGTCTTAATGTAGTTTTATTTTCTATAAGTGCATCTCACACATATGTTGCTTATTCTACCTCCTTTACTTTGTTAGAAGCATGTCTCAATTCAATATATTCAGACATAGGTCAAGCCGGTTTCAATTTCAACAACTCTGTGCCCAATGGATTCCTTCAAGGGCCACTAGATTCTTGCTTAGCAGGCAAGTGGCCCATAGATGTTGCTAGAGGTGTTGAATTTATAAGTCATCCCTTGTTTGTTCATAACTCATAAATATCCTCAAAAAGGTTCGTAGACTTGAAAAGTGTTGAGTTCTTTAAAGCAAGCTTGCATGCCAATGCTTCTTGTCCACACCCATGCTTAAAGCAATCAACACAAATCTGCGAATCGACTAACTATCTATTCATTCTCATAAGGAGTTTTCAATGCATACCCTATGCAAAGACCCTCCATCACATAAACAAAATGGTGTGCAGGTTCAAAGGCACAAAGCTCTCACTCTTCAAATAACGTAGGAAGAAGTGCACAAGGAACAATTCTAAATCATGAGGAATGGGCCCAGGATTTTCAATCTTCTTGCATACTCCTATCCAAAAAATTCCTTATGCCTCCATGATGAAGTCCTACACCAAATCATAAAGTTCCACTTTTTCACTATCACAAATTACAGGCTATGATCTGAGCTACACACATGCCACCTCGTAGATTGATATGAGTGATGAGTATGAAGCAAAGACTTGTGAAAACTATCAAGGGGGATTTAACATAAAAGATTTAAAATTCACATAACCCTATAGAGGACTTCTATACCTACATCCTTCACCAACTCACAACTCACTGTGTAACCTAACTATGCAGTTCCCAGTGTGCATATGTCCCCAAAAGACATAAGGCACTAATTCTCATCAAATGTGCATCAATTGACAAGTGGAAACAAAGTATAAAGTAGTAGTTGAAAAGTAGTTGAGTGGTATTTGAGGCCTTATCAAGATAAGTAAATGCATACATGATTGTTAAAAGTTGGAATATGATCACACGCCACCCCTTTAACTATCCCTAAGATTCTCCATTCTCAGACACACATGTGGATCCAAAATAATCCTACCACCAAATCCCCAGATCTAGATTATTCAGTAGAATTTAAGAAGCATGGATGCATCACCATAATAGAATTAAAAGACTGTATGTACCACCCCAAGGGGTGCATTAATTATAATAGGGCTTACTCCCTTATAAAATCTATGTTATACATTGTAAGAAGGGTTGACATTTTTTAGGCAACCTCACATTGCCAATCTGCCCTCCAATAACAATTCTATTAGCTAGACCTTGCACTTTAATGAGAGTTGAGTTGATCTCCCTTCATTATTCTTACATTATGTGTGTAATTTGTGTTTTTTGATCTTTCTCTATGGGTAATGTTCACCCCTCTCCTCATCTTCCATTCCCAACACCTATGCGTGGAACTTGGAACTCACTTGTAGGTTATATTCTATGTGCATTCAGGTCTATGTAAGCCTTGTTTATGGATAACCTTTATCCCTCTTAATGTTACATTATGTTCTTGCACCTCTATTTGAAATACTTATTCATATGGAGTGTCCATGTTGGAATCTATGTGATATTATCTTATGTTTTGAGATTTGTAGTTTGTTTAAGGTAGTAAGAGCACTCACTCTATTCTTGGTGCATCACCTTTCACTTTCCAAAAAAATATTACCTCATCCTTCCGTTGTCCTTCTAAATATTAGGTTTGGATTAGTTGTAGGTTTACCTTTCTACTCTTTAGGTCTGTGTGTTGGTCTTAAACTAGATGCACTTAGAATAGAAGGAAGTTAGCCTACTCTGGAGGTTTGTCCCAAGGAGTGCAAGGGTCCCACACCTTGGGTTATTCCCATTGTTGTGCTGAGATAATCGATGCTCAGCATGTATAGGTGAGTAATAATACTTTCGCACTTAGTACCAAACACTTATGTGCTATGTGCAAATAATTTGCACTCTATGCCTAATAGCAAAACCTCCTACACTGCAGAACATCCACGAGTGCACATTTCAAATGAAAATAGGTGCAAGTCATGTAAATCCAACAATTACCTTGAATCCAGGTCTAATATATGATATCATTTGAACTACCTTATCATTTACCCTAACCATCAATGCCTTACTTTGAAATCTTTCACCATTTTGCATATTAAATATGGCCTTGCCCTTCCCCACCACTTCGCCATTGCTCAAGCTCACCATGAAACAAAATGTATCTTCACTGCATAGCTCATTGACACAACATATTTAGGAACACACAACCTCATTTTTGCACCATCACATCCATGAGAAATAAAATATTATTATTGCTTAACATTTCATGCATAAAAGGTGAGATGAGGTCAATAGGCATGGGTTTCGAGTGAGATATGACTACCGATTTACACTTATTCACTTTGCAAAACTTATATACATAATTAATTTATTATTAAGTATTATAAATGCATAAATATTATAATATATATTTATATAATAAATTATTAATATATTCTATTATTACAATATATTAATAATAATATTATTATATTATATAATTATTATATTATAATTATATTATATACATTATAATATGAACATTTATGTATATAAGATTGTAGCACGCTTAAATTGTTTTGTTTACTTAGCTCCAAAATTTTAGGTCCTATGTTTTCCATACCCATGGGCAAAATAGACATTATTTTGAGTGTCCAGTGGTTCACTACCTTGGAAATGATTGATATAATTTTATATTTAATCCATTTATATATAAATTTGTCTTAGTATACTTTGATGATATATTAATCTACAACAAAACACGAGAGGCAAATATGCATCACATGAATAAGGCTTTATACACTCTCAAACAACATCAACTACATGCCAAACCTTTGAAGTTTCCTTCTGGAGTCAAGGATGTGGAATACTTGGGTCACATTGTCTCTTATGAATGTGTCAAGGTGGACCCTCACAAGATCAAGGCCATGGTAGGATGGAAAGTACCTAGAACCCTCAAGAACCTACAGGACTTCTTAGGGCTTACATGTTACTATCATAGATTTATAAAAAAATATGGTAGCATAACAAAACCACTTATAAATTTATTGAAGGGATTTTTCCATTAGAATGAGGTAGCCATCGAGGCATTTAAGAAGTTGAAGGAGGCCATGTGCACCACTCTAGTTCTAGCCACTCCCAGTTTTTCCAAAAACTTCATTTTTTAATGTGATACTTTAGGGAATGATATGGGTGTCATACTCATGCAATATGGATGGCATGTTGCATTTGAGAGTTTCCAAGTCAAAGGTAATATTTTGTTTAAGCCCATTTATGAGAAGGAATTTATGTATATCCTTCACGTGGTTAAAAATTAAAGATCATATATAATGGGAATACATTTAAAGGTGAAGACAAATCATGATAGTCTAAAATACTTCTTGGAACAATTTTATCATCTAAATAACAATAAAATTGGGTAACAAGGATGTTGGGATATGACTTTGAGATCATGTACAGGAAAGGGAATGATAATGTAGTGGTTGATGCACTATTTAGAATGGATGAGTCCACAAAAGCATTATTGTGTGACATGTCCATATGATAAGCAGATTAGGTGGATGAGGTAAGATCAGAATGGAAGAATGACACATATACAAAAAATCTTATTCAGAAGATCCAAGATGATCCAAGCATGTTAGAAAAAATTACATGTAATGGGGATGCTTTATGGTACAAGGATATGTTGTACCTAAGGGATAGCTCAACCCTTAAATATAAGGTTCTTTCAAAATTGTGTGTTGGGCACTAAGTCTTTTTGAATACTTATCATATAATCAAGTATGATTTCTTTTAGGAATGGATAAAAGAGGAAATACAAAAAATTGAGTATTAATGCATGGTGTGTCAACAAAATAAGGGTGGGACAATTAAGATCTCGGTTCTTTTATGTAATATCCCCTTCCAATAGAGATATATGAAAGACACAAAACTCTGATACCAAAGACCAAAGCTCTGATACCACTGTAATATCCCCTTCAAATAGGAAATATAGCAACACAAAAAATCTGAACCTAGATATAATCGCTGTTGAATAAATTCAGAAAGATCACAATAATATAGTCTCTTAATAACAAATTACAGATTGTGTCACTTGTCCTTCTAAATTATTACAATTGCAGTCCTCTAATATGCATATAAATATGAAATACAGTCTTGAAAACCCTGGCTTTGCAAATCTGGAAGTGCAAATTGAATTCTGGAAAGTCTCGGCCCTTCTGTGTCGACACACAGTCGCCGTCGTCGGTCGATATATCGCCGACGTCGGTATCTGTCGGTCGGCTTTCTGCCGACGTCGGTCTTCAGTCGACCGATGTCGGTCACTGAAACCCTCTGTCTGCCGAGGTCGGTTCCTGAGCTGATCTGTACGGGCCTGTACGGACCTTGTACGGCCGCCAATTACGCACAACTTCCCTGTTTTCAACCCCTAATCCGAAATATACTTTTCTAGCACAGAAGATCTCTAGCTGTATAATTTATTGAATCAAAACTAAATAAAGAAATACCTGGAATATCTGTAATAACTTCTGTATGAAGTTATCTCTCAAACCTGAAATTCTGTGATAACTTCTGGATGAAGTTATCTCACACTTTGGCAATAGATCAGCTGATATTCCACAGCCTCTTAATTGCACACACTGAAGAGGGAACGTTCTCCAAT
Source organism: Torreya grandis (assembly GCA_037957365.1). NCBI lineage: Eukaryota > Viridiplantae > Streptophyta > Pinopsida > Cupressales > Taxaceae > Torreya > Torreya grandis. The sequence continues at coordinate 1,394,296 of JARHVA010002626.1, forward strand.
GCAAATGGAATCCTTGAACCCTAGGCTCAGTCTTCACAGAAGAAATTCTCCAAAATCAATATCAATAATCAATAGCATAATCAACAATGGCCTCCATGAGAAACCCTTATACCCTCAAAAGATGTGTTTGCCCTAATTAGGGTTTTCTTAAATTAGAATTAGGGTTTCTAATTAAAATTAGGCTAAATAATTAATATTTGATTAAATCAATCAAATATTAATATCTCCCTCATTATACGTCGGATCCTCAAACCGATCGAAGCAGGTGAATCAGGGAGTGATTCCGCATATGACCATACCAAAATAAAGGTGCTCCGCTGCATGTCAAATATACCTAAATAATAGGAGCATCAATCAAACATGTCTGAAAGAACCTGAATGAAAACCAAATGTAGAAATTCTGCGAGTCAAAGTCAAGCCAAGCTCCATTATGACCCTCTATCCATCATATTAGCCTACGAAGGTCGTATAATAGGCCAATCATCAAATCTGTCAATGTCCATGAAAAAGGGGACATGACAATCCGCCCCTCCGAAAATTGCTTGTCCCCAAGCAATCTCGGAACAATGAACTACTCGATCCACCTGGATCCCAAGGAAAAAATTGTGTAACATCCATCATGTCACCAATTAACCCAGGTGAATAAATCATCAACATCCACAGCATCAACAGTATCAAAATTAGCAACTGAAAAATTGCACTCGACACCCAAACAACTATCTGAAGACCAACTGTAGATGCCGGTAGAAGAAACCACTCTGAGGGACTCAAGCCAACTAAAATATCAACTCTGTCAAAATTCAAGTCCCTATCTGACTGATACTCACATCCAACTGGACCGTGGATATGACAATTATTGGTATCTGAATCACTGACACCAAAACTAATCTCTAGATGCAAAGAAAAATAAGGAGCATACCTCACCGTATGATGCTGGTAAGAACCCCCAAACTCTGCTACTGGCACACTATTGCCAAACTGGGACTCAATGGATGGATCTAATCTCGGCTCCACAAACATCACTTCAACATCCCTGTAAGGTAACATAGTAGAAAGGGTTCGTAAAATCTCCTCACCCAATCTGCTAATAGCACTAGAACCTCGGACAAGAACACCTTCTGTCATCTTATGTGAGTCCAGACGAACACCTGCACTATCCAGCAAGTACTCCATGAATGGTTCAGTGCAGTAAAAATTATATGTGGAAGCATTAACATACTCCCCCACACACCACAACTGATCTCTCTGTAAAGGTGGCACAACCAACTGTACCACACTGTCATCCATGTGAGAATAATCAATCTGAAGACATGACTCCACTGGTATCTCAAACTCATCAGAATCAGCAAGATCCAAATCCTGTATATGTGTATCAGCATCAACAACCTGTTCCTCAACGACAACTGTAGGAATGTACTCACCACCAACCACCTCAATATACAAATGATCATCCATACTTTGTAAATCAACTCCAAAGCTCATATCAACAGACGGAGTATCAACAACTGTAGCATCACTGTCTAACTCTTCCATACGGAAAGAAACAACCGGTGAAACTAAGTCCTCAAAACTGTCCACTGTGTTCTCCTGAGTGTCATCTGCAATAATCGGATCCTGGGACTCTTCTACAATCTCTACCATAGCTGAGAGTTCATCAACCCTCAGTGCACTAACATCTGAGCACCCCTGTACACTCTGAGTGCAAGCCTCAAACTCATCCTCATCTTCACTATCTCCTATCTCATAATCATAATAATCATGGGACATGCTACTCTCTCGTCGAAGTGATCTGTAGTGCTCTCTCCTATGCTTAACAAAGTGATCAAAAGGCAACAACTTCTGAATTCGAGGTGGTACTAACTCCCACTCCTCATTCGCTGTCATATACCGTGCGGGTTTATTTTTGGATGTAGGATATGAAAGAGATTCATTCAACCTCTTCAAACTTAGTTTCAACTTCCTCATATCATAGTCCCATCGACTCTGAGTATATGAAGTCATCATGATACTTTACCCAAGCTACCCAACAGGATGGCAAGACATTAGTTCTGATGTGCCCAACAGGATGGCAGGAATTTAGCTCTGATACCACTGTAATATCCCCTTCCAATAGAGATATATGAAAGACACAAAACTCTGATACCAAAGACCAAAGCTCTGATACCACTGTAATATCCCCTTCAAACAGGAAATATAGCAACACAAAAAATCTGAACCTAGATATAATCGCTGTTGAATAAATTCAGAAAGATCACAATAATATAGTCTCTTAATAACAAATTACAGATTGTGTCACTTGTCCTTCTAAATTATTACAATTGCAGTCCTCTAATATGCATATAAATATGAAATACAGTCTTGAAAACCCTGGCTTTGCAAATTGAATTCTGGAAAGTCTCGGCCCTTCTGTGTCGACACACAGTCGCCGTCGTCGGTCGATATATCGTCGACGTCGGTATCTGTCGGTCGGCTTTCTGTCGACGTCGGTCTTCAGTCGACCGATGTCGGTCACTGAAACCCTCTGTCTGCCGAGGTCGGTTCCTGAGCTGATCTGTACGGGCCTGTACGGACCTTGTACGGCCGCCAATTACGCACAACTTCCCTGTTTTCAACCCCTAATCCGAAATATACTTTTCTAGCACAGAAGATCTCTAGCTGTATAATTTATTGAATCAAAACTAAATAAAGAAATACCTGGAATATCTATAATAACTTCTGTATGAAGTTATCTCTCAAACCTGAAATTCTGTGATAACTTCTGGATGAAGTTATCTCACACTTTGGCAATAAATCAGCTGATATTCCACAGCCTCTTAATTGCACACACTGAAGAGGGAACGTTCTCCAATGCAAATGGAATCCTTGAACCCTAGGCTCAGTCTTCACAGAAGAAATTCTCCAAAATCAATATCAATAATCAATAGCATAATCAACAATGGCCTCCATGAGAAACCCTTATACCCTCAAAAGATGTGCTTGCCCTAATTAGGGTTTTCTTAAATTAGAATTAGGGTTTCTAATTAAAATTAGGCTAAATAATTAATATTTGATTAAATCAATCAAATATTAATATCTCCCTCATTATACGTCGGATCCTCAAACCGATCGAAGCAGGTGAATCAGGGAGTGATTCCGCATATGACCATACCAAAATAAAGGTGCTCCACTGCATGTCAAATATACCTAAATAATAGGAGCATCAATCAAACATGTCTGAAAGAACCTGAATGAAAACCAAATGTAGAAATTCTACGAGTCAAAGTCAAGCCAAGCTCCATTATGACCCTCTATCCATCATATTAGCCTACGAAGGTCGTATAATAGGCCAATCATCAAATCTGTCAATGTCCATGAAAAAGGGGACATGACATTTTACAACTTCTATCTATTCCTAACTAAATACGGGAGGAGGTTTCCATGGATTTTGTCTTAATATTTCCCAAGCATGAGGGGAAAATGTCATCATGGTGGTAGTGGACAAACTGACCAAGTATGCCCCTTTTTTCCTTGTCACATTCATTTGTAGCAAGTATAATAGCAATAAATTTTAAAAACTTCAAAAGCTACATGGGACCCCAAATATCATATTAAGAAATTGTGACCCTATATTTACCAATAATTATTTGATTAAGTTATTTTCATGTTTAGTTACTTAGCTAGCTCGTAGCTCATTGTATCATCCCTAATCTGATGGGAAAATTGAGGCAGTTAATAAGTGTTTGGAGGGTTATCTCCATTATTTTTCTTTGGATAAATAGGAGCTATGGGTTCAAAGGTTGCCACTAACATAATTATAATATAATGCTTCTTTCCATACTTCATCCAAATGTCTCCTTTTTTTGCACTATATGGGTACCATGCACCATCTATCACCTCATCTTTGAGGGTCCATCCAAAGGTTTGAGTAGTTGAAAAACACATTCAACATTAGTGGGAGGTGATCTCTTGTTAGAGATAACTTGGTTGTAATGAAATTACTTAGAGAGAAAAATAACTAAGGGAATGTGTCTCAATATAAACAACCATAGCATAACAACAATAAATCACAATAATAAGAGCATAATAGGACAAATCCACACAAGATGATTGTAAGTAAAGTAGATTACTAGAAATGTATGACTTAAGCACTTTGAGGGAGAAACCTCCACAACCTTATAATTATTGATAGTTTACATTATCCAATATCAAATTGAAAATGAGGCATAACTCACATGCTAAAACAAGAAAGAGGTGAAGTAGATAACTGAATAAGAGAAACATAATATCTCATAACAATGACATGATATATGACATAATATGAACTAATCTTATCTGATCATAGAGGAAGAGGGTATATACAAATTGAATAAGAGTAAACTTCCCTTTCCTTATTGGCCTCTTAAAAGTTAGATGTGATTACCCCATGTAGAGGTGGCAAACTAATGGCTATAACAAAGGCTAATACTTATCTTATTACAAGCTTGGGAAATTATGAACTACAGTGCACTTATCTAACATTATAATAGTAAATTATCCTTAAACTTAATGTAGACACAAAAATTTAATCATTAAGTGTTTGTCAATGTTTAATTTTGATATCCTTCCCTCACTTGGCATATTCATCATATTGTTAACTTGCAATCTCTATAAGAGCCTTTATTATTCTATTAATTGTCTTGAAATAACTTAAAATATCATGCAAACATACATATCTTGTTTATACTTTATGTTAGGTAAGTTTTAACAGTTTATAACCTTTTGGGATAAGTCTGCACTAGGTGGATAGGTTCGCAAACCAGCCCTATCCCCTAATGCACCCTTGTCCAAAGTACTCTAACAGTCACTTTTCAAATTTGAAACACTTTATGTTAGCCCTCCCATGCTTTTAGAAAATTTAGTTAATGGAAATATTTTAAATGTGCCACTATAAAATCATATCAAAGTCACTCAATACACTACCTAACAAATCTTACAAAAAACATTGTATATTGCGAAAAAGAGAACTATTATTTCCAATTTCAATTATGTTGTATTCTAATAGTTATAGTTAATGTTTGAATATAGTTTATTATAGGTTAAGGTCATCCATTGTCAAACATTTCAATAAATATCTTGGCTACATTCATACAGTTTCATAATCACAGATCACACACTCACTATAGGAGGGAGAACTACATCAGGTTGAGGCCCATTTAGCCTATGTAGGCAACACTTAGATTAAGTAGGGTTTTATGAGGGTAGATCAACTATTCCCCTTACCCTACCTCTCCCTATTTGCATTCGATTTCTTATTTGGTTTATGTGCAATATCTAGGGTTTTACTTTTGTAGAACTTCCACACATCAAATTAATCCATGAAGATTATCAAAAATGCATCTTTGATAGCCGTACACACCCAAACTAAAAAATCATATGTAAAGTCAACTTGGACACTACCATGGTCAAAGGACAAGCCCGTAATCTGGACATATTCTCCTAATGCGCTAATGTCCTTTTACATTGTAAAATTTTAATTTTAGGTGTGACACGATTCACAAATCATCCTTATCAATTTCCTACCAATGGATAATCAACATGAGTCAAACAAATATTAAATCCAAGCTAGGTTTGTATACCCTTATCAAAGGTACTATTTTAACATACTTCGAATGCTATATTTTACTATATTTTATTGTATATGTAATTCAATAGTTTAGATCTATTATTTAATTCATTCAATTCAAAATAGATAAAACATTATGGTGAACTTGCTATTTTTAGAACATTGATTGTTATTTGTTTGATTTTTGTCCTAGGATTTCATTCAAAGTTATGTAAATTCCTAACATTGAAAGAAAATAACCTTCAACCTTGGATAAAATATGACATATAATGATTCGGTTTCTTTCAACCTTGGAGTAATGCAACACTAAAGAGATTATCTTGTCGCCTTAGATAAATTTGACACTGAATCTCTTTCTTTCAACCTCCGAATGAAATTTGTTGATATCTATACACAAAAATATATCACTTTTATTTTCTATTTACTTGTGCTTGTTTTTAGAAACTGTGTATTAATAGTTTTCAAACTACTTAGTGACCATTGTGAAGGCTATGTGATGATATGTTTTAAAGACATTATGGCATTAGGGGTTTACCCCAATACTCATAGCCATTATATAATACTAAACACAAATTTTAGTTTCCATGCACCTCAAAATACTTTGAAAACACATACGATCCCCTTTTTATATAATTCATTTGATTTGTGGTGCACCTAAGAGAAGCATATCGCCTAGAGAAGTTACTCTCACTGTACCCTCATAAATGGGGTTAGTGGGCTATAGGCATAGTTTTTACTCTATAGTGAGTGTTCTGAAACATTGGGTTGACAATAATCAATTAATGGGCAAGTATATTTGATATCCCATAGAATCATTCAAACCCTTTCCTAGCTTACCCATTATACCTTGATTTTGCTTGGATTGTATTCATCATCATTAGCTCCTTTGTACATTCTATATTAATTGTTCACTATAAGAATTTAATTTGTTGCATTGATTTTCATTTGTATATATCATGGATAGTCATACCCAATATGTTAATGATGTTCATCCTCTAGATAATTTTTTATCTACTCATGCTATGCCTTTTACTTATGATAATGAATGGACAAACAGTCAAAAGCAAAAACTTATGAAGATTATCTTAACGATGATCATGATTTTGATAATATTGCAATGAATGAAAAAAGTGACTTTGTTGACTATTCGGAATAAGTGTTCATTAAATAAAAATTTCCCTTACATTCTTCCTTTGTCACATATCTAGATTCTTTTTTGGATTTATCTTTGATCACACCTCTAGATTCCTCTTTGGATTCTTCTTTAGCTTCCTCTTTGGATTTACCTTTGGTCACACCTCTAATTTACTATTTAGATTCTTCTTTATATACCTCTTTAGTTTCAACTATGGGTGTCTCTTTAAAGGTCACCCATGATCTTTCTTTACCTTCTTCCTTGAAATATATGTTAGAGCATAAAGCACCTCCTAAAGGAGACAATCTCTTATTTCTTATATTGCCATCTACTCTAAAAAAAAGGGAACCTTATCCTTACACAATTTTTCTATCCATTTTGCTACTGCATTGCATTACATTCACACTTATAAAATAAATTCACATAAGATATGCATAAAGAAGGATGATTCCATTCATGAGAAAAATCTTATTCCTCGTCTTTTTGAAGTGCAAATAAGTCCTGGTAATATTCATATCATCACTTCTTCAATCTAACTAGGAGATATTGAGCTTACATGTCATAATTCTTCTCTCTTTTCAACCAATGAGGATGAACTCCTTCTTTCTTCCCCTCGCATACCACATTCTATTATTACAAGCAATACTACATCTCTTTCCTCTAATTATGAAAATGGTAATGTTGATATTCTAAAGGTTAATATTGAATATGAAAATTATAGTGATCATGATGGTTATTATTATGAATATAGTGGCAAGGAAAATTCTTCTACTAACCCTAACATAGTTTCTTTTTTATTTTCCCCTCATGTTGATAATATGTTACACAATGAGTCAAATTATAAAGTGCTTAATAATGATGTTATTGTATAGTTGTGATGATGCTTCTAGTCCCCATTTGAATGGAAAAATGTGTTAACATGTTGATTTTAGTGGTGATAATGCTATTTATTCTATTTACATATGCAATAGGCCTTTCCAGATTTATGATATAATAAATGCTAAATAACATAAACCCAAGGAATATCTTATCCTTCCTCCTCCTATTCAGACTAGTGTTCTCATGGCTAATTTGAACAATATATTTCAACCCTAAAATAAGCCTCTTAAGAACTTCAACATGCCTTCTAAAGAAGTCATAACCTTAATGCATGTTCTAGGTGTTTTCAAGCCCAAGTACACCAATTATGCTTAGAAAGTAAATTGTATAATGGTTGGGTTGGATCTAATGTAGCCCATGGTAATCCTATTATGTGTAACATTTTGTATACACCCCTACCGTCTAATTTTCAAATCCCTACATTTTCCACATTTGATGGAAGAGGGAACCTTTAATTGCATCTTATAATGTTTTGTGAAGATATGAATGGTTACAATGGTAGATAACTATTTTATAATTATTTCCTAGAAGTATTGAGGGATGTGAACTTGAGTAGATGATATTTTATGATTATATAGCACCTCAATATTATACACTTGGAAAGCTCAGACCTTGGTTATTCTTCTTAGCTCTTTACCTTTCACACTTTCTACATGTCTCACATTTATTATATCTCTGTGCCCCTTGGCCTATATATCTTAGTCTAACTAGTATTATGTTGATGAGGTCTTCTATCTTGCCCAAAATATTTAAAATGTACTTATCTTCCATATCTACAATTTTAGAATTTGTACCTACTCTCCTACTCCCTAGACACTAACATCTGAGATGGATAGTAGCATCAACGCTATTATCCTGCCCTGATGTAAGTGTCTAGTGCCCTAAATTAATGTAATTTACAAATGAAATGTATCCTAATGGTTGGCCTAAGTGCTTTAATGTAAGTTATTTACTCCAAAGGGGTTGATATAAATACAAGATCAACCCTCATTCCTTGCTCACCTAATAAAACCTAGAAAAAACCAAAGAGACCAAGGCAACTTATTAAAAGCACTCTATCAGGCACTCAATTGAACAAAGCCTCCCTATTTCTATACCAATCATAGGGACAACACATCTACAGGTCTGAAGTACCAAAGGCGCATCCCAAGAGGCTGATTTTCCAAGTTATAAGCTAAGTCACTATTGTACTTGCTTTGCACATACTGTATGATTCACACACAAGCCAACACATAGGGGATAACTACATGTATCTAAAGCCCTCTTCTAAAGTATTGGGTATGTAGGCAATGCCCACTTATAATAGGGTTTTTGTGGTAGCTCGACATCATGTGCCCACTAACCCATCTTTCTCCAATGTCACTATGAAGATGGAAAACTAGGGTTTTTCCATTTCATAAGGAGTGGTAGTCCATGACCCAAATCTGAATACAACAGAGCAAAGGTGAAGCAAACCCCAAAATCATCAAGGTGGCTACATCCCATTTCAGCATATATTTCATATAAGATACTAGTGTCAAACCCATATAATAACTTTGACGCAACTATCCCTAGTTGACATTGTTGTCCAGAGAGCTAGAGGTATTAGAGCCAAGATATGATGATTGTTCTAGAATCTCCTCCCAGCCTTCTTTTCACCTGTTCTAGATCTATAATTGCATTATCATCAAAACAAGATAATTACTTCACTTCTTTATCATTTTTATATCTAACATAGTTATACTATAGATATGATTATTAACCTTGTGCCATTTCACTTATATATACCCCTTCGACATCTATATAACCCTAATCTAGATAATTTTAGGGTTAAACATTTGGTGAACTTGACCTTTGAACATAAAACCTGAGGTCACTCAGGGTTTTTTTATTATTGTAATCTGTTACAAATTTTAAAATTTTCATTTGTGAATCAATGGAAAATGTTAGTTCAAAAACCCAATTCCAAATGGAAGGTCAAGAAGCATTGATTACTCATGTTAATAATAATAAGGGTTTAATAGATGCATTTTTGTATGTTACAAGGGATGAAATAAGTAAACAAGATAAAACCAAGGTTGTCTCACCTAGTAATGATGAATCCTTATAATGTAATATAATTTTGCCCACACTTATCAATCCATGTACATCTATTGGGGGCATGAATTATGTGTATAAACCTTTGTTCCTTGAAACTATTATTGATACATGTATTGTGGAATTACAAGTTGTTTCAACACAAATACAAGTTTTAATGCCTATTACTACTCAAAACATGTTTTCATCCCCTTTGGTGACTACTCAAATTACTAATCTAAATCCTGATGGGCCTACAATTCAATCATTCCTTCAATCTATAAAAACCTTGGAAGACAAGATTAAAAACATTGAACAAAAAGCTTTAAAATCCCCTCATGCTATAGATTTGCAAGATGTGTTGCATAACCCTATTTCACTTGAAATCTCTTTACATCCTTTGCCAACTAGATTTGATGCACCTAAGTTCACATTTTATGATGGAAAGGGTGATCTTAAACAACATCTTCAAACATTTTATGTGGCATGTTTTAACTATGCTTCCAATGATAAACTTTTGACTAAATTATTTCCAAGAAACCTCAAGGACTATGCTCTGAGGTGGCTTTATGATTTACCTCTCCAATCTATAAAAGCATTCAAACCTCTTATCGACTAGTTATTAACACACTTTTCCATTAACATTTCTTAAAAGGTTTCCTATGCTCAAATTACCAAAATCAAACAACGAACCAATGAATATGTCTTGAAATATAAGACAATGCTATCCAAAATGACCAATATTATGTAGGCATAGAGTTGAAAGATATATTAAAGTAAATTTTACTTGCTACTTTACATGAGTCCATTGTTTATAAGAAGTTTAATTTTTTTTATGACTCATGCCATGTTGTACAGGACCATGAAATGAAGCTTATGTCATTGAATAAGCTCAAATGTGTAACAAACATACCAGTTGCATCTACATCTAGTACTAAGTTTACAATCAAACCAAGTTATAAGGTAAAACCTCCTAGGCCTTAAAAAGAAACACCCACCATAGTTAACACAGTTGCATAATAACCTAATTGGTTTGTCTTATCTAATGCATGAAGGAGACACTTTACACATTTACCTGCGTTTCTTGCTTCATTACTCCTGTGATTACTAGAGCGTCAACATATATCTCTCCCTCATCTTATCAAAGTTGATGTGAGTCAACCTCTACCCAAAGGATATGATGTGAATGATTATTGTGATTATCATTAAAGACCAAGACATTCTATAGGTAGATGTTTTACCTTGAAGCACAAGATCCAAGATCTTATCAATGACCAAAAACTTACATTTGAGGATTCTCCAAAAGAATCAAGCTCACAACCTAGCGATCATCATAAACAAAAAATATTTAATAATCCTTTGCAAGACCATTCCAAGAAGGAACCATAAGTGCAAATGACATATAATGCTCATCTTCCTCCATCACATTATGGACACCCACTAGATGGGATTATTAGTACTTATTGGTTCTTACACATGACATATACCTCCTATGGTTAAGAAACCTTCCATTTCCTTTGATGAAAATGAAGTTAAGGATGATGACTCTGATATTCATTATTTATTCATTTGAGCATACCTTGACAAACAACCCAACACTTAGTGTTATGATTGATAATGGTGCAAGATAAAATGTTTGCACCATGACATTATTTACACACTTAGGTTATACTCATCATGATTACACCCCTCTAGTAGATCAATTTGAGCATTATATAGGACCTCCTAGAAGGTTCTTGGCAAGATTGACCTACCTTTACAGATTGGTCCTACACATATGGTTACTAATTTCTTAGTTATCCCTTCCATAGGCATCTTTAATATGTTATTGGGAAGACCTTGGATACACAATATTTGAGAAGTACCTTCTCCAAAGCATGGGTGTGTTAAATAGATTCATGTCAATAGGGTAATTATAGTTTATATAATTCCATATGAACATCCTCTTGAACAACAAAAACTTATACCTAGACAACCATCTATCGAGCCTACTAAGGATAATTCATCACAAAAGGGTAAGTAATAGGCAATTCCCTTTACTAGGTGACCAATACTTGAGAGACTATTACACCAGAGACATACAATTTATTCATGGAATCCCAATCTTCTAATACACACTATGATCTAATATCTAGAGAACCTCAAAATGTATATACTAAAATTATACCAAAGTAACAAACAAACACTCAACAATGGGTTCCAAGAACCCTAAATCATGTCACTCTTGTTATATCATAGATTTGCACCCTTTAAGAGGGCATTTCAAGTCCTCTTAATTTAAGCTACACATGGGAACAATCCTAGGTTGTGGGTGACTTGATGAGTGGATTGAACCTCTAGATAAGGACTAGCTCCCTTGATGTATAACTTAGGACCAATCACTAATCTAATAGATTTCAATGAAAAGGGAAAAAGAAACTATGGACTAAGGATGTGATACACCTAATTTTGTGACATCTACCAATGATTTGCATGTGCACTAAGACCTATAGGACTACAAAAACATACACTTCTCTTAAGATGAACCTATTACATCATTAATTTATAGAGAGGTAAGGCATTTTGGGATTATGAGGGAATATTGGTTTCACTTTTAATTCACATATAACCCATGATGACACTCACTACAACCTGAAACAATGAATCAAACTACATAAAGATAATATGAACGAGTTAACAACCAAGATGAACTCAATATATACTTGATCATATTAACCACTCAAGGTATACACTACATACATCTATAAGAGGAGGTAAAACAAGTCATCTTATTGATCAGAGGCATATAAAAGAGCAGGGCTATGCCATACTCTGGGTGGAAGGATCCATTTTAATGCAAACAAGGTAGTACATATAGAGAGAATGAGAAGGAGATAGAAGATGAACATTAGAGAAGCCTATGCCAAGTGTCATATCATGATGAAGCAAGTTACAAACAAGAAATCCCACTAAGAAATATTCTTTAACTCCCTCATCAATATGTGTGCACTTAGTTTGATGATGATCTTCTCAAGGTGGCATAGGAATTTTGTTTTGTTTGATGACTCATCCTTGAGCTCTTGAAACTACCTCTTATGATTCATTAGGAAGTGAAAATTCATATTCTTTAGGTATAAATGCTTATCCTTGTCTTGGACACCTATTGAATATCTATAACTAATCATATTTCCACCTCTGTTCTGTAATTTCATTTATAACTCTCACATTTACTCCCTTCAAGGCCTATTCCTTGTAACCCTATTTTGACACAAAGCTCCTTAGTTTTAATGATATACAACACTTATGGACGAAATAAAATCATATTTGAGTACCCTTTATATTATTTTATCTTCACCCTAAATTCATGGCTCAAATCCCAATGTAGACATACTAACCCAACACCCATCTTTCACAATTAGGCCTAATATAGCCTAAAGCAAGCCTATAGTACTAGAGACCATACAATACTATACATTAATATTCCAAAACCACCAAAATGTTTTAGGTAACATTAAATAGGGTTATAATACAAAGTTTCATGAATTTCTAAGGGTTGTAACTCAAGTTATACAAAATGCAAGTTTCTAGCCCTAAGTTAGTCTTAGCATAGCCCTGATTTGGCCAAGATAAAAAAAGGGAAATATTGAGTTTTAGGACACTTAAAACCAAACTAAGTCATGTGTGAGGTATTACCCAACTTACGTCAACCCATAAAACATTCATTTGTCTTTAAACAATCTTCAAAGTTCTCTAACATGCCAATTTTCAAGATTTTACATGCATTTTAGGACTGTACAATGGGCTATAGGTTTATTTATCATTTTTTATCAACATACAAACATCATCAACACCTTACAAGGCATCTCATGTCTCCCACACATCTTAATTATTCCTACTGAAGCTAAACCTTACACCTTTCTCCTTATGTTTATGCTAGAACTGCCTTTGTCTGTAGGTTTATGTTAGGTCTCTTGACTGCATTTTAAGGATGGGTCTCCCTCTTTTGTTATTCATGATGAACATATAATCATGGTACCTTATAATCCCATACATGTTATTATACATTAAAGTCACAATCATATACACAAAATAAATCTTGCGTACTCTCTTCGATCTTTGGAAGCAAACTTGTAGCTTTTAGCAGGCCTGCAGGTCTTCTTTAGGATTATCACCTTATTAAGCTGGAGAAAAGTTCAATTTGAATGATTTAATCTTATCACAAAGCACCTAATCAATTCTAAGGAATTATTCATGGTATCTTTGACTTATCACCACCCTCAGTCTTCAACTTTGAACTTAAAGTTGCACTTTTCTTTCAAATTGGTGCATGTAGGCCTATAGACGACTGTGTTAGTAGTACACCTCCTTATTCACCTTCATGATTGAGTATACTTATTTGAATGGTATAATTAAAGGTAAAGTGAATTTAAATTCTCCCTTTATAACTCTTTTCAATGAGGAAACATGAAATATTACTTAAGCATTTTTCATTCAACCTGTAGACCTACAACCTGTTGCCATACATAGCTACATTGACTCTTGGTATCTTTGTCCTTAAATAATTTTGGAGAGATTTTGATGGTCTGATTTGGGTTATTAAATAATCATTAACATCTCAAAGAAACTAGGATTCAACCATCAGTGTGACTCCTTAAGGATGCATTTAGAACTTGTTCATTAGTGACATATTATGCTCACTCCTCCATACTTGAAACTTTGTCAAAGAACACCAAAGTAATGACTTTTATGGTTTTTTATTTGCATTAAGAGTGATTTTATACCTTGAACATCTCATTATAGGTTAAGATTACATACACATATGTATAACTATTTTAATCTTTATTTAAAAAACATTGTGCCCAAAACATGATTTTGTTTGTCCTCCTAACTGTGTCTCTTCTATTTTGAGGTCTACATGCTAGAATTTGCAAAATATGACATTATTAGAGGTGGGCATAGACCTGAGGAGGTTGATGGAAGGAGTGTGGAGTTATTTATAGTCTCCTTGAGAACCATTTGAGACAAAGAAATATGCAAAACCAAACAAAACATGACTGTAGCTTCTTATTTAGGTTTGTAACCTACACAACCCATTTGTAAATGACTTTTGAACTCACATTTGAACCCTTTTGATACTTGTAGGAGACTTGAAGAGGATATAGGAAGATTAGTGGAGGTGATTAAATTTTATTGATTCCAAAAATAATTTCTTCCATGCTTAAGGATGCCATAGCTTCAAAAACCCTACCTGTTGTGATAAAGGAATATAAGAAGGGTGGTTAGATGATATGTTATCTTCACAATGAAATTCAATCAAAATTAAAACAAACACACTAACAAGCATAACACTATCTTACCTAGATTAAAGGGAGGAGCATGGTGAAGAAACACAAATGAATAAAACACAATTAAAAAAAGAAAGAACTCATACAAATTCTTTACCAATTCCTTGAATTCTCCAAGAAGTTTCTTCATTTGGCTCACTCAGATTGTGCTTAAGAAGTCTTCATCAATGGGTCTTGGCGATCTCCATCTCCTCTTGGAATCATGCTCATTTTTTTGGCTTGGCTTATGCTTTGATATGGCTTGGTGGCTTGGAATTTTTGCATTATAACACTATGTATTTGCTTCATGCCCTAAATCCTACATTATAACATTATTCTATCCAAGCTCTCTAAAGGAAGAGCTCCAGGCTTACATTTATAGGCTTTGAAATCAACTTGGAATGAGTTAAATCCTAACCTAGGTTTGCTTAGTTAACCCCAGTAGAGTTAAAAGGTGTCCAAACCTCATGATTAACATGGAATAGGTGTGCTTTTGAGATATTTTAGATTTTGGACAACTTTCAAAAGGTAATGATTCATTCTTAGGATATTCTTTTGTTTTTGAATTTCTTTTGTGATAATTCATTTAATCACTCAAGGATGAATTTAATTAGGATTTGCATGTTAATTAATCTCTTTTAGGCATTTGAAACATTTATGCAAGATTTGAATTAAATAATGTGTGCATTTATCTCATTTGATTGATTTTTAGGCCAAATTTATTTAATTACTTGTTATGAAGCCAATTTTGAGACATTTAAAAATTCCTAGGCTAGATATTGAATGGTTGGAAATAATTGTTCTAAATTCAGGTATGGAGCCATTGGTGGCCAATTTTAGATGTCTATAGTTTACCCCTATTTGGGAAGGAGTTTCAAGCTATAAACACAGTAATGTATTCTCAAAGACTAAAAATGTTCTGCATGCTTATGACTTCAACAGTGATGGATGAACTATAGGATGCCCCCTCGAGGGAGTAGTTACTAAAAGGGTCAGCAAACAATCCCTCAAAATAAAGAGATGAGGGGACAAAACAAATAAAAACTATGGGGTGATAACACAATGATTTTCCTAAAGGTGGTAAAAAAATCACTGAGAATTTAAGTGGGATGGTGTACAATGGTTTACTTAAAGGTGGTTACAAGCATTATACCTCGATAGTGGCAAACATGGTATGATAACACAATGAGTTGCCCAAAGGCAGTTATAATCATTGAGAATATGGAACTACCTCAGTTAGGATAGACAAATAGGATAATAACATGCCCCAAATAGATATAGGAAAGTGAATGATTTGCCCAAAGGTGGTTATAATCATTAACCCTCAAATTGGTGATAACATAATGATTTATCCAAAGGTGGTTAGAATCATTGAAAATATAGGTGGGACGATGTGTAATGATTTGCCCATAGGTGCTTATAATCATTGGACCTCGATTATGGCTAATAAGATGGATGGCTGATGATTGAAAACATGATGATGAAAACTTGATACAAAGGATAAAGATCAATTAGGACAACATGCTAGTAGGGAGATGCTCATCCAAAGTAACAAATGTTGAATTCTTTCATTATTTAATTACTCTGTTTGGGATATGATTGGGAATGTTGTTGGTGATAATGCTAAGGAGATGTCAATGTTGCATTGATGGTGTAGACTTACCTAAGTTGATTTTTGTTATAGCACTTAACAATAGGCATCATGATAGAACACCATGAGGACTTATCTGAAATATGCACAAGGACTGACTCCCATGATCCAATACTCAAAGGGAAATAATGTACCAATGATAAAAACCATGATGATAATTTTTATGTATGAATATGGATGGATTCAAGAATAATGCACATGGATTCACTAAATAAACACACATAGACTTAATCAAGGCAATAATACTTAAAGCAAACAAACATGCACACAAATAAAAAACAAAAAAACAAACAAAGAAAAAATAATAGTTAGTCCCAATGTTAGTACAAACAACATGATGTAAACAAGATGGTGAACATTACCCCTAAAAAATAGGTGACAACTTAACAAAATAAACAAAATGGGGGAATAGAAAAAAAGGAAAGGGGTGGCCAAGTTATCTCCATATGCACTAGGCAAGTGTATACTGCCTACATAGTTTCATGGATGATATATCCAAGAAAAAATTTAGGCCAAATGTAGTTCTCCTAGGAAATGGGATAGAAAAAAATGATGATGATAGAAAAACAAAAATGATGGATGTGATAGAAGAATAGGAATGAGCTCACAAAATGGCGAGAGCGTGGGATAACAGGTTAAAAAGGATGGGGAAACTGAGTGACAAGTGATTTCTTGTGACTCATTAAGGGTCCCCATAATCCTTAAGGCAAAGAAGTGGTCAATGTTTTTGCTTTTTCTAAATGGTTTTACAAATGTTTTTGGAATTTTGAAGTATCTCAACTCGACTGAGAATGATGAAATACTAAACGACCCAAGCTCACAAAATGATGAGAGCATGGAAAACTTGAAAGGATGCTTGCAAAATGGCCAGAGCGTATAGACAAGGGGGATTGAACTAACCTCAATAAGTATTGAGCATGGCCCACATAGTCCCAAAATGGCCTTAGGTCATAGTAGTTCCACCTTATAGTGGAGTAATTTGACTAGTGTAGTAGCCAATTCAAGTAAAATAGACATAGTTGACACAGTGGCATAGTACGACATAGGAATGGCTAATTGGTATGTCAAGGCACAATAAACAAATGTTTCCCCTAGTTTTCCCATAGGTGTTTATAACTAATCATATCAATGATATTAGTTTTCCCATAGGTAGTTATAACTAGTAGCAAGACTGGTGAGACACTGATTTGCCCATGTTGACGGTTATAATCAGGCTCACATAAATAAACATGATTAGAAAAAAATAAGAAATTAAGGATGTAACTACCAAAACTTGTCATACTGCTCCAAAATATGATCTCTATCTAGATTTCTTGAAACAACTACTCAAAAATAATTTGATTCTTCGTGTTGAACATGAAACAAATGGATGAACCAAGGTCAAACAGGCTAGGTGGGGAGTGATCAAAACATGTTTTGGTTGATAGATTAGAATGATAGATTGGATAAATGATAATGAAAGTGATAGAATGATAAGATGGCAGAATGGTATAGTATAAATAATAATATCAATAATATGGTACAACTTGAAATGGTCCTCATAGATAATATATTGAGTCACTCAAGCATAGTAACGCTTGAGGTGTATAATGTTCATAGGCTCATCAAGTTCATCCCCATCTGGTGTGGTGACCCTGTATGCTCCCACACCATAGTCTATAAGAATGACGAAAGGACCAACCCAGTTGGGTTTGAACTTGCCTTTATGCTTCTTTTCAGCCATGGTATTCTTTTGGGTTTTTTTGAGTACAAGATCACCAAGTTCAAATTATCTATGTTTCACATGCTGATTGCAGTGGTCATGGAGTCAATTCTAATATGCTTTAATATTTTTCATTGTGTCCATGTGTTTCTCATCAAGTAACTCCAACTCTTACATTTGAGTTACTTGATAGTCTTCATCATCTAGGACATGTTTCAAAGAGATGCGTAATGAAGGTAACTCAAAACTCAATGGGAAGAATGGATTCAATACCATAAAAAATTGATTATGGAGTGGCTCCTATTGGTGTGATATGATTGGTATGATATGCCTAGGGGGTGTGGAATATTTGAAGGTGCTAATCATAGCTGACATCATTGACAATATTTTTAAGGATGTTGACAATGGTTTTGTTAGATGTTTATGCCTGGTCATTACCTTGAGGGTAATATGCAGTGGAAAAATGTTGAGTAATTTTGTACTCAAAACATAGCTTTTTGACATCCTTGTTTTTGAATGATCCTCCATTATCAGATATAATGTCAAAATGGATACCGTAGTGGCAGATGAGATGGGTGAAGATGAATTTGGAAATTTGCTTTCTAGTAAGATAAGTGAGGGGTATAACTTTAACCCACTTAGTGAAATATTCTATGGTGGTAAGGATATGTTTATGGTTGTCTGATGAGGTGTGGTTTATCTTCCCAATGAGATTGAGGCCCCATATAACAAATGGCCATGGTTTCAACATTGGTTTCAAAGTCTTGAACGGGGCATGAATTAAATTAGAATGCTGCTAACATTTATCGAATCTTTTTACATATGTATCTTCATCTTAATCCATCATTGGCCAATAATAACTAATATGCAAGAGATTTTTGGACAAGACTACCCCACTAGTGTGGGCTCCACATACTCCTTCATGAACTTCTCGTAACACTAGTATAGATTCTGTCGAAGGTAAACAACGAAGCAAAGTTCCATCAAAACTATAGTGGTATAGAGTTGGTCTGAGTAAGGTATAACATTGGGCATTGTGGATGAAGGCTTTAGTTTGTTTTCGGGATAAGTCTAGTGTTAAAATAAGGTTGTGTAAATAGGCATATAGGTCTGAATACCAAGTAGAGTTGGGACCAACAATATCATAGATCATTACGATGGTTGATGGTTCATGAGCTGAGACTAGCAAATTTTCAATGAAAAACTGGTAGTCTTTTGTTGTCTCTATATATCAAATGAGTGACCCAATGGTGGCCATTACATCTATTGTTTTATTACTTATTGTTGGTATATGCTCAAATTGGATGTTGGCAATTTATTGCTTAAGAGTGTTGACCATGATCTTATATGGAACCAACTTATAATCTTTGGTCTGAAAGTGGTTTGTAACCTAATTGATAATTAACTATGAATCACCATATACCTTTAGATGATGTATGTTCCATTGTACTATTTGTCGAAGCCCTGTCATGAGTGCTTTATAGTCGGTCATGTTATTGGTACAAGGAAAGCTAATTCTGAATGACTTAGGGATTAGATCCTCTTGTGGAGTTATAAATAAAAGGCCTACCCTTGATCCATGTGTTATGAATGACCCATAAAAATATAGCTTCTAGTGCTACTCTTTAAGAGGTGTTTCAATGATGGTCATTATGGATTTGTTTGGGAATTGGAATGTCAGTGGATCTATATCTACAATAGGTGCTTTAACAAGCTAATTTGTAAGAAATGGCCCCTTGATGGCCTTCTGGTTTACATATTTTATCTCAAGCTCACTAAGTAGCATGATCCATTTGGCCATGCGGCCTTATAAATATATTTTAGATAGTAGATACTTGAGCGGATCTACTTTTGAAATGACCATGGTTTTGTTGTTCAACATGTAATGTCACAGTTTCTGAGCTGTAAAGACCATAGTGAAACAAAATTTTTCAATGGGTGTATAATTGTATTCATATGTTACAAGTGTAAAACTTAGATAGTACACTGCATGCTCTTTTCCATTTTCATCATGTTGAGCTAGAAGTGCCCTCAGGGCTTTGTTTGTTATTGATAGGTATAGAAGGAATAATTTTCCTAGTATAAGAGGTAATAAAATTGGTGGATTTGTTAGATAGTCCTTTAGCTATTGAAAATCTTTCTAACAATCATGATCCAAAATAAATGTCACACCCTTCTTCAGTAAATGTGTAAATGCATGGCACTTATTGGCTAATTGAGATATGAAGCATCTGATGGATTGGATCTTGCCCTATAAACTATGAAGCTACTTTAAATTGGTCAATGGTGGCATTTATATTATGGCTTGTACTTTGGTTGGATTGACTTCTATGCCCTTATGAGACATAATGAAGCCAAGTAATTTGCCGAAAGTAACTCCAAAAACACATTTCTTAGGGTTGAGTCTAACTTTGTATTCACTTAATTGATCAAATATCCTCAATATTGTTGGAAGATTGACCCTGGTCTTTGATTTGACTAGTATGTCATCAACATAGTCTTTAACAATGTCATACATCATATCATAAAATATGACTATCATGGCTCTTTGATAGGTGGTCCCTGCATTCTTAAGACCAAATTGCATAACTTGATAACATAATGTTCCCCATAGAGTGGTGAACACTATCTTGTGTTGGTATTCTAATGTTATTTGAATCTGATTATAGCCTAAGAACCCATCCATTAGTGAAAGCATCTCATAACCCACTGTGAAGTCGACTATCATGTCAATGTTTGGTAATGGAAAGCCATCATTTGGGCAAGCTATGTTAATGTCCCTGAAATCAGTGAAAATTCTATATCCTTTTAGAATTTTACTTACAGGTACAACATTAGAAATCTATTTAGAATAGTCAATTGGCCTGATATATCTCACTTCTAAGAGCTTATCCAAATCTTTATTTACAAATATAGCAATGCTAGGATCCATTTTGCATAACTTTTATTTTACTAGTTTGACATCAGGATGTACCACAAGGTGGTGAACAACTAAGGTAGGGTGTAAACTAGGCATGTCAAAATAAGCCCATGAAAATATTTCTACAAATTACCTCAACAGGGCTGTAAAGACTTCACGCTCCTCCTTAGTGAGGGACATGCCTAATTTAATCCACTTTGGGTTATCTGGAGACCCTATGTTTACCTCTATTGTGTCTTCCACTAGAAGGGTTGAACCATCTTCAAGAATAGTGGTCAAAGATTTAAACTATTTAACTATGTCAGAGTCCTTTGTTAGGACTTGTTCTTTAAGTTCTCCTATACATGATGAATTAGAATCCCCAATGGGAGATATGGCCATGTGACAAAAATAGTTAGAAACTCTTGTATGATTCAATCGAAGGCTTGTTGTTCTTCAAGATTGAATTTAGATCCATAAACAATTTCATCATTATTAGTTCTTTGGTAAATGTGATCAAAAGCCTAATGCTCTTCAATGCTAAACTCATACCCATAGACAAGTTCGCCATTGGTGTTATCCTAGTCTAAATTTGAAGAAGGCTGAACACCCCCATCTAATAGCACCTGAAACAGGTTTTCACCCCTAGAGTGGCCTTTATCTTTAATATTTCCTTGGTCTGAAAGTGCCTCAAAGAAGTTTTCACTTGAGGACCTTGATGTCTTATTTATTTACTTTTGGATAAGGGTGTTCACCCGCTCTCCAAAATAGGCTTCAGGATCCAGTTTGATTGAGAACCTTGATTTATGATCTCTCAACATAACATTGTCCCTTAGGCCTAGAAAATCACATAAAGCTTCATCATTTGAAACTCATAAATTAGCTGATTGGATTCTTATTGGTCCTATTCTATCAGTTGGGGGTAATATAATGGTAGTGTATTATAACAAATGATTGGTTGAAGGGTACAAATGACGTTATGGTCAAACATGTTAGTTATGGCTAAGTCATCAAATTATCTATGATTGGACTCGGCTTTGCTATCAACATCATCGTCACTAGTCATTGGTGATGGAACTCGAATAAGATACGTGGGGTCACCCCCAGGCAGTTTATATCCAAGTCCATAGGTTCCTTTATACTTAGTTATATAAATGGGTTCAATTGTTCCCTATTGATTAGCTTGAGGCCTCCTCCTTCATAGTCTCGATTCTCTATGATCCAATTAGAAATAAGATACTTTACATTCTTTAACAATCGACCAATTTGTCATTATGTAACCATGATTCATCTCCTTCAAGAGGATCTTATTCTTGGTTAGAGCTTGGTATGAAAGTGACAGGTGTTGGATTGTGCAGATGGACTTTACCCTTTCTTTACCATTGCATGAGTGGTTTGGATTTAGGTCTTCCAAAGGACTTTAGGTTATGTGGAAGCTTTGTAATATGAAAGTCGTCATGGGTTAGTTATTCTCCTAGGCCATTAGCCGATATAGTATAATGATTTGACATTTCAAGAGGTGGCATGTGGGAAATAAAATCAAGGGTATTAGGGTCAATGCACTTGGCCTCTTGTAAATAAATAAGTATTAATTTTCCTTTGTCTTGTTTGGTGATTGGATTTATGCCAAAACAATAATTTTAGCTATTGAACTTGAACTATAGATGTTTGCAATGCTCATATGGATTCAAATCTCCTGGAATACTAACCTCCATCCCTGAATGGGAGAAATTAATACATTGGTATAATGTTGATGGGATCACACAAATCTCATGTAACCAATGTCTACCCAAAAGCATGTTATATGAAAAATTGAGATCTAACACATGGAAAAGTGTATCATGGGTCAAAGGCCCAATGATAACTGGTAAACTGATGGTGCCTTATGATTCACATTCTTCATTATCGTAGGCTTTAATGGTAATTGTTTCTATTTAGAGATCTGTTAAAGTGTACCCGAGAAGCTTGATGAGCTTTAGAGACACTATGTTCCACTCTTATCCATTATCTATGAGGACATATTTCACTTTATACCTCATTATGTAGACTTCAATGTAAAATGGATTATTGTGCATTGGGCCAAGGGATGACATATCACTTTGGTTGAAGTTTACTTGTTGGGCTAGAGCTAGATGTCCAACCAAAGCTTGAAATTTGTCAAGGGATATGTCATTTGAAATTGTGGATTGACCAAGGAACTCTATTAAGATGTTTTTATGGATAGTTTACGTACACAACAAATCTAAAATGGAGATTTGTGCTAACATATTTTGCAATTGCTCCACTATTTCAAATGTCTTTTCTCAGATAGTGGTAAATGGCTTGTTCTAAGGTATAACAACTGGTTAGATGTTGGGTGAAGTGGCAGATGGTTATGGGCTTGGTACGGTAATATTTGATCACTAAGTTATGATTATACAATTAGGACTAGGTACAGGACCATTTTTGCTATTAAATGATGGTAAATGGGGACCAAATAAGATAAGTCTCGATTATCAATGCACTTGTACATGGTCACAGGCTAATGATGAGTTATCAGTATAAGGTTCTAAAATGGGAATCACTACTTACTGGTTCACTTGTGTTGGTCCTAGGTCAAGGAAGGATCACCATAATAGTTTGGTTGATTTGGTATAATTAACAATAGTCTTTTTTGATTGGTACTTAGTCTTGGATTAATGGAAATGGTGGTAATGCGACCTCCTATAATATGGCCTGTAACTGAGTTATAGTCATGTGCAACTGCATGGTAGGTTTATTAGTTGTTCACACTATTTCAGCCTTGGTTTTATCCATTATTTTGACATTTTTAGTTATGTTGTTAGTTTGGCCTTGGTTGTTGATACTGTTGTTAATTATGTTACACTAGCCATTATTGTTATTATTGTTATTGAATGTTATTGTTAGGATAAAATAAAACATAGATTTATCCCCAAATCGCATACAAGAGAAATTATGAAATGAATCAATCAAACATACTAAAATAGTCATAAACATGCACAAAATAGGAGACACTAGATTTAACGTGGTTCACCTAAGATGGGCTATATCCACGAATCTTGTCCAGTATATTATTTCCAGCAATACAAGGGAGAAACAAATCCTACATACCTTCTCTGCCTCCTCTCTATGTATAATAATCTTCTCTTACCTCTCAACGATATCTCAATTCACTTTTAGGGTGGAAAAACACCTAAACATAACATCTACCATCAGATCTGGAAACCTATAATCAATGGCCCAAATTGACTACAAAATTACAATTTTATAAGGCAATTTTAATAAAATTTTCCCTTCTACGGTGTTGCCCCCTAACCCCCACCAGGGCGTGCAGCCCCCAGACCCCTTGTTGGGGGGGGGGTCATCCCCCTTCAGACCCAAAAAGGGGGGTGAAGCCGCCCTTACAACCCCCATCACCATCATGGATATAAAGAATGGGATCCAAAATCTGGGTAGAAAAACATCATAATTTTAACCTCTAATCTTGGAAAACAATCAAGCTCCACACCCAACAATCTCCCACTTGGAGATTGATTGCAACAACTCCAGCTCTACTCATCCATTATAATATTTAGACCTAGACAAGTTCATTAATTTAATTATCATCCATGATGACCAATTGAAGCTAAACAAATCTTCAGCTTCTCTATTGTAGCTACCTTGGTCATCACATCCATTGGATTTTTACTGGTATGTATCTTCTCAAATTTTAGTTGCTCTTCCTCTATCACTGAATGAAAAAAATGATACCACAACTGAATATGTTTTGTTCTGGAGTGAAAAGCTAAGTTTTTGGCTAGATGGATTGCACTCTTACTGTCACTATATAGAGTACATATTTCTTGACTATGTCCTAATTCCATCAATCTTTATAACCAAATTATTTCTTTACTTGCTTTTATAACAATAACATACTTAGCCTCTATGGTTGAAAGTGCCACAACCTTCTGTAGCCGTGATACCCAACTAATTACTATACCACCTACTATAAACACATACCCTATAGTGCTTCTTCTACCATCCAAGTCATCTGCCATATCTGAGTCAACATAACCCTGGAATGTCACATTTAATCCACCATAGCTTAACACTTCATCTATGGTCCCTCTTAAGTAATGAAGCATCCATTTTACTGCCTTCCAATGTTCCTTTCTTAGATCACTCATGAACCTACTCATCACTCCCACTGCATGTGCAATGTCTAGCCTTGTACACATCATTACATACATTAAACTACCAACTGTTGATGAGTATAGAATTTTAGACATCAGATTATTTTCTTCTTATGTTTTAGGACATTATCCCTTTGTTAATTTAAAGTGTGCAGCCAAAGGTGTCCCAATTGATTTTGTATCCTGCATATTAAATCTTTCCAACACTTCTTTGATGTACTCTCCCTATGATAATTCTAGATTCCTATTCTTTCTATCTCTAGTTATCCTCATACCAAAGATATATTTAGTTGCACCTAGATCCTTCATAGAAAAGCTATCACTTAACTGTTTCTTGAGTACATTAATATTGTGCATGTTGGAACCAACTACAAACATATCATCTACGTATAAAAGCAAAATAATATAGCTACCATTTTCAAAACTTTTAAAATATACACAATGGTCTGAATGACATCTACAATAACCTTGTTCTGTCATAAAATTGTCAAATTTTAAATACCACTGTCTTAGAGCTTGTTTTAGGCCATACAAACTCTTCTTAAACTTGCACACCATTTTCTCCTTACCTTTGACTTTGTATCCCTGTGGCTGCTCCATATATATTTCCTCCTCCAAGTCACCATGAAAGAATGCAGTCTTCACATATAATTGTTTAAGGTAAATCTTCTATTGCTACCAAACTTCAAATAACTCTTATAGAAGTCATTTTAACTACTAGAGAAAATATTTCATTAAATTCTACACCTTTCTTTTGTGCAAAACCTTTAACCATCATTCTGGCTTTGAATTTATTTTTACCTTCATTCTCCTTCTTTATCTTGTATACCCACTTATTTTGTAATGCCTTCTTTCCTTTGGGAAGCTCCACCAAATCCCATGTTTGGTTTTCCATTAGAGCATCATACTCCTCATCCATATCTTGCTCCCACTTATCCTTGGCTTCAATCTGCACTACTTCTTCATAGCTTTCTGGCTCACCACCATTAGTAAGTAATAAATAATATGAAAAAAGAGAAAAATGATCAGGTGGTTTACTTAATCTTATAGATATTCTAACAGGGGTTTGAGGTACCTATTCTTGTTGCATATTTTGATCAAAAACTTCTGGGACATGTTTTTCTATAGTGTCTTCTAAAACTATATATTCCCTTTTAGATTCTTCTTGCTTCTTTTCCTGCAACTGGTCCATATACATGACTTTTTCATGGAACACAACATTTCTACTCCTAATTATTTTCTTATCTTCCAGATTCCACAGCTGAATTCCAGAATCATCAGTTTCATAACCAATAAAGTGCATTTCTGAGACTTAGCTTCTAATTTATTCCTATGATCTTTGTCAATATAAGAAAATGCCTCAGAACCAAAAACTCTTAAAAAATAATAATCTACCTTCTTTCCAGTCTATGTCTCCTCTGGTATTCCACCATCCAAAGCACTCAAAGGTCCTCTATTTATTAGATAAACTACAATAGTTACAACATCTACCTAAAACTGTAAAGGCAAACTTGCATGCAATCTCATGCATCTGGCATGCTCCATAATAGTCCTATTCATTCTTTTTAACACACCATTCTATTGTAGTGTTCTTAGAACTATTTTTTTTCTATGAATTCCACTTTTTGAATAATAATTGTTAAAAGCGTTACTGCAATACTCACCTCCATTATCTAATCTGAGACATTTTAGTTTTAAACCTATTTCATTTTCAACTAAAGCTTTTGATTTCTTGAATGTATCAAAAACATCAGACTTCCTTTTTATATAATATACCCAAACCCTCCTAGTTGCATCATCAATAAAGGCAACGTAATAATTTGAAGCAACAAGTGAAGATACCTGAGATGGTCCCCATACATTCGTATGCACAAGCTCTAATTTTTGCTCCTTCCTCATTGGTCTAACCCTGAGAAACCTCACATATTTTTTTCCCATATATGCAATGCTCACAAAATTCTAGATCTAATTATTTTAGACATGGTAGTTTATCTTTTGCATGTACAATCTTCATACCCTTTCCACTCATGTGGTCAAGTCTGTAATGCCACAAAACTACATCTTTACTTGTAGCAGTTACAACACAAGATGAATTAACATTATCTATAGACAAATTTAAATGGCCTACTTTCTTAACTTTTATAACCAATAAGGAACATTTTGTAACCTTCCATGATTTAGCTGTAAATGTGAGCATACAACCCTCACTACCTAGCTGCCCTGCAGAGATCAAATTTCTTCTCAAGCTCAGGACATCCCTAACATCCTTCAGCACCCAAGTGTTTCCATTTTATAATTTAACATGAACACTTTTTTTTTCCAAAAATATTATAGGGTTCATTATTAATAAGGTAAACATTCCCATAATTACCTTGAACACAATCTATAAAATAATGTCTATGAGGGGTAGCATGAAAAGAAGCACCTGAATCTAAAACCCAAGATTCAACAATATTATCCAAAGAAAGTATAAAAGCATCTTGTAGTACATCACCTGCTACATTTGCTTCTCTATTACCTTCCTATTGCTCCTTCCCTAATTTATCCTTTTGAAATCAACACTATTTCTTTGTGTGTTTTGGCTTATTGCAGATCCAACATTCCATCTTGCCTCTTGATTTAGATCTTGCACTCCCTTTTTATTTTCCATGGTTTCCTCTTCCTCTATTCTTCTGCCTTCCTCTATTCTCTACTATTAATGCATTTCTAAATATGAATGTTTCACCTATACTTTTCCTTCACATTTCCTCACTTAGGATGACACCCACTACATCTTCAAACTTTAGTTTAGCATTATTAGACATCGAGTTGTTTACTACCATTACCAAGCTATTCCAGCTTTCAGGTAAGGAACAAAGAATGAGAAGAGCCCTAAATTCATCATCAAAGTCAATATTTATAAAATGTAACTGACTAGTAACCGTGTTAAACTCATTTAAATGATCTGGTACTGAACCATTTTTAGACATTTTCATATTGAATAATTTTTTCATAAAAAAATATTTTATTTGAGGCAGAGGGTTTTTCATATAACTTGCCTCATACACTCATAATACCTTCTTTTATCTTTTCTTATGATATGTTGAATGCTACAAAATATGCAAGGCACAACCGTATGATTATAAGGGCTTTCTGATCTAATAGTTCCCAATATTTATCTAACATTGTCGATGGCTTCTTGGCTTTCCCTCCTAATGACAAATACAAATCCTTTTGGTAAAGGTAATCCTCCATCTGCATCTTCCACAATCCAAAGTTCTATCCATTGAACTTATCCACCTTAGATTTATTTTCATCCACCATAGTTCCCACTCGAGGTCAAGCCCTTTTCTTCCCATGATTTAAAATTATGTAAATAAAACCTTTACTTTGATACTACTTGTTAGGATAAAATAAAACATAGATTTATCCCTAAATAACATACAAGAGAAAATATGAAACAAATCAATCAAACATACAAAAATAATCATAAATATGCACTAAATAAGAGACATCAGATTTAATGTGGTTCACTCAATATGGGCTACATCCACCAAACTTGTCTAGTATATTATTTCTAGCAATACAAGGGAGAAACAAATCCTGCAACAAAACCTATTACACCTCTCTACCTTCTCTGCCTCCTCTCTGTGTAGAATAATCTTCTCTTACCTCTTAGCCATATCTCAATTCACTTTTAAGGTGGAAAAACACTTAAACATAACCTCTACCATTAGATTTGGAAACCTACAATCAATGGCCCAAATTGACTATGAAATTACAAATTTATAAGGCAATTTTATTAAAATTTTCCCTTTAGGGGCATTGCCCCCAAACCCCTACCAGGGTGCACGGCCTTCGGACCCCCCATCAGGGGTGTCATCCCCCTAGACCCCACAAGGGAGGTGAAGCCCTCCTTACAACCCCCATTGCCATCACGGATACAAAGAATGGGATCCAAAACCTGACTAAAAAAACATCAAAATTTTAACCTCTTATCTTGGAAGATAATCAGGCTTCACACCCAATAGTTATGTTAAAGAAAATGATTCTAATAAATGTTAAGGCTCTGATTAGAGGTGGAAGCTCCAAGATCCAATGTGATCTCTCCATTTTCCAACATATTCTAAATTACATGTCTAATTTTCACACAATGCTACAAATTATGGTCATTGACTTGATGAAAATCATAGAATTTGTTCTACCCTATACCAGTCTGGCATGTCAGCACCCTCATGAACTTGTTCTTTTAGAATGGGCCATATAATCAAGTTAGCTACTATGAGCTTACAAAATATTGATTCAATGGGCTCTCCAATGTCATTAAAATCATGATGAGTAGGTATGTTTATCGTTGGAGGAGGAGGGTTTTGTAAAGTCATAAATTGTTGCATTTGTTACATTATTACGTTGGTTTAGGTTGTTGCACTTGTTGTGCGTGCTACAACTACTAAAAAGGTTATTGGTTAGGATTAAGTTGAAAAGGTAGAAGAGGCTAAGTAGATGGTGTTTACACCATTTAGACATATCATGACTCTATTACTCTCTTTCTTACAACATTCTTGTGTGATTGAATTACTTGAGTCTGTCATTATTATTAGCCTGTGCCAATTGAGATGCTTGTGCTTGGATTGGATGCTGATTTTGACCACTATTATTGTTTTTATTCTAGCCATTATTTTGATTTGATGAGATTAGTTTAATGATACTTTTGTTAATAAGGGTTCTTTCGATCATTAAACCTTTGTCAATGATTTCTTTGAATGTATGTGCACACTATAACTCTAGATAGTAAGATATCTTACTGTGTAGGTTTTTGGTAAACACAATAGCTAGTTCCTTGTCTTGTATACTATGGGTAAATTAGCTTGCAATGGATCTCCATAACTGTAGATAACTTTTGATTCTTTCTCTTAGTTTTTGTTTTTCTTGTGTCAAGTCTACTAATGAAATCTTGTGCTCGAGATTGTAAGAAAAAAGCTACACAAACTTGTATAGAAGATATCAAAATCAGAAATTGAATCCTTTAGTGATTTTAGGAACCATTCCAATGTTTGTCCTACTAGGCTTCATGGAAATGACAAGAAGTATATGTCACTACAGACCATTAGTTGGCACACGACAAAGAATTCCACAAGATGTGCTTTGGGGTCACCTTTCCCCTTTCATTTATCAAACTTTGGATGCTTGTACCCTAGAGGAAATGGTATATACAAGCACAAAAATTTATACCTTCAATTCAATATTTCCAGATTCACCTTGAAGTCTTATACAACTTTGCTGTTTACTATAACATCAAATTTCTGCATAGATCAAAAGTTATGGCTCAAAAACCAATCACTGGTCTTTCCTTCATTAAATTGAAATATTTAAATCCAAACGGTCACAGTTAAACCTCAGTCACTGAGAACACATCTCATGTTCTTCACTTAGCTCCCTCAAGTCATATCATCGATCTTTTTCAAAAGTAGCTTAAAATTTAACTCATAGTGATCCATTATCCAAACATCAAACCTCAAACATGTTA
Organism: Torreya grandis; assembly: GCA_037957365.1. Taxonomy (NCBI): domain Eukaryota; kingdom Viridiplantae; phylum Streptophyta; class Pinopsida; order Cupressales; family Taxaceae; genus Torreya; species Torreya grandis. Next base: position 1,425,179 of record JARHVA010002626.1, read on the forward strand.
ACCTCATCTTATGCTTTCTATAAATATTGACCACATACGCACCACCGATCTTGGTTGAGTAGCCTAGTATTTATCTTAAAGTGCTAACCATTATATCTTGCTCAGAACTCTTGATATTATGACACTTGGCACCCTTACATGCCTTTTGATCACTTTACTGATAGTCTATTTTGCTTGTGCCACTTGGTAGTCTCATGTGCATTGTTGGTTCTTTGACTTGTCTCACTTTGTTGATCATTATCAGTATGAATTGTCACTCACCATTGATCTTTTGTTATATTAGTGAGCTTGTGACACTTAACACCATCATAGTCTACAAGTGCATCTTTGAAGATTTATATCTCAAGCTAGAAAACACTTCAGGACTCTAACACTTCAAGGTACATTCTTGGCACTATAGAAAACATCACCATGAAAACATTTTACCACTATTGAATTTCTAATTACCTATAATAAATTCACAATTTTTTTGCATCATACATGTCTACATGATGTGCAGTGATGGTCTGGCTAAGTATAGAAACTTAGAGAACTTATGTTTGAGAGGCCAACTTTACACCTACATATCTTTAGCTACACTTAACCTCATGACCTAAAATTTGAACCATATGATCTTGTGACTAATATGATCATGCCCATATGACCAAATCCCCTTGAGTCATCCATACATGATAATGATGATGTCATCAAATTGTTAACTCAAATTTTTCTACCACTAGACCCAAAATATCTAGATGGAAACTATGAACTACCAGATTAAATCTAGTCATGCACAAAAGAATTCAAAGCATAAAATACCTCTTATGGGACCTATTTTACAGCCTAAAATCACCATACGCATCCTTAACCATGCCAAAATTGAATATCAACCAAATCTACTTCAAGAATACTAGGACAAACATACTACACAATTTATCATTGATACATAGAATGTCAAGAAACTTCATCCACTCACTTGGACACATCCATGACATAATTGACAACTCTCTAACAATATCCCCCTTTGTAATTGATGTCAACACCCACCATACAACTCATGTTCCTTTTTTCTCTTCAAGTACTCTCATAATAGGAACCTTCTCCCTCTTTGACACGATGACAAAGTGGACATAAAACTAATATTAAGGACCTAAAAATACCACCAATAAGATAGGACCACCTTGAAAGATGATACAAACTCCCCCTTACCTTGAGCCTACCTCTTTTTGCCTTGACAACTTCTTCTTACTACATGCCAATACTCTCTTCAACCAAGCACTATAACCAATGAAAAAAGAGCACATAAAAGTACTAAAATATGATGGAACTCACTAAGAAACATATGAGAGGGACTCCACCTAAGATATATAGGCCATTTCACCTCGTGAGCATCTTCAGATCTTCACACACCATGAAGAACCACCCCACATGCTTGCTAGCCTTCATTCTCAAGCCACCTCAAGGACCACTAGTAGAAATTCATGCCACTAAACAAATAGGAAAAATACTGTAAACCAACTTGGGAACTCATCTTTAAACACTCATGTCTTTTTATTTTAGATAAACTGAGCAAAACATCAAATCTTCACACTAGGTTTGTCTAGACTCCTTGTAGCCCTACCTATAACTTGCAAATCCCACAACTTTCATAAGATATAATTTCAAGACCTGAAAATTCATATCTAGATCACTCTCATATTACCTCTTAATCACACCAATTTTCATCACCTATATCCTCCTTTGAAACATACTTCCTTCACAAATCTACTAGCTAATTAGGCTTCCATTTTGATAAAAACTTGAATAATTTGAAAAACATAAACCTTAAAATCTCTATGAATCTTTATTTCACAACCCATTTTCCCATTCAACATATTAATAAGCCTCAAACCTCAAATCATAAGTCAAACCACTTTTCTAGCATAGCCTAAAACTCTAGAATCTGAAAACAAACAAGGTCAACAAACTTCCTTCTGTTCAATGCCCACCTCTAAAACTTATTGCACACCTAGAGACAACCATCACACACTTCTAAACTAAGATTTGAGCTTTCACACAATTTGTAACCTTTAATTCCTATACCATGGCTTTGATTTACAATAAAAAAGATAAACTCATGAGCACATAAAAACCTCCAAAAGGCACAAACAAGATCATCAAGATACAAAACCACATGGAACACATCACAAAGAAGTGCACAAACATTTTTGAGAACTATAATCTTCTTGCCATTCCATCAATATCATTAAGCCACCTAAAAACACCTATTCTGATCCTACAAACACTATATACACAATAAAAACACCTTATGACATCACTTTGACCTCATCAAAGCACTTTTCCAATCTTGACACACCAACTCCAACTAGAAACACTCATTTCTTGCCTTCTAGGACCTTCTAAGGAACACCACAGCAGCACTTTCTTCTCCACTAAAAGGAGTCTCTTAAGAAGCATTTATAGAGATTTCCTACTTCACATGGTTCCTTAGAATAATGTGAAACTAGGAGTTGCCCATAACTCCTCATATTCCTTCTCCTCCTTGGTCATCTGATACTGAGAGTTCTTCTTCTTCTTAGGTTTAAGATAAATAACTTGCCCATCCACTACAAAATTCTCCTTCTCTTCTAAGACTGTATTGATAACATAGATTCATGTCATAATTTTTTAGTTGAATAATCTTCTTTACAGTTTAAAATCTCATCACTAGGTATTGACAATTGATGTTCTTTGCATGAGACATGCTCATACATAATAGGTTTCTCATTAGCATTAAAACACACCTCAAAAATATCCTCAACCATAACCTTGGTCTTCTCCTTGAACTTGGTCTCTTCATTCACAACATGAGCATACAATGAGAGCTTTTGGTACTCTCCAACTTCTATAGCATTCTCCACCATAGAAAACAGATTACCTAGACCTGTAGACTCATCATGACTCAAACTTACCACCTTTGGTTTCCATGATTTAACTTGTCTTCTTTCTTATAGTCTAGGACCTTAATTAGACCTATTCTATCTTGTAGGCCTTTGCTTACAAAATCTAGCAATATGACCTCTCTATTGATAGTTGAAGCACACTATACCTTTTGTAAGAAGCTTATTCTGCCTTTCCTGATTAGAACAAGATCTTGAAATATGTCCATTATTTTTACAATTGAAACAAACTACTCCTTTTGAAGAATACTCACCTTTTGACTGATGACCCCCATCGTAGTTCCATGCAAACTCATTTCTAACAGGTCTCTTACATTCTCTAGCTCTATACCCAAACTGATTACATGTGTAATAGTAACCATTAAAACTTGCATACCTCATGACATTTGGTTATCTGATTTGATTTGTCTTTATTCTACTAACATCTTCATTCCTTGACTGATTATTGACCTTCATGGTCTAATTTACGTTGGTCTTCATCTTGTCTTGAGTTGTATTTTCTAGTTCTTCTTTGTATCCAAGACCAGTTCTATCACAACATGATTTTGACCACTTAGAATATTATCTAGATCACTTGAGATATTTTTAAATATCATAAATGACTTGATGTTACTAAATATCTTCTCTAACTCACATTTTAATTACTCATTTTCAATAACATACCTTGAACATTCATCTTCTTTAGCTTTCAATCTTGTAGATAGGATTTCTAATTGGCAACTGAGATGCTTTACTATATCTTCATTCTCCTTGGCGTATTCATTCATTCTTGCCTCAAACACACTGAATTTCTCTTCATAGTCCTTGATTTGAGACTTCATCTTATCATTAATCTTCTTCTCAATCTTTAGTTCTTCAAGAGAATTCATAAATTTAGTATTACATTCTAGCGCATCTTTATCATCATCTAAATCACTCCAAGTAGATGCCTTTTGATATGAGCAATTTCTTTCCTTAGCCACAAAGAGATCTTCATCTTCAATAGGACCATCATCTTCATGATCATACTTTGAGTCACTATCTTCACTCTCATCTAGTGAGCTACAATCTTCTTTGGTGTAGAGACTCTTCTTGTCCTTGAAGTACTTCTTATTGTCAAACCGTCTGAATCTTTTCTTGCTTTTATCAGACCTGAATGATCTCTTTCCATCATTATGACCTTGACCATGCTCTTCATCATCATTCTTCTTATGCTTATGAGGGTACTTGTTATCAAAATGTCCTACTTCTCCACAATTGAAGCATTTGAAGGGTAGTTTACCCTTATACTTTCCTGACCTTGTTTTCAATTTATTGGTAAATAAAGTAATTAGTTCATCTTCATCAATATCAGATATGTCATCCTCCCTAAGTTTATTACCTTGAAACTTCTTCTTTGGCTTGATTTATATTTTGAATGTTGCTTCCTTCTTTGGTGGTATATCATCATTTATTCTCATCTCATAGGCAGTAAGGATGCCATGCAATTCATCCATATTCAACTGAGTAAGATCATGACTTTATTCTAAAATAGATACTTTAGAATCCAAATTGAGAGAGAGACCTTAATACCTTTTGAACTATAGTAGCTTCTTCAAGCTCCTCTCTAATACCTTTGATGATGTTCACAATGTCATCAACTCTTTGCAAAACGGATGCCACAAAATCTTCTTCCTTCATCTTAAGACTCAAATTATCTTCAGTGAGTATGCAACTTTGCCAACTTAACCTTTGAATATCCTTCATAAATAGTCTTCAATTTATCCCACATTTCCTTGGTATATATGCAATAGATTACCTTGGTGTAACCAATCTTTGAAAGACCACAAGTAATAGAATTCATTACCTTAGAATTATTCTCAAACAACTTCTTATCTGCAACACTGGATGTAGGCATAATAGGTGTAGAATAACCATACACAACAGATTGCCACATGTAAAAACCTAGGAACATGATGTAGGTCCTCATCCTCATACTCCAAAAAGCATAATTAGATCCATTGAACATCAATGCTTGCTTAGTGTAAAAACCTCCTTGCATTTGATGGCTACCCATATTGTACCATGGATCTTCTTCGAGTTATCAAGCCTTTACCAAAGGACCTTCTCTGATACCAATTATTAGAGGTACAAACCAATGAGAGTGTAGAGTGGGGGTGAATCAATTGTGGAAAACAATCCAATTCAATTTCCAAATCGTTCAAACATTTAAGCCTTCAATACAACCATTTATGAAGCATTCAAGATGTTTATAGCAATGAAAAAATAGATAATGCAAGATTACACACACAACACAAGATCTATGTGAGAAACCCTCTTGGAGGATAAAATCCAATTAAAACAAGATTTGGATTACTATCCTATAAAGTTATTGCTTCAATTTAGATCAGCACCAACTGATCAAGGAACACCCACCCCTCAATTTAATCAAGCACCCACTTGACCTTTAACTAGCACCAACTAGCAAGGAGGCTACAACCCCCTAGATGATCAATCACCAAATCAATCACATCCAAACTAATCTCCACCTTTGATCTAATGTCTTACATACTTTATGATGGTCTTCTCTCTTTTTAACACCTAAATTACCCTCATATACACACTTAGACTTTCAAATCCTTCTTCTATTCACTTCTCTCCCCAATCTTCAAACCTGCAAGAGCACTATATTTGACATCAAAAATATAACCTATAGGTCATACACACATTCATAAAATTTATTTGATCTACAACCCATCCACTAGGCACACATCTTTTGTTCTTTCCTTTGCTCTTCAACTCTTACACTTTTTTTCTTACAGGTCTAAAAATCACCATATTTGATTTCACCTTTTATAGAGCCTTCATGATAATTGTCTTCTTAATCGACCTTTATACTTGCCTTAACCCTTATGTATTATATCATACAAATACATATCTTAATACCATTCTCATAGGTTGGCCATAGAATTCATGGGTTACCCTTAAGTAGCTACACCTTTTAATTAGGCCTCAGTAGCCCTTATTGGTCTCACGCAAACCTATTCACCCATTTAGCATTCCATCAAGTAATTTAGAAATAAAGGACCAATTCCAAAAGCATTTGTCCACTATATACAACCCTTTCAACATCTTCAAATGATCACTAAGATCACAACTCTCCTCTACGTATGCTCAATCTACTCAAACATTAGCCTTGTACATAAAAACACCATGAACGAACAAACAATCAAATTCTAAGCATTTGTTTATATTAAATATGATTCATCAAACCTTCATAATCCATATAGATGGTCTTCATGTAGTCTATAACACTATTTAATAGTTATCTCATATTAAAACATTGAAATACCATTAAGAACAACTCTATTATCCTTCTTGGGTAACTTGCAGAGCATGAATGAACACACAGTAAACTTTGGAGATCAATAAATTTGAATGTATAAACATTTATACCTTCAAATAAATATTTTCAGATGAACCTTGAAGCTATCTACAACTTTGATTTTTATTGAAACATCAATTTTTTCATAGATCTAAAGTTATGGCTCAAAAACCAAGCACTGGTCTTTCCTTCATTAAATTCAAATATTTAAATCCAAATGGTCACAATTAAACTTTGGTCACTTAGAACACATCTCGTGCTCTTCACTTAGCTCACTCAACTCATACCATCGATATTATTTGAAATTAGCTTGAATTTTAACTCGTAGTGCTCCACTTTCTAAATGTTAAACCTTGAACATGTTGACCTCATCTCATGCTTTCTTGCAATCTTGACCACATACACATCATCGATCTTTACTGAGTAACCTGGTATTTATCTTGCAATGTTCACCATTAGATCTTGCTCATAACTCCTAAGATTACAACACATGGCACCTTTGTGTGCCTTTTAAGCACTTTACTGATAGTCCTTTGTGCTTGTGACACTTGGCAGTCTCACATGCATTTTTGACTCTTTGACTTGTCCTGCACTATTGATCTTCATCAATATGAACTGCTACTCATAGTTGATCTTCTATCAGATTAGTGAGCTTGTGACACTTGTCACTACCACATACACCATTTGACATGTTGGCTTCATAGGCACCATTGATCTCAATATGAATGATTAAGTGCTCACTATTGGATATTCTAGACCAATGACCTCAGACTTCAATGTGATTAATCTTGACAGTCTCTGGCCCATCACAATATGTAAGTGCAACTTTGAATATTTATATCTCAAGCTAGAAAACACTTTAGGAATCCAAAACTTTAGGGTACATTCTTAGAACTATAGACAATATCACCATGAAAACATTTTCCCATTGTTGTCTTTATAAGTACCTATAATAAATGCAAACTTGTTGGATCATATATGTCTAGATGATGTGTAGTGATAATGTGGCTAAGTATAGAAACTTAAATAACTTCTGTTTGAGAAGCCAACTTTACACCTGCATATCTTTAGCTATGCTCAACCTCATGACCTAAAATTTGAACCATATGATCTTAGGACTAATGTGATCACACCCATATGACCAACTCCCCTGAATCATCTATACATGGTAATGGTGACATTAGCAAATTGCTGACTCATATTTTTTTGCCACTAGACCCAAATTGTCTAGATGAAAAATATGAACTACAAGATAAAATCCACTCATGTACACAAGCATTAAAAGCATAGAAGACCTCTTATGTCACCTCTTACATAGCCTCAAATCACCATACTCATCCCTAAACATCCTTAACCATGCCAAAAATGAAGATCAACCAAGCCTACTTCAAGAATACTAGGATAAATACACTGCACACTTTGTCATTGATACTTAGAATATCAAGAAACTTCATCCACTCACCTGGACACATCCATGACATCACTGACAACTCTCCAACATACTTCCCTTTGGAACTTGAAAAGTCATTTATTTACTCATTTTTATTTTCTTTTTATTTGGGCAAATTCACAATATTAAATGAACTTTTCAATTTTGCATTTTACAAAACAATATTAATTCCAAAAGGAATTAATTTATCAAATGACCAAAGATGTATATTAATTAAATGACTTAAATTAAGATTAATTAATTATAAAATAATTAACATAATCCAGTCGATTAAGTTCCTATCAAGCCTACCATATCAAATTTGCAACTTATTCAATGTGGGTTAATCGAAAACATTGCCTTGTCTATTGGGCTATGGAGTCCCGTAAAATATTATGAAAAATAAGACAATATGTAAAAATGATGGGAAATGAAAAAAATGGTGTAGTGAACTTTAGATGGCCAAATTTCACTATAATAGTTGGCTCTGACTATAGAATTGCATTCCCTGGTAGAATGCATAACTCTAAGGGATGTTGGTGACCTGTGTCGCATACATCCTACTCAAGCTACCATGATTCGACCAAGTAACAATGAGTTTGCCTATCCCAATCATATGGGAATAAACACGAGCTACCAGACCAAATCCATGTGTGAAAATATATCTATTCCTCTATTGAAACACCCTATTTTGAAGACAATTTCCCCTTGATTTTGAAAATGAATTATGTACAAATTTGTATGTCTTCTTAATGGAAAACTTTGGAAATCAGCCACTATAATAACATATTGAAGTTTTGAATCACTATCTACACTCTATATTTATGAGCTTACACAAATATCAACACCAAACTTTCATGTATGCACCTTCTAAAGTTATTTTGTGGTTTCATTAGCATTTTTATTTAGATAATAGTGCCCACTCCAACCATGTCTACATATGGTTAAAAACTTATGCAAATTGCAATCTTGAATTTGTCAAAAAAATTCCTCTTTCATTCCACTAGATCCAATGAGCTCACCATGAATTCCAACTGTCCAATTTAATGGAAGCATTGCCAAGTGAGGTATGTGCCCATAAGTGTGCTTAAAACCAAGTAAGCCATGTAGTGTTTCCATCATTCACACAATCCCCCCACCATTGATACCAAGTGCAATAGGGCATAATCCTCAGATCAACTAGAAGATTCACCAAAAATCCTTATTTGGTTGCATCAAATATCCTAGTTGACTAGTACAACTTTAGAAGCTATTTTCTTTTCTCAAACATAAGTACACCATTAAAAATACACATGAACTATTTGAAAAAATGATTGAAGGGAACACGACCAATTTGCCTAATTATTGGCCCATCTTACTTAGCATGAGTTAGGATGAAGCTTAAAATTATTGTGGAATTTGATTTTACACCTATACACCTATCATTTGCATAGACAACATTAGTTGGGTAGCAGTCTTGAAAATTTAATCCCTCAAGTGGAAAAAAAACTATTTGGAAAAATGAATCAATAAAATTTGTCTTCACCTTGCAGGGTGTGTTTGTAATGAAATTACTTAGATGATTTGTAACAATATAATTATATATCACATAATTAATAGCAGAATAAACAGATCCATAACAATTATCAAAAGAGCAGAATAATTGAATATTATAATAGAACCACTTCAAAGGTGAAACATCAACAATAATGTAATAAGAACATAATATATAATATGATGATAAAAGTATAACCACTACATCCTATATACAATCTACTTAGCCAAGGATATTCCATAGGCCAATCATACTAAGAACATAGAGAAATGCAATAAGATAATACAAAGGTGTGTAAGCGACAAGTCAACCACACATATCCCTATATGCACTATAGGTTAAGGGAGTAGCATGCCCCTCCCCTTCAAAATAACATTGTCCTCAATGTTGAATCAAAATAGGATGTTTTTGTAGGAACACTTCATCCTCCCATGTTGCATCTTCAAAATGCAAGTTCTTCCATGTGATCAAATAATCCTTAATAGATTTGGTCTGTGGTTTCTTAGTGCACATGTGAAGGATCTCTTCAAGCTCAATAATGACTTGGAATTCTTCATCTAATTATAGTAACTTAGTCTGAGTGGAAACTCTATGTCTAATTACCTTCTTTAGGCAAGACACATGGAATATCGAATGTATGTGAGTGGATGGAGGTAATTTCAGCTTGTAAGCCACACTACCAATTTTTTACAATATCTAATAAGTGCCATAATAATTAGGTGATATTTTGTTATATTTTTATATTGTTTCAGAGACATCTTCTTATATGGTTGAAAATGCACTAATACCCAATCACCTATGACAAATTGTTGCTCACTGTGGTTTTGATCTACTTGTTGTTTCATTCTATTTTGTGTAATTAGCTCAATTATTGAATCATATCTTTCTCATAGATTGGTTTGAGCCTATTTTTTCAATTAAGTTGGTGAGTTTCAAATTCTAGTTGTTTACATTCTTGCATGAGTATAACCCCCATGCCATATCCCAATGTGTCACACTCTATAATAAAAGTTTTTGAAAAATCAGGAATACCTAAAACTAGAGTTATGCACATATTCATTTTCAACTATTCAAATGCCGTGGTAGTTGAATCAGTCCACTAGAAGGAGTCTTTATTCAACAAATAGGTGACTGGGGTTGTAATATTGCCATAATTTTTGACAAACCTATGATAGTGACCATTTAGGACCAAAAATCCTCCAAGGTTCTTGAGGGTCTTGGGAACCTGCCATCCCATCATCACTTGGATTTTTTAGGATCAAGTTTCACTCCTTCATGTGAAATAATATAACCCAAGTACTCCATCTCTTGGACACCAAAATCACATTTGTAAGGTTTGTCATAGAGTTGATGTTCTAGAATTGAAAGTACATGTTTCACATGATTCAAATGGTCTTCCCAATTTTTGTTGTAGATGAGGATATCACAAAAAACACTAATACAAACTTTCTCAAAAATGGCCTCAAAATGGTATTCATAAAACTATAAAATATAGATGGTGTATTTGTGAGGCCAAAAAGAATGGCCATAAATTCATAATGGCCTTAATGAGTTCTAAAAGTTGTTTTAGATATGTCCTCATCACAAATGCAAATCTGATGATACCCAATGCAAATGTATAACTTGGTAAAATAAACAACACTATGTAATTCATGTAATAAATCATCAATTACTAGAATATGAAACTTATCTTTAATGGTATACTTATTAAGTTCTCTATAGTCTAGGCACATCCTCTGGCTGCCATCCTTATTTCACACCATGACCATCGAGAAGGAATATTCACTTTGATTGTGTTAGATGATTCATGCCTCCAACATCTCTTGTGACATCTTTTCAATTTCACTCTTTTGGGCATATGAATACCTATAGGGTTTGATGTTAGGATGTATACTTCCTGGAATGAGCTTGATGGCATGATCATGTGCATGACTTGGAGGAAATCCTTTTGGCATGTAAACAAAAATAATAGAATGGTGATCTATCACCCTTTATAAATTAGGATGTGTAGACTCCTTGGTTGGTTGAACCTCTATGTAAAATAAACATGCCACAAATCCTTTTGCCTTTTTTCTAAGAATATTTATCATTTGATGGGAACTAACCAGTTGTTGAGATTTATCCTATAATCCATTTTATGAATTCAAAGAGCCAAACACAAAAATCAACAATACACAGAGAATTATTTTTATCACACAAATATTCATCTATGTTTCGATTCTAATTATAAAACAATACATGAGGTTACGTATTTATAGGAGCCTTATTCCTATATTTTATCCATTGATTTCTCTCACTTGAAATCCTAAGATTAAACAAATTCCTAAATATGATATATTGTTATAAATCTTTAACAATATATCTCAAAAATATATATTTTAACCTATATCATAATATTATTTATATAACAATATTTTGATTACCAAACTAACTAATTAACTATATTTACCTCTTGGTAAATATCAACCTGTAAATATGCAAACTTATTATTTACCTCTCCCAAATTCACACAATGTGAAATCTAATCCCAAGATTCCCCCCATAGTTTTTACATGGTACAATATATCTCTTTTTCTGATTGTAGCGTGCCACCTCCATGTGTTCATGATCTTCTATGCGTACATGTGCCATCACACATATCTTCCTTCACACTCATCTACAATTGGTTTTCTAGGTTAACCAATAACCTTACAAAATGGTTTTCATAAGTTCACCAATAACCTTACAAAATGTTTTTCTTAGGTTCACCAATAACCTTACAAAATGGTTTTCACAAGTTCACTAATAACCTTACAAAATGGTTTTCTTAGGTTCATCACTAACCTTAAAAAATGGTTTTCTTAGGTTTTCCACTAACCTTACAACATGGTTTTCATAGGTTTACCACTAACCTTTCACCATGATTGCTATAATGAGTTTTAGATCAAAATTCTCTAATGTAAATATACAAAAGGGATTACGTGGTAATATCATTCACAAGTGAACATGTACAATTATTCTTATTTTTCACACATGCTAAAAAATAGATATAACTACCACACCACATTGAATGTCACCACATCATTGGTGTAAACCCATCATTGGTGACTAACGAGAGGTCCTTGAAATACCTCCTTCCTCCATGTATACTCCAGCCTCAAGTATGTCACTGCTTAATCAGTTGATGAAGTCAAAAAGAGCTCTGATGGTTTCAACATGTTTGGTATTGATTGCTTCCATCGAAATTGGAACCCCCTTCATAACTTAGATGTTAGGTATAGCAATAGTGCATCCATACAACAAAATATTGAATTTTAATGACTGACTCACATAAAGGACCTTTAAAAATGATGACACACTTGACACATTTAGAAATCGACAATTTTGACATCTTTTTTAAATATTTGACATGGATGGTAAAGTAAAAACACATAAAAGACTTTTGACAAATTTTTGACAAAGGACCCTTGAATTAACCTTTTAATAAAATTATAATGAGACTCAACACCATAATATATACTTAAAGATGAATTAAAATATATAAAACTATATATTTGACAAGATTATAATGTAACATGACTATTTCTAAAAATAATAAAAAAGGACTATCGACTCATTAAAGTCGTTTAAATAAAATGTATAAAGACTCATGAAATTGAATTGCATAAACCAAAGAAATAACTTAAACCTGACAACTTAATGACCAATCGACTAGGAATAAACTTTGTAAATAAACCCTGACCTAACTTTATTTTTGATTTGACTCAAATTAATATCAAAGACTGTCATAAGGGAATGATCTAAGTGTATGGGCCACATGCATTATTCACGATTCAAATGAATGATAGGTGGATTGGTGAACTAGATCTACTGCTACACACATCATAACAATGTGTTGATAAACAAAAAATAGCTATCTCAAATGCTATAATCCATATGTGGATCCACATATGTAAAGGTGTGAACAAAACTGATACACAATAGATTTGAAATGTTAATCCTGCATTATCTGATTAGAGTGGGTGATGCTAGACACAGGTGATGAGGAATTGAATCTCTGTGATTTGTAATGAAACATTAGGTATTTAAAATCAATGACTATACACTAGTTTGCAGAGAACATTACAACAAAAATATTCCTTTAAATCCTTCATAATCATATTGTAATTGTAATCAGTGCCTAGGCTCTATACAATGATTATATACTTCTTGGTGTTGCATTAATAAATGCGAATATGAACATACTCCACCCTACTAGAATATTTACATTAAAATCTTTTGATTTATTCATGCTCTTATCACTTTATTCTGATGTGCTACACTCTGAACTAGAGACAGTGATTTCCATGGATCTTGCAGACACCCGCTCAATACAACTATAAATTCATATGTTCATAATTAAAGTCTAGTCTATTCAATACTTCAAAGGTGCTTCAAAATACTCTCATCTTGAATAGACCTCAAGACTCCATAACTAGGGCAAACTTAATGCTACTTTGATACCACTGTTATGAATTCAAAGAGATGAACACAAAAATCAACAATGCACAAAGAGAATTATTTTAATCACATAAATATTTAGCTATGTTCTGATTCTAATTATAAAACAATACGTGAGGTTACATATTTATAGGAACCTTATTCCTATATTTTCTCCATTGATTTCTCTCACTTGAAATCCTAAGATTAAACAAACTCATAAATATGATATATTGTTATAACTCTTTAACAATATATCTCAATAATATATATTCCAATTTATATCATAATATCGTTTATATAAAAATATTCTAATTAACAAACTTACTAATTAACTATATTTATCTCTCGATAAATATCAACCTATAAATACTCAAACTTACTATTTACCTCTCCAAAATTCAGACAATGTGAAAACAAATACTGACAATCCACTCAATTTAAAGGTCCTACCTTCTAAATAGAACCTCGTGAATAGTTCTTGTAAATTCATCTCAATAGTGCCCAAAGTGGTGAACCACTGCACTCCCAAATATAATGTTAGCTCCTATCATGGGAATAGAAAACATAGGGGAATCTAGAAGGTAGTCTCCATTAGTAAGCTTAATGCTATGACATTTTCTAGAACAATTGGCTATACCACCATTTGCAATCATGACCTAAAATTTTACAGTTGGGTAAATGAAACAATTAAAACAAGTAGCTAACTTACCATTGATGAATTTATGTGTACTCATAGATTCAATTAACACAGTCACCTTTTGTTTCTTCAAGAACCCACAACCTTAAGAGTTTAAAGATTACTAATGCGTAAAAGTGCATGGTAGGAAATAGTAGGTTGAGAATCTTCATATTCATCCTCAGGTTCTTCCAAACCTACACCTGAAGCCCCATCATCTTCTTCCTCCTCATTGGTACCTTCAATGTGAAATAACTTATTTTCAATAATTGATGTCCTTTGCTCCATTTACTATTGCATCCAAAACACAAACCTTTTACATGCTTTTTTTTAACTTGTTGAGGTGTCAATCTGGTAGGTTGTGGAAATGATGATATTGGGAAGGTGCATTCATATGCATTAATGAAAGGTATTCATTTGATCAACTCTTTTTCCTCAGCTAGATGTGTGCTTGGTATGGATTTAGATACATTAATGGGATGAAACATGCGAGCCTCTAATTAGATGCTATATTTGAGGCCACCTAAAAATAGGCCAGTCAAAATTTTCTCAGTGATGTCTACCACCCATAAGTAGAGATTCTAAAACTGATGAATGTACTCTTTTACCACCCCAAGTTGGTGAAACTTGGCTAGTTGGTTGAATTAGTTTTCTGAGACATTATTACAATAGTGGAGATACAACTCTTCAAAAAATATAGACCAGGAAACCAACATACCCTTATTTTTCTTTTGAGCACATAACCAGTGATACCAAACAAATTGCCAAGATTCCAGATATAAAAAGGCCATGACCACCTTTTGTGAATAGGGAGTCTAATGTAGCTGAAATAAATTTTCAATTTGATTAATCCATATGAGTCAATCATTACCATTAAAATTACTTAGGTCCACTTTTGGCAATAATATATTCATACCATGGTTGTCATTATGATTGTTTGGAGGAGAAGAACCAAATTGAAGTGGTGGAGGGTTATTTTGTAATTACTGAGTTGAAAAGTTAGACAATTTCCCAATAATATGTTGTAACTGATCCTATATGATATTCAGGTCCCCTCTTAGCCCTTCAATTGCATTAAAATCATCTATCTACATCATACCCTGTAACTTTGCCTTAATTTACTAAACTACCTCCAAAATACTTGGATCAAAAGTTTCTAACTCCATGTCATCTTTATGAGGAGTTTTAGGTGTTTTTTCCCCTTTTCATGACCAAAAGTGTTAACCCCTACCATGCACAAACTCTAGGAGGGTTGTGACCCAAAAAATTTATCAGTCTCACTAACATGAATCCAAAAACTACTAATGTACACAAGGGTGAAAAATTTCAGCCCAAAAAAGTGTATCGATACAATATACCATTATGATCATCTCATAGAGACAAATCCAACAATTGTTAATTTTCATAAGGGAAAAATATTTGACTTTTTTTTTATTTTTTTGTTAAAAAACTTGACGAAAAAAATTATGGTGATAAAAAAATTCAATTCATCCTAGATCATAAGTTATGTTTTTTTGGTCTTCTATTGCTCAATAAGCCAAACCCAAAAAAAATTACATCATAAAAACTTTCCCAAATTGAAGCTCTGATACCTTGGAATGAAATTACTTATATGATTCACAATAATAGAATTATATATCATATAATTAATAGTAAAATAAATAGATCCACAACAATAATTGCCAAACTAGCAGAATACTTGAATATTATGATTGAGCCACTTCAAAGGGGCAACTTCCACAATAATGAAATAAGAATAAATTTCACAATATGAGGACAAAATACTAACCACTACCTCCTATATATACTCAACTTAGCCAAGTTTATTCCATAGTCTGACTATACTTAGAACATAGAAAAATGCAAAAAGATAATATGAAGGTGTGTAAGCCACAAATCGGCCACACATATCCCTAGATACACTATAGGTTAAGGGTGTATCATGTGTCAATATCCTCTACATGTTGAAAACTAGGGGATTATTTCAAATGTTGTGGAATCTTCACCTATAAATTACATTATAACTTGAATTTACAAGTGGCATGTGAATTATTTGACAAAATGAGCTAAAGAAACTTGTGCCCAGTTTGCTAGTCATCGACCTATTTATCCTAGTATAGGCTAGGGGGATGCTTGACAAGGTTTATGAATTAAAATTATACTTTTTAGTTTAATTATTAAACATTCCATGAGGTTGTAGCTTCCAACTATGTTCCCAAAAGTTTCTTCCCCTCCTTGCAAAATCTGAAGATATCATTTTCAGATGATTTTCCATAAGCAAGAACATCAAATCCCATGAGTTATTTATTCTTCTCATTATATTTTCCCTCCATTCACAAGCCCAAGTTATCATCTTCATATTTATTTTTTCTTCTTGAGTAGGGACATAAAATAATGTGATTGATATAAATCCATGACCACCATCCTCAAAGTAAAGAATGGTTCAACCTTAATGTGTTGAGGTTGGATTTTCGTACCAAAATCCTTCAAACCAATGTTAGGTTTATGAAAACCTAAATTTCATCAACTTCAGCCATTGCTCTCTTATTTTAAATGATATACATAGTTAAGTTTTCAAGGAAAAACTAGTCACCAACTTCATCTCTTATGTTGGTTGATCCTTAAGTAGATTCAACAAGGCATGATAAGTAGACATTGCATCTATTATCCATTTGAGTCCCTCATTTTGGAAAATATCCCCCAATACAAGAGTTACTAATAGTATTTCTTGTTGAATCTATGGGGTCAACCAAATACTAAGATAATATAAAAATGTTGACTTTTTAGCTTACGAGTCTTTTATTTTCATATTGTTAAAATAGGTTTCTAGTAGTCTTGTTGTTATCTCCTCACACTAATAACAATAGTGAAGTTATAAGAAATCCTCTATGGTACCAATTTATTCCATGAATTTAACAATGGATGCATCATTACTCTTCAGAATAATAAGGGCAGTCATTGCCCCTATAACTATGACTTATGAACTAAAGTGAAGCATTCTTACTAAGACAACAATAGGTACATCTAAATAATACTTGGGGCTAAATTGTAAAATACTTGAGAACACAAAAGTTGTAGATTCCAAAAGGGATTGAGGTAGCAGAGGGTCAAGTTGTAGAATAACCTTTTATAACTCAAAAAAACCAACTTCCATAATCATATTTTTCCAATTTAATGAAACACTTAAAAACTCTGAGCACTCTTTGTTACAAACTATCAATGTTAAAACCTAAAACCTAAACTAGAGGGCCTATTATGTATTGATTTAACATGTTCCTCTATAAGCATCTCTTTTACAATGCTACTGGTCTTTTTAGTATCTGAAGTAGTTTTTCCATAATAACAAAAAGGGAGTCTGGTGCCTCTTGGAGAATCTTCAGTATGTTTTTAACCACCCTGGCTTGGATGATATCAATATTTTAATTAATTCAATCATTTATCAACCTTGTCATGGATTTTAGTACATCCTCATGAATATTCTAATTCCTACCAAATATAAATTTGACAATCAAAGCAAAAACACCATTTGTAGTAATGCTATGTGCCAGTTCTTCAATTTATGAGGACCATGAACTATTGCATGTTGGATCATAATATACTCAGTCAGGTGAATAGACATAAGAGGTTCAACACATCTAGAAGAAACTAACATAAATCCATTACTTTAATATCCAAAATAAACACAACACAATTCTGCAACCTCTTGTTTCAGTTCCACTGAGCAATTTTATGAAATGCTACATATCACATCCACTATATTGGTTTCAATGTTAACCACTATGAGTACTCTTGAATTTTTTTCATTATGAAATAGAAACCTGATCAATACAAAAATTGTGGCACACTCTTCCTTTTTTGAGCTAGAGATAATGATTTAAAAAAGTGGCTAGACAACCTACCTAGCTGTGCTTATCCATTGTAAATGACATCTTTTCAAATTGTCCTCTTTGAGTACCACACATTACTAGCCAAATTTTCATTTATTTTGGTACAATTGAACAATGATCAGCTAAACATTTAAATATTGACCTCATACAAGGAATGAAAAATAAGTTCCTAAAGGAAAAACTTCTCAACAATAAAGGATGTCTTGATATAACTTTACTGCTCATATAGATTATGTAATGCCAACTAAATGACCACTAATAGCCATATCATGCTACAAATTATATAGGGGAATAATATTCACCCTCAAAAACTCAAATTCTTTAAAATAAACAATATTTCATCAAAGATCACAAACACCCAAACACCTTGATGGCTCAAGAAACAAATGCATGGAGAAAGTGGAAACCACCATAGTGAACAAGCTGGGTTTTATTGAAAATACACACACATAGTAGAAAAATGGAAGGGGAAAATAATACAAGCCAAAATTATGCAGAAAGGGAAACCATTTACAATAGAACAAAAACAAATCAAGAATAAATAAATCCACTTACCAATTGGGAAAAATATGAGCATTTATGGATCAAAATTTGGCATTGTAAGAACATCAAGTGCAAAGACAATATTAAGGAATATAACTTATTTTTAATTGATTCAATGGGGAAGATATTAGGAATGGAGGGAAAAATAAACATGGATTTAAATACATGACCTTGCACAACTAGAATGTAAAAAATATTCACATTTTGCTAATAAATGTAAGAAGTTTGATTTGATTTGAAACTTAAAACACAAACAAAGTGAGACATATCTCTAAAAACTTCATCTATTGGTTACTCTTGTGATTCTTCAACCATGAGTGGATGAATTGAATCTCCCATATGCACCTCCACATGTGAGTTAGGGATCAAAACCTCTTGGAACTCTAAATGGTTGGAAATTTCTTACAAATTACTTCTTATTTACACTTCAAAACCTATTATGAGCTCATGTTCAACCATAAGGCACACTTTTTCTTCACTGGTATGAATCCCACCACTTTCATGACTTATCTCATGCTCTTGAAAGGTGGCTGATTTTTCCTTTTTTATGCATTCTTTAGCTTGATTTGAATTTTTGCATGGGAAAATTTCTTTCTTTTTTACTTGTTAGGCTCTATAGAAGTATTTCAAAAACTACACTCCTTTTTTGTCATCAACAATATCTCAGATAGGATCTTAATTGAAATCCGATATGAAGAGAAAGACCTTTTTTATTTTATCATCATTTTCATAAACCCAATCAGTCCTAATTCAGGCTTATTAGAAACATTTATCTCTTTTAATTATTTATCCTCTTACCACCCAATATTTCGTAAGTATGCATACTTTTTTTTTAGCTAAAATATTTTCATACCTACAACTAAAATCAAACCATGGGTAGCACTATAAAAATTGGAAAATTAGAGGCATGGGCTATATTTTCTCATTTTTAGGCCTCTTTTCAATAGAGTCGTCAATCTTTGCTTTCATGGGGGAGATTTATTTCAAATTTTAGGAATTAAAAGGCACTTTTTCAATCCCCAACAGAATCACCAAAAACTGTTGGTGGAAAATAGGCACTTTTTTATTTCTTGATTTATGACTTACCCAATGTGAAGTGACATCAATTCACTAATAGTTCAAGAAATTACTGTAAAGAATGGTGATTCTCTTCTAAAATTGAGAGGGTAAATTCCCTCATTGGATATAAGTATTTTGGGGGTTTTTATGTACTTTTCACTAAAAAGCATGAAAGGAAACAAAATAGAAAATAAAAAGGGAAAATGGGAGAAACCCATAGCAGGATAAACGCTGAGAACCACCAGGATAACTCAAGACTAAATAACAAAAATAAAATTCCTTCCTCTTACATAAGAATGAATATATAAGAAACAAGAGTTTTAGGAACAAAAGGGCATGCCTAGAAGCACACATTCTACTCACAAACCCAATTTTACACACTTGGTATGAAGTTTCATTAAG
Source organism: Torreya grandis (assembly GCA_037957365.1). Lineage (NCBI taxonomy): Eukaryota > Viridiplantae > Streptophyta > Pinopsida > Cupressales > Taxaceae > Torreya > Torreya grandis. Next base: position 1,445,431 of record JARHVA010002626.1, read on the forward strand.
ATCAAACATGAATAAACTCATGGACATCAAGGAAGCTCATACATGGGGTCTCTCAACATTAAGTTTGAGAAACACTTATGTTTGGAAACACCATTGTTGCACATGATCAAATAAATACACAATTTTAATGGAGTCCTTATTCATAGATAGGAAACATGAATTCATAAACAAATGGAATTAAAATCTACAAACACCCCAAAAGAGTCTCACCCATTTGATTGCATTTCATTGCTCTAAATTGGAAATAACATGGCTCCACACAGAGTTGCAACTTGTTCTCTCTCTAAGAGTTTGAGAAAAAGAAAAATAACCTCTACAAAATCCATATTTTACCCTTTGGTACAATACTTCCCTTTGGAAGTTAAAAAGTCATTTTTTTCCCATTATTATTTTTTATTTGGGCAAATTCAAAATATTAAATAAACTTTTCAATTTTATATTTTAGAAAATAATATTAATTCCAAAAAGAATTAATCTATCAAATGACCAAAGATGTATAGTTATTTAATGACTTAAATTAACATTAATTAATTATAAAATAATTAATAAAATAATCAAGTCAATTAATTTCTTGTCGAGCCCACCATATTAAATTTGCAACTTATTTATGTGGGCTAATAAAAAATGTTGCCTTGTCTATTTGGATATGGATTCCAATAAAATATTACAAAAAATAAGACAATATGTAAAAATGATGGGAAATGAATAAAATGGTGTAGTGAAATTTGGATGACCATATTTCACTACAACACATATACATGTACTCTTTCTTCGCTCTTTACCTTTTAGAAATTTTAATTTTTAGGCTTTCCGATTTTATATATGGACATTAACTACTACATGTGTTTTTTTTGATTCTACCATGGAGTATCTTGCACAAATCAAAATCCAAGTCACAAGACAAAGCGTGACTACACAAAAAGGTTTTATTCTTTCCTCTACTCTAGTAATTTCATTACTAGAATAAAGGGGGGGATGTAAACACCCAAATTTGGTACAAACATGTCCTTTATGTCATTTTTGGCAATTTTGTACCAATAGACTATTGACAATTAACAAGGTATTTATTGGCACATGTTACTTGTGTACTTCTTTATTCTAGTCTGTGAGTTTGTCTATTGGTCATTCATCTTGACATTTTATCAAGGGGATCCCCAATTTTGGTCCTTTATTCTTTTGGACAAGTCCATGATATCTAGATAAGATTGTGAAGTGCAAACTTGTCCAAGCATAATTTTTGGAACTTATTTCAAGTCGCGTTTCTTTGAATTCTTATTTTTATCTATTGGATCTTATCTTGAGTTATATTTTGTGCACCAATAAGTCCCAAATTCAAAATCAATACATCTATAAGTACAAGACTTATCTAAGGAATTAAGGATGGTTTCCTTACTCTCGAAAGATATTCAAATATTTTTGTGTCCAATTTATATATTTGTTAAAGCTAGTTTAAATATTTTAAAAGGCTAAATTACCTTTTACATGCTTGCGCCAATGGTAAATAGGAGAAAGAGAATCTATTTACATTCACTATTTCACACATACATGTAACTAGGAAAACTACATTCGAGTTTCAACCCTCTTTAAAGTATTGAAATTGTAGTGCAATGCTTAGTCATTCAATGAGGATTGGCCAAGGTCATTTCAACTCAATCCATTTTTCTTGACAACCCTTCTCCCCCAATTTGATTTTGATTTGGTATGTGTTTAAGAAATTAGGGTTTTATCATGTAGTTATTTTGCATGACATGCTCGATTTGAAAGTGTGTCAACAACCCTAATTAAAATAGGTGCAAGTAGTGCAGTCATCAAATCTTCATCACAATCAATAGGGATAAGTCTATAGTAAATAGTCTCAAGTAGTCTACGTTATTATCCACTTAAAATAATCAAATCCATAAATGTTCTTAAATTTTGCCTTTGATCTATCATTTCTATAATTTGGTTTGTTTTTGTATTTACTTTTTAGTGAGTAAATTGGGACAAATTTATAATCAATAGACAAGAATGATTATGCTACTTTCCAGTCACATCAAACCTATCCAGAAATAAATTTTGATTTTGTTTTTAAACTCGAGTATGCACAACCACCTCTCTTACTAATTTTCACTTTCAGACACTCAAAATAATCAACTAAAATCTCAGTTTCAGCTTGTTAGGGTGTGGAGCTAAAAGCTTCACCAAGGAGCATACTAAAACAGGTTCGGGTCTACACAGACGCCGGCGTCAGTCAGGAGTGACCGACGTCGGTCAGTAGCAGTTGCAGAGGCGCCGACGTCGGCAATAAGGTCGGCCGGCGACGGTCACAGGCGAACAGGCAGGAACCGACGTCGGTTACCTGTGTGTCCAGAAAGCGATTTCCGAGGACAGAAGCGAGTGTTTGCATGATGAGTTTGAGTTGTAGTCTCAAGCTCACGTCTCTATTATTAGCAATATTATTTTTAGAGCTCTTGTTCAAGAGGCTTAACTATTTGTTGTAAGAACATGCTCAAGTTTCCTATTTCTATATGTAGGGAAGATCTTCTTAGTTTAGAATTGTAAGAGAAGTGTGTAAAACTGTAATAGTAGAACATTGTGAATGTTTGAAGGACAGTACAGAGTTGCATCAATCCAGGTTGTTGGATTTGAGTGTACTTGAGAGAGAGCTCTTGAGGAATAGAGATCTAGTGAGAGATCTTGTGTGCATCTGAGAGAGGTGTGGAAGAACGAAGTTTCTTCATTGTATTCCTATTGTAAAGAGTTTCAATACAAGTTTTCAGGGTGTTTTCTTGTATATCTTGTTCTATGCTATTTATCATTTCAGTTACTTATCTATCTGATTTATTTCTGCATTTATTGCTTTCACAAGTGTAATCTATTATTGGTTTGATCCCCCAACAAGTGGTATCAGAGCCTTGGTTACAGGTTACAGGTTACAGATTACAGGTTGCTCACAGGGGTTTTTGCAGGGATTTCTGTTTGAGTGGGAGAAGCAATGGCAGAAGAAAGTAAGCTGAGAATGGAAAAGTTTAATGGCAAGAACTACCAACATTGGAGAATGCAGATAGAGGACTATCTGTATCAGAAGGATCTCTACTTACCGTTAGGTGGGATAGCAAAGAAGCCAAAGGACATGGAGGATGAAGAATGGGAAGTTCTTGACAGAAAGGCTCTTGGGTCTATAAGACTGAGTTTGGCCTCCACTGTGATATCTAATTTGTCACAGGCAAAAACAACGGTAGAGTTGATGACCACGTTAGCAAATATGTATGAAAAACCCTCAGCTTCAAATAAGGTATATCTTATGAAGCAGTTATTTAATTTGCATATGAATGAAGGTGGATTTGTTTCTACTCATCTGAATGATTTCAATGGAATTGTTAATCAGTTAAGTTCTGTCAATATTGTATTTGAAGATGAAATAAAAGCTCTTTTGATATTATGTTCTTTGCCTGAAAGCTGACATGGCTTAGTAATGGCAGTTTCTAATACTGCATCTGCATCAAATATTTTGAAAGTAGAGGATGTTGTTAGTGTTATCTTGAATGAGGAAATACGTAGGAAAAGCATAGAAGAGACATCTGGGAACGCTTTAAATTTTGAGAGCAGGGGAAGGCAAAAAGAGAAGAGAAAAAGGAGATCAAGATCTAAGTCTAAGGTGAGAGGAAGATCCAAATCCAGAAATGGCAGGAAGCCACAATGCTGGAACTGTGGAAAGATGGGGCACATAAGCAGAGATTGTTGGTCAAAGCCTAAGGAGGAAAACCAACACGAAGGAAAGGAAGAAGCCAAGGTTGCAGGTATTGCACAAGATGCTTTAATTTTCTCTTTGCATAATAACATAGAATCTTGGGTATTAGATTCTGGTGCATCTTTCCATGCTACCCCTAACAGAGAGTATTTCAGTGACTATATCCATGGAGATTTTGGAATAGTGTACTTAGGGGATGATGAGCCTTGTAAGATTACTGGCAAAGGTAAAGTGCAGCTGAAGATGCAGAATGGCAACACATGGGTGTTGAGAGATGTGATGCATGTTCCTAGTTTGAAGAGAAATTTGATTTCTGTAGGTAAGCTAGGTGATGAGGGTTGTACAGTAACTCTCACAGCAGATTCTTGGAAGGTGACCAAGGGTGCACTAGTTATGGCCAGAGGTAAGAGAGAAGGGACTCTCTATTTGTGTAATTGTGTTACTAACAAATCTCCTTCAGTTTTATCTACTTCAGGGGTGGATTGTAAATTGTGGCACTCTAGGCTTGGCCACATGAGTGAGAAGGGGATGTCAATTCTTAAGTCTAAAGGTATGCTTTCAGATTTGAAAAGTATGGATCTAGAATTTTGTGAGCATTGTGTATTTGGAAAACAGAAAAGGGTTAGTTTTCTCAAGACTGGGTCTACTAAGAAAAGGCAGAAGTTACAGCTTGTTCACACAGACGTGTGGGGACCGGCTCAGGTAGCCTCTATTGGCGGATCACGGTACTATGTTACATTCATAGATGACGCCACAAGAAAGGTATGGATCTACTGTATTAAAAAGAAATCTGATGTTTTTGAGACTTTTAAGTTTTGGAAGGCTATGGTTGAGAATGAAACAGGCAGAAAGCTAAAGTGCCTGAGATCTGATAATGGCGGTGAGTTCTACAGTCTTAAGTTCAAATTGTATTATTATACACACAAAATCCGTAGGCAAAGGACGGTTCCAAGGACACCTCAGCAGAATGGTATTGCTGAAAGGATGAATAGAACTATCATGGAGCGTGCAAGATGTATGAGATTGCATGCAGGGTTGCCCTTAGAGTTTTGGGCAGAAGCAGTTGACACCGCAGTGTACCTTATTAACAGAGGACCCTCTACAGCTCTAGATGGTGGAATTCCAGAAGAGGCATGGACAGGTAAAAAGGTAGATCTCTCATATCTCAAAGTTTTTGGTAGTGAAGCCTTTGTGCATATAGATAAGGAAAATAGAAAGAAGCTTGATCCTAAGTCTATGAGGTGCACGTTTATAGGCTATGGCTCAGATGATTTTGGTTTCAGATTTTGGAATCTAGGAACTAACAAGGTAATCAAGAGTCGTGATATTGTTTTCAATGAAAGAGTGATGTACAGTGATCAGATAAGGAAGCTGGATCAATCTGGGCAGAGCAATGGTGAATTGGATGAAGTTATGGTCCAAAATGAGCTCGTGGGAAAAAGAAATAATCACTTGCAGGAAAACACAGAGACCGACGTCGACAGGTTAGGAACCGGCATCGACAGTACAGAAACTGATGTCGGTCATACAGAGACCGATGTCGGCAGACTAGGCACCGACGTCAGCCAGGAAGAACCAGCGTCAGCCAGTAACAGGTCTGCAGGTGGCCGAGGTCGGTCACTGTCAGAAAATTTGGGTGGACAGCGTGTTGAGAATGAGTCCAAGACACCCATCAGGAGGTCTGAAAGGGTAAGTAAGCCTCCAATTAGATATTCTCCTTCCTTATATTATTTATTACTAACCGATGGTGGAGAACCAGAGAGTTTTGAAGAAGCATTACAGGTGGAGTCCAGGAGTAAGTGGGAGCGTGGCATGGTTGAGGAGATGGAGTCCTTAAGAGAGAACCAAACATGGGATTTGGTTGAATTGCCAGCTGGTAAGAGAACACTGAAGAACAGATGGACCTACAGGTTGAAGGAAAGTGAGGATGGTCAGATGCGATATAAGGCCAGATTAGTGGTAAAAGGATTTGCACAAAAGCCAGGTATTGACTTTGGTGAGATTTTTTCTCCGGTTGTTAAAATGACTTCAATAAGGGTTGTATTGTCTTTGGTTGCTTTTGAGGATTTGCATCTCGAGCAGCTAGATGTTAAGACAACGTTTCTTCATGGAGATTTGGATGAGGAAATCTATATGGAATAGCCAGAAGGATTTGAGGTCAAGGGTAAGGAGAAGTTTGTGTGCAGGTTAAAGAAAAGCTTGTATGGCCTCAAGCAAGCTCCAAGGCAATGGTACTTGAAATTTGACAGGTTTATGACTGAGCATGGCTACAGTAGGTGTCAATCAGACCATTGTGTGTATTTCAAGAGATTTGATAACGGTAGATATATTATTCTATTGTTGTATGTAGATGACATGCTGGTTGCAGGGTCTCACATGCAGGATATCTCAGAGCTTAAAGAGAAGTTAGCTCAAACGTTTGATATAAAGGATTTGGGAGCAGCTAAGAAAATCCTTGGCATGAGCATTAAGAGAGACAGGAAAAATCACAGGTTGATATTGTCTCAAGAAGATTATGTGAATAAGGTGTTGGAGAGGTTTAATATGCAGGATGCAAAATCGGTAAGTACACCTATGGCTGGACATTTTAAGTTAAGTAAAGAACAATGTCCCAATTCACATGATGAGGTAGAGTACATGAGTAAGGTTCCATATTCTTCCGCAGTAGGGAGTTTGATGTATGCAATGGTGTGTACTAGACCAGATATTGCCCAAGCAGTGGGAGTAGTAAGTAAGTATATGGCCAATCTAGGTAAGGAACATTGGAAAGCGATTCAATGGATCCTTAGATATCTGAGAGGAACCAGCAATAGGCACTTATGCTATGGAGGTTCAGATACTTCTCTACATGGCTATGTAGATTCAGATATGGCAGGGGATTTGGATGGCAGGAGGAGCACTACAGGTTATGTTTTTACTGTAGGTGGAACAGCGGTTAGTTGGATATCTAAGTTGCAGAAGGTTGTTGCCTTGTCAACTACAGAATCAGAGTATATTGCAGCTACAGAAGCTAGCAAGGAGATGATATGGATGACACGGTTCATGGAAGAGCTTGGAAGAGAGCATGGGAGTTGCAGATTGTATAGTGACAGTCAGAGTGCAATCCATTTGGCCAAGAATTTGGCCTTTCATTCAAGAACCAAGCACATACAACTAAGGTACCACTTCATACGGCAGGTATTGGAAGATGGTGAGTTGAAGCTGGAGAAAATTCATACAGACAAGAATCCTGCTGATATGCTAACAAAGCTGGTTACGAAGGAGAAGTTGAATCTCCATTCAACTTCTATTGGTCTTCATGATTGAGTTGAAGATGGAGGAGCTAGAAGATGTTGCTGTACAGGTTGGTGCAGCTGGTTTATCTCCAAGTGGGAGATTGTTAGGGTGTGGGGCTAAAAGCTTCACCAAGGAGCATACTAAAACAGGTTCGGGTCTACACAGACGCCGGCGTCGGTCAGGAGCGACCGACGTCGGTCAGTAGCAGTTGCAGAGGCGCCGACGTCGGCAATAAGGTCGGCCGACGACAGTCACAGGCGAACAGGCAGGAACCGACGTCGGTTACCTGTGTGTCCAGAAAGCGATTTTCGAGGACAGAAGTGAGTGTTTGCATGATGAGTTTGAGTTGTAGTCTCAAGCTCGCGTCTCTATTATTAGCAATATTATTTTTAGAGCTCTTGTTCAAGAGGCTTAACTGTTTGTTGTAAGAGCATGCTCAAGTTTCCTATTTCTATATGTAGGGAAGATCTTCTTAGCTTAGAATTGTAAGAGAAGTGTGTAGAACTGTAATAGTAGAACATTGTGAATGTTTGAAGGACAGTACAGAGTTGCATCAATCCAGGTTGTTGGATTTGAGTGTACTTGAGAGAGAGCTCTTGAGGAATAGAGATCTAGTGAGAGATCTTGTGTGCATCTGAGAGAGGTGTGGAAGAACGAAGTTTCTTCATTGTATTCCTATTGTAAAGAGTTTCAATACAAGTTTTCAGGGTGTTTTCTTGTATATCTTATTTTGTGCTATTTATCATTTCAGTTACTTATCTATCTGATTTATTTCAGTGTTTATTGCTTTCACAAGTGTAATCTATTATTGGTTTGATCCCCCAACACAGCTAAGTTGTTTTCTTCCTATTATTTTCCAAAACTAAAAATTTCTATATTTAGTAATTTGTCAAAATCAAATTTATTTACTATCCTACATCTTTAGAATTTTGATGTTCTCTAGATTTACACCTATATAATCATACAACATTTTATGTTTATCAAAAATAGGGTAAAACACCTCCCTAAGTTGTACTTAAGGGAGGGTTTTGGTGTAATGTGTCATGCACCTTTTATCAGGTTAACTTAAGATAATGTACTATTGTAAAGTTAAATAAGTACACCATAATGCATAATTTACAAGGTTTAAAATAGGATAAGTACCAACCTTTATGTTAGCTAATAGTTTTTCACCTCTTCATGAGCTAATCACATTTTCCTATTATTTGGTCAATAAGAAAAAAAAGCTTACTCTTGTTCAAGATATATATATCCTCTTCCTCTATGATCACTGAAATTAGACACCTAAATTTAGTACAAGATCCTTATTCCCACTATTTTATTCTTAATTTGTCTTATTTGGCAAATTGTACATATTGGTATGTTTTTATTTTACCTTATTTTGGATTAATGTACCTTAAAAAATAGAAAATTTAAATATTTAGATTAGATATGATATGTTTAAATTAATCAAATATAATTGCTATAAACAAATATTCAATTACACTTTATTACTTATAGAAAGTGTTAAAAAGATTAGGGTAATTATCTTATTTTGGGATTGTGCAGGACTGAGACTTTGTGTAGGTGGTAGAAAAGACTAAAACTAGATCTAGGTCACTCAACTTTGAAAACCAACGGTTTGGACCTTCTTGGATGAACCTAGAAGCAAATAGAGAATGTAAAACTTAACCTGTCTTAGTTACTTTAGACTTGACTAGGGCATGTTCCTTGTGATTGATTTATGATTTGATAGATTTATGGTAGTCATTATCAATGTGTAAGTGATGTGTGTATGTTGATATGTATGTATGCATATGTATATATGTATGTATGTATCTATACATACATACATACATGTATGTATGTAATATTATATATGTGTGTGTGTGTATGTATGAATTTAATATAATATATATATTACATATATACATATATACACATATACACATATACATATATGTATGTATATAAGTAATATATATATTAAATTACACACATATAATATATTACATACATATAATATATTACATACATATATATTACATTACATACATACAATATATATGCATGTATGTATGTAAGTAATATATATATTATATATGTAATATAATATATATATTACATTATGTTATATTACATACATACATACAATATATACATATATATGTATGTAATATAAATAAAATATGTAATATAATATATATATTACATACATACATATATATGTGTGTGTATGTATGTATGTAGTATATATTATATGTATGTTACATGTATGTATGTATGTAGTATATATATTATATTACATATATGCATGCGTGTATTTTACTTACATACGTACGTACATACATATATTACATACATACATATATGTATGTATGTATGTATGTAATATACATAATATTGTATGTATGTAATGTATATATACAATTGCATACATATAATATATATACATCATATACATACAATGTTATATATATTATGTATATATGTAAATAATATATAATATTATATACATACAATATATACATATATATATAATATAATATATATGTATGTAATATAATATATATATTACATACATACATACATATGTATATGTATTTGTGTGTGTGGTGTTTGTTTTATTATTAGCCTAATTCAAGTAATTCATCTTATATCAACATATGTAATAAAGGTCATGTCAATTGATTTGAGGGAAATAATAACATATGGATGATAAATCAACATTTAATTATCAAAGGTTAAGCCTAGATCCAAACATCAAATGTCATTCCTCCTACTTCAAGTTGAGGTTCATTATGTCATATCCTACATACTTCAAATGAAATTTTTCTTCTTGGTATCTCATCATTTTATTTGTGTCAAAGGAGAGTATTAAGTTGTATATAGTTGTATTGTCACTTATAGGGAAAGGGAGGTTCAAAACCCTCACTCAAATTATTCTATCCACACACTCACAAAATTACATGGAGGTCTAGTTTTAAGTATGTGGGATACATAGTTTGTAATGTCATTTTTGTAGTTTCCTTACTCCATAATTCTTTATTTATTTTAGAGTGTCTAGATAGATAAAAGAGAATAAAATACATTTTGCACATTATCCTTGGAAAAATAATGAATCAAAAGGTACAAAAACATCATAAAAGTGATAATGCATCAATGACAAAAAATAGTTTCATAAACCTTGTGTATGACACACTTGGAGATACATAGATAAATCCAAAAAACATGATTCTAAAAAGGATGGGTTTTCCTAGGATAAACCCATGCCTTACACATGTCTGGCCTATGAGAGGTTGCTAAGTCCTATATTTTAGGATAAGAATTCAGACAATCTACATGATCATTCTATAGGTCAAGAATCCTAGAACAGTAATCAGGTACTTTCAATGATGTGTGCTTATATCTATTTAACTGCAATTAGTTTATTCTTATTTTGAGTAAAACTATAAAACATCATGACACATTTCAGAGAATTTTGAGCCTCCTTTTTGTAAATCCTCCCTAAGTTATACTTAAGGGGGGCATTGGTGTACTATATTATGCACCTTATGTTAATTTTTTAATCTATTTTGAATTGAATGAATTAAACTAATAGATATAAACTATTGAAATGGATATACCACATAACATAGTAATATACAATAAAATACTAATTCAAAATATGTTAAAAATAGTAACTTCGATAAAGGTATATAAACCTTGCTTGGATATAAGCTTATGATGACTTATGTTGGTCCTTGAGGTTGTCTATTGACATAAAATTGATAAGGATGATCTATAAATCATGTCACACTTAAAATAAGTATTTTACAATGTATTAGGATGAGAGAACATTAGGAAGACAAGGACAACTTACAAACTTGTTATTTGTTTGCATTATTATCCATGTTAAATTTACAAATGAATTTTTAGGTTGGGTGTATGTAGCTGTCAGAGATGTATTGTTGATAATATGTGGGGACTCATTTGATGCACAAAATTCCTATAATAGTAAAACCTTAACTCCTACACATTAACTAAATAGGAGATTAAATGCAAAAATGGGGATGTAGTTTAAGGTGAACAGTTGAGTTACCCTTAGAAAACCTTGTATAAATTGAGTGATGCTTTCATAGCCCAAATGGGCCCCAGGATGATGTAGTTCTCCCTCCTAGAGTGAGTGTGTGATTTGTGATTATGCAATTGTATGAATATAGCTAAGATATTGATTGAAATGCTTGATAGTGGATGCCCTTGACATACAATAAAAGATATTCAGACTTGGCCTATGATTTTTAAAATGTAACAAAATTTAAATTGTAATAAATACTACTTTTTTTTCTCAATATATAGTATTTTTTGTAAGACTTGTCAAGTAGTGTATAAAGTGACTTTGATGGGATCTTATAATAGCACATTTAAAATATTTCAATCAACCAACTTTGATAAATCATCAAAGGGTTGACATAGAGCATTTCAAATTTTAAAAGTGACCATTGGAGAAATTTGGACAACGATGCACTAGGGGATAGGGTCGGCCTATGAACCTATTGCCTAATGTGGAATTATCCTCAAAGGTCAAAAAATATTGAAACTTGCCTAGAAAAAAGTATAAACAAAATATGGATGTTTACATGTTGTTTCAAGTGATTTCAAGAAAGTACATAGAGTAATGAAGCCTCTTATATAAATTATAAGTTAATGGAATGGTTAATAGGCCAAGCAATGGAAGGATATCAATATTAAACATTCTGAAACACTTGATCAAATTTTTGTGTCTATAGTTTCCTCTACTTTATTATAGTGATGCAATAAAATTAAAGTTCTGGAGTAAATTAAATGCAAACATAAGTGTGTATAAACACTTTGTATTTTGATGTTAAACTTGATCATGCAATATGCCTTATTGTGAAACCTACAACAATACCATTGAAAGTAGTTATTGTTCATTTTTGAAAATTGAAAATCTGAAACTTGAAATTTGAACTAAAAAAAATTATGCACCTTAAATAATATGAAATCTAATTTCCCTTTAAATTAATAATGGAGAAGTGAATGCTCCCTTGTTAGAGGATTTGGATTGAAAATAGGGTATTTTTAGCCTTGTTTAGTTCCTGACTAGAGAGAACAAACACTTTTGAGAGTGGTAAAAAGATGAATGGTAGGCCATTGGCTGTTGTTATATCATAACTAGACCAACTTATGGGTTTTTAAATTTTGTAAAAAATTGAGATTGATTAGGTCTAAATGAGTGAAGATTTTGAATGAGACCTGGATATGCTTTCACTTGTGAAGAGCACTCGAAGGAAGGATAAAGTGCTAATTGTCTAGTGTCACTAGACTCTAATAGGAAATAAAAATAAAAAGATTGAACAACTAGGTTCAAAAAAGTGTAGCCATAGACGTTGAGTGTCATAAGACTCTAATGTGGCCCACTTATCACTATATGAATCAAACTACTAAAGACATGACTATATTTACTTTTAAAACTTTACAACATTGAAACCTTTGAACTTTGAACCTGAGAAAATTTTGGACTCGAGAAATTTGAATCTTTCATGTAATAACTTGAACATGAATAAGTATCATGCCCCATGTACTATACTAAATTGAATGTCATTTGAACTTGTAACTATTTACAAACTCTAACTTGTAACTATTTTAAATTTATGACATGTAATTATTTGTAACTTGTAACTTATAACTTTAGGAATGAGTGCATGTCATATTCCCCCATAATCTAATTTTTTTGAGCCATATTGTACATATGAACACTATATTTGGTGAAAATATGATTTTTTTTGCTCACGAGGGCTTAAATTCTCAAGGTAATCCCACTATGATGCCCCCTTTTGAGATGAATGATGTATCTTGCAAGTCACTAATCTGAAAATAATTGTATAATATTTGAAAAATATAATTACATAGTAACATGTGAACATTTGAAAGGTATTACATCAAGGTATTTGATATAGCTTTGAATTATATTACTTTGAAATATGTAAGTAACATTTGAACATTTGAATCATATTATTAAATATATAATTGAATTGTATATAAAACATGTGTTGGATAGATATAACATTGTATATTCAATTGTAGGCACATAATGTCACAACATTTTCATAGAAAGTCATACATGAAGGTCCAAAGGCCACATATAAGGGACATGTGAATGTATCATAAACACACGAGGCTAAAGGTTATGTGTAAATAACATGATTATGCTAAGAAAAACATGAATATGTTGTACATACAAGGTCAAGGATGACACATAATAAATAAGAAAGTCACAATTTTATCATGTAGTTGAGTACTATAAAAAAAAAAAAAACATATAGAAAATAAGACTATTTTAAGTCAATCATATGTATCAAAGTCATTTTCAACAAATAAACTATTCATGTAACACAATTTAGAGTATGAGTGAATATTAAAAAGATTATATGATATGTATCCCAACATGGGATAAAGGTTGTGGATTGATACAACATGTTTGAAGTGTTCATAGAGAATGAAGAGATTCCCCCAACTTTGCAAGGTTATTAGGTAAAAAGAAGCCTGACATCAAAAAACAATGTAATAGTATGTCCTATATCACACTCAAAATATCTCATGAAAATCAATTTATTTATGACAAGTTGGAATATGTTAGATAATTAACATGAAATAAGTAAAGAATGTAAATAAGTATGTTAGCAATATTACAAAATGCTTTAAGGTCCCAATTTTGAATTTTGTGAAAATATTTTGATTTTTTTGTATTTTTAAAATATATGAATGTTTTCCCCATATTTTAAGTTTTTATAATTTTTCAAATTTCACAAAGTGGAGTTGAAAACAATTGGAAAGGTACCAAGAAGCAAGGATTCAAAATTAGTAGTAATGTGAGGGATTCAAATAATCTACGATAAAAGGCTAGAGCATAGTGTGGCAAGAAGGATTGCAAGTGATATCCTCCCAATGTATGTGTATTTGAATCATATAATTGTAGCCTAATATATCGATATAGATAATAATACATGTGCCCTCAATGGGCAAGAGACTATGTATGTTCATATAGTATGTAAAAGTAGGGATATGTAAACATGTGTTTTATCAAATTTGGTAACTAGGAGATATAATATCCTAATTAGACAAACTAATGTGTAATATTAGACTAATAAAAATATATAATAAATGGCATAAGTGATTTGGAAATTACTAAAATTGGAAACTTACTAAATATGGAAAGTGTAAGAGAGAAATCTATACTTAGCTGGAAAATTGAGATGTGAGCTATTTTGGGATCTAAGATAGAGAGATAGACTATGTTGATACTTCATGAACAAGAAAAAAGAGTTGGTAGGGTCCCCAAATAGGAGCATTGTTATTGGACAAGGTATTGATGAATTTTAGTCCTTAAGAACATTGTTGTCCAACAGTGAACATGGATCTAAGATAACTAAGTTTTATGTGCCTTCACTTGCCTACTCTATGGACTATGTAATAGCTTTCAATTTTATTTGGTGACCATTATGTAACTAATTTTCCATTTAAATCCCTATCTCAATAAGTAAGAAAACCCATGAAAATCATTGAGTAAAAAAGGGGTGAGTGGTTGAAGTTAGGTGTGACCTAAACACCACTTGTGTTGAGCACTGCCTACATACCAATACTCTGAAGAGGGATAAAATTTCATGTAGTTATCATATGCTACAATGGTGTGTGTAAAACTAGTGCAAAATTCTATATATCAGTGCAATCCTGATTTGATTAAGTGATTCAATCATGACTTGTGACCTTCGAGGTGTTTTAAACTTTACAACAGGGCTACTAGGGTTGTATATAATCAAAATTAGGAGAAATAAGGAATTTAATCTCAATGTGCAATTAGAATTCTTGTTATTTTATGTGGAAGCCTCCTTGTATGTAAAATGGTTTGAAATGTGTTTATACAGTGGTATTTTTGGAATTTCTTTGGATAGGGCTCACTAAAACTTATGGGTTAACCTTATCACAACTTTGAACTTCAAAAAATAATCGTTAGTTGGTGGGAGAACAACTTCCAGTGTTAGAGGTACAACCATTGAGAGGGGGAGTGGTGAATTAGTGAGCCTAAATAATTCAATTTCAATTCTAATCTTTACAAACACTTAATCAATTACCACAAGCATTCATGATGTATACACATCATTCATAGTAAAGAGAAAGAGAGATAATGCAAGATTAATCACATAACACATGACATATGTGGGAAAATCTCTTGGGGGATAAAACCCACTAGAACCTACAATTGGACGAATGTCCTATAATAACAAGAACCAATTTAGACCAGCTATAACTAATGAAGAAACTATAATCCCTATTTAGTGAGACTATAATCCCACAAGGTGATACAACACCTATCTAGCTAAGCTACAACAACAACTAAACTTTTAGCAAGCTTCACCCTGCAAGGAGGTTGAAACCACCTTATATGTTGAGTTGCTACAACAACATCTATGAACATATCCACCTTTGAACTAATGTCTTTAAAACTTGATGATGGACCTCTGATTATCACTCTTCACCTTCACTCATACTCAATATACAATATCACTATTCTGCCAATAGAATTATGACCTACAGGTCATACAAATAGTCCTTAATCTATTCTTCTCTTCAACTCATCCATAGATCACTCTACCCCAAACTATAACACATAAGCACCAATGCTCAAATGTTAAGCCTCAATCACTTTGACCTCATGTCATGCAATCTTGAAATGTTGAATAAATATGCACCATTGATCTCCTGTACATAGATTAATTTTTAATAATGCTAAACAAATATCACTTTGGCTCTTGAATTTAAGATGCATTGATCTCTAACTATATGATCACCCACTCACTGTTGATCCTTGGAAAAAACTCAATCTTTATCTCTGATCATCATTAAACCTTAAACACTTCTTACCATCTCATTACTTCCTGAAATCTTGGAGAAAACACACTCTGTCAATCTTGATTGAACTTTAACTTGTGGAAAAATGACTATGGGAATCGTGCTTATCTGCCTGGAAGGCCAACTTTGCATAGTCATATATTTTGCCTCGCTCACTCGCATGTTCTAAAATTTAGACCATATGATCTCCTCACATAGGATAACAAAACTATGTGGTAAAATACTCCTTGAACCTCACATATGTGAGATATATCACCATTAAAATGCCTTCTCAAAATCTTGTATCACAGAGCCAACTATGCTTAGAACTTGTCTAGGAGGCCAACTTTGAACATGCATATCTTTTGTTGTGCTTCAGTGATTGATTTGGAAATTAGTGAAAATCCACTAGGCATAAAAATAAATAAACCCAAATGATTACCTTATCCTAAAAAATCTACACATATAATATATGCCATCATCAAAATGCTTACTTGGCCCTTTTTGCCACATTGTAAATTTGCCTAAGTATGGGAAAACACTATCAAAATGCCTTAGAGCCCAACTTTGCACTTACATATATTTTGATGAACTTAGTTACATGACCTAAGATTTATCACATAATAACAAGGCATAATATTTAACAAAACCATGTGACCAATTCCTCCTAACTCATTCACACATGGCAATTTTGACATCATCAAACTCCCTACTCTGATTTTCTGCCAGGAGACCTGAAATGTCTAGATGACAACAATGATCAACAAGATGAAATACATTTATACAAACAAAAAATAAAAGATTAAAAAACATCTTAGGCACCTTTTTAAAATTCTCAATACTCCATACTCATCCTTGAACATCTTTAACCATGCCAAAATAGAAGATCAACCAATCATACATCAAGCATATTAGGACAAGCACATTGCACACTTTGTCATTATCACATAGACTATCAAGGCACTTCATCCACTCACCTAGAAACCTCCATGACATAACCATGCCATCATTAAAAAATCTCTAACAATAACCCCCTTTTTCATTGATATTAACAACCATCATATATAGCAATATACATCTCACCTTCCTTCTCTCTTTTCAAGCACTCTCATAACATGAACTTTCTCCCCCTTTGACATAATGATAAAGTCAACACAATTTGATCTTGAGAACTTGAAAAGAACACCAAAAGGAGAGGACCAATTTATAAATATGATACAAACTCCCCCTTACCTTGATCCTACCTTTTTTTTGCCTTGTCAACTTCCTCTTGCTTCATGCTAACACTCTCTTCAACCAAGCACTGTAATTAATGGAGAAAGAACACAAAAAACCACTAGAATCTATTAGAACTTACCAAGAAACATATGAGAGGGACTCCCTCTAAGAATTCTGAGCCATTTCACCTTTTGTGTATCTTCAGATCTCCACACACCATGAAGATCCATCCCACATGCTTACTAGCCTTCTCTCTCAAGCTATCACAAGGACCGCCAACAAAAATTCATGCCACTCACCAAATAGGAAACATGCTCTCAACCAACTTGAAAAATCTCCTTGAAATAAACAAAATTTTCTCTTTTGGAGAAATTGAGCAAAAATCACTCTTCTTCAATCTAGGCCTGTCTAGCCTCCTTGTAGCCCTACCTAGAACTTGCATAGCCCACAATTTTTAGTAGACACATCTTCATGACCTGAAACTTCATGTTTAGATCAATATAATATTCCCATTCAAGCACAAAAAAATGGAACACCTAGATCAATTTATACAACATACTTCCTTCACAAACCAACTTGCCAATTATGCCTCCATCTTGACAAAAAATTGAATAACTTGAGATCCACAAACCCTAAAATCTCTATGAAGATTTATTTGATAATCCATTTGGCCAATTTAACCTATTAATAATCCTTATAACTTAATTCACAAGGCAAACCACTTTATTAGCATAGCCCAAAACCCTAGAAACTTAAAACAAACAAGGTCAACAGACCTCCTTCTACTCAACACACACCTATAAAACTTATTACACACTTGGAGACACTTATCACACACTTCTGGACCAATATTTGAGCTTCCACACCATTGGGAACCCATACATCCTATAACCCATTTTAGGCCTGCTTGCCCTTAAGCCAAAAACCAAGAAAATTGATAGCACTCAAAAATATTCAATTGATACAAACATAACTTTAGACCATAAAAGCACATGGAGAACATCACAAAGAAGTGTATAGACATTTTTGAGCATCGAAATATTCTTGAAATTTCATCAATCTCATTATGCCATCTGGATATATCCATTCTGACCCTGCATAATAGCTCCTTCACAAATCTCTAGATCAAGCTCATGAACTTATTGCTCGCCCTAAACCAAAGACCTTCTTTGATTGGGATTATCATCTTAAACACACAAAATTTCTTCTCTACTGAAAGGAGTCTCTTAAGAGTCATATACATAAACCTCCTCTACACCACAATGCTCTACCATGGTGTGAAACCAGAAGTTGCCCACAACTCCTCATATTCCTTCTCCTTGGTCATCTGATACTTGTAGTTATTCTTATTCTTCTTGGGCTTAAGAGAAGAAACATGCTCACCCACTACAACATTTTCCTTATTTTCTAGGATTGGATTGACAATACATAGAGACAACAAAGATTCATGACATACCTTTTCTTCTGAAGAGTCCACCTTGCAGTTTGGAACCTAATCACTAGGCATAAACAATTGATGTTCTTTGCATGATACATGATCAACAACATCAATATGTTAACTTGAATGCATACATGCCCTAGGACTAGCTTCAACCAACACCTTTGTCTTTTTTTTGAGCTTGGTCTCATCATTTTCAACATGAGTAGATAATGATATCCCTTGACACTATTCAACTTCTGAAGCATTCTCCACCATAGAAAATAAATTGCTTGGGCCTATAGTCTCATCATGACTCACACTTTTCACCTTTGGATTCCATGTGTCAACATACCTTCTTTATTTCACTCTATGAGATTGATTAAACCTATTTTGACTTATAGATCTTTGCCTGTAGAACCTAGCAATATGACCTCTATGTTCATAATTGTAGCACACGATACCTTTTGTAAGAAACATATCTTGCCTTACCTTATTTGGATAAAAAATTGAAATATGTCTTATGTCATAATAATTAAATCACTTAACTCAGTTCATACCCTTTGATTGATGAACCCCATCATAGTTCCAAGGAAACTCATTTCTAACAAGTCTCTTGCATTCTCTAGCCTTATGACCAAATTGATTACATGTGTAATAGTAACCATTGAATCTTGCATACTTCAGGGTATTTGGCTATCTAATCTGATTTGTCTTTATTTTTCTAGCACCTTCAATCCTTATCTAATTATTTGTATTAAAAGTATGATTGTCCTGGTTCACATTAATCATCTTATCTTGAGTAACATTCTTTTGTTCTTCTTCATATCCAAGACCAGTTCTATCACTAGCATGCTTTTAACCACTCAGAATGTTGTTTAGATCACATGAGCTTTTTAAAATCTTAAAAATGAGTTCACCTTACTAGATGTCTTCTCTAACTCAAATTTCAAAGACTCATTTTTAGAAACATACCTTGAACATTCATCTTCTTTAGTTTTTAGGCAAATAGATAAAATTTCCAATTGACAACTGAGATGCTTGATCATATCTTCATGCTCCTTGGTGTCTTCATTCAATCTTGCCTCAAACACACTGAATTGCTCCTCATAATCCTTGAATTTAGATTTCATATTCTTATTGATCTTCTTCTCAATCTTCAGTTCTTTAAGAGCATTCATCAATACAATCTCATAGTCCACCTCAGCTTCATCATCATCTGAATCACTCCAAGTAGACTCTTTCTGATTTGAGAAAATTCCTTCCTCAGCCATGAATAGGGATTCATCTTCTATAGGACCATTATCTTCATGATCATATTTTGAGTCACTATCTTCACTCTCATCTAATGAGTTGCAATATTCTTTGGTGTAAAGACTCTTCTTGTTCTTTAATGACTTCTTGTTGTTATACTCTCTAAATCCTTTCTTCCTATATGTCTTCTTGTCTTCATCTTGGCCTTCACCACGCTCTGAATCATCATTCTTCTCATGATTACGAGGGCACTTTCAAGCAAAATGTCCTATCTCTCCATAGTTGAAACATTTGAAGGGTAGTTTACCCTTATACTTCCTTGAGCCAATGTTCAATTTCCTAATAATCAAAGCAATTAGTTCATCCTCATCAATATAAGATATGTCATCATCTTTGGATTTATTACCTTGGAACTTATTCTTAGGCTTCATATTTATCTTGAATATTACTTCCTTCTTTGGTGGTTTATCATCATTTACTCTCATCTCATATGTAGTAAGGGTGCCATGAAATTGATCTATATTCAATTAAGTAAGATCATGACTTTCTTACATAGCATATAATTTTGGATAAAACTTGAGAGATAGATACCTTAATACCTTTTGAACTATAGTAGCCTCTTCAATATTCTCTCCAAGACCTTAGATGATGTTCATAGTCTCATCAACTCTCTACAAAAAGGATGCCATCTTATCTTCTTCCTTCATCTTGAGACTTTCAAATTGCCTTCTATGAGTCTGCAACTTAGCAATATTGACCTTTGAATCTCCTTCAAAAATGATCTAAATTTTGTCCCATATATCTTTAGTAGATTTACAATGGATGACCTTGGTGTATTTTGTCTCTAAAAGACCACAAGTGATAACATTCATTGCCTTGTAATTGTTCTCAAACAAATTCTTGTCTGTAGCACTAGATGGAGGAGTAATAGGAGAAACATAACTATACAAAACATATTTACATACATCAAACCCTAGGGACATAATGTATGTCCTCATCCTTTCACTCCAAAAAGTATAATTGGATCTATTGAATATCAATGCTTACTTAGTAGAGAAACCTCCTTGATGACTACCCATATTGTACCTTGGATCACCTTTAAGCTAGTCATCCTTTACCAAAGGACTTGCTTGGATACTAATTATCAGAGGTACAATCACTAAGAGGGGGGGGGGGTTAATCAGTGAGCCCAAATAATCTAATTTCAATTCTAATCTTTATAAACACTTATCCAGTTACCACAAGCATTCATGAGGCATACACATAATTCATATCAAAGATTAAGAGAGACAATGCAAGATCAATTACATAACGCATGACATATGTGGGAAAACCTATTAGGGGAGAAAACCAACTAGAACATACAATTGGAATACTATCCTATAATAACAAGAACCAATTTAGGCCAGCTGCAACTAATTAAGGAACTATAATCCCTATTTAGTGAGACTACAATCCTGCAAGGTGCTACAACACCTATCTAGCTGAGTTGCAATAACAACAAAACTTTTAGCAAGTTTCACCTTACAAGGAGGCTACAACCACCTTAGATTCTGAGCTTCTAAAACAACATTTATGATCACATCCACCTTTGCACTGTTGTTTTCAACACCTGATGATGGACCTCTGATTATCATTCTTCACCTTTGTTCATACTCAATCTGCAAGAGCACTATTTTTCCAATAGAATTATGACTTTTAAGTCATACAAATAGTCCTCAATCTATTCTACTCTTCAACTCATCCACTGGGCACACTACGCTTCCTTTGATCTATAATTCACACACACAAGCCTCTCAAATCTCTCCCAAGTCTCACTCTCAAGTCTAGAAATCACCTTCTTTCATTTTGCTATTTATAAAGTGTTTATGATCAACACCAACTTGTTTGGCCATTAGGCATACCTTAACCATTAAGGCATCTATCTCTTTGAGACATAACTTGAGACAATCTTCATAGGTCAACCATAACATCTATGGGTCACCCTTAAGGAACTACACCTTTCAATTAGGCCCTTGTAGCCCTTATAAGTCTCATGTGAACCCATTCACTCTTTTAACACTTCATCAAACAAAACAAGAACACATAACCACTAGCAAAAGCATTAACCCATTCCATATGATATATAGGTCCCCTTTAAGTTCCAATAACCAACATATAACCCTTCTACTTAAGTACAATTTTCTTAAACAACATTCTATGCACATAGTCATTATTAATGAGCACACAGTCGACTTTTAAACCTTTGTTCATACTGTATATGACTTTTTAAACCTTCATAATACATACATAGAATCCTTTTGTAGTATATAACACTCCCATATAGATAATTCATCATGAGATATTGAAACAACATCATCATGAGCTCAAATACCCTTCTCAGGTTACTTGCAAAACATGTACAAACATGTAGTCAAATTTGGACCTTATTATCTTTGACTATACACACTTCCAGATCTTCAAATCTAGTTTATTAGATGCACCATGGATTCCTCTTCATATTTTATTTTAAAAACATGGGTAAATTAATCCTTGATAAAAAAATATGATCCAAAATCCACAGACTAGTTTTTCCCTTTGCTAAATTCAAATATTTAAATGTAAATGGTCACAGTTAAACTTTGACCACTTTGATCTCATCTCCTATCATCTTAGATTTAGATCAATCTTGAACCATTGTCTTCTATAAACTTTTACACATAGGCACCAATGCTTAAATGTTAAACCTTAGTCACTTTGATCATCTCGTGTAATCTTGAAATGTTGACTAAATATGCACTGTTGATCTCCTATACCTAGCTTGGTTTTTAACAATGATAAACAACTGTTACTTTGACCTCATGAATTTAATATGCATTATTGATCTCTAATTGTATGATCATCTGCTCACTATTAATCCTTGGAAGAAGCTTGATATTTATCTCTACTCAGTGTTAAACCTTGAACACTTCTTACCATCTTACTGATTTTTGACATCTTAGAGCAAACATGCTCTATCGATCTTTCTCGAACTTTAACTTGTGCAAAAATGAATATGGGAACCTTACTTATCTGCTTGAAAGGCCAACTTTACACAGTCATATCTTTTGCCTCGCTCACTTTCATGTTCTCAAATTTAGACCATATGATCTCCTCACATAGGAGAATACAACCATATGACAAAATAATTATAAAAACCTCACATGTTTGAGATATATCACCATTAAAATTCCTTCTCAAAATCTTCTATCACAGAGCCAACTATGCTTAAAACTTGTTTGGAAGGCCAACTTTAAACATGCATATCTTTTGTTGCACTTTGGTGATTGACCTGAAAATTAGTGTAAATCAACCAGGCACAAAATTGAACAAACCCATAATATCAACTTATCCTAAAAGATCTACACATGTGAGATATTCCATCATCAAAATTCTTACTTGGCTCTTTCTTCCACATTGCAAATTTGGCTAAGTATGGGAAAACACTATCAAAATGCCTGGGAGCCCAACTTTACACTTACATATATTTTGATGCAGTAATCACATGATATAAGATTTATCACATAATAACTAGGCATAATACTAAAAAAACCCATGTGACCAATTCTTCCTGAATCATTCACACTTGGCAATGCTGATGTCATCAAACTACCTACTCAGATTTTCTGCCACTAGACTTGGAATGTCTAAATGACAACAATGATTAACTAGATGAAATCCACTCATGCACACAAGTAATAAAAGATTAAAAAAAATATTAGGTACCTTTTTCACATGATCAATACTCCATACTCATCCTTGAACATCTCTAACTATGCCAAAAAAGAAGATCAACCAATCATACTTCTAACATACTAGGACAAGCACATTGCACACTTTGCCATTATCACATAAACTATCAAGGCACTTCATGCACTCACCTAGAAACCTCCATGACATCACCATTAAATAATTAAAAACTCTCCAACAATATCCCCCTTTGTCATTGATGTCAATGACCATCATATATAACAATATACATCTCACCTTCCTTCTCTCTTTTCAAGCACTCTCATAACAAAAAATTTATCTCCCTTTGAAATAATAATAAAGTGGGCAAAATCTGATCTTAAAGACCTAAAAATACCACAAAAAAGATAGGAACACCTTAAAAATATTATACAAACTCCCACTTACCTTGATCCTACCTTTTTTTTGCCTTGTCAACTTCCTCTTGCTTCATGCTAACACTCTCTTCAACTAAGCACTGCAACTAATTGATAAAGAACACAAAACCACTAGAATATAATGGAAATTAACAATAAACATTTTATAGGGACTCCCCTTAAGAAATCTGAGCCATTTCACCTTTTGTGCATCTTTAGATCTCTACACACCATGAAGAACCACCACACATGCTTACTAACCTTTTCTCTTGAGCTATCACAAGGACTACCAACAAAACTTCATGCCACTCACCAAATAGGAAACATGCTCTCAAACAACTTGAAAAATATCCTTTAAATAAAAAACTTTTATCTTTTGGAGAAATTGAGCAAAAATCACTCTTCTTCAAACTAGGCATGTCTAGCCTCCTTGTAGTCCTACCTAAAACTTGAAAAGCCCACAATTTTTAGTAGACACATTTTCATTACCTAAAACTTCATGTTTCATGAAATATAATATGCCCCTTCAAAAAACACAAAAATTCAACACCTAGATCAATCTATACAACATACTTCATTCAAAAACCAACTTGCTAATTAGGACTCCATCTTGACAAAAACTTGAATAACTTGAGAACCAAAAACCTTCAAGTCTCTATGAAGCTTTATTTGACAACCCATTTGGCCCATTAAACCTATTAATAATCCTTATACCTTAATTCATAAGGCTAACCACTTTAATAACATATCTCAAAACCCTAGAAACTTAAAACAAACAAGGTCAACATACCTCCTTCTATTCAAAGCACACCTCTAAAAATTATTGCAAACATAGAGACACTCATCACACACTTCTAAAACAAAATTTGAGATTTCAAAACTTTGGGAACCCATACATCCTATAACCCATTTTAGGCCTGCTTACCCTTAAGCTAAAAACCAAGAAAATTGAGAGCACTCAAAAATATTCAATTGACACTAACATACCTTCAGACCGCAAAATCACCTGGAGAACATTAAAAAGAAGTGTATATACCTTTTTGAGCATCAAAATATTATTGAAATTTCATCAATCTCATTATGCCCTCTGGATATATCCATTTTGACCCTGCATAATAGCTCCTTCACAAATCTTTGGATAAAGCTCATGAACTTGTTGTTCCCCTTTAACCAAAGACCTTCCCTGATTGGCATTGTCATCTTGAGCACACAAAATTGATTCTCTATTAAAAGGAGGCTCTTAATAATCATAGACAAAGACCTCCTCTACACCACAATGCTCTACCATGGTGTGAAACTAGAATTTGCCCACAACTCCTCATATTCCTTCTTCTCGGTCATTTAATACTTGTAGTTATTCTTATTCTTCTTGGGCTTAAGAGAAGTAACATGATAACCCACTACACCATTCTCCTTATTTTCTAGGATTGGATTGAAAATACATGGAGATAACAAATATTCATGTCATACCTTTTCTTCTAAAGAATCCACCTTACAGTTTAGAACCTCATCACTGGGCACAAACAATTGTTGTTCTTTGCATGATACATGCTCAACAACATCAGAATGTTCACTTGGATACACACATACCCTAGGACTAGCTTCAACCAACACCTTGGTTTTATTTTTGAGTTTGGTCTCTTCATTCTCAACATGAGTAGAGAATGAGAGCCCTTGACACTATTCAACTTCTGAAGCATTCTCCACCATAGCAAACAAATTACTTGGGTCTGCAGTCTCATCATGAATCACACTTTTCACCATTGGATTCCATGTGTCAATATACCCTCTTTATTTCACTATAAGATATTGATTAGACCTATTCTAACTTATAGATATTTTCTTGCAGAACTAAGCAATGTGACCTCTATGTTCACAATTATAGCACACCATACCTTTTGTAAGAAATGTATCTTGCCTTACCTTATTTGGCTAAAAATTTACAATATGTCTTATGTCATAACAATTAAATCACTTAACTCTATTCATACCTTTTGACTGATGACCACCATCATAGTCCCAAGCAAACTCATTTCTAACAGGTCTCTTGCATTCTCTAGCCCTATGACCAAATTGATTACATGTGTAATAGTAACCATTGAATCTTGCATACTTCATGGCATTTGGCTGTCTGATCTGATTTTTCTTCATTTTTCATACACCTTTAGTCCTTATCTAATTATTTGTATTAAAAGTATGATTGTCCTAGTTCACATTAATCTTCATCTTGTCTTGAGTGACATTCTTTTGTTCTTCTTCATATCCAAGACTAGTTCTATCACTATCATCATTTGGACCACTCGGAATGTTGTTTAGATCACATGAGCTCTTTTCAAATCTCACAAATGAGTTCACCTTACTAGATGTCTTCTCTAACTCATATTTTAAAGACACAATTTTAGAAACATACCTTGAACATTCATCTTCTTTAGCTTTTAGGCTTATAGATAAAATTTACAATTGACAACTGAGATGCTTGATCATATCTTCATGCTCCTTGGTGTCTTCATTCAATCTTTCCTCAAACACACTAAATTTATCCTCATAGTCCTTGAGTTTATATTTCATCTTCTTATTGATATTTTTCTTAATCTTCAGTTCTTCAAGAACATTCATCAATACAGTCTCATAGTCCACCTCATCTTCATCATCATCTAAATCACTCCAAGTAGACTCCTTAAAATGTGAGCAACTTCCTTCCTCAGCCATGAATAGGGCTTCATCTTCTATAGGACCATCATCTTTATGATCATATTTTGAGTCACTATCTTCACTCTCATCTGGTGAGATATAATATTCTTCAGTGTAAAGACTCTTCTTGTTCTTGAATGACTTCTTTTTGTTATATTTTCTGAATCCTTTCTTCCTATATGTCTTCTTGTCTTCATCTTGGGCTTCACCATGTTCTTCATCATCATTCTTCTCATGCATAAGAGGGAAATTTTAGCAAAATGTCCTATCTCTCCATAGTTGAAACATTTTAAGGGTAGTTCACCCTTATACTTCCTTGAGCCAATGTTCAATTTCCTAGTAATTAAAGATTAGTTCATCTTCATCAATATAAGATATGTCATCCTGCTTAGATTTATTACCTTGGAACTTCTTCTTAGGTTTTATCTCTATCTTGAATATTGCTTCCTTCTTTGGTGGTATATCATCATTTTCTCTCATCTCATATGGAGTAAGGGTGTCGTGCAATTTATCCATCTTCAATTGAGTAAGATCATGACTTTCTTATATAGCAGATACTTTTGGATCAAACTTTAGAGATAGAGACCTTAATACCTTTTGAACTATAGTAGCCTCTTCAAGATTCTCTCCAAGACCTCTGATGATGTTCACAGTCTCATCAACTCTCTACAAAAAGGATGCCACCGAATCTTCTTCCTTCATCTTGAGACTTTCAAATTGTCTTCTGTGAGTCTACAACTTAACAAGATTGACCTTTGAATCTCCTTCAAAAATGTTTTGCATTTTATCCCATATATCTTTAGTAGATATACAATGGATTACCTTGGTGTGTTTAGTCTCTAAAAGACCACAAGTGATATCATTCATTGCCTTGGAATCATTCTCAAACAACTTCTTATCTAAAATACTATACGGAGGAGTAATAGGAGCAACATAACCATACAAAATAGATTTCCATACATCAAACCCTAGGGACATAATATATGTCCTCACCCTTGTACTCCAAAAAGCATAATTGGATCTATTGAACATCGGTTCTTACTTAGTATTAAAACCTCCTTGATGACTACCCATATTGTACCTTGGATCACCTTTAAGCTATTCAGCCTTTATCAAAGGACCTGCTCAAATACCAATTATTAGAGGTACAATCACTGAGAGGGGGGGTGAAATAGTTAGCCTAAATAATCTAATTTCAATTTTGATCTTTACAAACACTAATTAGTTACCACATGCATTCATGAAGCATACACATCATCCATAATAAAGAACAAGAGAGACAATGCAAGATCAATTACATAACACATGACATATGTGGGAAATGCTCTTGGGGGAGAAAACCCACTATAACCTACAATTGGAATACTATCCTATAATAACAAGAACCAATTTAAACCAACTACAACTAATCAAGGAACTACAATCCCTATTTAGTGAGACTATAATCCCATAAGGTGCTATAACACCTATTTAGCTGAGCTGTAATAACAACCAAACTTTTTGCAAGTTTCACCTTATAAGGAGAATATAATCACCTTATATTTTGAGCTACCACAACAACACCTATGAACACATCCATCTTTGAATTGATGTCTTCAACACCTAATGATGGACCTTTGATTATCACTCTTCACCTTTATTCACACTCAATCTGTAAGAGCACTATTTTTCCAATAAAATTATGACCTATAAGTCATACAAATAGTCCTCAATCTATTCTGATCTTCAAATTATCCACTAAGAACTATGCCCCTCTTTTGCTTCATAATTCACACACACAAGCCTCTCTCAAATCTCTACCAAGTCTCGCTCTCAAGTATAGAAATCACCTACTTTCATTTCACTATTTATAGAGCATTTATGGTCAGCACTGTCTTGTTCAGCCATTAGGCATGCCTTAACCATTAAGGCATCTATCTCATCAAGACACAACTCAAAAATAATCTTCATAGGTCAACCATAACATCTATGGGTCACCCTTAAGGAAGTACACCTTTCAATTAGGCCCTTGTATCCCTTATAGGTCTCATGTGAACCCATTCACTCCTTTAGCACTTCATCAAACAAAAAAAGAACACATAACCACTACCAAAAGCATTGAACCATTACATATGATCTATATGACCTCCTTAAGTGCCAATAACCAACACAAAACCCTTCTGCTTAAGCACAATTTGCTCAAACAACATTCTATACACATAATCATTATTAACCAGCACACAATCAACTTTCAAAACTTTATTCATATTGTATGTGATTTTTTAAACCTTCATAATGCACACAAAGCATCCTTATGGAGTATACAACACTCCCATATAGCTAATTCATCATGAGGTATCGAAACAACATCATAATGAGCTCAAATACCCTTCTCAAGTTACTTGTAAAACATGCACAAACATGTATTCAACTTTGGACCTTAATATCTTTGACTGTACACACTTCCAGATCTTCAAATCTAGTTCATTAGATGCACTATGGATTACTCTTCATATTTTATTTTGACAACATGGGCAAAATCATCCTTGATCAAAAGATATTATCCAAAAACCATAAACTAGTTTTTCCCTTTGTTAAATTCAAATACTCAAATGTAAACGGTCATAGTTAAACTTCAATCACTTTTCTCACATCTCCTATCCTCTTAGATTTAGATCAATCTTACACCATCAATCTTCTCTAAACTTTAATGCATAGGCACTAATGCTCAAATGTTAAACCTCAGCCACTTTTACCTCATCTCGTGTAATATTACAATGTTGACTAAATACGCATCATCGATCTCCTATACCTAGCTTGGTTTTTAACAATGATAAACAACTATCAGTTTGACCTCTTGATTTTAATATGAACTATTGATCTCTAACTGTATGATCATCTACTTACCATTAATCCTTGGAAGAAGCTCAATATTTATCTCTGCTTAGTGTTAAACCTTGTACACTTCTTGCCATCTTACCGATTCTTGAAATCTTAGAGCAAACATGCTCTATCAATCTTGCTCGAACTTAACTTGTGAAAAAATGACCATGAGAACCTTGCTTATCTTCTTGGAAGGCCAACTTTACACAATCATATCTTTTACCTCGCTCACTTACATGTTCTCAAATTTGGACCATATGGTCTCCTCACATAGGAGAATACAACCATGTGACAAACTACTTCTAAAACCCTCAAATGTGTGAGATATATCACAATTAAAATTAATTCTCAAAATCTTTTGTCATAGAGCCAACTATGCTTAGAACTTATCTAGGAGGCCAACTTGAACATGCATATCTTTTGCCATGCTTTGGCACTTGACCTAAAAATTAGTGAAAATCAACTAGGCACAAAAATTAACAAACCCATATGATAACCTTCTCCTTAAATATCCACACATGAAAGCTATGCCATCATCAAAATTATTACTCGACTCTTATTACCACATTATAAATTGGGCTAAGTATGAGAAAATAATGCAAAATCCCTGGAAGCCCAACTTTGCACTTGAATATCTTTTGATGCACTTAGTTTCAAGACTTAAGATTTGGCACATAAGAACTAGGCATAACATTGAACAAACCCATGTAACCGATTCATCCTGACTCATTCACATGTGGTAATGGTGATGTCATCAAATTGCCTACTCAATTTTTTTGCCACTAGACCCAAATGTCTAGATGACAATAATGATCAGCCAATTGAAATACACCAGGCACAAAAGTGTTCAAAGCTTAGAATACATCTCAAGTATGTTTTTCACATGCTCAATAATACATACTCATCCCTAATCATCTATAACCATGATAAAATATAAGATCAACCAATCATACTTCAAGCATACTAGGACAAACACATTGCACACTTTGTCATTATCATATAGACTATCAAGGAACTTCATCCACTCACCTGGACACCTCCATGACATCATCACAAAATCATTGAGAACTCTCCAACAATCTCCCCCTTTGTCATTGATGTCAACAACCATCATATATAACGATATACATCTCACTTTCCTTTTCTCTTTTCAAGCATTCTCACAATAAGAACTTTCTCGCCCTTTGACACAATGACAAAGTGGGCACAATCTAATCTTAAGGACCTAAAAATACCACCAACAAGATAGGACCACCTTAAAAATATGATACAAACTCCCCTTACCTTTAGCCTACCTTTTCTTTGCCTTGTCAACTTCCTTTTGCTTCATGTCAACACTTTCTTCAACCAAACACTACAACTAATGATGAAAGAACACACAAAACCACTAGAATCTGATGGAACTTACCAAGAAACATCTAAGAGGGACTCACCCTAAGAATTTTTAGACATTTCACCTTTTGATCATCTTTATATTTCCACACACCATGAAGAGCCACCACATATGCTTACTGGCCTTCTCTCTCAAGCTACCACAAGGACCACCAACATAGCTTCATGTCACTCACCAAATAGGAAACATGCTCTTAACCAACCTGAGAACTCTCCTTGAAACAAACAATTTTTTAGCTTTTGGAGAAACTAAGCAAAACACACTCTTCTTCAAACTAGGTATGTTTAGCCTCCTTGTAGCTCTACCTATAGCTTGTAGAGCCCACAAATTTTAGTAGACACATCTTCAAGATCTCAAACTTCATTTATGGAGCATTATCATATACCCCTTAAAGCACACCAAAATGTTAAACCTAGCTTAATGTTTGAAACATACTTCTTTCACAAACCAATTTGCCAATTATGCCTCCATCTTGACAAAAACTTGAATAAATTGAGAACTACAAACCTTAAAATCTCTATGAAGATTGATTTGAAAACATATTTGGCCCATTCAACCTATTAAGAATCCTTAAACCTTAATTCATATGGCAAACAACTTTACTAGCATAGCCCAAAACCCTAATAACTAAAAACAAGCAAGGTTAACAAACCTCCTTCTGGTCAACACACACCTCTAAAACCTCCTACACACTTGAATAGACTCATCACACACTTATAGACCAAGATTTTAGATTCCATACCTTTGGGAACCCGTACATCTTATAACCCATTTTAGTCCTTCTTGCCCTTAAGCCAAAAACTTAGAAAATTGAGACCACTCAAAAATCTTTAATTGGCACAAACATACCTCCAGACCGCAAAAGCACCTAGAGCACATAAAAAAAAAACTATATAGACCTTTTTGAGCATAAATCTTTTCTTGACATTTCATTAATCTCATTATGTCATCTGGGTATATCCATTCTAACCCTACATAATAGCTCCTTCACAAATCTCTGGATCAAGCTCATGAACTTGTTGCTCCCCCTTAACCAAAGATTTTCCCTGATTGGCATTATCATCTTGAGCACACAAACTTTATTATTTACTAAAAGGAGTCTTTTAAGAAGCATAGACAAAGACCTCCTCTACACCAAAATGCTCTACCATGGTGTGAAACTAGAAGTTTCCCACAACTCCTCATATTCCTTCCCCTCCTTGGTAATCTGATACTTATAGTTCTTCTTCTCAGGTAAAAAAGAATAAAAAAACTCACCCACTATAACATTATCCTTATTTTATAAGATTGGATTGACAATACATAGAGACAATAAAGATTCATGACATATCTTTTCTTCTAAAGAATCCACCTTGCAGTTTGGAACCTCATCACTAGGCACAAATAATTGATGTTCTTTGCATGATACATGCTCAAAAATATAATGTTCACTTTGATCCATACATACCTTAGGGCTAGCTCAACCAATAGCTTGGTATTATTTTTGAGCTTGGTCTCTTCATTCTCAATATGAGCAGACAATGAGATCCTTTGACACTCTTTAACTTTTGAAGCATTCTCCACCATAGTAAATAGATTACTTCGGCCTGTAGTCTCATCATGACTCACCCTTTTCACCTTTAGTTTCCATGTGTTAACATGCCTTCTTTCTTTCACTCTAAGATCCTGATTAAACCCATTCTAACTTATAGATGTTTACTTGTAGAATCTAACAATGTGACCTCTCTATTCATAATTATAACACACCATACTTTTTGCAAGAAACGTATCTTGCCTTACCTTATTTAGACAAAAATTTACAATATGTCTTATGTCATAAAAATTATATAACCTAAATCTATTCATAATTTTTGACTGATGACCCCCATCATAGTTCCAAGCAAGCTCATTTCTAATAGGTCTCTTGCATTCTCTAGCCCTATGAACAAAATGATTACATGTGTAATAATAACCATTGAATCTTGCATACCTCATAGAATTTGGCTATCTAATTTGAATTATCTTCATTCTGCTAGCACCTTCAGTCCTTGTCTGATGATTTGTCTTCAAATTATGATTGTCCTAGTTCACATTAGTCTTCATCTTGTCTTGAGTGACATTCTTTTGTTCTTCTTCATATCCAAGACTAGTTCTATCACTAACATGTTTTTAACCACTCAAAATGTTGTCTAGATCACATGATCTCTTTTCAAATATCACAAATAACTTCACCTTACCAAATGTATTCTCTAACTCATATTTCAAAGACTCATTTTTAGAAACATACCTTGAACATTCATCTTCTTTAGCTTTTAGGCTTGTAGATAGAATTTCCAATTAACAATTGAGATGCTTGATCATATCTTCATGTTCCTTGGTGTCTTCATTCAATCTTTTGTCAAACACACTAAATTTATCCTGATATTAATTGAGTTTAGATTTCATCTTCTTATTTATTTTATTCTCAATCTTCAGTTCTTCAAGAGCATTCATCAATATAGCCTCATAGTCTACCTCATCTTCATCATCATCTAAATCACTCCAAGTAGATTCCTTTTGATGTGAGCAACTTCTTTTTTCAGCCATGAACAAGGCTTCATACTCAACATGACCATAATCTTCATGATCATATTTTGAGTCACTATCTTCACTCTCATTTAATGAGCTGCAATCTTATTTGGTGTAAAGACTCTTCCTATTATTGAAGGACTTCTTGTTGTTATACTTTCTGAATCCTTTCTTATTATATGTCTTCTTGTCTTTATCTTGGCCTTCACCATGCTCTTCATCATCATTATTATCATGTTTATGAGGATAATTCCAAGAAAAATGTCCTATCTCTCCATAGTTGAAACATTTTAAGGGTAGTTTACCCTTATACTTCCCTGAGCCAGTGTTCAATTTCCTAGTAATCAAAATAATTAATTCATCCTCATCAATATCAGATATGTCATACTCTTTGGATTTTTAACATTGGAACTTATTATTATGTTTCATATCTATCTTGAGTTCTTATTCCTTATTTGGTGGTATATCATCATTTACTCTCATCTCATATGCATTAAAGATGCCATGCAATTGATCCATCTTCAACTGAGTAAGATCTTGACTTTCTTATGTAGTAGATAATTTTGGATCAAAATTGAGAGATTGAGTCATTAATACCTTTTTAACTACAATAGCCTCTTCAATATTCTCTCTAAGACATATGATGATGTTCACAGTCTCATCAACTCTCTACAAAAAGGATGCCACAAAATCTTCTTCATCTTGAGACTTTCAAATTACCTTCTATGAGTCTATAACTTAACAAGATTGACATTTAAATCTCCTTCAAAAATGATATAATTTTTTTCCCATATATCTTTAGCAAATTTAAAATGGATTACCTTGGTATATTCAGTCTTTGAAAGACTACAAGTGATAGCATTCATCACCTTGGAATTGTTCTCAAACAACTTCATGTCTGCAACACTAGATGGAGGATTAATAGGAGCAACATAACCATCTAGAATAGATTTCCATACATAAAAACCTAGGGACATAGTGTACACCCTCATCTTTTCACTCCAAAAAGCATAATTAGATCCATTGAACATCAGTGTTTCTTTTGTAGAGAAACCTCCTTGATGACTACCCATATTGTACCTTGGATCACCTTCAAGTTGTTAAGCCTTAGCAATTTAACAAGCTTGACCTTTGAATCTCCTTCAAAAATTATATTCATTTTGTCCCATATATCTTTACTAGATTTACAATGGATTACCTTGTTGTATTTAGTCTCTAAAAGACCACAAGTGATAGTATTCATTGCCTTGGAATTATTCTCAAATAACTTATCTATAACACTATATGGAGGAGTAATAGGAGTAACATAACCATAAAAAATCAATTTCCATACATCAAACCCTAGGGACATAATGTATTTCATCATCCTTGAAATCCAAAAAGCATAATTGGATCCATTAAACATCAGTGCTTCCTTAGTAGAGAAACCTCTTTGATGACTACCCATATTGTACCTTGGATCACCTTCAAGTTTTTAAGCCTTTACCAAAGGACCTACTGTGATACCAATTATTAGAGGTATAATAAATAAGAGGGGGGTGAATCAATTATCCCAAATAATCTAATTTCAATTATGATCTTTATAAACACTTAACCAATTACCACAGGCATTCATGAAGCATACACATCATTCATAACAAAGAACAAGAGAAACAATGCAAGATTAATCACATAACATATGACATATGTGGGAAACCCTCTTGGGGGAGAAAACCCATTATAAATTATAATTAGACTACTATCCTATAATAATAAGATATAGTTTAGAACAATTTCAATTGATCAAGGAGGTACAATCTATATTTAGTGAGACTATAATCCCAAAAGGTGCTACAACACCTATATAGTTGAGCTACAACAATAACCAAACTTTTAGCAAGTTTCACTTTTCAAGGAGGATATAACCACCTGAGTTGATAATCTACCAAAACAACACCTATAAACACATATTCCTTTAAATTTATGTCTTCAACACCTGATGATGGACCTTTGATTATCACTCTTTACCTTCACTCATACTAAATCTACAAGAACACTATTCTACCAATAGAATTATGACCTACAGGTCATATACATAGTCTTGAATCTATTATAATATTGAAATCATCTACAAGGCACTCTACCCATCCTTCACTCCATAATTCACACACACAAGCCTCTCTCAAATTTCTCCCAAGTCTCACTCTCAAGACTGGAAATTACCTACTTTGATTTCACTATTTATAGAGCATTTGTGATCAACACCATCTTGGTCAGCCATTAGGCATGACTTATCCCTTAAGGCATATATCTCATTGAGACATAACTCAAAATAATCTTCATAAGTTGGCCATAGCATCTATGGGTCACCCTTAAGGAACTATACCTTTTAATTAGGCCCTTATAGGTCTCATGTGAACCCATTAAATACTTTAACACTTCATCAAACAAAAAAAGAACACATAACCAATAAAAAAAGCATATAACCATTCCATATTATCTATAATTCCCCCTTAAGTTCCAATAACCAACATATAATCCTTTGACTTAAGCACAATTCACTCAAACAACATTCTGTGCACATAGTCATTATGAATGAACAAACAATCATATTTTAAACCTTTATTTATATTGTATATGATTTTTTAAACCTTAATAATGAACATAGATCATAATTATGGATTATACAACACTCAAATATATCTAATTAATCATGATTTATCAAAATAATATCATAACAAGCTCAAATACCCTTCTCGGGTTACTTGCAAAACATGCTTGAAAACATAGTCAACTTTGGACCTTAATATATTTGATTGTACACACTTTTAAATCTTCAAATTAGGTTTTTTTGATGTGCCATGGAGTCCTCTTCATCTTTTATTTTTAAAACAAGGGTAAATTCATCCTTCATCAAAATATATGAACTAAAAACCACAAACTAATTTTTCCCTTTGTTAAATTCAAATATTCAAATGTAAATAGTTATAGTTAAACTTTGACCACTTTTCTTGCATCTCATGTCCTCTCAGCTTTAGATCAATCTTACACCATAAATATTTTTCTAACTTTAATGCATAAGTTCCAATGTCAAACATTAAACCTTAATCACTATGACCTCATCTTGTGCAATCTTACAATGTTGACTAAATACACACCGTCGATCTCCTGTACATAACTTGGTTTTTAACAATGTTAAATAGATGTCGCTTTAACCTATCAAATTTAATATTCACCTTTGATCTCTAACTTTATGATCACCCACTCACCATTTATCTTTGAAAGAATCTCAATCTTTATATCTGCTCAACATTAAACCTCAAACACTTCTTACCATCTCACTACTTCCTTGTTTCTTAGAACAAATGCGCTCTATCGATCTTGCTCAAAATTTAACTTTTGAAAAAATGAATAAGTATGGGAACCTTGCTTATCTTCCTGGAAGGCCAAATTTACACAGTCATATCTTTTACCTCTCTCACTTGGATGTTCTAAAATTTGGACCATATGATCTCCTCACATAGGAGAATACAACTATATGACAAATTACTCTTGGAACCCTCACATGTGTGAGACATATCACCATTAAAATACCTTGTTAGAATCTTCTATCACAAAGCCAACTATGCTTAGAACTTATCTAGGAGGTCAACTTTGAACATGAATATCTTTTGTCATGCTTTGATATTTGACCTAAAAATTAGCAAATTCAACTAGGCACAAAACTAAACAAACCCATATGATTACCTTCTCTTGAAACATCCAAATGTGTGAGATATGATATCATCAAAATTATTACTCAACTCTTCTTACCATATTAAAAATTTGGCTATGGGAAAGCACAATCAAAATGCCTATGAGCCCAACTTTACACTTGCATATATTTTGATGAACTTAGTCACATGACCTGAGATTTATCACATAAGAGCTAAGAATAATACTAAACAAATCCATGTGACCAATTCCTCCTGACTCATTCACATGTGATAATGGTGATGTCATCAAACTACCTACTTAGATTTTCTACCACTAGACCTAAAATGTCTAGATGACAATAGTGATCAACCAAATGAAATCCACTCATGCACACAAGCAATCAAAGATTAGAAAACATCTTAGGGAGATTTTTCACATGCTCAATACTCCATACTCATCCTTGAACATGTCTAACCATGCCAAAATAGAAGATCAACCAATCATACTTCAAACATACTAAGACAAGCACATTGCACACTTTATCATTATCATATAGACTATCAAGGCACTTTATTCACTCACTTGGACACCTCCATTACATCACCATGACATCATTGAAAACTCTCTAACATCTAGAAGATGCAAACAATAGCAGGGCACATTGTAGTCCTAATTAGGTGCTCTTATCCAATATGTGCTAAAATCAAAGCTAAAGGCATGAAATAAATTGGTCATGAGCCTAGGCTATTGAGTAAGTTGCATAAATGTATTATGAGGTGTTTGAAAGAGTGGGTCAGCATGTGGAAAGTGATAAAAAGTGGTCAAAATCCCTATAATATTTTAGGTGTTAAGTGTGTCAAAAGGGTGATCACAAGTACATGATTTTATCTTAAACTTTAATTTATGTGAATAGATTTCCCCCCTTTTATTCTAGTAATACATAAAAGTTAAAGTACTAGAGTAAAAGGAAAAATGCTTTCTTGAACTTACTTGTGAAGTGTTGTCTTGAATGTAGGACACAATGTCAAAATGTGCTTCATACAAACCTTCAATGAAACATGTATAAAATTAGTCCTTACTAAAGATGAAAATTAATAAACAAAGACATAAAATGTGAGATCTAATAACAAGGAATGAATACACCCAATTGGGTACATGAGCTATTATGTTTTCAAGTGTAAAACTTGTGCAAAACTTGGATTGTGGAGGGTAAGCCCCTTAGAGACTCATTTGTGTTGAAAAGCTTGGATTTGATTTTTCATGCCCCAGTCCTCATTAATTAGGATAGTGTGCTTAATAAGTTAAGGTATGTTTGACACATCATTATGCACTTATGGTAGTGAAGTAGATTGGAATCCCCATATGAATACTAATGGAGTGTTCTAGTGAAAAACTAGTGCAAAACTAAGGGGTGAACCAATCATTGCAGATGAAATAGGCTCATTTCTAGAGTAAATAGTTTGTATGACCTGAGTTTGGTGGATATAGCATGGAGAATGATAGTTTTTGTCATTATATCTAAAAAATTGGTGTAAAATTAAGCTATAAGGAAGTCATTTTTGTGCACATACACCCACACAAATATTTGGTGTATATAGATTTTGAGATTGAGTGATAAAGTCTAAAATTCTAAGTAAAACCTATATTAAATTAGAACACATGCCACACATGATGCCCCTAAAATAATAAACTATGAAATAAAATATGCATAAATTCTAAGAAATAAGACTATAAACTTATTGCAAATTGATCTGTATTGTTTGATATTCTCATAGATTCTAGAAATTATTATTTTCTAAGTTCTAGGATAACAGTGCCCTATTTGGACAACAACGACATGCACTGCTATCTATTTGGGGCACTCATGTCCACACTAATTATCTTAGTGATTTTTAAATATGAACTATGATCCACTATATGAGGATTGCAAATTTATTCTTATGTCTCTATGTGTATTGTATTGAGTGGGTATAGTCTCTAAGCCAAACCATTGTGTATGCCCCTGATTTTAAGGTGAGTTTTTGAGCCACATAATGAGTTGAATCATAATAAAAAGGTTATGCAATATATGTTATGATAAAATATGTAAATCTGAGTAGCAATGATAACGTGGAGGAACATGTCCTCATCATATAGATAAATTAAGTATAATAGTAAATTAGATGCATGTAAAGACAAACATACATTGTGTTAATGTCAAGATAGATGTTATAAATTAGGCACAAAGATAAGTGATAAAAAATGAGTATAAAAATTTGAATATAAATACTTAGGGAGGGATGCATGATATCCATCATTTCATCAAAAAATGGGAGAATTCATGATATCTATCATGGCATCAAAATTTGAGAAAATTGAACAAATAGTCAAGTAAGTGTCATGATCTTGATACACACACATATAGAGTACATGCAAAGCACACAAGGCATGAAAAATATAAGGCCAAAGGGCCATATACAAGAGAAATATTTAAATGTTACTCATACACATAAAAACACACACAGGGACATATTCAAATGCCCTCATACACATAAAATCATAGAATGAAGGATTAGAGCACATTTAATGACATATTCAGATCTCCTCAATTGAAGAAGGACACACAAGACATGAAGCAGGAAAGAAAACATGGAAAACATGAATAATATATGTATTTTATCAACATAATCAATTTGAAACACAAGTATGTTTAGTAACTTAGATAACCAATAGTGTATTAATGTGTTAATACATTATCAATATTAATAGATGTAGTGTAATGAAAGAACTGAGATGTGAGCAATAAGGGAAAGCCATAAAATGATAAAAATTGTGTATTTTTTTATGTGTATACAAGTTTTAGAAGGCTTGTGTGTGATTTGGGTCTAAAAAATGAGAGCATGTGCTAATTGGGACAACATCAAGGTAATATGACAACATATATGTGTGTTCTTGTCCATATAGGGCACTATTGTCTGAATGTAAGTTTTTGTGTTTGAGATTGTAAGTAGCCTATAATAGAGTCTAAGGATGGCAACCTATATACTCTATAATCACTCATGTTCACTCATGAAGCATATATGATACAAAATCTAGATAGAATAGTTATTGAATATTATGCACACATTTAATTGGTGTTAGTGAACTAAACATAAGCATGCATAGCTCTTGATTTTGTATTTTTTTGAAATATATGATTTTTTTGTATTTTTGCATATATATGAATTGAGAAATAGAAATAAGGATAATAATTGGAAACTCCTTTAATACTTTTAGTATTTACCATCAATAAATCTTGTATAGAATAATGGAATGGTGATCTCTAGCAAATCAAGAGTATCATGCAATTGTGAATTATCTAGATATGAATAATCAACTACCCCATATTATGTTATTGACCTTTCTAATTTCTATTTTTTAATGTGTTTAATAAAATTAATTAGATGTTTCATAATAATGGAATGATATATTGCATAATTAATATCATAATAATAGATTTATAACAATAATTGATAAAAGAGCAAAATTTTTGATAACTATGACTGAGCCACTTTGAGGGGGTAACCTTCATGAAAATGCAATGAGAGCATAATTTAAATTATGATTATAAAAAAATAACCACTACCTCCTATATATATTCTACTTATCCATGGTTATTCCATAGGTTGACCATACTAAGAACAAAGATAAATGCAATAAGATAATATGAAAGGTATGTAAGCCACAAGTCAGCCACACATATCCCTAGATGCACTATAGGTTAAGGGTATAACATTACCTTCCCATTAAAAATAATATTTCCATCAATGTTTAATCAAATTGTAATGTTGTTACATATAAGATTCA
This sequence comes from Torreya grandis, assembly GCA_037957365.1. Lineage (NCBI taxonomy): Eukaryota > Viridiplantae > Streptophyta > Pinopsida > Cupressales > Taxaceae > Torreya > Torreya grandis. The sequence goes on from JARHVA010002626.1 coordinate 1,486,311, forward strand.
TCCTCCCATGTTACATCTTCATGATTCTGACTCTTCCACTTGATCAAATACTCCTTAAGCTCTCTTATTTGTAGCCTTTCTATGTGTGTGTATGTGAAGGATCTCCCCAAGTTATAGAATGAATATGCCTTCTTCATATAGTTAAATTAAATTAGTCTGGGTAAAAACTCTCCATCCAATGACCTTCTTCATGAAAGATACATGATGTAAGTGAGTGAATAGTATCTCCAGCTTGTATGCCACACTGTTAATTTTTTGCAAGATTTGATAAGGGTTGTGATACTTAGGAGAAAGTTTTTTTATCATTTTTATGTTGATTCAAATACATCTACTTATATGGATGAAAGCACACAAATACCCAATCATTAATATCAAAAATCCTCTCACTACAGTGCTAATCATCTTGTTTCTTTATTTTATTATGCATCATTGCTAAATTCTCCCTTAAACTAGATAATACCTCATGTTGATGTTGAATTTGTTCCTCAACAACTTTAACCTTGGGTTTCACCTTCAAAGATGAAGTGATGGATGGGGGATGATATCTATAAAGTGCCACAAAGGGAGAAATTTTAGAAGAGGTATGGAAGGAAGTGTTGTACCACCATTTTATTAGTGGCAGTGAATGGAGCCAATGTTATTATTTATCTCATACAAAACAATGAAGATGCCCTTCTAGGCATTTGTTGACAACCTCAATTTTCCCATCAGATTAAGAATGATAAGATGATATATGAACCAAATGAGTACCCAAACATGTAAATAAATTAGTCCAAAATTTAATGATGAAGATAGGATCATGATCACTTACAATGATTTTGGGGGTACCACCAAATTTTAAATTGTATTGAGAAAAACAACTATTATACTGACTATAAATGGTTTTGATAAGGAAAAACAATCAACATGTTTTTTGATCCTATCCACAACTACCATGATGGCATTTTTACCTTTAGACCTCATCAAACCTATAATGAAATACATGGAAACCTCCTCCCACTGTTGGTTAGGGATGTATAATGACTATAGAAGACCAAGTATCTTAATTGTTTATCCTTTGTTCTATTGAAAAACCATGCATTCTAACACAAATTTTTGTATATCCCCCTTGAGTTATTCCTAAAATAAATCTTTCTTTATTTGATTATATGTATGTCTTCAAAAATCCTGAGTGCCCATATTGGAGATGCGTGAAGCTCCTAAATGATATTATGTTTGAGAACAGAATCCTTACACATGTATAATATATTTTTACACAATAATGTGTTCCATTTCCACTCAATTTTTTTAGAAACACCCAAACCATGCTAAAGATTCTAAACTAGGGCCTATATATCCCTATCATTCTCCCGTTCTAATATTGCTTCTTCTAACTAATCTACTTTCCAAATGGTCATTACGCACAAAAATGCCTCAATTGATTCATATGAGGGTTCCTAGAAAGTGAATCTTCTATCACATTCTCTTTTCATTTCTTATAAGACTATTTCAAAGTCATATCCCAACATTTTAGTCACTCATTTTTTTTGTTATTCAAATGACAATTGTTGTTCCAAAAATTATTTTAGATTATCATGACTAGTTTTTACCTGAAAGTGTCTACCCATCAGATAAGGTCTCCATTACTTGACTACATAAGGAATAACCATCATCTATTTCTCATATATTGGATTGAGCTTATTTTTCAATTGAGTTTATGATTCTCAAATGAAATGGGTCTTCTTTTTAGCATGAGTGTACTAACCCCATGTCATATCTTGATTGATCATATTCAACAACAAACATTTTTGAAAAATTGGGGGTCACCAAAATTAGAGTGGTGCACATAGCCTCTTTCAACATCTCAAATGCCTTGGTAACTTGTTTAGTCCAATGGAAGGAATATTAATTCAACAAGTCTATGAGTGGAACTACTATGCTTCCATATTTTTTTTATAAACCTGCAATAATAACTTGTTACCCCAAAAATCCATGAAGGTTATTGAGGGTCTTTGGCACTTGTCACTCCATTATAGCTTGGATCTTCTTAGGGTCGATTTTGTCTCCTTAGTTTAAAATAATATGACCCAAGTAATCCACCTCATGGACTCCAAAAACACATTTGGAATATTTTGCATAAAGTTGATGTTCTCACAAAACTAAATATAATTGCTTCACATGCTTCAAATGTTCCTCCCAAATTTTATTGTAGATTAGGATGTCATCAAAAAATACCAACACAAATTTCCTTAAAAAAGGCTTGAATTTGTTGCATTTGTGAGATAAAAAGGTATGACCATACCTCATAATGACCTTCATGGGTTTTGAAAGTTGTTTTAGGGATATTCTCATCTCTAATCTAAATGTGATGATACCTAAAATGGAAATCTAGTTTGGTAAAATAAACAACACCATGTAATTCATTTAACAAATCATCAATTATCGGAATATGGAACTTATCTTAAATGGTGTACTTATTGAGTTCTCTATAGTCAGGGCACATCCTCTAAGTGCCATCCTTGTTCCAAACCATGATTGTTAGGCACACATATTCACTTTATCTATGTTAGATATTACCTACCTCCATCATCTCCTATACCATCTTTTTATTTTCATTTTTCTGGGCATATGGATACCTATATGGTCTAATGTTTGGTGGTGTACTACCTAAAATCAATCTGATGGCGTGATAATGTTCTCTACTTGGTGGTAGGCCTTTTGGAATTATGCCAAAAATTATTGGGTGGCCATTAATAATCATTTGTAATTGATATACATAGACATATTTGTTGGCTGGACTTATATGAAAAAATCATGTGACAAATAATTTAAATCCTTTTTAAGAATATTATCAAATGATGTGAACTAACCAATTGGGTAGACTTTCCCCATAATCTATCTAGTTCAAATGTCCTACCATCAAAATGAAAACACATGAACAGTTCCTGTAAATTCATCTCTATTATGACCAAAATTGTAAGACATTATACTCCCAAAATAATGTCAACCCCACCTATGAGAATAACAAACATAAGATAATTAAATTGGTAGTCCCCCATGGCAATATTAATATTATGGAATTTTCTAGAATAGTTGATTGTGCCACCATATGCAATCATGACTTCAAATTATAGAACTAGATAAATAAAATAGTTAAAGCAGTAGTTATTACTATTGATGAAATTATATGTACTTATGAAGTCAATCAAAATTTTCATATTATGTTGCTTGTGGAAGCCTACTATAGACATCTAATTCCTAACACCATTTGTGTTAAAATTGTCAATCTTACTTGAATTACACTCAAATGCACATTTTAGGTCAAAATCATTAAAATGCGCTAAATGGTTCCAGCTTGTCATTTACAAGTGCCGATTTAGGCTAATGTATCCTTAAATGGGGCAATGAATTTTATGTGATACCTAACTTTGATCAATTCATTTTGAGTCAAAATGATAATTTTGACTTTTGTGCTCTAGATCACTCTTTTCTCCAAATTTGTCAATACACATCACGTACCTTTATTATTTTGTGTTGGCAGCATCCTAAATGGGAATATGGTTCCAATGCATATAACATCACCTTTTAATTCTTCTTGAGTCAAATTATGACCTAGTAATATGACTTTTTATCCATTTTGATTAATTGAGGGCCAATTTACAAATAATTGCACAAATGTTGATTAACCTTGTTTAAGGCTAATTGATCCAAATCAAGAGCTTAAGTGGATTTTACATGAGAGTTGTTGAATATTCATTTTTGGAAATTGATTTCTATTAACTACATCACCTAATGACATCATCATATGGGGTGGCATCCATAAGCCATAAATACATAAAATATCAAGATTATGGGTCTCACATGCCTCATTAAGACCCTTCATGTCTCTTAAATGCCCTTCTATCCCAAATATTTATGAGGGATATTTATGGATATAATTATATAATTAGATTAATTCATGGCCACACATCTCAATCTTGAGATGGATAGTCATGGTTGATCCTGATCAATCTTGAAAATATATAAATAGAGAGGCCATGAACATCATTTTAAAGATTGATTTGTACAAAGTTATAATTCTAAATTGTCTCCAAAATACTTTGTGTTGATCTTTGTTTTTCATTAGCAAGCTTCATTTGATAGGCTAGCTTAGAGATTTCATCTACTTTGAGCCTAGGTTATGCAAATAATTCTTGAGACATGGGAGGAGCTATAACCATTGTTGATGAAGACAAGAACTCTTGATCAAGGGAGAATATGCTTTTGAGCCTCACTTGTATGGTGAATCCACTTGGGAAGGTAATCGATGTTGCTTTATTTCAATTGTTTATTGCTATCTTTTGTAATTCCTGTAGAAATAGATAGTCTAAGTTTTTTTTATGTCTTTAATGCATTTTTCATGATTTCTTGACTAACTCTCTTTGTAATCCTATCTACATTTTGGCACGCTCAATGGGATCATACCCCATAAATTTGGTCACAAAGCTCTTTCAAACAATTTACTGACCATGTTTATGTAGAATGTTGGAATGAGGGAGCTAACAAAATGAAATTTTAGATTAAAAATATATTTTCTAGTAAATTACATTTTCATTCCTGAGTGTCATAGTTTTGCTCTCTATTATAATATCACTGCTGACGTAGTAGTGATTTTGTATTGAAATCGTTGTTTAGTAAACATCAATTTTGTAGTTCAGAGCAGTGATATTGTTAGCCCGAACGATGATTTCATTTGCTAGAGCAATGATATTATAGAACAATGATATCATTCTCGTGGCAACGATATTTTTGATTTGGCCAATGATTTTGTCTAGAGAATAATGATATTGTGTTTTTTATTGATCTAACCCATAATAGTGATATTGTTGTCTAAAATTGTGATGTTATAGGAAAACAATGGAATTTATTGTGTAATAGTGATATTGCAATAGAGAGTTAAAATTTTAATGTTATTTACTCAAACTCCTAAATGATTCAAAGTAAACCCTTATAATTGTGTTTTTGCAAGTTGAGGGATTAGTTTAGAAGTTGTTTTGATTGCATTTGACTAACCAAACACACTTTTATTTGGGTTTAAAACAAACATGCTATGTTTTTACACATTTGGTATTTGGTGCCTAAAATGAACATATCATGTTAAATCTTAGAAACATATCACGTTTAGTGCTTAAACCCAATCTTAAGTCTTGAACATTTTCAAAATTGGTGCATTAAAATTGAATCTAGGATAAGTCTTGAATGCTTCAATCTTTGGGAGTAAAATGAACTTAGGTTTTTTCGCTTCATGTGGTCATTTTATGCAATCTTTTCCATTTTAGCAATTAAGACCAAGGGGTCAAAAGAACACCACATACCTTTTCATTTAGTGCTTAAAATAGAACTAATTTGTCAATTTTGTATGAAATAGGTGATTAATTAATTGAATCGTAAAAAGAGGGATGTTGCATGTATGATCTTCCATCTGTCCCCTTTAGGGAACTTTTGAAATCAAAAGTGCCATCTTTATTGTAAGCATGCCTAGTTTAAGGCATAGAAAGAATCTCATTTAATGTGCTCCCCAAAAACTTGCAATAGTATTAGGTGATCTTGAGGTGACCATAAAGTATTTCTATTATGTCTTTTATTTTATGTAAACTTGGATTGTGAGGGGAATATCATCACCTCCCATGAGTTTTATAGGGTTAAAGCATTGGGACGTATCTTCACTTTGGACATTGCACTACACTGAGCAAGTGACAGATGTAGTGGTTACAAAAAAGGTAAGACATTTTTGTAACAAGCCAAGTGTCACGAACACCTAATTAAAGTGTGCTTATTTTGAATTGTTTGGTGCGAAAGCCATTGTGAAATTGATTTATCTAGAAATGTTTGAAAATTTGTAGATCTTAAGACAAATCCACACTTTCCATAAAAGTATTATTGGTGCAAGATTCACCTCAAGGTCCATGTCACCATATTGTCATTTGAGAAAAGGCAGGGGGGGTGTAAAAACCCTACTATATAATTCACATTTACTTTTGGATGAACACTTAAAATCCTCTCAAATGATGTATATAGACAGACTCCAACAATATCACATAACCTTGTCAGTTTAGAATTAAGATGATTGTTTTTTGTCATTAGCTTACTTGGTCTTGATTTGTGTCTAAAAATACTTGTTCACTCAATGAACTTAACCATAACACATTGTCCTCAAAATTTTTGAGCAAGGGAGGCATTATGCTATCCAATTGGAAAATTTATCTTTTCCTTGTTCAAATTATTATCAAAACTTTGTGTCATCACCCACTTTGGCACAATTATGCTTCCCATTTGAGTCTAGATCATTTACCCAATTTGTTTAAGTCCCTCATTTATAATTCACATTTGAAATTAAACCTTTCTAAGTTTTAAGGGTTGGTGTGTTAAATTGGGTTTGCCATTTACACACTAAACTTGTTCTAACTTGGGTTTAATTTTCCATTTGGATTAAGGGCCATTTATTAGACTCAAAATCACATTACCATCTTGGTGGACTCAAGTCATCTCATGTATCACTCACGCATTAAGTCCTAGAACATATTTTATCCTACTAGAACCATGTGGCTATGTTGTGTTACCCATTTGGTCTTAGTTTTGTACTTAGTGATTTGTGTATATTTTTACATCTTGAGTTGCTTAGTTCATATTGTCTTCTTCGTAATCTAAAGAGCTTTCCTCTAATTTTCTAGTGTCAACTCATCGAAGTTGAAACTATATTTTATGGTATACGTATATTGCAAAAATATAGGCTTTGATGTACTAGTTTGCACCTTAGATCTTTGAGTTACCTTACCCTCTTCCAATCTATATGATTTCAACTTTACCAAAAGTTGGGTAAATTTGTGAACCAAATCTTCTAATTATTTATGGTTCCAAGCCACGTTCCTTTTATAGTCTCTTTGGTACCTTAGTCATTTATTTTAAAAGGATCAAAATTTATATCTTATTTAAACATTTGTAAAACATTATTCAAATCTTATCAAACATTGAGAACACTCTTTTTAAATAATGACACTAAGGTACACTTGTAATAGGGTTTCTTATGGCCCTAGTTACAAGGTAGAGAATTTTTATAATGGACATGAACACTCCATCTTATTTGAGGATGTTACCTTATTTAGGCCTATCTATTTAAAACCAATCACCTTTATGCCAGTTGTTGTATGTCATCCTTGTCCTTCCCTTTTGATTTGTGCTCCATGCTCAAAGGTTACTATTTTTGGGTATCCTTCTTCTCTTTTAACTTGAATGAGCAAGAAAGCTCCAAAATGTGTGAAGGTTACCATTTTAGGACATCATTCTTTGGTTTGCATAAGAAACCAAACTACGAAGCATCTAGTCATTACCCTTTTAGGACCTCCTCCTTTAGTTTGCACAAGCAACCAAACTAAGAAGCATCTAGTCATTATCATTTTAGGATCTCCTCCTTTAATTTTCACAAATAACCAAACTAAGAAGCATCTAGTCATTACCATTTGAGGACCTCCTCCTTTAGTTTGCACAAATAACCAAACTAAGAAGCATCTAGTCATTACCATTTTAGGACCTCCTCCTTTGGTCTTCATAAGCAACCAAACTAAGAAATTTCCAGTCGTTACAATTTTAGGACCTTGTCCTTTGGTTTACACAAGCAACTAAACTAAGAAGCATCCAGTTATTACCATTCTTGACCCATCACTAGTTTTTGATGAACCTATTATTGAAAAATATCCATTTGATGAACCAGTTGTGTTTGATCCCTTCTTCAATAGTCTAATTTTTGGAGAGTCTATTATTGAACCACAAACCATTGTTTTCATTAAACCAAATGTTCCCCACTTTAGAAATTTTGTACCAATCTTAGAGCCAAAACAAGAACCATTACCTCTTCAAAAACACTCTTATGAGGATCAAAATGTGTTCAAAGTTGATATTTTGCAACCAATTATGAACTAAAACCATGATGTTATTATTGAAACACCCATTTATGACAAGTCAACCTGTGATAAGTTACCTATTCATATTTTACCTATTTTTAAAGAGCCTCATCTCTTTGACAAGCCCATCTCTACAGAGTTGTATCTTGATCTTTTTCCACTCATTAAGTAGTCTCACTTTGACAAACATGATTTTGCTGAGATGCCCCTTGAGTGGTACCCTCTCTTTGAGGGGATTCACTTAGATGAGCTAGTCTATGTTGAACCCTTCCCAGATGAATCGGTTTTTATTGAGCCTGTTATGCCATCATAGGCCATTACTTGTCAAACATTCAACATTCAATTAAACATTATCAAAACAACCATATCAGATGTAGAATTAGAATTAGATTCAGGTTCTCTTTTTGAATTGTCATTATATTTAGCATCAAAAATAGAATCAACATCAGTTACAACATCAAATTTAGAGTCCCTTACTTTAGAATCAGATTCAAAAACATATTATCATCATGGCTGTTACAACATTGGTTACAATTATCTTACAGATCAATTTAAATATATTTGTGATCCTTTTGTAATTTTTGGGATGATTACTTCAACATCGACATAAGTTCTCCTAGTACCTTGTATGAGGATTGTATTGCCTTTCACCATCCCATTATTCCCACCCAACATAGCCATTATATTAATATTCTACCTCCCACAAATGTTGATTGGGACCAATGAAATCAAACTTTGTTAAACTGCATCCATGGTGACATACCATTTACATAATATTAGGGGGGCCAAGACCACATTCATTTAGAAGAAGAACAATCTCATAGTGAAACCTTTTCTAAGGTGCTAGAGGATAAGCAAAGATCAAAATCAACATCTTTTAGTGAAACATTTTCAAAGGCACTGGAAGACAATTAGATTCAAGTGTTGGTATCTCTTCATGAAACCTTCTCAGAGGTGCATGGGATGATTAGAACAAATTCATTTGTGAAAACCTCATTGAGGCACCAATAGCTGAGCAAAAAAGCTCTTCACTATTTACTGAAGATAATATCAAAGAACAAATCAAAATAACTTCTAATTTATAGCATAATCAGAGGGTAACTACTTTCAAGATCAAGTACCAAATAATCTGGTGGTCATATTGAGAGCATCTTCAGAGGTCTTTATTCCCACCACAACCAAAATTATGTCAAATCCAGTATCAGTAACATTACATGTGACTAAAAGTCCTAATTTTTATTTATTTCCCATCCATTACACATTCCATTATCACCCACCCATTTATTACCCACTTATATCATTTATCACTATCAACACTTTCCTTAATAGAGGTTATGAAGTTATCTTGTCTCAACATTTGAAGGAAGCAAAGTTGATTTCCAAAAAAGATCATAAACACATTATTGAGATCTAGATCAACAAGTTCTTAAAATATAAACTTTTTCAAAATGGAATTAGGTATTAACTTTATAAATCGATCATTTTTATTGTCTCATTTATTGACTAGGATGTGCATCTCCCTATCAACAAGATCAATAGAACCATTTTTCACTTTTCCAATTACCATTTTCCATTATTATGCCTCATCTCTTAGGGGCAACCCTATAGAACCTTTTTAGGCATTATTATACCATTGTGCTCCATTTATCACACTATTTGAACTACATTGACTTGAGGTCTTTTGGCACTATGTATGTAGTGCTTAGTTTTTATTGAGGTCAGCGCAGTCACCCCTTCGCTACACTCTCACCATTTTGTGAGAATTTTTTAAGTTTGAATGCTCTCTCTATTTTATGAGCAACCTAATAAATGCTCTCATCATTTTTCAAGTAATCTAAGCCAATCATCACTTGGGGGAAACTTTGTTGCCACTATAGCCAATTTTCTTTTGATCACTTTCATTATACCATTTTATTATATCATTTCTTTATTATTGACCCAAGCTTGTTTTTAGATGTCTTCCCAATCCGATTTTGATCTTGGTTCCTTTGGTTCATCCTGCACTTTTTGTGGGGGTATTCCAATCTAGTTTCAACAATTTTAGAATTTTGTGTTCAATGACAATCTATGGAAGTAGTATGACATTTGATCTGGTAAGATATATTTCATTAATTATCTTATTTTGTATCATTGATTATAACTACCTATGGGAAAATTCGTATTGTTTTGGTACCCCTAATTATAAACACCTTTGGGAAAATTAGGTACAATGCCTTTTTATCATGCATTGTTGTATCATCTGGTCATTAATATTATCATTTGTCTTGTTATTCACCTTTATTTGTGAACTTATTGTGACCTAGTTAGTTTTTCACCACTTTTTATGTGGGAAAAATTACTGTGACTTAGCATTATTTTGGAGTTATGTAGGCTATGATTAATTCATGTTGAGGTCAACTCAGTCCCTCTTATCATACACTCTCACCATATTTTGAGAATTTTAAGTTGGCGCGCTCTCGCCGTTTCATGAGCTAGACCATTTTGTATCTCTTAATCCTCAATCAAGTTGAGATACTTAAAAAATTCCAAAAACATTTGTAAAACATTCAAAAACTCAAAAACATTTTGTGTGTATTTATTTTATTATTGTTTATCATTTTGGTCTTTATTTTTCCTATTTGGTCTTAGTTCTTTGTTTTATTTTCCAAGTACATCTTGATGGTGCACATAGATCTTGATTATTTATATCTTGGTCTCATGTCATTCAGATGTTCTTTCTTTTTGTTTTAAACATTTTTGTTCCTAATTAAGTCTTGATTGATCATATCTTGATTTCAAGTTAGGTTCATTTATGTTTATCTTTACTTTTTTGTTTAAATGTAAATAGCTGTAACTCTAGTTTTGGTCATTATTTTACCATTATCCTTAGTTATAAGTATTCACATTTGAACTAGCTTAGTGTAATTGAAATATTATGTCATTATAAGTTAGTCATAATTATGATGACTAATTTATTTTGATATAGTAAGCACTTTGTGCTTATGTTTAAAAGTCTTAATGTCAACATCACTCTGATGAACAGTTCTCAAGAACACTTTGCATAATCTAGGCTCATAATATGAAAATAAGCATCTATGTATCATGCATTTTAACACTTGACTCTATACTTAAATGTGCATCTCTTTGCATACATTATGAGTCTAATAAATTCTTTGTTAGTTTTCACCATTCCTCATTCCATTCTCTCCCAAACCTAGGTCAACTAAATTGGCTTGAAGTTCATGTTGGAACATGAGTCCATGGAACTATGTAGGCAATGTCCACTTATCTAGCACATTTGGAGTTAGCTTGGTTATCTTTCATTCTTCTTTTCATTTATTTCATCACTTTTTGCACTCTCATATGCTGTGTTTTATGTGGCTTTCTAAGCCATTACAACATCACATATACGTTTACACTCACTCACTTTAACCTATCTTTTGGGTTATATCCTTGAGTTATTTTTATTACCAATTATCCATCTTTGGGCACAACATCTAAACCACATTAGAATTAAATAATATATATAAGGAAAACCATTATTTATTCTTTATTAATGATCAATATTCACCCTATTGGGGCAAAACTATTTTATCATGATCACATTTACTCTAGTGGGGCACCTCTTATTATCTTATCTTTGGAGACCCCATTCTAGTGGTGCTTCCCTTATTGAAGTAGAATGTTGTTTTTTTCCCTCTAATTCTAAGATCTCCAAACTACCACCCATAGTGGTGATATTTAGTTTGAAACTTGTCTTAGGATTGATCAATACCGTAAGTGCATAGCTTGTACTCTCAAAATTGGGTACATTTAAAGTGTGTCCCTTACATTTATAGATTGTTTCTTTCCCATTTCCCCTATCTTTGGGGCCTATTATACCTCTAATTATATTTTGATCATTGATGGTAATGACATGTGCAAGCATTAGCTCATTTGGATGTGAGCTACTCTATGCGTTAATCTCTCATTATCCCTCTCTTTTTGAGAGTCCATTCTTCTCTTTCATCCTAATATGTCTTCTCGAGGAGGCATCCTGGGTCATTTACAATTTATTCTTGATAACTCTTTTCTTTGAAATGATTTTGCTTCATTTGAATGTCTTGATATGCCTTCTCAAATAAGGGTAAAATGTAGACATCCAATTCCTAACACCATTTATGTTGAAATTGTCAATCTTACTCCAATTGCATTCAAATGCACATTTTAGGTCAAAATCATTAAAACATGATAAATGGTTCAAGATTATCAATTACAAGTGCTAATTTAAGCTAATGTATCACTAAATGGGGCACTGCATTTTATGTGATACCTAACTTTGATCAATTAATTTTGAGTCAAAATGATGAATTTGCCTTTTGTGCTCTAGATCACTTTTTTCTCCTAATTTGTTAGTACACATCACATACCTTTGTTATTTTGTGTTGAAAGCATCCTAAATGGGAATATGGTTCCAACACATCTAAAATCACCTTTTAATTCTTCCTGAGTCAAATTATGACCTAGTAATATGACTTTCTAACCATTTTGATTAATTAAGGGCCCATTTCCAAATAATTACAATAAGGTTGATTAAGGATAATTGATCCAAATCAAGAGCTTGAGTGGATTTTACATGAGAGTTGTTGAATATTTATTTTTGGAAATTAATTTCTATTAACTACATCACCTAATGACATCATCATATGGGGTGGCATCTATAAGCCATAAATGCATAAAATATCAAGATCATGGGTCTCCCATGCCTCATTAAAACCCTCCATACCTCTTAAATGCCCCTCTATCCCAAATATTTATGAGGGATATTTATGGATTTAATTATATAATTGGATTAATTCATGGCCACACATCTCAATCTTGAGATGGATGGTCATGGTTGATCCTGATCAATCTCAACAATCTATAAATAGAGAGGCCATGAACATCATTTTTAAGCTTAATTTTTGCAAAGTTATAATGTAAAATTGTCTCCATAATCCTTTGTGTTGATCATTATTTTTCATTAGCAAGCTTTATTTAATAGGCTAGATTAGAGATATCATCTACTTTTAGCATATTTGATGTAAATAATTAATTAGACATGGGAGGATCTACCACCATTGTTGATGAAGACAAGAACTCTTGATCAAGGGAGAACATGATTTTGAGCTGCACTTGTATGGTGAATCCACTTGGGAAGGTAATCGATGTTACTTTCTTTTAATTGTTTATTTTTAACTTTTCTAATCCCTACATGAATAGATATGCTAAGTTTTATTATGTCTTTAATGCATTTTTCATGATTTCTTGACTAATGCTTGACTAATTCTCTTTTTAATCCTCACTACAATTACCACCTTAATAGTTGGAATACTTATACCTAAAAGGGAATTATAGGAGATAATAGGGTGGGGATTTTAATTTTTTTCCTTTGGCTCTTTGATACCCTCACCTGAGGCTTCATTATCTTCATTGGCTCCTTCAATGTAGAATAACTTATTTTTAACACATTTATGTCCTTTTTCCCACTTGTTGTCACAACCAAACCATAACCATTTGGCACACTTCTATTCATTTTTTTGAGGGGTCAATATTGTAGGTTGAAAAAATGCTATGAAATTGTGTTTATGGCCATGAGTGAAAGCCCTCTTTTTGACCAAATATTTTTCCCTTGCCTGGCACATGAATGATATGGCTTAAAAATAAATGTTGAATTAAACACATGAACCTTAAGTTGGATGTTATTTGTAGATACTAAAATATGAAATATATATCATCTTAGTCTTGTATATTTGAAAAATACTTATCAAGGCTATACCCTTTAGTTATATACCTTCCTGTTGTTAAAAGGCTCACATTCGCCATCTTATTGTGCTTAATTATTATGACCCTATCATTTATAATGGTCCAAATCTCTTACACTGTACAACAATACTAAAAGTTGATATATATCCTTCACTATCAGTTTTAGATCTTCAATAACTTCTTAGCCTCTTAGACACTTGTGTACTACATAGGGACACTTGCATCGATTCAAGTGGCTAAATTCTTATCAAATATCCAAACATCAAGATTCATCTAAATTGTAAATGTTTTAAAACATATGGGTTAGCTTATTTGTCATATTGAACCCTACCATGAAATATTTCCAAAAGGTGTGGTATAAATACAAATCTAAGCTAGTTAATTATTCATCTAGTAAATCCAAGCAATCACCTATTCATGCTCTTTCAATCAATTACATAATTATGTTTTAATACCCTATTCTTCCTTATTTTCATATCAGCCACAAAATCAATCATATTACATGTCTAAAACACTCAAAGAACAACCCATGAAGAATATTTGTAAAGATATATGCCATATCATTACATACCCTTGAATATAACATATTGCACCCTTGTGCACACATAAATCAACACATATGAGAGAACTAAATATGTCTAAGGTCCTCTTTGGAGTATTTTCTATGTAGGAAATGCTCATTGATAGAGAGGTCCTTGAGATTAGCTTGACTTCATGAGTCCACAAAATAATTTTTGATAAGGTAAAAAAGACATAAAGTGAAGAGCTAGGATTTATTCCATAAATAATCATTTATAGCTTGTGTGTATGAATAAAACATATCAGTAAAAGAAGATAGGAAGCTAAAAATCTCTAGGTGGTCACTCTACAATATAATGAATATTTTTACTCAAAAGTTCCATTGATATCAAGACAACTACACTAGCTTAAGTATATAGTCTTATAGAAACAATTGACGACTGGATCTTGATCTTGTTTTTGCCTATTTCCACCTCTGCATATCTTAGATATTCCTACACATTTTTAGATATGCTAAGTATTATGTCTTCCTAATGTTGATGCAATCAAACTAATTTTTGAATTTACTTTATATATTTAACATAACTTAGTATTTTAATTCAGAATATACATTTATCTAAGTTTTTAGTAAATTGTCCTACTTTAGAATAGTTTTATTCATCCTTGTGTTTATGTTATTTTACCCTTTAAACCTCATCTTAAACATATTAAAAAAGGGTTAAACATTTGGTGAACCTGACCTCTATGTTTCCTTGTGCAAACCCTAGTTTTAATTAGGGTTTTCCTAATTTATGAACTGTAAAAACTCTTAAAAATCAGATTTGTATGTATTTCACAAGAATTAGTCATGTTAAATATGGATACATCTACTATTTATTTCATTATATAGTACATAATGGTTGTCATCGATTGTTATGTTTCATATATGGCAAAATCAATCAAAACTATAATAAAATCCAGTCAAAATTGTAATGGCTTTAACACAAATGTATTCTTGCATACCCCTTGTTGTTATAAAATTTATAATGAGATTCTACCTCTCACTACTAATCATCAAATGGAATTCATGAAATAACCCATTCCTCCATATAATACTACCAACCACTCCAAAAACCTCTCTCTTGGATTTATTACATAAATCTTCCCATTATAAAGATATTCTTTTAGACTCACTATGCATGACTATCTTACCAAGAAATGTGAAGCTACCATATGTGGCCTCTATGATCAACTCCATTAAATGGACTAAACATAATATCTCTTTTGAAAAAGAGTACTTACCATGTCAACATGCTATAAATCATTGTTTACCATTCTATATCCAATTATGTGTTTGTAATAAAATTGTTAAAAGAGTACTTGTGGACAATGGTTTAGGGCTCAAAAATTACAACATATCCTTCCTTTCTTTACTTGGAATTAGGGTTAAAGGCTTGGAATCATCAAATATGAGCATCAACAGATTTGACAATATTTCATGAAAGGTATTGGGGTAGATAAAATTAAATAATACTATGAGACCTCATACATTACCTACTTTATGCCAAGTTTTGCCAAACAATTTGAATTACAACATTTATTTGGGTCACCCTTGGATATAGGAAATGTATTCAGTTTCATATACTTTACACACATATCTAAAATTTAACCACCAGGGATTTATTTATGTGTCTGATGGATATTGATCTATAAAAAAATACTTATACACCATAATCCTATAATTTTGATTGTGGCTATCAATATTTGATAAAACATTGATATAAATGACAAAGATTAAGAAAAAATGAACAAGGTGTAACCCAACCTATTTCTTCTTCCAACAAAACAAATTAGCAAGACTTGGGGTTTTCAATAAAATTTGCAAGTAATAAATAATGCAATTGAAATAAACCTTACTTCATAAGATCTAAATCAGAATGCATGCATATACCTAATTCTACTACTGATCTATAATTGGTAAACCCTCATTTGATTGATGAGAATGCTTCATCAAAAATTTGGACATTGGATGAGTTCTCAAATGATAAATCATTACTAGATTACTTGGGGGCATATGAGGATATCCCTTCCTTCTATCATAAGAATAAGTTTCCTCATGTCACCTTTGCTCATGCTTAATTTGGTGAGAGTGGTTATGCCAATATCCATCATGATGTACCTAACATTATTCCTACTACACCATATAATGTAAAATGACCCAGTTTGCTAAATGAAGAAACATTACAATATAACTATGGAACATATAAAGATCCTTATCTAATATTAATCATTACAATGGTGCAGGGATGAAGGTGAAAATTCTCGGTATGTCCTATATTATTACCCATAATTATTTTCTTGGGCTTATTCAGATATGCCTGAAATAGACCTATTAGTGGCAATGCACAATATATTACTATATCTAAATGCAAAACTAGTTAATCAAAAGATTTGTAAAATGCAACCCATGGTTGTATTACTAGTGAAAGATGAAATTCTAAGACTCTTATATGCAAGATTCATAAGAATAATTACATATTGTGATTGGGTTTCTAACATTGTACCTTTCACTAAGCTTAATGATGACATTTAATGTTGAATTGATTATTGGGACTTAAATAAAGCTTATCCAAAAGACATTTTTACATTACCTAACATTGACATTAATGTCAATTTTATAGATAGGTATGAGAAATTTTCATTCATGGATGGCTTTTTTAGATATAACCAAATCAAAATTAACTTAGAAGATCAATAAAAGACAACATTTACCACCCCGTGATGAACATTTTATTATATTCTCATGCCTTTAAAACTAAAAAATGAAGGAGTAACATATCAAAGGGAAATGGCACATATTTTCCATGATTTCATTCATAAAACCATCAAGGACTACACCAATGACTTAATAGCAAAATAAAAACACTAAAAAGATCATGTTGTAGATTTACAACACATATTTAAACACTTGTGAAAATTCAATGTTTGATTAAATCCAAAAAAGGTGTTTTTGGGCTATCTTCTAAAAAATTTATGGGATACATTATCTCTTAGTAGGGCATTGAGATTAATTCAAAAAAGATAAAATCTATCTTTGGGATGCCACCACAAACTAACTTAAAATAGTTATGATACTTACATGGTAAAATTTAGGCAATTTGGTGTTTCATTACTCAATTGGGTGATAAAACAATACATTTCACACGTTTGATAAAAAAATGACACTAAATTTATATGGGATAACATTTGCCATCAATTTTTTTATAAAATCAAGGAATATTTAGCAAATCCACCAATGCTTATGCATCCAATACCATATAGATCATTACTCCTTTATATCTCAACAACCCATGAGGCTTTGGGGGACCTATTAGAAAAATATGATGATGATCACTAAGAGCATTCAGTTTAATATATAATACATTAATTAGTTGATTATTAATGCAATGATACTCTAATGGAAACACTTATAATTATCTGCTTAGTAATGAGTTCCATGTTATAATTAAACTAGACCCCTTAAAGTTTCTCATGAACAAAATCCACCTAAAGGGTCAAATTATTGAATGGGTGTTGTAAATTATATAATTTTATCTCAATTTTATATCTCAAAAATTAGTAAAATGCCAAGTTATATCTAACTAACTAGCTACATCCCCGTTACTAGATCCTTTCATATGATGAGTTAGCAAAATATAACATAACATATCTAATAATCCATGGATGATGTTCTTCGATGGATCCATATGTATGATAGGCATGGGTGCAAGTATCGTATTTTACACCCCTAAGAGCAAATATATGCCATTTTATTATATATTAGCCTTCTCTTACACTAACAATATGGTAAAATATGAGGCCTTAATAATCAGATTATCCATAGCACAAAAAATCCATATCAAGGATATTAAGGTCTTTGGTGGCTCTTAATTAGTTATTAATCAAGTTACAAATCACTACTAAACAAAAGAAGAACATTTAAATCCATATAAAGAAATAGTGGATCGATTGAAAGAAATATTTGACACATTTTCTATCAATAATATGCCACGTAAAGACAACTGTCATGCAAATGTAATGGTTGGTGGGATCCTTAATGCCTTTTGATATCAATCAAGATTGCATAAATTTTAAAATACATTAGTTATGAAAACCTTCTATTACATCAAATAAAATGGATGCTTTAGTAATTTTTAATATTACACGCAACTCTACAAGCTCATAATGGTATAGTGACATTTATAATTTCTTATATCGAGCCTACATACCCGATAATTTCATGTGGAATGATAAAAATAAGATACAAAGAGAGGTGGTATGTTATGTTATTAGTGGGAATGACTTATTCAAATGAATTTTTGATGGATAATTACTTCAGTGCCTAGACAAAGATGAAGCACAAACCACACTTATATAAATGCATGATAGTGAGTGTGGGGGGCACTTCAGTGGCAAGGCCATGTTACAGAAACTATTATGACATGGTTATTATTAGCATACAATTGTGTAAAAATGTATCGAACATTATAAATTATGTTTACAATGCCATAATTATATCAATTTAAATCATATTCCATCACATGAATTATAGTGATTGTCTACCCATGACCTTTTTCCGTGTGGGGATTTGATTTAATTGGAAAAATAAATTTGGTATCCACAAATTCATAACCATAGCTACAAAATGTTTTATCAAATGGGTGGAAGCAATTTCACTTGATTTTACCATATGGGATGATATATGCAGGTTATTAATGACTAATATTATATCCAATTTTGACATAACTTGAACTATACTTATCGATAATGGGTCATCATTTAAAAATAAAATAGTGAAACACTTTCATAACAAATATTAAATTGAACACACTTTTTCTACACATTATTACACATAGGATGATGGTCAAGAAGAATCAAAAAATAAAATAATTTTCAAAATACTTTACAAAATGGTTGAACTATATAGTATAGATTGACATCAACATATGTTGTATGTCTTATGGGCATACCACACTAGTGTCTATAAATCTACTAAGGGTACACCTTATTCATTAGTTTATGGTATAGAGGTGGTTCTACCAATTGAACTTGAAATCCCATCCTTGCATGTTTATCTCAAGGATTTTATAAAAGGTAATGACTATCAAGAAAAATGATTACATTAGTTAGAATAATTGAGTGCAAAACACACACAATCTATTAAACATTTACGAGCCTATCAAGATCTCATTAAAAAAACATATAATGAAAAATTTGGCCACATGAATTTGTTGTGGATGACTTGGTACTAAAATAAAATAAAAATAATACCAATGTAGAAAAAAGATAAAAAAGGAAATTTCAAACCAAATTGGTTGGGTTTATTCATAATTATAGAAAAATTGGGAAAATGAGTATACCACATGGCTAAACTTGAAGGAAAACCTCTCAAGAACCTAATGAACATCATGCATTTTCATAAGTATCATATCTCAAAAATTAATATATTCAAGAAAATACAAAAATAATCAAATAAACTCAAAAATATAAAAATATTCAAATTTCACATGTTTACTAGTTCCTTGACGTCTATGTTGTTTAATTTATGTTAGTAGATAACATATCATTTATTTCCAGATGTATGATACATGCACATGTACATATGTTGAACCTTTCATCTTCCTATGTAACACACTATATTGAAAGCATCTACTTCCTTGATCATGATTGATATAGGTCATATTATTTTATGATAGCTTTTACATTATTATGTTGAGCTTATATACTAATATGTACACATTCCTATACTCATGTTTACATATTTCACAGTGTAATTGATATGTTATGTTACATGACATTTTTACTAACAAATATATGTAGGGACTAGTTTGATATGCTTATGTTGCTTGATTATACTTAATTTATTCACATTTTTACTTCTTTTAGTGTTTTTTTCTTGCTTACTATTATCTTGCTTGTGGAACATTTAAACATGTTCATTGCTTATTGGCCCCTGTGCCATTGTATGTTTCTTTATTTTGATATTTAGAAATTTTAATATGACATTCCTTTGAGTGTGTGACATTTGACATGCCCCTTATTTATGGTCTCCTTAGACCCATTTTATGTGACATTGAGTGCTCTTGTGTGCATGCTTGATTGTTTGATGTGTTAACACTCTTACTTTCTAGATGTTGCCATGAACTATATCATACATCTTATGGATTGTTGTGATCACATACTATGAGCCTCATTGTTATATCTCCTTATACATGTTATTCCTATATGCTACATGATTAATACATATGTTATTATTTAACCTTAATTGGATAAAAGGATATCATACTTGGGTAAAAAGGGTTAAGGATATATAAATGATAGGGCATAATGGTGAATATAAGATCTATAATAGGCCAATTAATATTCTAAACTTAGATGTATGATATACTAAATTTATAAAATTGGGATAGGATATTAATGGAAAGTAAAACTATGATAGATATATAAATGACCTAAAATAAAGCACTTAGTTATTTTTTATGATAATAAAATATTGGATTTGGTACAAACAAGAAGCAGGTAGGAATATAGTTCTGGATCAGTCATCATATTTTAACTATGGTGCCTACGACTCTCTAGACACTTGCATCAGCCTGGGATAACTACATTGATACTAATGTCTAAATTTAATGCTAGTGTCTTATATAGAATATGTGATCAAAAATTATGTGACCACTTGGGTGATTTTGGATTGGCTCCACCTTCACTTTGGTACATTCAGAGCTAGGTCATGGACTATTACTCTTGGTGAAATGGTAAAACCCTAGCTTTCCATCTTCAATGTGATCTTGAGGGAAAATGGGTTAGTGAGAAAATAGTATCGAGATAACCCACAATGACCTTACTATCAAAGGGTGTTACCTACATATCCAATACTCTAGAAAAGGGCATCAAACTCATGTAGTTCTCCCATATGTGTTAGCTTGTGTGTGAATCATGCAATGTGTAAAGTAAGTACATTAGTGACTAAGCTTATAACTTGGAAAATATGACCTTATGAATACTCATTTAATACTTTAGACTTGTATCTAGGTTGTTCCTTTGATTGATATCAAAATAGGGTAAAATATGAAAGCTTTTGGTAACTTGAGTGCTTCTTGAGTGTTCTTTTGATCCGATTGTTAGGTAAGGAATGAATGATGGTTACTATTATATTTATACCAATCCTATTAGGAAATAACTTGCATTGAATCACTCAAGACAACCATTGTGATACAATTCATTTGAAAATTAGATGACTTTAGGGCACTAGACACTTGTGTCAAGCTAAGATAGTAACACCAATGCTACTATATGCCTTAGATGTTAGTGTTTAGGTAGAAAAAGAGTAAACACAAGATCAAAACTTGCAAAGGTATAAGATAAGTACATTTTAAGAATTATAAGAAAGATGGGATGTCTATGTCATCAACATAAGGTTGGTCAGACTAAGAGATAGGCCAAGGGGCACAAGATAGAGCAGATGCAAAGCTTGTAAAAATAAGGCATGTGTAGAACTAAGAAGAACAACTAGAGTCATGAATTTTCCAAGTGTATAAGATTAAGCTAATACATAATCATAAAATATCATGTACATTTCCCCCATTTAATCTAGTGATGAAATTTATAGTTTAAAGGAAAGAAATAAGTACATAGGTGTGTATACACACTTTGTTTTTGCTTGAGTTGAATTTGCATGATTTGTTGGAACTAGATTTGAGTGCTTTGCTAGTGACTGACTTATAACCAAGAGTATGTTATAGTGTATATAATTCATATAATATAGGTCAAAATTAATTTATATAGATTGAAATTGAAAGAGCAGGGTTTAGGAGTACACATGTGTGTCAATGTAACCACCTTGCATATTAGCAAGTTGTTTTTAAAAAATATTTATTATTGTAAGGCTCTAAAATTGATATTAGGATAAATATACATAGATATCTAAAGTGCATATATTTAAGGAGATATAGAAATAGAGGTTGGAAGGCACATTCCCCCAACTTTGGAGCAAAAGTGATTTGCTACCTAGCACTTGAGATTAGCTCAACTGTGCAACCCAATAATACTTGTAACTTGGTGAGTTTGAATGATCAAGTCCAAACTAATTTTTTTTCAAGATTGAGTGATTTCATCACCTAAACCACACCAAAAGGTGAACCAAATATTGTAGTAGATCAACTTGCTAAAGTCCATAAAATCCTGTTAGGTATCAACACGTGCAATAGTTTTAGAATTTAAATTTGATTTGGATTTTCCAATATTAAACACATGTTGCATAGCATATGCACCTTATAATTTTTTCATGTTAAAATTGTGTGTAAAAATGGTACCATGTATAGAATTATTCCATAAATGTGTACTGAAATCATATAACTATGTGCTTTGGCCAATTCAAAAAATTGTGTAAGTGTGGAGGACATGATTCCAAAGCATGCCCCTACTGAATCTATGAATTATAAGTGTTATACTAAATAAATGTGGAGAAAATGATTCCAAAACATGCCCCCACAAATTTTAAAAACTATGAATGTGTGGAATCCATGTCATCATCACATGCCCCCACTAAATTCATAAATTGGTGTAAGTACCATATACTATGTGAGTGTGGATAACATGCTTCTAAATCATGCCCACACTAAATTTGAGAACTGAGAAAATGTATGTAATTCATGTCATTGTGACATGATCCTCCCATTTAAGGTGAGTGAAAATAGTAATTGGTGGTTAAATCACCTTAAAAGTGTAAGACAACTGTAAATCTATGAATGTAACCATGTATCATATAGAAGGAAACATGTCTAGGTAAATATATCATTGAAGTGCATATAATCAATGTAATCACATGTAGGCCTAAGATGCATGATAAAGATCATGGTAACATCTATATAGTAATAGTACAAGCTCAACAATTAAATAAGCACACACACAAGAACACTCAAAATCAAGTCAAAAGGCAATGGTCTAAGGAGACTGCAAATAAGGGGCATGTTAAAATGCTATGAAATTGAAAGGACATGACTCAGTCAAATGCCCATAAAATTTAGGAATTATATATTTAAATGTATATAGAATACAATGATGTATTAAAATATACAAGAAGTCAATCATAGGCACATGGGTTACATACAATGGAGCATATTCAAATACTCTTAAAGTAAGACAATAGCAAGGCAAAACACTCAAGGAAGTGTGTAAAAGAAAATCATAAGCAACCAACATAAAAATGTCATAGTGGCCCATGGATCAAATGTGTCTAGTACATATCATATCAAGTACCATGTGTAATGTATAATCATAGAAAAGACATGTGTAAGTACATATGTAAGCTTAAACATGATAGTGTAGAGTGATCATTGAATCAACTTGTGTATATTAATATCATAGAATATAGATGCCCCCAACATCCTAGTGATGTGAGTAAAAGGAAGGCCCAACACCCATAAGTGTATCATGCATTTATGTATGCATGTGTATGTGTATGTAGGAGTAAATGATATGTTAGTCCTCAACATGGAAATAACAAATAGATGTCAAGGAACCAATAGAACATGTAGGCGCCGAAAGTGTTTTTGGATTTTTTAGTGTTCTTGATTTTTTTGGTATTTTTAGAATAGACAAGATTATCCTATAATCTCATCCAAAGGATGGTCATAGGTATCTCCCCACTCAAAACCTGGTGCAAGAAACTAATGGTATTACCAAGGAGCATGTATAGGTGTAATATTTGTCATTGTAGTATTCATGATGCTCTGTTTATGTATAATAGGACTCTGGGGTTGTGAAGTACCAATAAAAGGAATAAGGTTTCTTGAAACCCATCTCTATGTACTCTATGGTTTATTTGGAATAGTAATAGTAGGAACATGTTTAGGTGCTCTGGATATTTGAATATGGTACATAAGAGATGAGGATTTTGTGGAACCCACTGTCTATCTCTGATGTAAAGGTATCTCAAGTACTATCCACCTAGTAAAGGGGATTGCTTGTTGCTTGACCTTTTACAGTGTATTAGCCTTAACAAGATTGATAATTACCTACTTGGGTATGAATTTCTCTTGTTCAATAAGATGCTTGTATGGAATATCAAAAACTGTAATTACCCAATTGGCCTGAATGTATTTAACACACCCATGCACTGTAGAAAGTATTTTTTGAATAATATGTATCTAAGGTCATCCCAAAAACATGTCAAAGACACATGTAAAAGGTATAACTAACAAAGTAATAACCACATGTGTGGGAATGACCTATAAAGGTAGATTAATCTCACCAAGAACCTTTTGGGAGGTCTCATCAAATGCTCTGATGACATAGTAGAGGGGTGTAAATCATGATGAGTATAACCCAAATGCGTAAGTAATGTCATGGTGCAAACATTTTTACTTGCACCATTATCAATCATAACACTATGTATGAGGTGATTATCAAGGTATGATTGAATGAATAAAGAGGAAGATCAAATTCATCATACTTAATTTCACTATCATCAAATGAAATGATAGGTTTCTGAACCATAGGAGGTGTATGTCACGTGTAAGTACCAATGACCCCATGTAGTGGGTGTCCATAATAGGATGGAGAAAAATGTGCATTATATGCCATTTGAACTTTTGGTTCCTTTTTGGATTGGTTTTTCAAAGAGTTATCAAATATTTTCTGATTATGGTGATCACTAGGTTGTAAACTTGATTCCTTTGAATGACCATCAAATGTAATTTATTGGTTATTGATGAGGTCCTAGATTTTATGCTTCAAGGTAAAACATTTATTTGTAGAATGCCTAGGGCATTGGTGGTATTCAATAGAGGTTTATTTAAATCAACCTCTATAGGAAGGAGACATATTAGATGACACTCTAACAACCACATGAGTAATGACACATGAAGCTTAGGTAAATGTGTAAATTGTCTCCTTGGTGCATTAAATAGGATAAGTTGATTAAGTTATTGTGAAACTATGTTAATCATGGTGGTTGTTTCCTTTTTAGGCTTAACAGGTTTTTCCTGATGACTTGGTTTAACTATAAATTTGGTATTAGATGTAGATGTAGGTGGTATGTTTGCTACATACTTGAGCTTGTTCAATGGCATAAGCTTCATTTCATGGTCCCATACAACATTCCATAAGTCAACGAAAGATTGAAACTTTTTGAAAATAGTGGACTTATGTAAAGGAGAAAGAAAACTTTGATTGAATATGTCTTTCAACTCCTTGTCTACCCTAGGATTGATAATTTGGCTAGTATTGTCTTATATCTCAAGACATTCATTAACTGGTTTAGTGGTTCCTTGTTTGATCTTTTCAATTTATGCATAGGAAAACTTTTTGGTAATGTTAATATAAAAGTGTGCCAAAAATTAATCTAAAAGAGGTTTTATTGCTATTAAAAATTGGAGAGGTAAGTAATAAAAACATCTTAAAGCATAGTCTTTGAGGCTCCTTGGAAATAATTTTGTCAACAGTTTATCATTTAATAAAGCATAATAAAGGCATTTAACATAAAAGGTTGGAGTATGTTGTTCAAGATCACCATTTCTAGACCATAAAATGTGAACTTAAGTGCAATAAATCTAGGTGGCAAAAGGTGCAAAGAGGTATCAAGTATAAGAGGGTTATATAACACATCTTGGGAATCTATAGCATGTGAAGACTTTGAAGCATTTTGTTCAATATCCTTATCCTATAAGGTCTTGATGACTTGAAGGAGTGATTGAAATGTAGGCCTAGTGGTATTTTTATTAGTAATTTGAGTAGTCACCAAAGGGGTGGGAAACATGTTTTGAGTAGTAACAAGCATTGAAATCAGAATTTGTGTTAAAACAAAGGGCAAGATCCTAATAGATGTATCAATAGTAGTTTTAGGGAACAAAGGTTATAACACATAACTTGTACTGCCATTAGATGTATAAAGTTGTAATGTGTTTAAGGGGAGGGATGTTTCCACTAAAGTTTTGGAATTTTTAGCTTCTAGTTTTTAAGATTTTATCAAGATCTTTAGGGTTTTATTGAATGTGCTCATAAAACATTATAATTTCATGCACTTGGTCATTATCTAGTTGGTCTTTGTCATTTGTTTCTTGATTTTCATTACCAAAATCTTTTTCTATGATAACCCTATTTAGATTTTTTTCATTGTCAACATAGGTATCATCATGATCCAAGGTATGAGATCCCACATTTACTTGAGACATCTTATATGGGTTGAGGTAAAATTCAATGTGTTCAATAGACACACCCCCCAATCTAGGTCTACACCTAGGTTTCATGAAAAATAGTACCAATATAAAATTAAAAAGTATAGTAATCTAAAACCCTAATTGGTTTAAAACCCTAGGAATAAAAAAAAAATCATTCACATGGGTCAGGTTCACCACAATGTTAACCCTAATTTGGATAATAGGATATCCTACTAGGTTAAAAAAGGTTAAGGATACATAAATTATAGGGAACATGGGTGAATATTAGATCTACAGTAGGCCAATTAATGTGCTAAAATTAGATATACCATATGTTAAATATTTATAAAATTGAGATATGCTATTAATGGAAAGTACAACTATGATAGATATATAAATGACATAAAATAAAGTACTTGGCTATTTTTGATGCTAACATAATGATGCATCTGGTACATGAAGGAAGCATGTAAGAATATAGTTATGGACTAGTCATCAGATTCTAGATTTGGTGCCTTTGGATTTCCAAATACTTATGTCAGCTTAGAATAGTTACGTCGATGCTAGTGTCTCAATTTGATGCTAGTGTCATATACAAAATATGTGCTTAAATAAGATGTGACCACCTAGATGATTCTAGTTTTGGCTTCACCTTCACTCTAGTGTATTCAAATTTGGGTCATAGACTGTTGCTCTTGGTGAAATGGAAAAATCCTAACTTTCCATCTTTAATGTGATCATGGGGGAAAATGGGTTAGTGAGAACATGGTATCGAGCTCATCTCAATGACCCTATTATTAAAGGGCATTGCCTACATAGCCAATACTCTATAAGAGGGCCTCGTACTCATGTATTTATCCCCTATGTGTTGGCTTGTGTGTGAATCATTCAATGTGTAAAGCAAATACAACAGGGACCTAGTTTGTAACTTGGAAAATATGACCTTATGATTTTTCATTTTATACTTCAGACCTATAGTTAGGTTGTTCATTTGACTAATATCAAAATAGGGTAGAATATGAATTCTTTTGGTAACTTGAGTGCTTCTTGGGTGTTCTTTTAGTTTGATTACTAGGTAAGGAATGAATGAGGGTTGATATTGTATTTATACAAATATTTTTGGAAGATAACTCAAATTAAAGCACTTAGGTTGACCATTATAATACATTTTATTTATAAATTAGATGACTTTAGGACACTAGACACGTGTGTAAGAATAGGATAATAACATCAATGCTACTGTCTATCCTAGATGTTAGTGTTTAGGGAGAAGGAGAGCAAAAACATGCTAAGAAATTGTAGAGGTATAAGATAAGTACATTTTAAGCATTATGGGCAAGATAGGGTGTCTGTGTCATCAACATAAGACTAGTCAGACTAAGAAATAGGCCAAGGGACACAAGATAGAGCATATGACAAGATTGTATAAGCAAGGCATGTGTATAACTAAGAGGAATAACTTGGGTCATGAGTTTTGCAAGTGTACAAGATTGAGGTGCTACATAATCACAAAATATCATCTATAGTTATATAGTTATCATATCTTTTTGACATAAGGTAATTACTAGATTCCATTCCCCTCACCTCAAGGGGGGATATTAGTGGGGTCATGCCATAAAGGCATAACTCAAAACATACATAGTTTACACAATTAACAAATTTTGATATAGTTTACATGATTCAAATATACACTTAGGTTAGAATCTTTTACACATTGCACTAATTTTAATAGATTTGGGACATAGTTTTTTAGATTTACGATAGATATTATAATAGTTATAGATTAGAGGTTACATTTTGACAGATAATTTATTTTGAGACACATTAGAGGTGAATATGTCATGTAAGTGCATCAAAAATTACAAATACATATTCAAACTTATTTACCAAGAAGCATAGATACTTTACCAATAAACACCATTTTCACAAGGAAACACCATTTTGAGCCTTTGTTGTCTATAGAAGTTAGATCACATGGTTGAGATTAAACACCATAAATGGCCTAAAAATACTTCCAATTTTATATTTTGAGTTCGTTATACCACTTAAATTTGCTTTTATTATACTGTCACTTGAGTTGTGTGATTGAGATTCAATGATCTCAATGGTTGTGTCACAACTCACCCTTGCACCAGATTGGGGGAATAATTACCTTCCAATATACCTCTTCAAATCTGTAAGGTTTATTTTTCAACCCATTTTATCTCCAATTATTTATAAGGATTCATCTTTACCAAGTCAAAATACCAAGGGGAAACATAATTGCATCAATATACAAGTGTACTCCTTTGCTCTTTTTATTATGAAGCATTTAAATTATGTCAAATTTTAGATTATATATACTAATTTATATTATAACATGATCTTATTTATAGATATTACACCAAAAAAACACACAAAGTGGGCTCAAGCAAAGGCAAGGCATATTTTACATATTTACACACCCAGGTACACATTTCTTTCCTTTAAACTAGTAATTTCATCCTCATGCATTGCTAGATTAAAGGGGGTTAAATGTAGATGCTAAAATCTGATTTATATAGAATCTTAGTCTTTTATACTTGATGAATACCTATAAGGGTTCTACCCTTTAGTTCTAGACCTCCTTGTTGATGAAAGGCTCGCATTCACCATCTCACTATGCCTTTATTTATCTTATGGTCCAACCCTATCATTTATGATGACCCATATCCCTACACTACATAAAAAAACATAAAATCTAATATACATTCTTCATTTTTAGTTTTATATCCTCAACAACTTCCTAATGTACTAGACACTTGTGTCCTATAGAGGGACACTTGCATTGATGCAAGTGTCCATATTCTTATCAAGTGTCCAATCATCAAGAGTCATCCAAATTGAAAATGTTTTAAAACATATGGGTCAACCTATTTGTCTTCTTGAAACCTACCCTGAGATATTTCCAAAAGGTGTAGTATAAATACAAATCTGAGCTAGTGAATTATTCATCTAGTAAATACTAATCAAATACCTATTCAAGTTCATCTAATAGATTACACAACTGAGTTCTATTGCCCTATTTTCATATCAGTCATAGGAGTAGTAATATTATAGGTCTAAAGTACTCAAAGAGAAATACATGAGAAATATATGTCAAGTTACAAACTATATGAATGCATGCCTTCGAATATAGCATACTACATCCTTATGCACACATAAGCTAACACATGAGAGAACTACATATATCTGAGGCCCTCTTTAGAGTATTGGCTATGTAGGAAACACTCATTGATAGAGGGGTCCTTAAGTCAGCTAGACTTCATGAGCCCACTAACCCTTTTTTGGTAAGGTAAAAAAGACCTAAGGTGAAGAGTTAGGGCTTGATCTATAAATAGTCATCTATAGCCTATGTGCATAAATAAAACATATCATCAGAAAGGTGATAGAAAACCTAGAGAACTCTAAGTGGTTGCTTTGCAATATAATGAATATTCCATAACAAAATGTTTTATTGATATTAAGACACTTGATTTAACATAAATGTCCCAGTCTAACACAAGTGTCTAGGCTTATAGAAACAATATTTTTTAAACTTGATTATTGGATCCTGATCTTGTTCTTGCCTATTTCCACCTTTGCATATCTTAGATATACTTGCACATTTAAATATAAGATAAGTATTATCTCTTCCTAGTATTTATTCAATCATACTATTATTTTGAATGTAATTTATATATTTAACATAACTCAATGTTTTAATTTAGAATATTCATTTATCTAAGTTTTTAATTAATTGACCTACTTTAGAAGAGTTTTATTCATCATTGTGCATAGGATATTCTAACCTTTAACCCTCACCCTAAACATCTTAAAAGAAGGGATAAACACTATCCTTGAGCCCCTTGAGAACATGTCAGTCATGTTGTTTTGATTGATGTCATCCACATGTAAGGATAAAATCTAAAATTATTGAATATAATCCTTAACCATACATGTTTATCATAACTTTGATAACTAATTGAAGTAGTTTTCTGAGATGGTGTGATAGTGCATCTTTAAATCCTTAGTAAATAATGACCAGGTAATAAAAACACCCTTCTTTATATTTTAATCACCCAACTACCTATATCAAATGAACTACTTAGGTTCCATATAAAGAGATGACATGGTCACCTTTTGCACAAATTGGGTATGATGTAGATTAAATAATTTTTATATTTTATTGATCCAAGTGAGTGGATCCTTACCATCAAACCTACACACTCCCACCTTTTGTAGCATGTGCTTTTAACCAACATTTGAGTTATGACTATTTGCATAGGGAGAACTCAATTTGAGAGATGGATGATTATTTTGTTGAAGTTGAGTTGAAATAGTGGTCAAATGATCATTCAAAGTTGATAATTTATTCCTAAAATCCATTTCCCCTTTTACTACATTGAGATCATATTTTCTCATAATGCTTTGTATATATGTCTAAATTTGTTGAACCACCTCAAAAACTAATGGATATAAAGTTTCAAACTCTATGTCATCCTTGTGAGGAGTTTTTGGACTATCTTGACATTTCATACATCCATAATTATTAGGACTAGCCATGCACAAACCCTTAGGCAAGAAGGTTTTACGCCCCCAAAAATGTGCCAAAATATTAATCCATTTCATTCATGTCACTTTAGATGAATCCAATGACTGTTAATTTGCACAAGGGTGTAAAAAAAATTCCAAACTCTTTTTTTCCCAAAAAAAGACTTTGAACAATACTACAGTGGTAAAAAAAATTCTTCTCAGATCTTGAGTCATGTTTTTTCAATCCTAAAACTCTTCTTATTATTATAACACCAGATCTGAAAAACAATGCCATAGAACTTGGGCCAAATTGGTGCTCTATGTAGACACTCCATTTTTATCTCTTCTATGTCAAATTTACAAAATGGAATGATTCTAAGCAATTACACACAATCTAGTTTGAAGTCATATTGATGTATGCATTAGAATTTACCTTAAGACATATATAGGTAGGATAATTCATCGTATTAGATCTATTCAATTATCATTCTGGTCATTTTCTCTTGTCAATTCTTATACTCTGGTCAAATCACTAATTCCCCTTCATTGATAAATTTATTCAATTAGTTCCATTTTATATAAATCATTATTCTAATTATATTTATATTTCAAATAGAATTATAATTTATTTTTATTTAATTAATTATTTTTTCAATCCAAGGGGCATCTTCATTCAAGAAAGGATCTTAAGATCCTTTGGAATATGCTTTTTTGAGCTAATTAATTTGATAAGTGAATTAATATACAAGATTATTCTCTACCTTTCATCTTGGAGAGAAGATGAAGGGCCCTTAATGAATCTTGTGGGATATTCTAGGAGCATTATCAACCCTTCATCTTGGAAACAAGATGAAGGACCCACATGGGTGATCCATGTGCCATTTTGGGAATGATTCTCCTCCCTTCATCTTAGAAATAAGATCAAGGGTCTAAATAGACTCTCACAAAGATCTTATAAGAAGAATTCTCCACCCTTCATCTTGGAAATAATATGAAGGGATTAAATCAATCCTCCTTTACTATTTTTAATGACCATCCTCCACCCTTCATATTGAATAAGATGAAGGGCTCACATTAATGATCCATGTGCTAATCCATGTGCATTATTGAGGACTCATTTGAAATCATTCATATTAATTTCAAGTTAAAGGTTACCATTGATCATAAATCATTATAAATAGACCTCATTACATTTCAATTTAACATGCTCAATATATACAACAAAGTGTTAATAAATTCTCAAGTCCCCTTGTTCATCACCTTTTTGATTCTTGATCAAATTCAACTAGTCTATAGCTTCAATGGAGAAGTCTCAAAATAAATTAGCATTGACAATGACTATTTAACACTACATCTGAGTTGAATTATATACAAAGACATTTTCAATGAAGGATTGCATGGTTTTGGTTTAAATCTTATGCATTAGTAGCTAATATTTGTATTATCACAAGGTCCTAGGCTCAAGTATTTTTCACTTGCTTGGTTTTTTATAGACTTAGTTAAGATTTGTAAAATTTTTGGTTGTAAATAATCCTATGGACACATATGGCATGCCCAATGGGACATGCAACCCACAAGTTTCTTTTGATCCTCTTTAGAAATCTTACTTTCAATAATATCTGATTATTTTGGCTCATTTATATTCATCTTTTCTACTATATTCTATTTTTATGTATAAGTGAATTTGCTTCATGAAAATAGTAAAAACATTTTTATTTTTTTTCTAATTGATGAAATCATCTCTATTTTATGTTCCATGTTATCTATTTTTAAGTAGATTTCATAAATCAATAAAATCATTCAAATATTGGTGAAATTAATAAAGTTAATTAGCCAAATCCATCGGCAAATCGATGAAATCACTTATGGGTTTATTTTTTTCTAATAGGTGAATTGGTCACTATTTCATGGAAATCAACTTATATTTTGGAAAAATCAACTTATCCTTTGGTTAAATTGACATGCTTATTGATGAAATCAACTTTATAATTGGTGAAAATGTTTCTTTTCTTTCTTTCTCTTTTATTTTGCCTGTGATGAATTTGATATTTATAAAAATTATTAAAAATGGTGAAATCATTAAGGGAATAAATGAAATTGTCTACACAATAATGAAATTGATCTCAAGTATATCACAATCTGGTTTTCTTCTTATTGGTGAAATTTCTCTATTATTAATGAAATTGTTCTATTATTGATGAAATTGTTCCTGTTAATTAGCAAAATCACCTCCATTTGTATTTTTTTGTGTTTTGTTTTATATTATTTATAGGTTTTTTAAATCAATGAATTAGTCTTGATAAATAATGAATTCATTTGTTTCAAAATATAAGAGTGATAAAAACATAGAAAATCAACTTCCTTCGCTTGAAAAAGACCCTCCAAGAAAAACTACGTAGCTTGTTTGCTTGCAACTTCCAAAAAGGATGTGTTAATTTATTCAAACACATACATTATCTACTCACATTTTCTTTTGTGTCTTAAAAATAATTCACATTTTATTTGCGTTATAAGAAAACTTGCTTATTTTTCAAGTTTTTTCATTACATACAAGTTTTCTTATTGCTTGGGTGTTTTGTGAGGATATTTTATGTATATGATTCCACTTTTAGGTGACTAATAAACAAAATGTTCCTATTTGTTTTAATCTTTAAGATTTGTCTATTGTGTTATTCTTTCACATTTAATGGGAATTATGTGAATCAGAATGACAATACCTTCCTTTTTCTTTTAGCTATATGATTTGGATTTCATCACCTTCTCATAAGTCTTTAGGGAAAAGTGACTAAGACGTCATTACCCAAAATTCATACCAAACTCCATTTATCTTGTGGGGTATATAAATTGAGGAACATTTCCATTATGAAGGCTTGACTTTGTGTTTACAAATCATCATGTGAGGATTGAATCTTGAGGAGTTCTTTCCAATACTCAAGGCCAAGGCATGGTACCCTCAAAAGGAGCAATCTTGACAACATGATTGAAATTATTTGTCGACAAACTTATGTTCACATATCGCCTATTATGGGTTGTATATAGGGACCATCTTAAAATATAATTAAAATTGTAAGCAAACCCTAAATCTAGTGGTACTTCATTGAGACCCTTAAGGCTAAAGTGGTTGTAAAAGGATAAGACCCTATCATGAATAATTTGATTTTGGATTAGTTTTTAGACACCTCTTTTACTATAAATCATTTATTGATTTAGAGATGCAAAGGTTAACAACCCCCTTAAATATTTTCTTACTTGTATAAACCTTTTGAGATAAGGGTGGATTAAAATACCACCAATAATTACAATAATTTCTTTAATGAATCTTAAATTTTTTAATCCTCTCTCTAGATGAGTATATTGAATGTTCAGTGAATGTAATGTAGACTCATGTTAGTTATTAAATTGCCTCATAATTCTTATTTGTTGATGCTTGATTGTCACATCAAAACCTCATTTGTGTTAAAAAATAATCCCATTAAACAAAGTTAAAATCAGAGTTCATGACATTGTCGTACCATACCAACATAAAAGGCATTACTCTGCCCAAATTCCAAATCAAAGTTGTTCCTTTCTACATCTTGTGTCCAATTTTTTCCAATTTTACACCTTTTTTATATGAAATCATATTTTTATGTTGTCCATAGTAATTTGAACCTACTATAGTCATTTTATTAAGTTTTTATTTCTAAGGTCACTTAAAATCAAATTTGGTTAAGCAAACATTTATATTCTTGATCCCATTTTCTTGTGTTTAAATTAAATATGTTCAAGTCCAAAGCTTTCTCTTATCATTTATAAACAACATATTTTCCCATTCCCATCTAGGTCTATTACAAGTTCAAGTCTAATATGCCTCATTACACAAGAAATGGTATGGCTTATAATGTTTCTTATAATGATGATTAGAATCAAGGTCAAACAAACCCATTCGCATATCAACCCAATTCTCCCCATGATCAAAAGGATTCTATAAATCCATATGATATGGAAGTTCATTAACTTGAGTATGAAGAAGTGCCACCTACCTATGATGTATCTCAAACTCAATTTGAGCAAGACTTATTTGATAATAGAGACGAATTATTTTTGCATTTATTAAAGATGGGTGTTAAGTCCCTTCCTAATTTTCCCATAGAAACTTTACGTCATCATGATAAATTATAACCAAAATATACTATCAAAATTACCAATTAGAATGATGATATACACTCCTCTAGTCATGCTCCTTTAGTTGTTCAAATGTCAACAATTCTAAAAATGTCTAGGAAAAGGAAGGAGTTAATTTTAGCACCCCCCCAAGTTTTTCCTAGTATTTTAGTCCAACTATAATAAGATGGTAAAGTGTTCAATGATCTTGCCACCTTGTTCCTTATTCTAGTTTCTAATCCTCCACTTGAACATCAAAAAAAGGATTCATTGATTGATCCATTACCTAATTTTGGGACATTTATTGATTTTAAACAATATATACCTAAAGATTATTTAAAACCAATTATATAAAATCTCCAACAAACATTCCGTAATCCTCACCAAGTTTCTAGCAATCCCACATTTGCAATACCTTCTAAGCAAATTCCCTCTTAATAGTTACAAAGTTAAAGTCATTTCCAATGGGTTCCCATTGAGACCCAAAATATTCCTTATAATTACCATATTCCCCAACACAATACTTTTTAACGTTGACTCTAATACTTGTCAGATTTGATCTAATACACAACAATGAATTACTTCTATCCAGTAGGTTACTTTTACTTAACAACAAATTATTATCACTCAATAGTAATTCCATAGTCAAAAGTAATAACATCCTCATATGAAACAATGTTTCATTTCTATAGTTTAATCATAATCAATACAAATTTCTTCCTACACATCAATGTCTTTCCATTCCCTCTTCCAATCATAACCAATATTAAGTTCTACCTAACTAGTCAAATCCTAACAATAAAAATAATATTTTTAATTAGTTAGGGCAAATAGTTTTCATCAATCCAATAAACACATAATTCTATTCTCAATCAAATAATACCCTACCTACTTCCCAAAACACCTTATTTTCCTAAGAATTATAGGCTGTCAAGGATACAATATTAGGATTACACATCGAGAGTCAAAATTAAAAATACAAGTTGGATCACATATGTTCATATCCATTTGATTCAAATATTTTTCAGATACCTTTTCCATCTCATTTTGAGATTCCTAAATTTGACAAATATAAAGGAAAAGGTGACCAAAGAGAGCACTTAAGCCTATTGTTTATTTCTTTCCAAGAACTAAGCTATAACACCAATTTCCTACTTCACTTGTTATCATGAATTTTGGTTGATCCTGCTTTAGAATGGTTTACATGCCTCCCAAAAGGTTCTGTCACCAATTTTAATGACCTATCAAAGAATTTTATTAAGCACTTTTCATATAACATTGAACTTGAGTTAACCATGGTTGACATATGTGCTATCAAACAAATATGAGGTGAGAGCTTTGTTGCTTATCTTCAAGGATGGCAAGCGTTGGCTAGTAGATTTCCACATTCACTTCTTGATATTGAGTTAGTAAACATATTCATGAAGAATTTGAACTCGTAAATAAATCTTAATCTCATATTATAGTGTCCATATACTTTTGATTATGTTATTACTAAGGGTGTCCAAATAGATAAATCTCTCATTGATAAAGGATTGATTAAAATATATTTACAAAATCAGTCTCAAAATTAGAACAAAAATCATATCCAAAATTCCACTCCAAATGCAATAAATGTGACAGATAAGCCAAAGCCTTTTAACCATAATAAAATTATGGTTGGCAATGGAGTTAGAAAAGCTATACATGTTCCAACAATACAATATCCACTAGTATAAAAGGATCCTTAACTACAACCACTTTATTTGCAAAGGTAGCCTCATCTAAGGAATCAATTTCATCAAATACCTTTTGCTAATTTAGGAGAGGCCATTGAGAATGTATTCCCTTAAGCTAATTGTTATGAATATGATTGGTTAGCCAAATATTAAACACTTTGATGAAAGTCAATCTAAACTAAAGTGGTATAAGAATAATGAATATTGTGAGTATCATCAAGTCAAAGGTCATGTGATTCATAGATGCGTGCAACTTTGAAATCACATATAAGATATGCTGGAAAGAGGGGAAATTGAGTAAAATAATGCATCATCCTCTAATTCTAGTTAGAATATAGGGATATATAAAAACTCCTTTCCTCAACATAATACCAATCAATGTGAATATCAATAACATCAATATAATAACAATCATAATCAAAATCAAGGTTCCTAAACTAAAAACATTGATTACCTTGCTACCAATAAGACGTATCATGAAACATCACATAGACACAATCACAATCAATCCCCATTCAGTTGGGATCAATCCCTATTCTAGCAATTCCCAACAAGAAAATCCCTCTATTATAGGATAAGGTCCATCTATCTTGGGAGTTCCTCCTCATGATCCTCATTCTCAAGTTATTATTCTAGGTCATGTTTATTTACTTCAAATTCCTATGTTTTTATTCCCAATTGAGATTATATTATCACAAATTGACAACATAAAATCACTCTTCAAGGGCCTGTAGCTTCCTCTATTTATCCTAATCCACCTTCTTATTCTAATTTTATTCCATATCAATCCAAAATTTAGTATGCATCTATCAAGAAGTATTATGATCTTGTAGATCAACTGAATAAAATACCAACACAAATTTCCATTTTGGATATATTGTGTACTTCTCAACTTCACAAGGATGTCTTATATGAGATTTTGAGCCAATCTCGGGTGTCCAAAAATAGATAAATTTCAAGTGTTGTTTGGAGACACATCTCTTGGCCCACAACTTATATTTGATCAAAGTGATAACTCATCTCTTAGATCTTCCCACACCAATTCCTTGTATATTAAATTCACAGTTACTAGCTACAAAAGCAAATAGGTACTTATAGACAATGGTTCTCACCTTAATATTATTCCATTGAAGCTAGTTCAACATCTAGGATATACTGTGGTAGATATTAAGAATGATACCAGCACTATCAAGGGGTATGATAATACTGAGTGAAAATTGATGGTACAATTTCCTTACCCATCTAAGTTGGGCATGTCATCCATAGTAACTTATTCCATGTAATTAGTCTAGACTTACTGTATAATCTCCTTCTTGATTATCCATAGATTCATGAGATACATGTAGTTCCCTTTACATGCCATCAATATATAAAGTTTAATTATTTAGGAATGGAGGTTACTATTGTTTAGGATTTGTAACTGTATCAATATTGTAAACATATAGAAGTAGAATGTTTCCAACATACCTATTGTCCTAGTGTTACCAATACCATAAAAAAGGAAAAACAAGTAATGTTTGAACCACCTCAATCCAATTATTTAGATCCTAATACCCTTGATTCTTCTAAATCACCCTTCCCTTCATTAAATTCCTCTCTTTTTAATATTCATGACAAAGGTCTTAGCACATATAGTACTGAATATGTCTTCCATGTTGCCAAATTGCCTAGATCTCCTAAATCCCATGGTAGGCCCAAGATGGAATGATGCAAGAAGAAAGGGGTATATTCTCCTAAGAAATGGATTCCATTCATCCCTAAAAAAGCATTTAATCAAGAATATTTGAAGCAAGAAGATGAGTCATGGTTGTACAATGAGGAATTTGCTTCTTGTTTTCGAATAAAAAAGTACCCTATCCCAAATATAATTATTGTCTATCATGTTTATAAATGCAAGGGTTTGGGGATAAAAGAACAAGGTAGAATAGACCCTATTCTTCCTACTAAGAATTAAAATAAACAAGGTCGTAGATACAAATCACTTAGGGTTATCCCCACACATCCTGAAAGTGGTTCAACCTTTATGTTAAACCTACAATGTTCTTGGTAGTAAGACAAGGTCCTATTATAATATCTATGGTGAGCTTGCCAACACCAATATGTTTGATTCTTTTTTTTTCTCACCTTTTCCATTGTTCCAACCATTCCCCTTACCCTTCATTATCCTGACCTTATTGATTAGGACCAACAAGATAATGATAGAATTCTTGATGAGTTTTCAAATAAAGAAGCTATTTCTGAGTTCATGGGCTTAAGAGACATTTTACCAATAGGTGAACATAAGTAGGGATTTGTACACACTTTATACCTTAAGGCCTACTTTGTGGAGCAAGTGAACTTATTTTATTAAAATAAAAATGAAACATCGATATCCTTAAGTGAAAACCTTTCAAATGCACTTTTGGATCAAGGAAAAAGAAAAGAAAAAGATAAGTCCCATGGTGAAAACCTATTTCAGGTGGCATTTGATGAGGAAGTTCTCTCTGTTTCATAGGAAGCCTAGGAATCCACAAGTCCATGATTGTCATATAGTGCTAAAATTGATTTTGAAGACCATAAAGAATTTGAGCATATGGTTTTGGGGATTCTACATTTAGTAGCTCATTGGCCATTTCCTAAGGGGAATGATTCTGATTCTTCATACATGGGTCCATTTGAGAGTCCACATTTAGAGTTTAATATCAATTACCGTATTTACCAATTATTATGGATGATGGTTCCACTCTTCTTATTGAAGACATGACATAATTCAATATTGGCACATATGATGAATTTAAAATAATCAATCTTGGTGTGTCCCTCACTTTAGAGGAGCGTGAATTGATAATTGTTCTTCTCATAGAGTTCATTGATATATTTTCTTGGGCCTATTCTGATATGCCTAGTCTAGATCGTTCATGGGTAGTCCATTATTTGGTTATATACCCATATACCAAGCCTATTAAGCAAAAACTAAAAAATATGCATACATAGATTACCCTTGTACTCAAAGTAGAGCTAGAAAAGTTTCTTGGAGCAGGTTTTCTCAAACCTATTCCTTATGTAGATTGGATTTCTAACATTGTTCTAGTTAGTTTGAAACCAATCGACATTTGAATATTCATAGATTTTAAAGTTATTAACAAATATTGTCCTAAAGATGATTTTCCATTACTTAATATAGATATGACTATGGATTCCACAATAGGTTACAATATGTTATCCCTCATGGATGACTTCTTTGGCTATAATTGATTAAGATCACTCTAGAGGATTAAGCCAAAACAACATTTACAACCCCTTGGGGCACATTTTATTATCAAGTCATGCCATTTGACTTGAAAAATTTAGGAGCCACATATCAATGAGAAATGATTATTATCTTTCATGATCTCATGCATGACATTATTAAAGACTATGTTGATGATATTTTGGGCAAATCCAAAACTCATGTAGAGAATCCAAAAGTAATGTAAAGAATATTTGAATGACTTTGTGAATATAAAGTGCATTTGAACTCTAAGAAGTGTGTTTTTAAGGTTACATATAGAAAATTATTAGTCTTGATTGTCTCTTTCAAGGGTGTTGAAGTTGATCTAGCCAAAGTTCAAGCTACTACTGAGATGTTACCTCCTTCCAATTTGAAGCAAATTCACAATCTAGAGGGTAAGTTCCAAGATTGTTAAATGCTTCATCTCCCAACTTATTGGTCATTGTCATCTATTTACACATATTTTAAATAAGGACATTACATTTCAATGGAATGTTGAATGCAAAGAAGATTTTGATCAACTTAAGAAATACTTAGAAAATCCTTTAATACTTGTTCCACCAATGATAGGGAAGCCTTTGTTATTGTACATTTCTTCCACCTCCAGTGCCTTGAGGACATTCTTAGCTCATCATGATGATTAAGGAAAATAAAGAGTTGTTTATTATCTAATCCACACATAATTATCTTATGAACAAAACTATAATCCAATAGAAAAATCTTGTTTTGCATTAGTTTTTGCTTCCTAAAAGCGTATAAATTATATGTTAAACAATAAGACTCTATTGATTGCCAAAGTGGATCCTTTGAAATATCTATTTGCAAAGGCATCTATAATTGGTCAAATGGCTAAATGGGTCATGTTGCTTAGTGAGTTTGATATTGAATATACACATCAAAAGTCTATAAAAGGGAAAGTATTACCTGATCAATTGGATAAAGCACCTATCTAAGATTCTATTCTTATTTCAATGCACTTTCGTGACAAGTCTATTATGACTTTAGTTGAAGACAAAGAATGGAAGCTCTATTTTGATGTTTATTTCACATCCCATTATTCAAGATTAGGAATATTATTCATCATGCCACATGGTGAGCTTATTCCTAAGAATTTTTGCATTGGATTTCCATGCATGAATGACATAGATAAATATGAGGCTTTACTTGTTGGACTTCATCTTGCAGTGCAATGGAATATTAAACATTTACAAGTAGTATATGGTGATTCACAGATCATTATCAATCAAGCCATTGGTCAATATAAAAAAAAGGATGAAAATATTTTGCCTTATAAAGATATGGTGGATGCTCTCAAACTCAAATTTAAAGCTATTTAATTCAAACAAATTATTAGAGCCAACAACAAGTCGGTTAATGCTTTCTTGATTGTGCTTTCTCTTTCTGTTAAAGAGTTAGTTTATCATTGAAAATATTCTTGTTCTAGCATATGATTATTTATATTCTGATATGATATGTGTTGTTGTTGGTCCCAATTCCTCTTGGTACACCAACATCTATTCCTATCTTCATGATCAAATCCTATCACCTAATCTATCCCATAACCAAAAAAAATACTTTATCCAAAACACTTCCTGTTACATCATAATTGGAAATATGCTCTATCATAGGGGCTATGATGAAACTATACTTTGTTTTTTAAATACAAGATAATCTAACTTAGTGCTTAAGTAAGTTTATGAAGGTATTTGCGTGGCACACACTAGCAATATGATCCTAAGTAAGAAACTCCTTCATACTGGTTATTATTGGCCTAATATGGATGTAGATACATGTGCTTATGTTAAGAAATGTCTATCATGTCAAAACATAATGATGTAATTCATGCTCCAACATAGGTGATTTAACTAATAAAAACTCCTTAGTCATTTTCAACATGGGGGCTTCATCTCATAGGAAAAATTAACCCTACTTCTTTAGATGGCCACAAACATATCCTTAATGCTACTGAATATTTTACTAAATGGGTAAAGACAATCCTTATCAATTACATAATTGGTAATTATATTTCTAAGTTCATCCTAAATCACATCATATCCCATTATGGAATTCATTCCATCATCATTTCAAATAATGGCACATCCTTTAAAAATAAGGATGTCATTACCCTCTATTCTGAGTTCGATATCAAGCACAAATTTTCTCCTCCTTATTATCCTCAAGGTAATGGCTTAGCTGAAGCATCCAATAAAACACTTATAAAAATATTAAAAAAGATTGTCAATGTATTTAGACACAATTGAAATTTTAAAAATTTCTCAACCTTATGGGCATACTGTACCAATGTTTGCACTCTTACTAGTACAACTCCCTATTCCCTAGTTTATAGCTTTGAATCAATTCTTCCTATTGAGATTGAATTTAACTCCTTATGTATTTCACTAGAAGATATCCATGATGAATAATACTATAGAGTGGATAGATTAGAAGAGCTGGACCTTCTAGATGAAAAAAGGCTAGACATCCTAAATCATCTCAAGTTCTATCAGAATTGGCTACGTCAAGACTATAACAAATGAATCATATCTCAAGAGTTTGAGCTTGGTGATATAGTGCTCAAATAAAATAAAAAGAATATGAATGTTGAATAGGAAAAAAAATTTAAATTTGACCGTAATTAGTTAGGCCCCTTCATTATTATAACTAGCTATGGGTCTAACATATATATATTGGCTACTCTAGAAGGTGATGAATTAGATGAGCCAATGAATATTATGCATCTTAAGTGATTTCATGCTTAAGTTGTCACACTCTTATCTATAAATATTAATACTTGGGGGAATATTTGTTCCATTTTGTCTTTTCTATTCCTTTTAGACCTTGCTTGGGGGCATAATTTCACTATTCCTCACTTCCCTTTCCTATTACTACCCTGATCTTATTACAATTATACAGGTTCAATAGGTGAATTAAAGTAACATTCAAAAAGATTAAAATAGAATTATAGAATGGTTTGTGTTAGAATCTCCTTGTAGAATAAATGTCATAATGTGGAATGCCATGATTTTTTAGCTTGTATGACATTTATTGTTCTTTTGAGTTCCTATAAATTCCCATGCACATTTCCTCATTCACCCCCATTGTATCCCGATTTATTGTTGCAAGAGAAGATGTTGTATCCTATTCCAAACTTTTATTGAGTGGTAATCCTTGAATTTTTCATATATGGACAACCCCTTCATGTTACCTATTTGTTGTTGAGTTCTCGCACCCACGATCCTCCTTTCCTTTGATAGGTGTTTTTGGAGTTGTATGTTCATGTTTTTGGTACATTATTTGGTCAAAATACTTTTGTTTATATCCTATTCCAAAAATGAAAAAACTTTTAAAAATTTCTAAAAATCCATAAATAGTTCAAATATCCAAAAAATCCCTAAAAATATAAATATTCTCTTATGTAGAAAACCCTAAAAAGTTACATGACTCAATATCCCAAAGTTTCCCCATTTATGCCCATCTCTAATGTCATGTAATTAATTATTTATCATCTTGTTACTCAACTTGAATTTCTAGTTGCTTGTAGTTAGGTGGCACATACTGAAGTACCTCATAGGTGATTTTCATTTCCTCATGAGTTTGACATCTCAAAAAGTGGGACCAACTTCCAACGCTCTTTCCATTTTATGAGATAATTTCATGCTCTCTCCAGTTTACATGTTAATTTTACACTCTCATAATTTTTTGAGTTTAACCATCCAATCTAAACATATGTTTTTTATCTTAACCATACTTATCATTTTATGTGCCCAATTTTTGGTTGAACTATAATGGCTTGAAGTCCAATTAGACTATGTATGCAACACTTAGTTATCTGAGGTTAGCTCAGCCATCCCTTATCCCATAATCTCAACATTTTATGAGTATATCTCTTACTATTTTAGAAAGCTTATTCCTTATACACTCTCATCATTATACAAGCCCTTTATTATTTTTTATTACACAATATGTCTTCTTAACTTATCATCAATTTTATTCTTTCCCAAATCCTTAGGAAAATTATATTTGGCTTGAAGTCTATAAGGCTAAGTAGGCAACATCCACTTGCATGGGGTATTTAGAGTCAACAAAACCACCCCATCCCTATTCTTCTATTCCCCCTTCCCTAGTCACAATTGAATTGTCATACCCTTAGTCTCAAAGACTCATGCCTTATTATCACACACACTCTTTCTGAATTGAATGTTTATTTACTTTTGTTTGTGTGTTAATTGTTTATTTGTTGGTATGTTGTCTTGATTTAGTACATTCATTTCTATTACTTAAGTCTTGATTATTCATATCATGATTTTAAGTTTGAATAATGTGTATCTAAATTAGAATTGATTTAAGTGCATTATGTTTTACACTTGAAGCTTGATTTTACATATCTTGTTTTAAGTAGTATACTTTTGATTTTTTTGAAATAAATTTTTTACACATTTTGATAAATGAATGTTATCATAGTCCTTAGTAGATTATGATGCATCTTGTCATGTGCAATATAAAAAAAAAATTATAAAAAAGATTTACATGTCAATACCATAAATCAAACACATATATATCTATCTGATCCAATCATCAAACTAAAAAAATCATGATCATCTCATAAATACTAACAAAAGGAACATCTATAACTCAGAGTCATATCAATCATGTTTAGTTTACACATTAGAGACATATGCAAATACAAAATAATAATCACATGAGATAATAATGAATATTATAAATCTCATAGATCAAAGTGTCAAAATGTCCATGTATACATCAAAGTGGGTCATATACATCAAAAGAGAATACATTTACATCTTAGATCACTTGAGTACATCATAGAAATCAACACATCTCATAGATTAAAATCTAAAGCCCTATCTCAAAAATTCAACTCTGGTTATGCCCATCT
The DNA here is from genome assembly GCA_037957365.1 of Torreya grandis. Taxonomy (NCBI): domain Eukaryota; kingdom Viridiplantae; phylum Streptophyta; class Pinopsida; order Cupressales; family Taxaceae; genus Torreya; species Torreya grandis. The sequence continues at coordinate 1,531,226 of JARHVA010002626.1, forward strand.
CTGGTATATCTATCTTATACATCCTTATGATGAGAACTATCACCTATCCTATCCCATGGTGGGGTCATCTATACTAGAAGACCCATCGATGATGATCAAGGAGGAAAATAGGCTACTAATCTAGCTAATGTAGAAGTCTTATGAGATCGACCTGATCTAGAGATAGATCATTGTGCACTGCACTCTAAAAATTTGGGTCTCCTAGCTGTAGTTGGTATTACTACCCCATATAGGATCCAATAATATCTAGCCTCATCCTTATCCTAAAGGATATTCTCAAAATTTCGTATTAAGCCTCTATCTATCAAAATCTCATGAGCCTCATCAAACTCTACATATACTTTGGATAAATCTACCCATATTATATCTCTCTTAGTTTGATTTTAATCCTACTATGCTATATTAGAATCTCTTTGAGAAATAACTTAAGCCTAGAACTATACTATATCATCTCACTCAACTCAAGTAGAACCCCTCTCAATGGTAAGTTATGCTTGTATTTGGTGCATCTGACCCATATCTACTATTATTCTGAATATCTTTGTTTAATATACATGAATTTGATTGAGTTATGGATAATTATTATGATCAACAATCTAATCACACCTATAACCCTATGAACTCAATATCTCTATCACTAATCTCCTACCTAAATCTATTAATCAGATCCTGAGCCTTAGAACATGTTATCAATCTTATTGGCTAACCTGCCTAACATCTCTTGTCATCTGTATATTGTGATCTACACCTACCTCCACCATCTCCTCATATAATCCTATCTCTACCTCTTCCTCTATATGTTCTATCTCAATATCATAATCCTCCTCTCCCTCATAATATCCACCCTTATCCTCTACTCTTATATCTACTTTCATTATTATAGGACTAGGTCATTGAGTACATAATGAAATATATGTCTGATAAGCTCCCTGAACTTGTCCCTGATCTCCATCTAGTGGAGTAGTTAATCTCACTAGTCAATGTTAATCCCACCATGTTACATATGCCTTAGTAACACCAACATTTTTTGGCCCACCTACATAAACCTAGGCCACCTATGATACCAACCCAAAGCTAGTTCTTACCTCAACCCGATCAGGTGTTGGTCCCCATTGTTGTATCTCTCTAACTACATGTGCAAAATGGTGAGGTCTCATATGTACATCTTATTTTAGCCTAAATTATTAGTGTACCCTATTTGAGCTATAACACTCTATCATGTACTCTTGTTGACTAACAATACAACACACAATATTCATATAAATCATGTACTTTGCATCCTCTATCCACTAAAACAAAATATCTACATATGGTCAACCTATCAAATTTGCATTTATCATGCCATCTATCACTTGCCTATAGTATCAAAGCTATCTTTGATGCCACTTATGCTTAAGACCCACCTGATACCCTCCATAAGCCATAGGATCCTCTAGTCCCCTCTACTATCATCAATGCATAGGTTTATTAATCAATATATGCTCTCATTCCCAAACCTAGAGTAGTGTAGCTGGACCAATGCTACATCTACCTAGGTGTACAAAAAAGTGAATACAATGATATAACAAGGAAAAAATAGTTAGCCCCCATACAAAAACCATTGTATCATCTAGCATATCTCTCATAACTCCTCCTAAGCCCATATTAAAAAAGCAACCACTCTTATCAGGTAGTAGAATGTCACTAAAATAGCCATGAGAACTATAACTACTCTATCAAATAAAATTGGTAATGGCACATTAGTTTCCATGGCCCCATATTGTGGTATATCCATGACAAGTTCAATCTCATTGATATCCACATACCCACACAAAACCATTTCAATATCCATGGAACCTATCAAGTCCTCCAATGTATCTTGTTTATCACTTTGGGCAAGCCAATATAAGGGATGTCCTTTGATCAGTACCCATAAAATCTACCAAACATAATCTAAAGTGATAATAACTTCCCTGTAGGTAACCAAAAGGTAAAAGTGTATGATCTCCATCACTTTGCTAAGATGTTAATCAAAACTTGATCTGCTTTAATAGATATCATCTTAGCCACATGCAGTAGGCCAATCATCCAAAAGAACCCAGGCATGTCACCTATCCATACCACTGGTTGTCATAAAATGTGTGAATGTCTCTCATGAGATATCAACACCTCAACTTGATCTTAAATTCTAATGAAAGTCACTACAGTCAGTCTTTTTTTCACTAATTCAATCACATTTCTATGGAAGTCACTGCAGTCAGTCTTTATTCACTAATTCAATCACATTTCTACTTACTAATCACATACATTTCTCTAACACAATCATTTCATTTAGTAATATTCAACTTCAATGATCATTTTATATTTCTCTCCCCATTTAATTTCTATTCATTTGTGTAATTAGGATGTTTTCACCATTTTCAGGTGAATTCAGTATTTAACATGACCATTTCACCATTTTTATGATGAATTTATGGATAAATAGGGTCAAAATGATTTCATCATTCCAATTATGATTTCAAAGTTCACCCTAAATATGTCACCATTTTCTTGGCCATTTCACTATTCCTATCATCAATTTTGCTGATTGACAAATTTGACTTTCCATTGATCAATTTCATAGTTTTGATGGACAATTTTACCATTTTCTCAACCAAATCATGCTTTCCAGATTTAGTTTCACTATTTGGATAACATCAAGGTTAATTTAACATATTCATCAATTTGGTGGTGAATTTTACATTTTGATGGACAAATTCATCGTTTAAATGGACCAATTAATCATTTCCACAAAATTGCTCTGTCATTTTGATGTTTTATTATTTCAATATTTTCAAGTGCTAATTCACTATTTTCATGATTGAATTCACTATTATTATGACCAATTCACCATTTTTGTAGATGAATTCATTAATTTCATGGTACTATGCCCTTAACCCATAGTTCATCTAGGGATATGTACAGTCAACTTGTGGCTTACACACCTTCATATTATCTTGTTGAATTTATTAATGTTCTTAGTATGGTCAGCCTATGGAATAACCATGGCTAAGTAGAGTATATATAAGAGGTATTTGTTAGTATTTTATCATCATATTATGAATTATGTTCTTACTACATTATTATGGAGGTTGTCCCCTCAAAATGGCTTAGTCATAATATTCAAGTATTCTACTCTTTCATCAAATATTGTTGTGGATCTACTTATTTTTCTTTTAATTCCATGATATAATATTTTGTTTTTGTGAATCATGTAAGTAATTTCCTTACAAGTGGTATCATACCTTCAATTTGGGTAAGTTTTTATGGCATAGTTTTTTTGGATTTGGTGTCTAAGTGTGATCATAAGAATTTAACAATATAGAGGAGGTTATAACAAGTGTTAGTTTTGCTAAAACAATAAAATCAACACACTAAAAGGCTAACATCTCTAAGCTTAGATCTTAGGGGGAGCATAGTGGAAAAATACAATTAAAGACCCAACTAAAATGTAAAGAACAACAATCCTTACCTTATTTGAGAGCTTCTAATGATTTTTTTGTGTCTTGCTCAGTTTGTGCTCAAAGAGTCTTTGGCAATGGAGTTTTATTTTTTCCTTCTCTCCTTGGCACCATTGGCTTGTGGATTTGATATGGATTATGATTATGGCATGGCTCAATATTTGGGCACTATAACATTATTACTATGAGTTATGAAACAAAACCTGCATTATAACTCTATAATTTCCAAGCTTTCTAAATGAAAAGGCAAATGCTTATATTTATAGGCTTAAGAACTAACTCCAACTCAAGGTGAGTTAAGGTGTAGTTTAAACATGGAATGGGTTCAAACCTAACCTAAGTGAGTTAATTAACCCTAATAGAGTTAAAAGGTGTCAAAATATCATTATTTGCAATGGATAGGTATTGGTGAGATATTTTCAAAGGCTTGAAAACTCATAAAAGGTAATCATGAAAAGCTAAGATATTCTTGATTTTTGAATTTATTTTTTTAAATTTTTATTAATTACACATGGATAATTCAACTAGCCTCTTACTTTGATTTGGCTTGTTAATTAATTCTGATTAGGATTTTAGAATTTTTAAGATTCGATTTCATGTCCATGTGCTCCATTTAATAAGTTCATAAGCAAAATTGAATGTTGTGATATCACAAGATGATTAAATATGAATCCATTAGAGGTTTTTGCTACTTACGATAGGATACCAAAATTAAGGATGTCTCAATGGGACTCTAAGTTTTGATGAATGATGCATAAGAAAATTTGGTATGTTTAGTGATTCCCAGGCTTAATTTGTAAAGGTTGGTAAGAATCAATTTGAAGTCTAGTCGAAGGCCATTGGTGGCCAATTTTAGGTGTCTATAGTTTTCCCCTATTTAAGAAGGCATTGAGAGCTATAAGCATAGTAACATCTTCTTAAAGAATGAAAAGGTCCTATATGATTACGACTTCAATAATAATGGATGAATTATAGTTTCCCCTCAAGGGAGTAGTTGGAAAAGGGGTTGGAAAATTTTCCCTCAAAAGAAGGAAATGGGTGGACCAAATAGATGAAATGGGGTGAAAGGGACTGATTTGCCCATATGTAGTTATAATCAGTGGTATATAGATTTGCCCTAATTAGGGTAGACAAACATGATGATTTTCCCATAGGTGGTTATAATAATCAACATAGGTGGGATAAAAAGGTAATGATGTGCCCAAAGGTAGTTATAATCATCAAAAAAGGTTTAGGGTAATAAGAGATTGATTTTCTCAAAGGTGGTTATAATCAGTAAAAAGGAAAATAATAATTACCCATAGGTGGTTATAATCATTGGTAGGATAAAAACATGCCCCAATTGGGTAGATAGAGATAATGGTTTATCCAAAGGTGGTTATAAATATTATCATGATGAAAACATGCTTCAGTTGGGTAGAAGAAAGAGAATGATTTTCCCAAAGGTGGTTAGAATCATTGTTAAGGAAAATGGGATGGTATACAATGGTTTGCCCAAAGGTAGTTATAAGAATTGTACACTGATAGTGGCAAACACAATATGGAATATGATGACAAATTGGTATAGAGGATAAATATGAATTAGGCAACTTGCTAGTAGGGCGATGCTCATATGAACTAACAAAGGTTAAAATTATATCATTTTAAATTATTCTATTTGGGATATGATGTGAATTAGATTGGGAATGTTGTTGGTGTTGGTGCCAAGGAGATGTATAATTGTTTCTTTTTTGTGTAGACTCTCGAATCTAATTTTTATTAGAACATGTAATGTTAGGAATCATGATAAAACACTATGAGGACTTGGCCAAAATATGCATAAGGAATAACACACAATCCAAATAAATAATTGAAAATAATGCACCAATGATAAAAACCATGATGATAATGTTAACACATGAATATGGATGGATTTAATAATAATACATAAGGAATCACCCAATGAATGCACATAGACTAAATCAAAGCACAATAATAAAGCAAAAAAATAGGCAAACAAATAAAGAAACAAATAAAATACCAAGAAAATAAAAAATAAATCAAAGATGAAACAAAAACAAATAATGGTTAATCACAATGTTAGTACAAATAATAAGACACAAACAAGATGATGAATATTGCCCCTAAAAAAATAGGAGATAACTTAAAAAACAAACAAAATCGGGGAATAAAAGAAAAGGAAGGGGGTGGTTGAGCTGTCTCCAGATGCACTAGGTAAATGGATGCTACCTACATAGTTCTATGGATTTAATATCCAATAAAAAATTTAGGCCAAATGTAGTTCTCCCAGGAAACAAGATAGAAGAAAATGATGAGAAGTAAAATATGATGGATTTTATAGAAGAATATGGGAATGGACTCACAAGATGGTGAGAGTGTGGGGTACATGCCAATAAGGATGGAGAAACTAAATGATAAGTGGTTTCTTGTGACTTAGTGAGGGTTCCTAGAATCCCTAAGGCAAAGAAGTTAATGTTTTTGTATTTTCTAGACCGATTTTACAAATGTTTTTGGAATTTTGGAGCATCTCAACTCAATGGATAATGATGAGATACTAAATAGTCTAAGCTCATAAAATGACAAGAACGTGGCAAAGGGGTGACTGAGTTACCTCAACATAAATCGAGTACTACCTACATAGTCCTAGGATGGGACCTTAAGTCACTATAGTTCTACTTTATAGCAGAGGAATCTAACTAGTGTAGTATCCAATTCAAATAAAATAAGCAAAGTTGGCAAATGGCATAATATGAAAGAGGCATGACAAGGTGGTACTTCAAGGCATGATAAATAAGTGTTTCCCCTAATTTGCCTAAAGATGGTTATAATTAGGAAATAATGACATAGGTCAATGATATTAATTTTCCCACAAGTTGTTATAATTAGTATCATGACTATGGGACAATGATTTGCCCAAAGGTGGTTATAATTAGACCCACTTGGTATAAAATAGAATAAGAAATGAAGGATGCGACTACCAAACTTATATCATTATGCTCCAAAATATGGCCTCTATCTAGAATACTTGGAATAACTATTGAAACTTGATCTAAATCCTCATGTTGAAAGTTGTTTTGGAACAAATGGAATGGAACCAAGGTTAAAAAGACTGGGTAGGGAGGTGAAAACAACTTGGTTGATAGGAAAGGTATGGTAGAATGGAATGGTGGAATGACAAAGTGATAGAATGGTACAAAGAAGAATGTTGATATTATGTTACAATTTGAAATGAGCCTCATAGACAATATACAAGGTTCCTCAAGTAAAGTAACGTTTGAGGTGTATAATGTTCATCGGCTCATCAAGTGCCATAGTTTGTAATAATGATGAAAGGGCCTATCCAGTTAGGTTTGAACTTGCCTTTATGTTTCTTCTCGGTCATGGTATTCTTTTAGTTTTATTTAAGAACAAGATCACCAAACTCAAATTCTCTATATATAACATGTCAATTATAATGGTCATAGAGTTGGTTTTGGTATGTTTGAAGGTTATTAACTTTAGCCATGCATTTCTCATCAAGTAAATCTAGATCATGCAGGTGAGCTACTTGATAGTCTTCATCATCTAGGACATGCTTCAAAGAGATAGACAAAGAAGGTAACTTGACCTCAATGGGAAGAATGACCTCAGTGCCATAAATAAGTGAGTATGGAGTGGCTCCTGTCAGAGTGTAGTGATTGGTATGATATACCCAGAGGGCACAAAATATTTGAAGGTGCCAATTATGACCAACATCATTGACAATATTTTTAAGGATGTTAATAATGGTTTTGTTAGATTCTTTAGCTTGGCTATTACCTTGTGGGTAATATGCCATGGAAAAATGTTGTTTAATGTTGTACATGGCACATAGTGATTTGACATCCTTATTCTTAAATGATCTACCATTATTATATATAATGTCAGAGGGGATACCATAGTGGTATCCCAGATGGTTAAAGATGAATTTGGAAATTTTATTTCCAGTCATGTAAGTGAGGGGTATAGCTTTAACCCACTTAATGAAGTACTCTATGGTGGTAAAGATATATTTATGGCTACCGAATGAGGTGGGGTTTATCTTTTTGATGAGATCAAGGCCACATGTAGCAAATAACCATGGCAAAAGCATTGGTTTCAAAGTTTTGGCTGAGGCATGAATCAGATTAGCATGTCATTGGCATTTATCACACCCTTTTACATACATAGCTGTATCTGCATCCAGTTTTGGCCAATAATACCCATTACATAAGATATTTTTGTATAGGATTTCCCTTTTGGTGTGGGCTCCACATACTCCATGAAATTCCCATAATGCTAATGTAGAATCTAACAAAGTTAAATAATGAAGCAAAGTTCCATCAAAACTAAGGTGGTATAGGGTTGGTCTAAGTAAGGTATAATGTGTGGCATGGTAGACAAAGGATTTAGATTGTTTATGAGATAGTTATAATGGAATTATTTGGTCATGGAAGTACATTTATAGGTCTAAATGCCAAATAGATATGGGACCAACAATATCACAAATCATTGTGATAATTGAAGGTTAATGAGCTGGTACTAGCAGATTTTCAATTAGGAACTGATATTCTTTGGTTGTATTTGTATGAATAATCAATGATCCAATGGTGGCCATGGCATATATTGTTCTATTACTAGCCCTTAGTATATGTTCAAACTGTATATGAATATGTTGTTTAAGAGTGTCAACCATGGACTTGTACAAAACCAGCTTGTCATCCTTGGTCTGAAAATAGTATGTAACCTAATTGATAATTAACTGTGAATTACCACAAACCTTTAGATGATGTATGTTCCATTGTACTAATCATTGAAGCCCTACAACAAGTGATTCATATTCATCCATGTTTTTGGTACAAGGAAAGCTGATCTTGAATGATTTAAGGATTAGATCCCCCTATGGTGTAATGAATAAAAGGCCTGACCCTAATCCATGTGCTATGAATGATCCATAAAAATATAGCTTCTAGTGTTGATCCTCAAGAGGTGTTTCAATGATGGTAATAAGGGATTCATCTAATAATTGGAATGTTAGTGGCTCTATGTCTACAAGGTTGCTTCAACAAGCTGATTGATAAGAACATATCCCTTGATGGATTTTTGGTTGGCATATTCTATCTCAAACTCACTGATAAGCATGATCCATTTGGCCATGTGGCCTTATAAATATATTTTAGATAGTAGATACTTGAGTGGATTTACTTTGGAAATGACCATGGTCTTGTTTCTTAACATGTAATGGTGTAGTTTTTGAGCTACAAAGACCATAACTAAACATGATTTTTCAATGGGTATATAATTGTGCTCATATGTAACCAATATATGGCTTATATAATAAATGAAATGATATTTTCCATTATCATCATGTTTATCTAGAAGTGCCCCTAAGGATTTGTTGGTAACTGATAGGTATAGTAGGAATGGATTTCCCACCATTGGTGGCAATAAAATAGGTAGATTTGCTAGATAGTCTTTCAAGCACTGAAAAGATTTTTGTCATTCATCATCCTAATGAAAATTCTACCCCTTTCTTTAGTAGATGTGTAAAAGGATGGAACCTATCTACCAATTGAGTTATGAAGCATTTAATAGATTGGATCTTGCCCTATAAGCTGTGAAGCTACTTTAAATTGGTTGGTGGTGGCATCTCTATTATGGCTCATATTTTGGGTAGATCAACTTTAATGCCTTGATATGACATAATGAGGCCAAGAAATTTTCCTGATGTTATTCTAAAAACACACTTATTAGGTTGAGCTAAACTTTGTATTCATGCATTCTCTCAAATATCCTCCTCAGTGATACTGGATGATCGACCCTGGTCTTTGATTTACATAGTATGTTGTCGACATAGTATTTGATAATATCATGCATCATATCATGAAATATGATGGTCATGGCTCTTTGGTAGGTGGCCCTAGAATTTTTGAGACCAAATGGCATAACCTAATAACAAAATGTTCCCACAAAGTGGTGTAGTCTATTTTATGTTGGTCTTTTGGTGCAATTCAGATCTGGTTGCAGCCTAAGAATCCATCCATTAATGAAAGCATTACATAACCTACTATGGAGTCAATAATCATATAAATGTTTGGTAGAGGAATGTCATCCTTAGGGTAGGATTTGTTTATGTCTCAAAAATCCATGTAAATCTTGATTCCTTCTAGCTTTTTGTTGATTGGCACAATATTAGAGATCCACTTTGAGTAATTGATCAGTCAGATACATCTCACTTGTAACAGTTTTTACAACTCTTTCTTCACTAATATAATACTGTGAGGATGTATCTTTCATAATTTTTATTTCATAGGTTTGGCATTAGGATGTACCATAAGGTGGTGTATAACCAAGGTAGGGTCCAAACCAAGCATGTTAGAGTAGGTCCATGCAAATATATCTATAAATTTCCTCAAAAAGGATGTAAAAACTTCATGTTCCTCTTCAATGAGATATGTGCTTAATTTGATCCATTTTGGGTCTAGATTCCCAATGTTAACTTTTATCATGTCCTTCATTAGAAGGGTTGAATCATCTTCTAGAATAGTTGGCAAAAATTTAAAATATCTTGCAATAGTAGAGTCCTATGTTAGGATTGACTCTTCAAGTTCTCCTAGGCATGATTAATTAGAATCCCCAAAGGGAAGGGATGACCATTTAAGAAACATAGTTGGAAATTCTTGGATTATTTGATTAAAAGCTCATTTTTCTTTAAGACTAAACTTAGACCCATAAGCAAGTTCATCATTGGTGGTCTCCTGAGTTAGGTTTGAGGAAGGTTGAACACCCCCATCTAATGTCACCTAAAATAAGTTTTCACCACTAGATGACCTTTCTCTTTGCTATTTTCATGGTCCAAACGTGCCTCAAAGAGGTTTTCACTTGGGACCTCAATGTTTTATTTAATTATTTTTGGCAAGGTTGTTCACCCATTTTTCAAAATAGGCTTCAGGATCCAACTTGATTGAGAACCCTTATTTGTGGTCTCCCAATGAAACATTATCCCTAAAACCTAGAAAATCACAAAAGGCCTCATCATTCTAAAACTCATCAACCAACACTATTGATTCTTATTAGCCCTGGTCTATTAGTTGGGGATAATATAATGGAAGTGGATTGTGATAAATGACTAATTAAAGGGTACAAATGGAATTAGTGTCAAACAAATTGGTATGGGCTAGGTTATTGAAAAGGATATGATTAGACTCTACTTTGTTGTCAACACCATCATCACTAGTCACTAGCATTGGAACATAAATTAGGTATGTGGGGGTACCCCCAAGTGGTTTAAATATAAGTCCATATGTTCCTTTATATCAAGTAGTAGAAATTGGCTCAAGTGGACGGTATTGATTCAGCCTAAGGCCTCCTCATTCATAGGCATGTTTCTCCATAATTTTGTTTTATATAGGATACTTTTATTAATATAATAATCAACCAATTTGTCGTTATATAACCAAGATTCATCTATAAATGGGTCTTATTCTTGCTTGAGGCTGGTATGAAAATAATGGGTGCTAGATTATGCAGTTTAGTTTTTCACTTTCTTTGCCATTCCATGTAAGGTTGTTTGGATTTAGGTCTTCCAAAGGACTTGAGGTTCTATGGAAGCCTAGTAATGTGGAATGTATCATGGGTTAAATATTCTCTTGGGCCATTAGCTAAGATGGTATAATTATTATATATTTTAGGAGGTGCATGTGGGAAAGGGAATCAAGGGTTCAGGGTCAATGCAATTGGCCTCTAGTGAATCAACAAGTATTTCTTTCCCTTTGTCCATTTTGTCAATTTAATTCAAGTCAAAATTATAGTTATATCTTTCATACTCAACATCTAAATGTTTGCAATGCTCATACGGCTACAAATCTCCATGGATGGTGACCTCCATACTTGAATAGGGGAAATTGATACATTGATGCAATGTTGATGGGATTGCATGAATTTTAGTATCCAAGGTCGACCTAAAAACAAATTATATGACAAATCAAGGTCTAAAACATGGCATAGTATATTGTGGGTCAAGGGCCCAATGATAATTGACAAGCTAATAGTGTCTTATGGTTCCTACTCTTCATTGTCATAGGATTTAATGGTGATCATTTCTAGCTAAAGATTAGTTTTAGTGTACCCAAGGAGCTTGATGAGATTTACAGACACACTATTTAGGCATGATCTATTGTCTATACAAACACATTTCACTTTGTGCTACATTATGATAACTTATATATACAATGGATTGATATACAGTGGGCCAAGGGATGACATATCACTTTGGTTGAAGATTAATTATTATTTTGGAGCTAGACATCTAACCAAAGATTGAAATTTATCTAGAGATATGTCATTAATAACTTGGGATTGGCCAAGGAACTTTGTCAAGATGTTTTTGTGGATTGTAGATGTATGTAACAAATCCAAAATGGAAATTTGTGAAAGCATCTTCTACAATTATTCCATAATATCAAACATATTTTTTTGCATAGTGGTAAATGGATTATTCCTAACCAGAATGGTTGGTTGGATGGGTGAAGTGGTATATGGTTGTGGGTCTAGTATGTTAATATTTGACTTCTAAGTTATAATTGCACAATTTATATTAGATATAGGACCATTATTGATAACAAATGATGGTGGAGGGGGACCAAATAGGATAAGTCTCAGTTGCCAGTGCACTTATGCATGGTCATGGGCTAATGATGAGTTATTGATATAAGGTCTAAAAGTAGTAATCCTTATTTGTTGGTATGCCTGTATGTGATCCTAGGTCAAATAAGAATCATTAACATGGGTTGGTTGCTTAAGAATGATTATCAATGGTCTTATTTGATCAGAACTTTGTCTCAAATTAATAGAGATGGTATTAATATGACCTTTTACAATATGGCCTACAACCTTGTTGTAGTCATGTGCAACTACATGGTAGGTCTATTGGTTTTTGGCATCATTTTGGCCTTGGTTTCATCCATTCATTTGATGTTGTTGGTTTTGATATTGATTTTTTTGGTTCTACCTTGGCTATTGATACTATTGTTGTTATTATTATACTGGCCACTATTGCTATTGTTATTGGTGTTGGTTGTTATGTTATGGAAAGGGGTTTTGATAAATACTAAGGTTTTGATTGGATGTGGAAGCTCCATGATATAATGATATCTCCCCAATCTCTAATATATTATTGATAAAATATTTAATTTTTACGTAATGACACAAATTATGGCCATTAACTCGATGATACTTGTAGAATTCATTTTCCCTATACCAGTCTAGATAGTCAATGCCCTCAAGATAGTGTTTCAAAATAGGCTAGTTAATCAGATTAGTTGTGGTGATCTTGAAAAACACATATTTAATTGGTTCTCTAAGGTCACTAAAGACACAATGAGTAGGCATAATTATCCTTGGAGGAGGGTTTTGCAAAGGCATAAGCTATTGCATTTATTGTACTGGTCTAAGCTATTGCACCTGCTGAATCATTTGTTGGTTAGGATAAATTTGCATATGCGGTGTAGATTGATAAAATTGTGTTTTCACCATTTGGAAATGTCATGATTAAGTTAATCCATCCACCAAAACATTTTTATTGTAATTAAACTGCTTGGGTTTGTCATAGTTGCTGGCCTGTGCTAGTTATGATGCTTGTGCTTCAACTTGGTTCTAGTTCTGGCCATTATTTTGGTTTTGATTCTGGCTCTAATTGGGTGAGGTAAGTTTAATGGTACCTTTGTTAATAAGGGATATTTTGATCAACAAGCCTTTGTCAATTATCCTTAAAAGTATGTGCACATTGTAGCTTCAGATGGTAATACATCTCGATGTAGATTTTTGGTAAACATAGTGGCTAGTTACTTGTTTGGTAGACTATGGGTGAATCACATTACAAGGGCTCTCCATCACTATAAATATATTATGAAGATTTCACCATCCTTATGTTTATTTTACATCAAGTCTACCAATGAAATCTCATGCTTGAGATTGTAGGAGAAGTGCTACACAAACTTGTCTAAAAGATCGCCAAAATTAGAAACTAAATTCTTGGGAAACTTTAGGAACCACTCCAACACTTGTCCTACTTGACTCCTTAGAAAAAATAGTAAAAGTTATATAACACTGTAGGCCATTGGTTGGCACGTAATAAAGAATTCTATCAAATGGGCCTTAGGGTCACCTTTCTCCTTATATTTGTGAAATTTTGGTGGTTTGTACCCTAGAGGAAATGGTATTTGTAATTACTTCATGTTGAAAGAGTAGGAACACACATCATCCAACTTGAAATTTTTGGTTTACTTACCGGATTGGATGGTGGTAATTGCATCATTCATTTGTTTTAGTTCTTAGCTAGGAAACCCATGGGGATATTGGCTTGAGGTGGAGACTAGGCGATCACAAGTGGGTTACTTTAACTGGGGTATAATGGAGGTATTTGTTTGGGAATGTTGATTTGGTTAGGAATGGACAAAGAATATGCATGCATAGATTAGGGTGTAATTGATGTAATTACATGTGTTACGATGTGATATTCTAGTTGAGATTGGGTATATGGGCTTAGATTTGGGGGAATTAAGATTGAGATGGAGGATTATGGATATACTATGCCTATTGAGGTTGAATAGGGGCATGTTGTTGACTAGTCAAACCTTTTTGATTGAGGGGAGCTTGTGAAACAAGGCCATATCTTTAGATTTGTGGCATATTTTACATGAAAGGCAATTGTTGCCTAATTGGTATTTGTGAAACATTAGAGCCTCTTGGTTGCATGAATCCTTATTGGGAAGTAGATACATACTAGAGATTTGGCATTTATTACTAACCAATACTTATATCTTACTGATTAGATATCATTTGGTTTTATATTGGCACATTGGTCTGTGACTAAAGAAGTATGTTTATCACTACCTGGTGAGGTGGAATATTGGTTCCCACTTGTTGAGGTAGTAGAATGTTTTGCCTCTGATGCATGGGTACATTAGATGGTGATTTTTGTTATAGATTTTTAGTCATCACCTATTGTGGTGGATTAACATTCATCACATTTTTTTGAGGCATGACACTAGTCATTGCTTGACTACTTAATCCTTGAAGTTGGGTGCTTGAAGAAGCAACTAGGTGAGGATTAGAGGTAGTTACTTGTGGTTGGGAGGTAGAATTTATTACCACCTACATTTATAAACCAATCATGGTGTTGAATAAAGGCAAATTTTGTTATTGACTAGTTGTTTGTGTGGTTACACCACTTTGGTTTGGATTGGATGGTACTTGCATGTTGTCCACTATGTTTGGCTCACTGTTCTATGTAAAACTAGAAAACACTTATTCGATGGTGGGGGCATCTAGCATGTATCTAAATAAAGTGATTTACATGAATGGGTCTATATCTTAATTTTATTAGCCCATAAAATCTATTAAGACTCATGTTGAAGGAGTCAACTCAATAAGAGGAGCACTTGACATGGTCATATTATTAAAGTTGCATGCTAAATTCAAATATGTTTAGTATGCTATCTACATTTATATGAAGTGGTCCTCTATGAGACTTTTTAATATGATAAGCATATGAGGGTCATGATATGACATCAATACTATGGCATGAGGGTTTCTAGAAGAGGCTTCTTCAATGTTTTGAGTATAAGGCATGTTGTAAGGCCCTCTTACTAGACTTGACAAGTTTTTATGGGGAAAGTCTACCAAAAACTTAGCACCTACCTCTGTAGATATAATTAAAACTTTATCGTTTTTCACATTTAAGTGATGATAAAAAAGATAAGGATCATAAGCTGATGGCATTGTAATGTAGTAAGGTTACTATTGGACTTGTTCTATTATTTAAGGTATGCTAGCCAAGTATTGTGTCATCTGTTCTTGGTTCTACTCCATGTATGGAGGCATGTTGACCAAATAATGGGCCAATGGATCTTGAATCTATTCCCACATTTGAGTGTTGTAAGGTGGATAAGGATCCATCTCACAAATGACTTCTTCTCCATAGGGATCTTGAACAAAGCCCTCTTGTGTTACCATATTTCCATAACCTAGATTATACATGACACCACTATGTATATAGTGAGACATGGTCAAATCAATGTTGAATGCTTCATGACAAAAGGGGAGAGTTCTAAAAACTTTAAAAAAACAATGTATAAAAAGAAAAAGGTTTAAACTAGGTCTAACATGGTCAAAGGATGGAGCTATATCTCCAAAATGGTTTATGACAAAACTTGGCATATAAAAGTATAATGTTAAATGTCTAACATTAAATGTCTTACATAAAAAGGTCAAGTGGATGAACTAAAAACAAAATGCCAAACTCTAGGTTCAAAGTGTTCCAAATAGGTCTAATATAGGAAAAATAAATGTTGTTAAGTCTTTTATCCAAATGTGGCATCAAAATCTAGGCTCAAACAAGGCATGTGATAGGACTCTTGGCCAAACATGTCATCAAAATCTAGACTTGAAACAAAGGGGTATTTAATCTAAAAAAGTTGAAATACTTTGGCATAGACTAGGCACTTAATTTTAGACATGTACTTAATCAAATTGGCATGAGGCATGAAACAAAAGACACTTGGGGATAGAATATTTTCTCCCAACTAATGGTACAAACAAATAGTTTTTGAATTTGGGTAAAGAATTAACCTAAGTTACATAACTCAAAAGAAAAAGATCAGTATTTGAGCCCCAATTAGACAAGTCATAAACAAAAATCCATCAATATTTATATTTAAACTTGTCAAGGTTAATTAAAAACTCAACTTAGGAAAAACTAGGATTTTTGATCACACAAGATAGACAAATTTGAATGGCATAATGACACTATACAAAGATCACAAAGACATACATGGATTTGGTTTCAAAATGTGAAACTTGGACACAAAATAAGATGAGTCTATGAAATAATTTGAGCAACATAATAGAGTTATCACTCTCTTAAAGATATAAACAATGGTTTGTTTCAAAGACTCCAAGGAAAAAGCTTGAAATGATTTGGGCAACGTAACATTAACCATTTCAATCAAGTGACACACACAACATTTTTGACACAAAATGTCTAAGGTAAATCAAGGTATTAAACAAATGGCATAATGCCTCCTCAAATGATGGAGTAATGTGGAAAAACAACTAATTTAGATGTGGCATTAAAAAATAAAGTTTTTAGACTCAAAGACCAATTAATAAAGAAAAAAGATCAAATACAACTAAGTAAATTATCCTAAGCCCTATAACTAACAAGGTTTCATCATATTGTTTAAATCCATCTACATACATGATCTTGGGAGGATTTTAAGTGTTAATCCAAAAATAAAAGCACATAAAGTAGTAGGATTTTTACACCCCCTTCTCCAGATAGATTATATAGTGATATGGACCTTTGGGCTACTCACCCTGCATCCAAAATATTTTCATGACAATTTGGGTTTGTCTAAAACTTAATTTTTTTACCATCTAGATGGTCCCAAGTGTGTCTAATGCTAGATATGCCTCATTTCAATTGAGTTCATATTGTTTAACTTACTATGCAAGAGTTTATTCCTTTGCATAATGATTTCATCCATGTATTGATTAGTGGAATCCCATGGTTAACTAGACTTGACTAGGATTTTCATTATGAAAAGAGAGGTTAGTTGCTCAACCCCCTAGCTCTCCTAGTATGCATACCATTATTTTTATACCCCACCATGGAGCGGAGTTGAAATAATGCTGAGAGATGAAACCCTAGGTCAAAGCTTCCCTAAATAACTTGTGAATAAGCTATGAACTCCCCTTCACAAGCCAAATTTCATGAAAATAAAACTAAGTGAAAAGACTTTAGGGTTGTATTTAGATCACTCAAACCATGCAAGTTTTGAGGAGATCCTATACAACATTCTTTCCATGCCTTGGACTAGACATAAATTATAAGTGAAAAGGCACTTTTGATAACCAAAGTTCCATATTGGGGATGGGGAGAGAGCATACACACTCTTTATTTTGCATAAAAAACACACAAATAACATACACTTTCAAGAAATTTCAATGTAAGTGAATGTTGATTTTGTGCACCAAAATGAAAATGTTTGATTAAGTTCCTTGGCCCCTTGGATTATTTGAAAAACTCATAAGAATTTACACAAAATAACTTAAACAACAACACCCATGTTCATTTTAAGCACTGAAACCAAATATTCGAGACTTAATAATTTCATTTTAGGCACCAAAATGAATTTTTCAAGACCTAGCCATTTTAGATTCCTTTTAAGCACTAAAATCAAATGTTCAAGATTTAATAATTTTAAGCACCAAAATGAAGTGTTCAAAATTTAGATAAATTCATTTTAAACACCCAAAATTAAATGTTTAGGAGTTAGCTAAATTCATTTTAAACACCCAAAAATAAATGTTCATGAGTCTAAACTTATAAATTCATGCTCTATTTCCACCTTGGACCTACAAGGGTTAGAGAGTTTCCCCTTGATTTATAGCACATTCAAGGATGGGCAATTTTTTTTTAAAACATTGCTCTCTAATTTCTTATTTTAAAAACATAGAGATTGATATCAGTCACCTCTAATGGATGTTGATTACTAGGGAACTGCTGCCGGTCGATAGTAGATGATACTGATCGATAAGGATCAAGATCAATTGCATGGGAACCTAAAGGAAAAATAAAAATGATTAAAAAACATTAGTTAGCTCAAAATATGATAAAAAATCCTCAAAACCTATAACACAATGATTAAATGAAGAGTATAAAGGTAACTAAAACCAAGAAATAACTAGTAAGAATGCTAAAAAGATTCAAAATGTAAGTTTTGTATGTCATGTGTTCCCCTACACCTAATTGATGATGGTCACCCAGAACCAATCTTGGTTAGGCAAAAGCAATGATGGTTAGGTAGAACTTATGTTGGTTATTCCTGACTGATGCCGATCTCTATGTAGATCTGAGTTAGAAAAAAAATATAAAATATGACTAAAATAAAGCTAGAACTCTAATTTTGAAGATATTCAAGCATTCATTTGAAGATTTATGAGTTTAATCTTGGTCTCCTTGGTACATGGGATGCATTTAAGTCCCACCATGTGTGCCATTTGTGATCATAAGAATTTGATAATAGATAAGAGGTTAGAACAAGTGTTAGTTTCACTAAAACAATAAAATTAACCCACTAATATGCTAACATCTCTAAGCCTAGATCTTAGGAGGAACATAGTGGACAAAATACAATTGAAGACCCAACTAAAATGCAAAGAACACCAATCCTTACCTTTTTTGAGAGCTCCAAATGATTTATTTATGGCTTGCTCAGTTTGTTCTCAAAGAGTCTTTGGCAGTGGAGTTTTCTTTACTCCTCTCCTTAACACCATTGGCTTGTGGCTTTGATATGGCTTGGCTCAATATTTGGGCATTATAACATTATTACTATGAGTTATGAAACTAAACCTACATTATAACTCTATAATTTCCAAGCTCTCTAAATGAAGAGGCAAAGGCTTGTATTTATAGGCTTAGGAACTAACCCCAACTCAAGGTGAGTTAAGGTATAGTTTAAACATAGAATGGGTTCAAACCTAACCTAAGTGAGTTAATTAATCCAAGTAGAGTTAAAAGGTGTCAAAGGCTCATTATTTGCAATGAATAGACATAGGTGAGATATTTTCAAAGGCTTGACAACTCATAAAAGGTAATCATGAAAAGCTAAGATATTCTTGATTTTTGAATTTCCTTTTTTAGAATTTCATTAATTACACATGGATAATTTAACTGGGCTATTAATTTGATTTAGATTTTTAATTATTTTTATTAGGATTTTAGCATTTTCAAGATTTAATTTTATGTCCATGTGCCCCATTTAATAGGTCCATAAGCCAAATTGCATGTTGTAATGTTGCATGATGATTAAAGATGAATTCGTGAGAGGTTTTTGTTGCTTATGGTAGGATAACCCAATTAGGGATGTCTCAATAGGATTCTAAGCTTTGATGAATGATGCAAAAGCAAATTTAGGATGTTTAGTGATTCCTAGGCTCAATTTATAAAAGTTGGTAAGAATTAGTCTGAAGTTCGATTGAAGGCCATTGGTGGCTAGTTTTAGGTGTCTACACTAAGCATGAGAAGGCCAAAAAAACATAACTTTTGATCATGGAGGAAGGGAATTTTTTCATCACCATAGTTTTATTCATGAGGTTTTTTTACAAAAAGAAAAAAAACTTTGAATTTTTTTGTTACCTTATGCAAATTAGCAGTCCAATATATGTCACTATCAATAGTGGATTGGGTCAAAAAATCATTCAAGATGTTCTTATGGACTATTGATGTCCACAGAAAATCTAAAATAGAAATTTGTGCTAGTGTCTTCTACAATTATTCCACAATATCAAACTTCTTGTCTTGGTCAGTAGTGAATGGTTTATTCCAAGGCTGGATGGTTGGTTGGATGATAGGCAAATTGGTGGATGGTTGTGGGCATGTGATAGTAATATTTGACCTCTGAGTTGTGATTACACAATTGGGATTAAATACTAGACCATTATTGCTAACTGATGTTGGGAATGGTGTGGGACTAGAAAGGACAATTCTTGGTTGTCGGTGCACTTGTATATGGTCACATGGCAAGGACAAGTTGTCACTATAAGATCCAAAAGGGGAAGTCCTAGTTTGTTGGTTTGCATGTATGCACTCCTAAGTTAAAGAAGGATTATCCATGTGATTTGGTTGAATATTATTTTTTAGAAATGGTTTAGGCTGATTAGTGTTTGATCTAGGATTAATGGAGATGGTATTAATGCTACCCCTTACAATATAACCTACAACCCTATTGTAGTCATGTGTAAATACATGGTAGGTTTGTTGGTTGTTACTATTATAACCTTGGTTTTGTCCATTATTCTATCATTTTAGGTTCTGATATTGATTTTGTTGGTTCTACCGGTTCAACCTTTGATTTTGATACTATTGATTTGCTATTGCACTGGCCATTGTTGTTGTTGCTGATTATTCTATTGTTATTGATTGTTATGTCAAGAAAAGGGGTTTTGATAGATCCCATGATTTTTATTAAAAGTGGAAGCACCATTATCCAATTTTATCTCCCCATTCTCCAACATATTCTTGATTAAATGCTTGGTTTGGACACATCTTCATAGATTATGCCTGTTGACCCAATGATAGTCACAAAATTCATTATCATGGTACCAATCAGGGTAAGGAATACCTTATAGATAATGCTTTGGTATAGGCTAACTAATCAAATTAGAAATATAAATCTTGAAAAAAAAAAAAATTAATAGGTTCTCCTAGGTCACTAAAGACATGACATGTAGGCACAATTCTCTTAGGAGGAGGGGTTTGCAATGGTAAGGGTTATTGTATTTGTTGTGCAAGTTTTGGTTATTATGCTTGTGGCATTGGCTAGAGAGGTTGCTAGGTAAGAGTAAGCTAAAAATTTGGTACATATGATGTCTACATAGTTTGGACATGATGAGATTTAGTTACTCTATTTCTCACAACATTCTTATTGTAGTTGAATTACTTCGGTCTTTTGTGATTATTGCCATGTGCCAGTTATGATGCTTGCATTTGATTGAGGTGTTGGTCATTTCCATGATTGGTACCTTGATTTTGATTAGTTTAATTGAGATTGATGACTCCTTCATTGATGAGTGCTCTCTTGATTAACAAACCTTTATTAATGATCTCTTTAAACGTATGCACACATTGTAGTTCCAGATGATAGGCTATCTCACTATGAATTTTTTTAGTAAACATAGTGACTAATTGTTTATTTGGTAAACTATGGGTGAAATAGCTTTTAAGGGCTCTCCATCATTGTAAATAACTTTCAAAACTCTCACCATCTTTTTTCTTTGCTTGTGTTAGGTCCACTAATGAAATCTCATGCTAGAGATCATAGGAAAAGTGCTACATAAATTTATCAAAAAGATCATCAAAGTTTGTTACTGAATTCTTGGGTAACTTCAAAAACCACTCCAAGGCTTGTCTGGCTAAGATCCTTGGAAACAACAACAAAAGGTATATGTTTTTATATGCCACTAGTTGACATGTGACCAAGAATTTGGTCAAATAAGCCTTAGGATCACCCTTCCCTTTATGTTTATCAAATTTTGGTGGTTCATATCTTGGAGGAAATGGTATCGACAAATACTCCATGTTGAATGGATAGGAACATATGTCATCCAATTTGAACTTTTTGGTCTACTTCCTAGCTTGAATGGTAGCAATTTCATCATTCATCTATTGTAATTCTTAGGATAGGAAACTAGAAGGGATATTGGTTTGAGGGAGAATGTTGGTTTGGGTAAATGGATAAGAGGTCACAAGTCTAACACTTTGACCAAGGTATGATGGAGATACCTAATGGGGTACATTAGCTAGGTTGGGGAATGGACCAAGAATATGCATATGTGGATTGGGATGTACTTGAAATTACACATTTGGCTGTGTGATATTTTGGTTTGGGTTGATGATAAAGGTTTGAACTAGGGGATTTTGTGGTTGGGATGGAGGGATATAATTATACTATGCATGTTGTGTTGAAAAGGGACATTCTACCAACTAATCAAACTTTGTTGTTGAGTGGGAACTTATGGACCAAGACCCTGTCTCTAGATTTGTTACACATTTTGAACTAATGGTTGTCTAGTAAGTACCTAAGAAACATGAGGACCTCAGTTTTGCATAAATCCCTATGAGGAAATGAAAGTAGGTTATAGATTAGACATCTTTCATTGATCAATATTTGCATGTTGTTGACTAGTCATCACTTGGTTTTGGATTGGCATATTAGTCTATGACTGAAAAGGTATGTTCATCATTACTTGGCAAGGTAGAATATTTGTTGCCCCTAATTGAGGTGGCAATGTATTCATCCTTTGTTGCATTAATATACTAGACTATGTTTGTTATTTTAGAATAATACTCACTACCTATTACGGATTAGTATTCATCACATTCTATCATTAAGGCATGACATTGGCTATTGTTTGATTACCTAATCCCATAGGTTGTACACTTGAGGAAGCAACTAGTTGAGGCTGGGGTATAGAAACTCCTATTCCTTGGTATGATGATCTACTCATGGGATTAACTACAGGCACATGTTTGTGCATTAGTACCACTTTGATCAAGATTTGACATTATTTTCACATTATCCACTATGTTTGGCTCACTATTTAGTGTTGAAGCTGAAGACACTTCTTCAATAATAAGCATATGAATCAAGTTGTCTATCAGATCAATTTGTCTGAATGGGTCAAAACTCATATTTTATTGTCAAGTTAATTCTATCATCATTCCTATCGAAGGAACTAGGTCAATGAGAGGTTTACTTACCATATTCATCTGATTGAAATCATGTGCTAGATTCAGATATGTTTGATATACTATCTATATTTGGTTAAAGTGATCTTATATGATGTTTTTGATTTGATCAAATATATTACTATCTTAGTACGTTGTTTGGACTAGAGCCATAGGATTGCTAGAAGAAGCATGCTAATTGTAAATGATATTATGGGGCACTCTTACTAGACTTGGTAAATTTTTATGGGGGAAGTCTGCTAGAAATTTAGCCCCTACCTTTATGGCTCTAACCAAAATCTCATCTTTGTTCTCTAATAAATGTTGCTCAAGCAAAAATGGATCATATGTGGAAGATGTATTAGTAGAATATGGCTATTAAAGTACTTGCTCATCCACTATAGTTATTGTAGCTAAGTATTATATAGTTTATTCTTGGTCCTATTCTATGTAAGGTGGTGTGTTAATTAGATAGTTATCTAATGGATCTTAGATTTGTTCCCTTGATTGATTATTATAGGAGGGATAAGAATCCATATCATAAACAATGTTGTCCGCATAGGGGTCTTGCACCATTTCTTTCTATACAACTACATTACTAATCCCTAAATTATACATGAGCCCACTATGAGTGTCGGAAATCATGTTGGGATCCATAGTTAATGATTTGTAATAAAAGGTCAAAGAGTTTTACAAACTCTAAAAATGATAGAATCTAAAACAAATGATGCCTTCAACTTGGTTTAGATTTTTGAAAAGGATCAAAAAGGTTTATGCAAATATTTGTGAGGAAATAATCTAGTGTGAATTACCTAACATTTCACTGTTCACACAAAGGTAATCAAGTAAATGATCCTAAAAATAAAAATGCCAAACTCTAAGGTCAAAGTGTTTCAAATCAATCTAATCTAGGAATTTAAAAGTTGTTAGATCTTTTTTCCAAACACGACATCAAAAGCTAGGCCCAAAAAAGGCATGTGCTAGGACTCTTGGCCAAATGGCATCCAAAGCTAGATTTTGAAAATAGATGAAAGTTTTAATCTAATGGATTTGAAACACTTCTAAAAAATACTAGGTATTTGATTCTTGGACATGAACTTGTTCAACTAGGTATAAAGTATGAAACAAAAGGCACTTTAACAATAGTTTATTTTCTCATAAATAATGGTATAAATCTTGGTTCTTTTGACAAACAAGCTAGACAAAGGTGAACAGTATAACCGTGCTTTAGACAAAGGATCACAAAAGTACACTTGGATTAGTCTAAAAATATAGGAACAAATTTGAAACTCTATGCAAGGTCTATGAAACAATATTCAAAATTTTTTAGGTAGTGTAATGATGATATACTACCCAAAAAGGTGTGATAATAAGGTTTTCTTCAAAAAATTTCTAAGGCAAAGATGTTTTCCTATAATTTTGGTAGCATAACAATACCTTTCTTGACTCAAAATGTTATGGTCTATAGACTTAAAGTGAAAGTGTTTATCATAAAATGGCTTAAGTCTATCAAGTGATGATAATGATTATGAGTCTTAAACGACCTTCAACCTAAATTGGAAATTAAACCTAAGTTCCCTTAAGTTTAGTACAAATGGTTAACCCACTTAACACATCAACCCTATGAGCTTGTAAAGGTGTAATTTTGAATTTAAATTATAAGTGAAGGACTTAAACAACTTTGGTAAAGTTATAGACTCAATTGGGTAACATAACTGCACCAAAGTGGATGATATGACTCTCAATATTTTGATGAACTTTGAACAAGGCAAATGAATGATCTCATGTAGGCAACATAATGCCTCTTTATTCAAAGGAAAATTTGGACTATGTGTTTGGTTTGGATTGTTTGTTTACACCAAGTTTTTGACTCCACACAAGAATTTAAACTAGGATGAGACCAACTAATTAACCATTCTTAGATCCTAAACTGACAAGGTTGCTTGGTATTATTAGAATCCATCAATATACATCATTTGATAGGATTTTAAGTGTTCATCCAAATGTAAATGCACATTATATAGTAGGGTTTTTACACCCCCCCTTCTCTCAAATGACAGTACTATGACCTAGACCTTGAGGCACACCTTGCACCAAAAATACTTATATGGTAAGTGGGGATTTGTCTTAGATCTAACAAGTTTTTGAATGATCTAGGGGAATCAATTACACAATGACTTTCATGTTAAACAGTGCAAACTAAAAGCATAGATTTTGGGTCTATATCACTTGGCTTGTTGTAAAAAGGTCTAGTCATTTTTTCAACCACTACATCCTACTATTCACTCAGTATAGTGTGATGTCCAAAGTACCACTACGTCCTATGTGCAACTCCAAATGATTCAAATGAAGTTAATGTTGATATATGAAACCCTAGGTCAAAGCTTCCCTAAAGAACTTTCAAGAGGTGATGAAGTCCCCCTCACAAGCCAAGATGCATAAAAATGAAGAAAGCATGAAAATAAAAATACTTTAGGGTCATTTTCAAGGTCATCCAAAATTTGATGAGTTTTTGGGGAGTGATTTTAGATTACTTTCTTTCTAAGCCTTAGACTTGGCTATTTGTAATAGGAATGGAACTTTTGATTCCAACGGTTCCCTATAGGGGACAAATGGAAGAGCATACATGCAACATTCCTCTCTTTAACAAACAAAATCTAACTAAACAACTATTGAAAACAAAAATTGACAAGTGTGTTCAATTTTATATCCAATTGAAAAGATTTTGGTGGTGTTTATTTGACCCCTTGGTCTTAGTTTCAAAATTAAAAAAAAATATTCACCAAAAACATCTAAATTCTTTGTTAAATACCCAAAACAAGGTTCTTAATTGATTTTTAAGCATGACAAGGTGATTTAAACATGTTTTGAGCAAATTTTAAACTTGGTCTTGTAGCAAAATTGTTAGTATGTCCTTTAGCTTTGAATATCTTTTGAGTTTGAAATAATAATCTTTAGAAAAGTAGCTCTCAAGTCTGTGTTTTTTGAAAAACACAGTGACCAACATCGATTAATACCACCAACGTCAATTATGGCTAACCAAGATCTAACCAATGTCAATTTTGTTGACTGATGTTAGTTGGGATAGGTAACCAATGTCGATATTTCTACTAATGTCAGTTACTATGTAAGAATCGTGGAAACCAAAAATGGTAAAATAAAGTTAGAAAATCAATTTGCAAGAGTTTTAAAGGCTCAAATAGATATTTTAGATTTAAAAAAGGATCTCTTTCATGTGTAGGATGCATCTAGCCCCATTGGGCATACCATTATGTGATCTGAGAATTTGACTCAAGAGAGGATGGTTAGTATGGTGTTAGTTCCAAAATGAAAACAAAATGAAATAAACACACTAATAACATCACATCTCTAGGCCTAGACACTAGGGAGAGTTTAGTTAACAAAAGCAAATGACAAACACAACTAAAAAGCAAGGGATCAAATACAAAAGTTCCTTCACCTTCCTTGGATGCTCCAAATGCCTTTATAGTAGTGGCTTGCTTAGTTTGTGCCCATGAAGTCCTTAGCAATGGAAGCTTGGATACCTCCATCTCTCTTTGGCACCTTTGGATTGTGGCTTGGCTTGGCTTGGAATCAATTTTTCATGATAACACTAGCTACATGAAGCTTTTGGAACCAATCTTGCATTATAACTTTGCACAAATTAAGATTAGAAATGATGTTGTGAGGCCTCCTATTTATAGATTTTTGGATTTGATCAGAATCAACCTCAACCATCCATCTCAAGATTGAGATTTGTGGTTGAGGATTAATTCATTTTTTGGAATTAAGTTTTTAATTATCCTCATCATGGCATTAGAAGAAAGGGCAATTAAGAGACATGGAGGGCATCATGGAAGGCATTGATGAGGCATAGGAGGCATGAATCTTTATATTTGTGGCATTTATGGCCTATGGATGCCTTCCTAGGAAATGAGGTCACCTGATGATATAGATATTCAATGTTCATTTCTAAAAATAAGTTTTCAACAAGTTTCCATGGAATTATTGATTAATCCTTGATTTGGGTTAATTAGCTCTTAAGTATGTTTAAGCACTTTGTGCATAAATTACTCAAATTGATTAGAATATCTTGTTATTGGTCCTAAATTTGACTAGATTGGAATTGAAAGGCACTGTCAGATGTGTTGGAACTATATTCCCATTTAGAATGTTACCAATGAAAAATAACAAAGGCATGTATCTTATGCAAAAGATTTGATAGTAAAGAGCAATCTAGAGCATGTGGGTGCAAAATTGGCATTTTGACTCAAAATGATCTGACCAAAGTTAGATGGCCCATAAATTGCATTTCCCAATTTAGGGATACCCTAACCAAAATCGGCACTTGAAATGTTAGTTTCACATCATTTAGCATGTTTTAGTGTTTTAAGGCCAAATTATGCATTTTGGGTGGAAATTGGCCAAAATCCTAATTAGAGGTTATCAATGGCCAGTTTTAGGTGTCTACAATGGTCATATTAAAAATCATTACCCTCTAGTAAAGAAAAAAAGGAAGTAAAGAACCATGAATAGTGCATCTAAAAGAATTTTTGAAAAGTTAATTATAAGTATTAATAATAATAAGGTTTTTTTAATATTGATGTGAAAATGTATGAGAACTTTCATTTTGAAGAAGAGGTCAGGTTGGTTTTTATAAGTGGTGGTAATATTATAAATTCCTAATTTTTAGAAGATGTTGGTAGAGAGGACCCAGGTCTCTATTTACCTTGTCTAGGGGACCCACCCCCTCCTTTTATTCCAAGTGACCCCCATCCTCCCCCTATTTTGAACCTCCCCTGGAGAGTCTCATTCCATATGGAATTTTTAATCTACCTTCTAATAAAGTTGATGTGGAACTTTTTGAGAATGTTTTTCATATTGTTGAAACCTTTATTCCTAGAGGGGTTCTGGGGATTATACAATGATTATAGCCAAGCCTCTTTCCATAGAGACTTGTGACCTTGTTATCTTGGAAGGTTATATAATTGAGAAGAATGGAGTTAATAATATAGAGATTTATGGTGTGTTAGATTCTTCAAAAATAAAATGTAAGAAAAATTATAATGTTAAGATGTGGTTGTGTAGACAATAAATCTAAATTATATATAACCTCATTATTTTATACTTAGAAAATATAGACCTTGGTTATTCCTTTCAATGCTAGAACTTTCTAACTATCAAAAGGATCATATCCATTATCTCTCTATGCTCATTGGTTATCTTTTAGTCTGGCCAATGTTATTTAGATGACTCAAACCTTCTATCATACTTAGAATCCTACAAACCTACTTAGCTTATGTCTATGTAAGTTTTATACCTTTCCCTATTTTCTATCTACTTAGAAACTTGTGTCCCAATCAAATGTCTATGTAGATGCAAGTGTCCTACTCTAATGTAAGTGTCCAATTCCATAAACTCATCCAATTTTTAATTGAAACATATCCTTATGGCCTACCTAAGTGCTTTAAGGTGAGATATTATCCAAAAGAATTATGTAGACACTATTTCTCAATTATATGAAACTTTAATATAATGCACTTGGAAAATACATATCATGGATATACCTTTAGCTTATAGACCTTTTCTGTTACCTAAATCATCACATACACTATCTCTATGTGCCTAATTACTTATCTCTTAGTATAACTAATGTTATTTTTATGACTCAATCCTTATATCATGTCCATAATGTTATAAACATGCTTATCTTCCATATCTATAAGTTTTGGACCTACATTTATTTTCTAAGTCCCTAGACACTTA
This sequence comes from Torreya grandis, assembly GCA_037957365.1. NCBI lineage: Eukaryota > Viridiplantae > Streptophyta > Pinopsida > Cupressales > Taxaceae > Torreya > Torreya grandis. The sequence continues at coordinate 1,559,759 of JARHVA010002626.1, forward strand.
CATCTCAGTCAGATGCATATGTTGACCAAGTGTCCTACCCTAATGCAAGTGTCTAGTGTCCTAAATTCATCCAATTTTTAAATTAATTGTATTCCTATGGTTAAGATAAGTGATTTAATGTGATATATTCTCCAAAGGGATTGGTATTAATATAATATCAACCCTCATTCATTTTGCACATAGCACAGACCTAGAAAAGACCAATGCAGCTTACCAAAAACATTCTATCAAGCATTTAAATGAGTAAATATTCCCTATTTTCTCCTATTTACATATCATTCATAGGTAAAACACATTTTCATGTCTAAATTACTAAAGGAGTATCCCAAGAGCCATATTTTCTAGGTTACAAGATAAGTCATTGTTGTACTTTCTTATCACACATTACATGATTCACACAAAATCCAAGGCGTAAGAGAGAACTACATAAGTTTGAGTCCCTCTTCAGAGTATTGGCTATGTAGGAAGCACTCATTGATAGAGGGCTCTTTGGTATATCTTTATACCATGTTACCACTAACCCATTTTTCCCATATCCAATATGAAGATCAAGAACTAGGGTTTTTCTATTTAACAAGGAGAGATAGTCTATGACCTAGATCAAAATGCTCTAGAGTGAAGTTGACATAGAACCCAAAATAATCTAGGTGGTTGCATCTAGTTTTAGTAGGTATTATATACTAGACAATTGCATCTAATTCAAAGAGTAAGATCGATGTAAGTGTCCATGTCTATAGAGGTCAAATTTATAGAATCAAGTGATTGTTCTAAAATCTAAATCTAGTCCACTTTATATATATTCCATATTTAGATCTGTAGTAGAATCAAAACTAGTTAAGTATATATTTTTCATTATTATTTCAATATCTATCATAATAGCACTTTTTATCTTTAGCATCTTAACATAATAAAGTTAGTATATATTTTATCTAAGTTCAAAAATAATTGGCGTGCTTTAGAGATAGTCACCCATATTTGTGCCCTAGGCTATCTCTTCCCCATTTAACCTTATATTACCCACATTTATATTTTATGGCTAAATAATTGGTGAAATAGATTTATGTGAATGTAAAAAAAATATGATTCCTAGGGTTTTTAGCCAGCTAGGGTTTCATTTAGTTGTTCAAATTATGTAGTTTTTACTTTCTAATAAATGGAATATAGTAGTCAAAAAACTTGATTTCAAATGAAAGATAAATAAGCATTTATCACTCATCTCAATAATAGCAATGGATTAATTGAAGTATTTTAATATGTTACAAGAGATGAAATTAGTAAGCACGATAAGGTTAAGGCTTCCTCACCTGATGATACAATGATTCCATACCAATCAATCTACCTACATCTATTGAATGCATGGAGTATGTTTTTCAACCTTTGTTTCTTGAAACTACTATTTCCACATCTTACATGGGAAACCTAAATGCTTCAACTCAAATACCCATTTCAATGCTTATATCTAACCAACCTATAGGTACACCTCCTTTGGTCACTTCTTAAATGTCCAACTTAAAAGACCAAGAGGTGTAATCTCTTGTCCAAAATATTAAACTTTTGAAAACTAAGGTTTAAAATATTGAACAAAATTCTATTAAATCTCCTATGTTATTGATACATAATAGGTGTTGCATAATCATCTTGCACCAGTGATATATTTTCACCCCTTTACATTTGGTTTTATTACACCTAAGTTCACTTTGTAAGATGTTAAAGATGATCCTAAGTAAAATCTTTGATATTTTTATGTGGCATCCCTTGATTATTCCTTGAATGATAAAATTTTGACCAAATTATTTCCAATGAGATTAAAATACTATGGTTTATGGTGGTTTTATGATTTATTAACTCAATTAGTAAATGCCTTCAAACCCATTGTGGATCATTTTTTTTCACACTTCTCTATTAACATTACCAAAAATATTTCCTATGACCAAATTACAAAAATAAAATAAGGAACCAATGAACCTATTACTGAGTAGGTCTTGAGGTAAAATACAATGTTGTATAAAGTGACCAATCTTATAGAAGATAAAGATCTCTAAGATATTTTGAAGTAAAGTTTTCTTTTTCCTTTACACGATCCATTGTTTTCAAAAATTTTAAATATTTTGATGACTTATACCTTTTTATTCATGATCATGAAATGAAACTTATCTCATTGAACAAATTTAATTATTATCAAATACACCAACTATATCTACATCCAATACCAAGTTCGATATCAAACCAAGTCATAATGCCAAACCTTCTGAGCCTAAAAAAGAAACAATCACCATGGTTAATGTGGTTTCACAAAAACCTATCAACGTGCCTTATCTAATGCACCATAGAGATAATTTACATGCTTACCTAAGTTTCCCACTTCATTACTCTTTTAGATTGTATAGTATCTCATTATATCTCTCCCTCATCCTATATAGGTTGATATGAGTAGACATCTACCAAAAAGGTATGATATATATGCTTATTATGACTATCACCAAAGCCTTAGGCATTCAAATAACTAAATTTTTACCTTGAATCATAATATACAAGATCTCATCAATGACCAAAAGATTACATTTGATGATCCTCCAAAGGAATTAGGTTCACAACTTGGTGACCACCACAAAAACAAAATATTTAACAATCTTTGGTAAAATTATTCAAATAAAGATCCATAAGTTTAAATGGTATAATGTGCACCCTCTTTCATCTCATCATGAACACCCATTAAATGGTAATATTGGTACTTATATTTGATCTACACCTCATATGGGTAAGAGACCCTCCATTACTTTGGATGACAGTGATATTAGGGATGATGACTAAAATCTTCAATCCTTATTCATTCAAGCATACCTTGACCGAAAACCTATACATAGTGTTATGATTGATAATGGTGTTAATTATAACATTTATACAATGACATTAATTATGCATTTATTTTATAAAAATCATGATTTACATACTTTGACCAAATTAGTTAGAGCATTTGATGGGACCTCATAATAGGTTTTTAGTGGGATTGACTTAACTTAATAAGTAAGTCCCAAAAATGTGGTTACCACCTTTTCAATTATATCTTCCATGGGTGTATTTGATATGTTATTAAGATGGCATTGGATATATACAATTCAAACAATACCTTTCATAGTGTGTGGGTGTGTTCAATATATTCATGCCTCTTAGGTAGTTACAGTTTCTATAATTTCATATGAACATCCACTTGGACAAGATAAATTTATACCCAAGAAAGTAATTATCAAACCTCCTATGGTGATTCATCTATAAAAAAGTAATCAACATGCAATTCCCTTTACTACGTAGCTAGTATTTGACAAACCATTGCATCATATATCCACAATGGGTTCCATAGAATCCTTATCTATGACACATCATATTCAAATATCTAGAGTACCTACACATGTTCTTATTATTTATATTCCAAAAAAAACACATGTCACTCAATGATGGGTATCACAAACTTGTACTTCTACTATTTATGCTTCATAACTACAAAGTCCTAGTTTACATATATAGAGCATCACAAATACTAAGGTGACAAATATTGCACCTATACATGCTCCTTGGCAGCATCATTAGTTTATTACATTAAGTTCATACTGGGGATATATTTATGAGAATATTTTGGATGTGATCATAAGATAGTCTTTTTATTCATAGATCCCAAAAAAAAAACTTTAAAAATAAAAAAATAATCATCTTTTATATATCCTAATAGCTCTTTGGCATTTATATTTTCAGTTTGATGTTGGTAGATGGCATATCAATTTTTTATAGATACACATGTTTCATGCATATTTTTGAGTGTGATTCAGAGATACACAAATACATGATATATGCACTTTTTGATGTTGGGATTTCCCTCTACTCATATCACTAAGATGTGGGGGGCATGCACTTCTATGGTCATGATACATATAGGTTATATCATTATATGGTTAGTTTACATTATCATGTTTGAGATCATATGTGTACTTACACATGCCTCTATCCATGCATATATATTTTGTAGTTTACTTGATATGCTATGTACTTAATGTTTTTAATAACACATATATCCATAGACTAGTATGATATGTTTATGTTGGTTGCTTATGCTTTCATTTATACACTTTTTTGAGTGTCTTACTTTGTTATTGTCATGTTTGTTTGAGAATTTTAATATGATCCATTGTTTGAGGTCCCCATGCCTTTATTTTACTCTTTTAAATTTGAATATATCATTGATTTATATATGTTGACATTTTAATATGTCATTTATTACTTTGTGGACATTTGACTAAGTCATGTCCCTTCAATTGTGGGGTATTTTAACATGCCCCTTATTTTTCATCTCCTTGGACCTTTGTCTTTTGATTTGATTTGAGTTATTTTGTGTGTGTGATTGATTGCTTGTTGAGCTTGTACTATTACTATCTAGACAATTTCATGATTTACATCATGCATCTTAGGATTTTGTGCGATCAGATTCTTTATGCTTGAATTATATACCTACCTATATATGTTCCCTCTATATGCTACATGGTACATTACTAGTTTATATGGTTATCTTATCCTTTTTAGGTAAGGTAGCTACTAGTTAATACTTTCCCTCACCTCAAAAGTGGGAATATTAGTGGGGGTATGTAATAGAGGCATGACTTCCACATTGTTTCACACATTTAGATTGTAGTGGAAGCATGTTTTTGGAAACATGTTCTCCACACTTATTCAATATGTAGCATACCTAGATTATAATGGGGACATGTTTTGAAAAAATGTCCTTCACATTGGCACTTATATGAATTTTAAAATGTATCCATATATAGTGGGGGCATGTTTTTTAAACATGTTCTTCACACTTACATAGTTTGTAAACTAGCCAAATTCATAGTTATATGATTCATATACATATTTATAGTAGAATTATATACATTGGAACCATTGTTATACACAATTTTAGCATGATACAGATATATGGTGGACATGTTATGTAATATATGCCTAATATTTTAAAATAAAATCAGCATTACATTTCAAACACTTTCAAAAATTGTCAACACCCACCAGGTTGGAATTTTATGGATTGTATTGAGCCAATCTATTGCAATACTTAGTTTACTTTTTGGTATGATTGAGGTCAATCTTGCCAATTTTATATGGTGGACTTGATTATATCATCCATCCTAAAAAATTTATAGTGTGAGTTGACTTGGTTCAATCACACTCACTAGGTTATAATTATGATTATGTTGCATGGTTGAGCTAATCTTAAATGTCAAGTGACAATTCATCTTTTCTTTGAGGTTAGGGGCATGTGTCCTCTAATATCTCTCTATCTCTTTAGATATATGCACTTTCCAAATTTATATTTGTCCTAATATTTGTTTCATTGATTCATAATGATATATCTTTCAAATCACATGGCCAAAAGTCTAGATGATTGCATCAATACATAGGTGTACTCTTAAACCTTGCACTTTTTCAATTTCAATACTTTTAATATTAGATTATATGCACTAATTATATACTATAACATGCTCTTGGTTATTGGTAATTCACCAAAAAAGCACTCAAATTGGACTCATGTAAAGACAAGATGTATTATACACATCGAGGTACATATTTATTCTCTTTTAAACCAATAATTCATTATACATTAAAGGGGGGTAAATGTAAAAATTATTTATAAATTATATAACACCTCATTATTCTACACTTGGAAAATACATATCATTGGATGTACCTTTATCTTCTAGACCTTTCCCACTACCAAAAGGTTTGCATACATTATCTCTTTATGCCTAATTTATTATCTCTTGGTCTAAACAGTGTTATTATGATGGCTCATGCCTTCTATCATACCCATAATGTTATAAAACTATTTATCTTCCATCTCTACAATTTTTGGACCTAAACATCTTTTCTAACTACTTGGACACTTGTGTCCTAGTCAGATACATACATCGATGCAAGTTTCCTACCCTAATGTAAGTGTCCAGTGCCCTAAAGTCATCTAGTTTTTAGATGAAACATATTCATATGGTTAGCCTAATTGATTTAATGTAATATATTCTCCAAATGGTTTGGTATAAATATAATATCAACCCTCATCCATTCCTCACTTAGCATAGGGCCTAGAAAATACCAAGGCAATTTACCAAAAGCATTCTATCAAGCATTCAAGTGAGCAAAGCTTCCCTATTTTCTCTTATTTCCATATTAGACTTAGGGACAACACATCTAAAAGTTTTAATTATTGAAGGAGTAGCCCAAGATTCATATTTTATAAGTTACAAGATATGTCATTGTTGTGATTTATTAACACACATTACATGATTCACACATAATCCAACACATAGGGGAGAATTAATTAATTATGAGGCCCACTTTAGAGTATTGGATATGTAGGTAGTGCTCATTGATAGAGAGGTATTTAGGTAGCTTGACCCCATGTGCCCACTAAACCTTTTTTCCCATAGCCAATATGAATATGAATAAATAAGGTTCTATTATTTGACAAGGAGGGATAATCCATGACCCAAATTTGAATGCACTAGAGTGAAGATGACATAGAACCCAAAAGCATCCAAGTGGTTGCATCTAGTTTCAAAAAATATTCCATACTAGACACCTGTGTCTAAGTCAAATAGTAACATTAATGTAATTATACCAAGTTGGCATAAGTGTCCATAGATACAAAGCTCAAATTTATAAAATTAGGGGACTATTCCAAAATCCGAATCTAGTCAACTCTCTACCCATTACAAATCTAGATCTGTATTAGCATCAAAACTAGCTAAGTATATTATTTTCATTATTATTTCAATATATAGTATATCTATACTTTATATCTTTATCATCACAACATGATAAATTCAATATATGTTCTATTTGAGTTTAACAACTAATTGGCCTACTTTATATATAGTCTACCATTCATGTGCCCTAGGATATCTCTTCCCCCTTTAACCCTAGATTCCCCATATATATATTTTAGGCTTAAATAGATTGGTATATATGCATGATCAATCCTCATTCATTTTTGACCTAGAATAGACCAAATAACTCATAATGCAACTCATCAAAATCATTCAATCAAGCATTCAAGTGAGAAAAGCTTCCCTATTCTCCCCTTTTTCTATATCAGTCATAGGTACATCACATCTATAGGTCTGAAGTACTAAAGGAGTAGCCCATGAGAAATATTTTCCAAGTTAAAAAATAGATCACTTTTATAATTGCTTATCACATATTGAATCATTATGCACACACAAGCCCACATGTAAGGGAGAAATACATGAGTTTAAGGCCCGTTTCAAATTAGTGGTTATGTAGGCATCACCCACTAATAGAGGGGTCTTTAGGGTTAGTTCAACACCTTGAGACCACTAACCCATTTTCTCATAGTTACTAAGAATATGAAGAACTAGGGTTTAGGATATTTAACAAGAGTGATAGTTCATGAGCTAGATTTGAATACACTAGAGTAAAGGTAATATAAAACCAAAACATTTTAGGTAGTCACATCTAGATCTAGTAGGTATTGTATATGAGACACATATATCTAAGTTAGAGAGAAGCATTGACATAACCATCTAAAGTCAATGTAAGTGTCCAAGGTCATAGAGGTCAAATTTATATAATCTAACAGCTGATCTAGAATCTAAATCTAGTTTATTTCCAATTTATTCCACATTAGATCTGCATGCACATAGTAATCTAGCTAAGTAACATTATTTTTACATTTATTATAATATCAATCTTTGGTTGTACTTACTATTTTTATCATATCTTAGTATTTAAATTTAAAATACTATTTATCTAAACTTAAAAATTAATTGGCCTACTATAGATATACTTTATCTAGATTTTAAGGTTGAACATTTAGTGCTTTAACAAGATTTCAAAAGTTACAAATCATATTTCATTTCATTATAATTATGTGCAATATGAATGTATCTATAGCCCATTTTAGGCTATAATTTGTGATTATAGTTTTGGTTTGTTACTTTAATTACTTAATTAGACCTATCATTCAATGAAAATAATCAAATATGTCAATATTATGATAGTTTTTTTTAAATAAAAACACAATCTCTCTTCATAATTATTTTTGTAATAGTATAGAACCAGTATCTAGATGCCAACATGCCTAATGTCAACAATTTTCTCAACCTAGATCGTATTCAAGTAATAGTCATTATCACATACCCATTATTCTCCCATGGATTATATTAGATTTAATGGTCCATGTTTTGACTATTAAAAAGTGTAAAGGTGTCCAAACTCATTTTCCACTTGTTAATATATAGTAGGTGCCTTCTAAGCCTAAACTTGTAATCAAATCTAAGGGATACGACCTTGTTGACCAATTGAGTAACATGGATTCTAAGATATTAATACTTAAACTTAAAAATCAATCCATTATTGATATAAGTATATCTTATATGAATCATTGTGTGATACCCAAGTTCCAAGTGATATTGAACCAACTTACTTAGAAGATATTATGAAAAATTTCAAGAATGATGTAAAACTCATTACCTTTGATCCAATAGATTTATCATCCGAGGATATCATTAACCAAGATTTGTTGTTGTTCATACAAGTGACTGTGAATAATAAGGGAATAAAAAGAGTGCTCATTTATAATGGATTAGGACTAAACATTTGTAGTGAAAAATTCCAAACCACCATGGGTATTAACACCAACCTTATTCAAAAATTAGCTATGCATATCAAGGGATTTGATAATTTCACATAGCCCTTTAGTTGACCAAATGACATTGGATGTTACATTGAGACCAAAAGTAGTTCCAACTAGTTTTTAGGTAATGTCTCAATCATTAAATTATAATCTACTTTTGGGTAAACATTGGATACATATAATGGAGGTTTCCCATATTTTCATCATTGTGTAAAAATCATACATGATGGGACATTATTAACAATGCCTATTGATAATGATCCCTTAATTTTTTCCAAAATGATACATTATGATATAAAGGTATTCCTACAGTGGTATCACCTACATAATGTATCTCAGTTGAGAATATACATAATTTTGAAATAGGTGAGTCAAGTACAATGGCTCCCTTATCTTTAGATGTAAATAAAACACAACACACTAAGGTTCACATAGATACACATCAATAGAAAGAACCATTACCAAAGAAACCAATGATATCAAAACCAAAATAAAATAAAATAGTTGAGATTCCTTTATTGGTCAATATTGAACAACAAGATGGCCAATTTCTAAATTATTATGATAGTGATGATGATCTAGCCCATGAGATGATAGATGAGACATTGCAAAAAATTAATTTTTATCCACTTGAGCATATTTTTCATAACCTATTCACACCTACAAGTCTTCATACATAAATCTAAACTCACTTGTAGAGGATATAAAACCAAATCAATATAAGGGCAAATAAAAAATAATAAATGATCATGTAAATGCTTATTATTCCATACATCCCTCTTGGATTCACACATTAAGTCAAATTTACAAGTAAAAATGTAGATACATCATGTAAATAATATGGAGGTATCTCATAACACTACATAATAGATTTTATAGATCATAGCAAACCAAGATACTATGAATATAATACATTCCATGTTACTTGAACATAGCATGATGTCTTTACCTCCTAATAGGCAAAGATCAGGTAGTAGATTTTTTTCTAAAAAATTATTACCATAATGTAACTATCATCAAATAATTGGCCATCATATAAATCATTGTGAGGAATTACAAAACCAAATTGAAAAATATAAGAGTGAGGGTCACATATAAATTATGCCTGATAAGTGGAAAAGACATAATACTTCAAAAGGTTCACAAAAAAACCATCATAGTGACCAAGGCATGAAAATCTAGCTATTATTGTTAATATTGAAGGGGTTTATTGTCAACATCTCAAGTTTGATAGGAATTATTGGGATACAATTTTTAACATCACATTTATTCAACATTTAGGACATAATACAACTAAATTAACATACTCTCCGTTGATCCCATAATCTCATGGGTACATCCACCTACCAATAGCATGTGGACCACATGTGGTCCCCATGATCATATGGATATTAGATTGGGACTCATATTTGACATTAATATTTTGGCAACACTAATTCAACAACTGAAATGCAACATTGAATACTATAGATATGTAAATCACCTTTATTGTTAGGCATAGGGAGATTTGCTTACACCATGATAGATATGGATACCCTTCCCTACCAATAGATTTTGAAAAATAATTACATAGAAACATCAATGAGGTGACCATGTGTCGTTATAAATAAAGGTTTTGAAATGTATCAAGTAATCCTACACCTTTTGGTGATGAGGATTTCTATTAGTCCTTTCAAATATTATAAAAATACCAAAAAAACTTAAAAAATCCAAAAATATTGACAATGATCACAATTTATATTATCTGATTGGCATATATGTTATTGTTTCTATATTGATAGATGGAATATAAGTACTTTATATAAACACATGTTTCACACATCATTTGAGTGTGATTCAACCATACGTAGATACATGATATATGCACCTTCAAATATTGGGCCTTATCTGATCATGATACATCTAGGTTATATTATTATATGATCACTTTACATTATCATGTTTGATATTATGTACTTTCACATGCCTTTATACATGCTTATATCTTTTATAGTGTACTTGATATGTTATGCACTTAACATTTTTTGCTAACATATATGATCCATGGGTTAATATGGCATGTTGATGTTAGTTTCTTATTGTCCATGCTTTCCTTTTTTCACTTCCTTGACTGTGTTTATTTATTGTTATTATCATGCATTATATTACTTGTTCAAACATTTAAATATACTCCATTAATTATGGCCCCCATGCCTATGTTTGCCTATTATGACATATACATATGTCATGGTTTGTTGTATCTTGACATTTGAATATGTCATTCCTTACTTTGTGTACATTTGAATAAATAATGTTCTTTTTATTGTGTGGCATTTGAACATGCCCCTTATTTGAGGTCTCCTTCAATTATTGTCTTTTGAATTCCTTTTGAGTGCTCTTATGTGTGTGCTTAATTATTTATTGAGCTTATATTATTACTCTCTAGACATTTGCATGATTTGTATCATGCATCTTAGGCCTTGATGTGATCACATTTTGTGTGATTTAATGATATATCTACCTAAATAGGTTTCTCTTATATGCTACACGATACATTCATAGTTTACATGGTTATCTTATCCTTTTGAGGTAAGGAAACTACTAGTTGCTACTTCCCCTCACCTCAAAATGGGGGTCATATTAGTGGGGGCATGCCATATTCAAATTATAGTGGGGGCATGTTTTGGAAACATGTTATCCACATTTATAAGAGTTTCAAATTATGGTTGGGGCATGTTATGGAAACATGTTATCCACAATTAAACTAGCAAAAATTCATAGTTATACAATTCAAATACATAGTTATGGCAGAATTATATACATTAGTACCATTTTTATACCTAGGTTTCAGCATGAGACATATATAAGGTGCATTAAAAGGGACCTAAATTGAAAAATAAAATCAGTTTTTAGATTTTAAACACTTCTATAGAATTTAGCTCACCAAGTTGGACTATTATAGATTGTACTAATCTAATCTAATGTATTAGTTGGTTCACTTTTGGTATGGTTGAGGTGATTAAATCACTTAATATTTCCAGTTTTATAGGTTAGACTTGATTACATCATCTAACCTCACTATATTTATTGTGAGTTGACTTGGTTTTCTCATGCTCACCAAGTTATAAGTGTGATTAGGTTGCATGGTTGATCTAATCTCAATTTCTAGGTGGAAACTCACCTATTTATCCAAGGTTTGGCGCATGTATCCTCAAATATTTCTATATATATTAGCTTTAATATTTATATTTTTCCTAATATCATCTCTAGTTCTTCATAATGATACATCTTTTCAAATCAAATTACCAAAAGGCAAGGCCATTGCATCGATAAACAAGTGTACTCTTAAACCTTGCTCTTTCTATTTTCAATCATTTCAATGGTTTTGATTTTAGATTATATGAAATAATTATATACTATAACATGTTCTTAGTTTTAGGTTAGTCACCATAAAAATACTCAAGTTAGGCTCACGTAAAGGCAAGGTGTGTTATACACACCCAGGGATGCATTGATTTTCCGTTAAACTATTAATTTCATTACTAGATTAAAGGGGGGAATGTATATAATAAATCTAAATCATATATCACCTTAAGCTTTTAAACTTGGAAAATATAGATCTTGGTTTTTCCTTTTAGTTATAGACCTTTCCCATTATCAAAAGGTTTGTATTCATTATTTACTCATTCTCATTTATTATCTCTTACTCTAGCCAATGTTATTATGATGACTCAAATCTTATATCATACTCAAAATCCTATAAACCTACTTATCTTTTATCTTTAATTTTTTTATAATTTTGCTTATTTTCTAACTACTCAGACACTTCCATCCCAATTAGATGCCTACATCAATTCAAGTGTCATATTCTAATGCAAGTGTCCAATGCCCTAAAATCATCCAATTTACAAATGAAATGTATCCTTTTGGTTAGCCTTAGTGATTTTATGTGATATATTCACCAAAAGGATTGGTATATATGCATGATCAATCTTGATTCATTATTAACCTAGCATAGACCAAAGAACTCACAAAGTAACTTGTCAAAAGCATTTAAATGAGAAAAAAATTCCTATTTTCCTTTATTTCCATTTAGTCATAGGGACAACACATCTGTAGGCATGAAGTACTAAAGGATCATCCCATGAGCCATATTTTCCAAGTTAAAAGATAGGTCACTATTGTACTTTCTAATCACACATTATATCCTTATGCACACACAATCCCACACATAGGTGATAACTACATGAGTTTGAGGCCCTCTTCAGAGTAGTGGCTATGTAGGTATAACCCACTAATAAGGGGATATTTAGGGTTAGTTAGACACTGTGACCCCTTAAACCTATTGTTTGTAGTCACTATAAAGATGAAGAACTAGGGTTTTGTATATTCAACAAGAGTGATAGTCCATGAGTTAGATCTGAATTCACTAGAACAAAAGTGACATAGAACCTAGAACATTATAAGTAGTCACATTTAGATATGGTAAGTATTATTTATTGGACACTTATGTCTAGGTTAGATAGAAGGGTCAACACAATTGTTTAAGGTCAATGCAAGTGTCTAAGGTCACATAAGTCAAATTTATATAATTTAATGACTGATCCAGAACCCAGATCTGATCTATTTCTAACTTTTTCTAAATCAAATCTACAAGCATATAGTAATCTAGATAAGTAACATTTTTTCCATTTATTATAATATCAATCATTAGTTTTACTTAATAATTTTATCATATCTCAGTATTTAAATTCAAAATATTGTTTATCTAAGTTTACAAATTAATTACCTACTATAGAGATAGTTTATCACCCCTGTGTCCTAGGCTATCTCTATCCCATTTAACCTTATATTCCTTAATATAGATTTTAGGGTTGAATAGGTTGTGTCTTTAGTACATGAAGATGTAATATGGAAAATTATAAACCTTACTGAGGGAGAGTGTGGATCTTCAATTGGTGAAAAGGGTCCCCCCTCCCTACTAGGACCAAACTTGGAACTAAAAGGCTTCTTATTCAATCCTAACTAAAAATCCAAGCTTTGGTGAGGCTAAGAGATTGAAAGTTACTATGTGTCACATATTGATTTATATCTAAATTATATAACTTGTTTGATTTATGGATTATCATAGTTGATTAGTTGATTAACTAATGTTTGCTTAAGCTTTATGTCATATGTTGATTATGGGACAGTTATGTGTTATTTAATGTACATGATTAGTTTGTTGTGAGTTAGTAGTACTTTTATATTATGTACATCATGATCATGGAAATACTTATGTTTTAGGATAACTACCTTCATTTTTGTGAGGTGGATGTAGGATAGATCCATCCCTCAGAGTTTGATGGATGGATAACATCATTGGAGAGGGTGGTTTATATGGAGATGTTGGGGGATGATAGAGAATGAAACTAGAAATCCATGCACACACCATAATAGTATTTCATGTTTTGTGATTAAATTACTTGAGATAGATAATTATGGTATGTTTTGTTTTCCATATGAATGACTAATGTGATCATTTTATGTGATTACGTGATTTCATTAATCTATTTGTTGTTGAAGTTATTAGTTATTTGATTTGATAAATATATACTAACTAGTTTAACTTGATTTACTGTGGTGTTTTACATAGTTAAATGTTCATTTACCAAATGCTTGTTTGGATTCTTTTTTAGATATAATCGATGTATGTTGATACCTAATTGAGTCATTTTTTAGGTGATTATTTACATTTAAAATATTACTATTATCAATTTTATTAGTAATATAAATCTTAAAGGAGCTAATGAATAATAATCTCTTTGTTAAATATTAATGTAATGCAAGGTGTTATATCATTATGAAACTATAAACATCATTGTGTTATCAAATTTTTTGTTAAATCATATGATTATTATTTAAACCTAGAGGGTTAACTAATAATAGAAGTTAAGTTCATAGTGTTTATTTGTGGATGACTTGGTAATAATTAGCAGTGGTCTTTTAAATCCATATTTATATTAACCATGCTATATAGTCATTATGATTTTTGAGTAGTTGATAGTTGATATTACATGAAAAGATAATGATTAATTAACTAAGTCAATAGTAGGCATTGTATGAAATAACATTGGGGATTATGACTTGTCATTTATTTGGTTTGGATAGAATAAGTAAGGTCGATGTTAAGTCAATGGAATGCATATTTTATAAAAGATATTTGATGATTATTTTATTGAATCTTTGGGAAGTTAAGAGATGATTAGGGTTTATATTCACTCATTGACTATGGGTTAACCATCATTATTATAAAAATCATGATGAATTTTAGCTATTGGTTACATGGTGGTAGACTTTAGCCTAGTGGGGGTTCTATTGAGTTATTTTTACATGCATATTTTCAATCAGTTTAGTCTATTGTGAATACAAGAGAAGGTGTTGGTGAGTAATGGAATGAAAATAAATATAATAAAGGAGAAGGTGGACTGGGAGGCAAGTATATGAGGATTATCAAGTAGAAAGATAAATAAAAGGAATTCAGGATAAGGAAGAGGAGATTCAACTTTCTTGGAAAAATAAGCAATAGTAACAGGTTGGTTTTGTATTTAAATTCCTGAGTGATAATGTTTGTTAGATTTATGAAAAGAATTGATTTGGGTTGATGGGTTTTAATTTGTTTTTAAATGAACTATAAAATTAACAGGGGTTGTATGTAGGGCCCTATGGATGGCTCAACCATCCACAAAACCTTACATCCAACCCCATAACCCAAAGGGAAAGGGGTAGGGCTATATATGTTTGCCATGTTTGTATACACCTCTATGAAAGCTTTATCTTAAACCTTTATCAATTCAAAAATATTGATGAATGCATTGATTTTTTATCACATTTTGAAGGAATTATTGATATTTATATGACAAAAACCTCAAAACACCTTGTGCCTTAGAAGAGACCTCTAAATGTTTTTGAGAAAAACTTCAGAATGATCTAAATACCCTTTTCTAAGACCCAAATAAAAATTGGAGATTTTTGTGCACCTTGAAAATTTTTAAAGTTTCAAAGTGAACCTAAACCTCAACTTTCCCTCTTATCAAGTCCCTAGCAAGAATAATAATTCACATTACAATTTTTAACATTACAAAGTTACAAAGTGTAATCCAGGCTCCACTTTTCATTAAGACCAAGCAGAGACCAAAATTCTCACTACACTTTGCAACTTTGAAAAGTTTCAAAGTGTAATATAACTCATGTTCCCCACTTAAGAAGAAACCTCCACATCAAAAACCCTTAGTGATAAGTTAGAGACATAATATGGATAACTTATTACAAATTTGCATACTTTTAAACTTATAAGATGACTTCGTTGGCCTGTATTCTCACCTATTGATCCATCTACCATTGTTAATCGATATGTTTGGCATTAATTACATGTTTTAGTATATAATTAGGTTTTTTAAATCATTATTAACATTTAAAATCAAAACTCATCCAAGCGATATTGTGAAATAGAGCTCGACATGACCCAAAATAGACCTCTATTATTGAGAAACATAAACACCAGATCTATCCATTGCCAAAACCTACATGTAAATCCGTGATATTCTCCTAAGTCACCTATAATTTATTTTATTATACACCTCAATTACTTTATTTTTGTAAAGTTTAATCATTTTCCTAAATTATACTTAGGGTTTTTTCTTAGAGATTATCAAAAGCATAATTATTTGTTCATAATTTTCAAATTTTACATTCATGTGTTAAAATCTTACCATTAGATTTGTCTAGGTGCTCATTACCTTGCCTTAAGGTTTTTTACTAAAAAATTATCTAGATATAGGTAGATACCCCTTTTACTTCCTCAAACTAAAACCCTATGGAGATTTTAACTAAAGGAATGCATAAAATCCTCATTCAAATCTAGGTGCATATTCCCTTTTATTTTATCACCATAAGTTCCCATCAGATATCCAACTTGTAATTACAAACCATAACCCCACTGTAGATTTCATCAAACTTTACAAGTGAAATTATAAACTAAAACCCCACTAAACCATTTGGTTATAATTTGTAACTGATATTTAAACCTATATTCCTAATGGAACTAAACCTTATAGAATCATAACAAAAAATTTCCAAATTAAAAGTAGGAAAACAACTTGTAATTACAAGTCCATTACCCAACCAACTTTGTAGTTGGTTCACCTCACATATTTTCCCTATTCATATGTCTAGAAAGGAGATGAATTTCACTTCAAAGGGACTTGGTGTCCCTTATAGCTTGGATTCTAAAACCAATGAGATAACTGACACTGACCTAGGCCACATAGACCTAGTTTATTTCTAGACTAGGGTCAATGAAAAATTCAATAATGACTAGATTTAGAGCATTTATGATAGTGGTTTACCTCAAGATGCATCCTTCCCACTCTTAGTGCAAATCCCTAAGCTTGTGCTTACTATGGGTAAGCATTATGATGCAGAGAAGAGATAAGTAGTAAATGATAAAGGAGAAAAGGTTCTGATACTAGAACCAAATTTCATTGATACTATGTTCTTGATCTTGGAATTTGAAATCTACATAGACATTACTCTTGATTTCTCCCAAATTTTTTATCAAAATAATACCTCACCCTATTTATAGATTATAAATAAATAGTGGTTGAAGACCCCTAAGTATTCATCCAAAAGAATCTCTAAGACCTTAGCTAGGATAGACTTCAAAGATGAGGTAGGAAATATCATTATACTCTTACATAGAGTTACAAGGAGCCCTAATGCAAAGATATACCAAGATTGGATGTACCAGTATATTTGGGTAATCTAATAGAATAAGAAATAAATTCATTGGGCCTAATTTATCAATTATTACATTCATAAATAGTTGATGGAGGTTTAAAACACTGGTAAATTCTACACGACCTCCTACCTCATCTATGCTTTAGTAAGGGGAGGGCATTCCTGAGATTAAACATAGTGCCAGATCAGATTAACAAAGTTTATAACTAATATCCTAATATCAATTTTGAGGGGATTAAGTAACAATTAAGGAGATTTAATGATGCTTTCATTTACTACATCATAATCATGTTTGAATAAGAACTAGGAAAAATAAGGTTTTTTGATGTTGCAACTATAGAAATTGAATATCAGGGTCATACTTTATCCAATTCCCTACATATTCCTATATTAGAGTTGGTGGTTTTAGTGGGTGTCATAACACCCTTCCTAGATATGTAAGTGATAAATGGGCCTTAAAGTAACTTGTAAGAAAACAAATGGACACCCATAATTTCTTATCAAATAGGCATAAAACATGCATACACTTCCCTATCATTATAGGGAGATACACCTACCCTTCTTTTTCTAAGGCCAAATGTGTAGATGCATAGATGACTTAGATGACTTTGAGAGATCTCAACACTAGACCCTTTTATCATGTGACTGGTTATGTTACTAGTTTATTGGGTTCCTCACATTCTCACATTCCCTTTAATGAATATTATTGGGAGGATATGCAGGATGAGGAAGAGGTTAGGTTGAGGGATTATTCTAGGATGACCCTTGAAAAAATTAAGAAGTATGATATGGTAATAGTTTTAGAAGATTTGAAAGATGAAAAACAACCAGTGGATAGGGTATATTATGATAATCAAATCTATCTCCAACCCCTTCCTCTGGTCAAGTGGCCTACACCCAAGTCTTTCTCCTTATTAGATAGGACCACCCCAGTTATTAATATAACTTTAAATTTGTTAAGAAGTAAGGGGGTGAGGATGACAAAATAAAGTTTGAACATCATAAACATATTCAAAAGGGTAAAGGATAAGGATGCAGAGGTAGTAGCAATAAAATTTTATGTTATAGCATATAATTTCACCCTTTTGGGAGAGTTTTTCAAGATCTCTCACTCCTAGCTAAAAAATAAGAATAACCCTAGGTTGTGGGTATCTTATGATGCGATTGAACCTCTAGAGAAGGTTGGTTCCTCTTGATGGATCACCTAAACTATTGATTTTTCTTAGGAAAGGGATAGAAGGATTTAAAGGATGACTAAAAAACATAAATAAGGTGATGAAAAAAACTTAAAGACACTCTAATTTTCATTAAAATGACAGTAAGGAATCTCAAAGACAACCCTCACTCACACAATCTCCCAAACATGCCATTTTTACATTAATATTTATAAAAATAGACCCACTAAAAAAGAGATGAAGCATGAAGGAGTATAAAACTCACATTATATAATCATCAGTGATCAAATAAGCATAATTTTAGACTTATAAAAATGGTGGAATACCTACAAAGAGGCAAGAAATAAAGACAATCACCAAGGAAGAACACCTCCCCATAAAGCAATAATGCACAAACTAATCATATCACTAATTACAAGTAAAGAGATAAGCAAAATATGTTATTGTATTGCTTAAAGAGGTTTTTATTATAAAAATGGGCAAGGCTATGCCATACCAAAATGAGGATCATGCTTATAATGAATATAACAACTCTTAAATAGAAGAAAGAGGAGAAGAGAGGAGCAAGAAGCTCTTAGAATTAAATAAATATAATTCAACCAACTTTCTAAATGCTTTAAAAAATTTATATTAATTAATCACTAATATCCTCTCATACAATTAACCTCCAAAGGCTAAAATGGTCTTCAATCCTTCTCATTGGCCTAAAAATGCACTACAAGACAAAAAAACTTGAGGATGATGTCATCTTCCACTAGCTTTGAGAAAAGTCATCAAAGTTATATAAGCCTCAGTTGATGATCCAACTTGATCTTCAACTCCCAAAGAGTCTCCCACTTACACTTTTATTCCCCACCTTTCTTGTATTGTGTTTACAACTTGACATCATGGTTAGTTGTCTTGGCATTTGATGTTTGACTAACCTTGAAGGTTAGTTCAAATGCTTAGAAGAACTTAAAGTAACTTTGAGTCTATTTACACTTTGAAAAAACCTTTTCTAATCCTAAAACCATAAATTGAACACAATTAGACCTCCAAACATTTCCTTTATCTTTCACTCCACCATTAAAGACCTCTTAGGAGCTTGGACCACCATGAGAGTCTTCACCCTCAAGTTTACTAATGCTCCTAGAAGATTTATTATGACCTTAAAAGTTATTTTACATGAAATACGATGATTATTGACCATTTATGGTCTTTAAATAAACTTGGTTCTTCATGACTCCATTAATGGAGGTCAACTATGTTGAAAAACCTTCAAAACTTGTAATTTTAGACATTTTATGCCTTAAATCAGCCCACACGTGCTAACTTTATTTTCTAAATGGGTCTAAAAGATGATTAATGGAGTGTATAAATTTTTTAATATTTTTATAATACCAATAGAGGGAAATTTTAAGAGGTTTCAATAGGTTTTGAGAAAAACTAATCTTTTGAGAGGGCTAGGCAAGCTAAAACCTACAATTAGCTTTGATGATGGTTATAGAATTTTGAGGGTGAACTAGGTAAATTGAGAAATTTTTATGTATTAAAATCAATACCAAAAATATACTCAAAATTTAAGGTCATAACTCTTTCCCACTTGTGATAAACATTAAAAATAATTTAGCTTATTCGGTGATAAAAAGGCAATTTGAAGGTTTGAGAGTGGACAATCTTCTTAATGATTACTCATAAAAATAGGGGTATTCATGGATAGATAAATGCATGTAATTGGAATATAAAAAAATCAATAAACCTTACCTAACTCATTATCCCCCCATGCAGCCTTTCTGACATGTGCCAAGCAAGTAAAACTTGACCTTCGAGCTTCAAGACTGCACTTGGCCGAGAGACTATAAAAAGGCCAAAAACCAAAATTAGACATAAAATGGATTTGAATATCTCCTTGGATGAATTTAACATGTCATTAATTTTATAAATATGTTAAAAATTCTTTGAAACAACTTAAAAAGATCAAAACTTGATTAGTCACTTATTAATCCATCACTAGCCTTCTCAAGGCATGTATTAGCTTTGGGGTCTCTATGCATGTTTGAGGTCTTCCATGGAATTTTTTACTGATTATGAATATTTGGGTGAGGTATAACCTTATGTTTGGACTTTATTTATCCTCCTTTTCCATCAAATTCTCACTATACTTACTTGGGAAGATTTTGGCATTTCTAAGCCTATGAGCTCTCATGGTGTTCTTGGCTAGTTCAAGCCCATTAAGAGTTTCTTGGCCTATTTGACATATATTATAATCATGATTAGGTTATAATTCACACTCCTGATCAATTTTAATCCCATTAATGTCCTATTTTATCCCTAAAATTCTCACTTTAAGACCTAGTTTTGAGTATAAACTTCATTAATAGAGATATGAGAACTTGATTTTTCTCTTTGGCAACCCTCCTCTGTCATTATTTGGACCATCCTAGAATTTTTAGGAGGTTTATTGGAAAATTAAAATATATTATTTTATTAATACACTTGATTATTCCATAATATCATGTAAAAAAACTCAAAACATGTATCAAGGACTAAAAATAGCCACAATGCTCCATGTTCTCCTCAAAAGACAAGCATAGGATTGTGACAAAATAGTGGGTACTTAAACTCAGTGTTTAGAAAAAAAAATATTATATATAGTTAAAAAATCTCATTATCACCAATTTTAATAAGTTTCATAACTTTATTATACCATTAGATGCCCCAAAACTCATTTTTTCACTCTCAATCACACTAAAAAATCGTGAACTATGAGAAATATGGAGAAATAAAAAGGTGTATCTTGAGATTTATGTGCTATTAATACTCAATTAATTTTTAATTTAACATTTAATTACATTTAAAACTTTTAAAATCATTATATTTTACCATTCAACCCTTTAAGTTCCTCAAAAATGCCTTTTCTGACTATTTACATTTGCATGCCAAAACCTTGAATTCAACCAACTTGAACTTTTCCACTTTTTCCCTCTAAAATTTGATATAAGAAGGTGTATAAAGATAAAATATTCCCCATAATAAATCAAGAAACTTTTTTTTATCAAAAATCTAAAAAAATGTGAAAGTCCTCTTAAAAGCAAGCTTTTAGGGTTTAAAAAGGGCTTAAAACTGATTGGCTTTGATGATGGTTTTTGAGTTATAGTTGTGAATTAAATAAAATAAGAGTGGTTTATTTATATCACCAATTATCCCAACTATCCTAAAAATTTCATGTCTTAATTCTCAATTAAATTACTACTATCACCCCCTCTCCTCTGGCAGTCTAGGCCTCTCTTAGCTCTCTAGGCCTAGAAAACTAAAAAATGGCTTTTTTTACCATTACATGTATGAAAAATCTTGGAAAATGTTTTATTAAACTTGGGTAAGATACAATGATGTCCCGTTCCAAATTTTATACCTTTAAATGTTCTCATATGTAAATCTTTAAACAACTATGGTGCCAAGCTTGGGAAAATGCATGGTTTTGGGGGGCAAAACACAAAATTGCCTCCTTAAGGGCTTAGTGGAGTCTATAATATCATTATTTAATGATATTGATCATGATTAACTATCCACACAACCCTATATCTGCCCATTGGGTTTTTCACTGCAATATGATCCTAAATCTTCCATAACACCCTGTTAAGACCCCTCTAAGATGGTACACTACATCATCAAGGCATGATTATAAGGATACAAGTCATCAAGAAAAGAAGAGAAATTATTGTAATATTGGAATTTAATATTAAATTTATGCAAAAATTTTATATGTAGGCCAATTTTGGCCAACATTTTTAGAAACTTCCTAGGATTGCATGCCTATCTATGCAAAAGACTTGTTGACTTGTCTTATCCATTAGGCATATGGGGTCACAAAAGTATTTATCAAATTGTTTTTAAAATAATAAAAAGTATAAAAACCTTCTTATTGAAACTCTCTCAATATAAATAACACAATAAGTAAGGACAATAAATGTGCTCAAAGTACTTAGGGAAGGGAAACACACAATAGAAGGAAATGTGCATAAGGCACTTGGAAGAAGGGAAAACAAAACACAAAGAATAAGAACACATATAATATAATATATAAAAGGATGAAAAATATCTAGTACATTCCACCTGGATCAAATGGAAAATCTTTTGGGTCAGCTCCTTCATGAGATGGGTCATGGTGTGAGAGAGCATGTTTGGGTGTCAATTTGTTTGGTCTCAATCTTACATTGGGCTGCTTGATTGTCAATATTATTGACATGATATTAAGTGGATGAAAAGGTAAAAACATGTCTCTAATGTATACATATTTTTCCAAGTCTTCAAATCTTACTTCATGTTGGATTATAGGAGAACTTGCAATCTTCTCACTTGATCACTCTTTTGAATGTGAAGGTTGACTATTCAGGCTTTGTCAAAAGAGTTCTAACTCATCCCAAAAGGCAGTGTCCTCTTGGTAATTTTAAGGATGGGTAGTCATTTGAGGCTCTTTATTTGAAAAATCTTCTTCAAACCTAAAAACATTAGTATTGCCTTCAAGTTCTACTTCATTTCATGATTGATCAATTGTTGCAACCTTATTTACCCATGGTTGATTGAAGTGGCATATTTGGCTCTAAGTATCCTTTTGAGTTTCCACTTGTTCATCCACCACTTCTAGATCATTGGTTAGGTCACTAAATTATCTCCAATTACATTATTCAACTCATAATTACTTGATAATAACATATAGCTTGCTTCTAACACTTCAAATAAGTCTTCATAGTTACCTTGTTTAACCATTTCTTGCACATTTGAAGCATCATTAAGGAAATATAGTTGCAAGTCTACTACATCAGGATCCTCAACCTCACCAAGATGTTCTAATAACTACTCCTCTATGTCTTTTTCTTACTCATTTATGACCTCTTTAACATGATTATTTGATTGATTGACTACTGCAACCATATCAATTTATGCACCTTGCTCATCTTCATCTTCAACTATACCAAATGGAAGCTCTTGAAACAAATAAAAATCTCTTTTTCTCTCAACTATAACCTAAATACACATCTCTTCAAGTATGAAGTCATTATTACTATCTTTAATTGAATTTACCTCTTGTGATTGGTCAACCTCTATAAACTCATTTTGGTCTTTGATTTCTTCATTCATAGTAGCATCCTGAGGGCTTGTTTTTGGCTCTATCATTTCCAAATCATCAATCCTTTACTCTTCACCATGGAATGGTATGATAAGTCCATTATTCATGAGGGATGTAGTGGGAGGGTTAAAAATTTCACCTTACTTGAAAATTATGAGAGTATCCTTCCAACTAGGGACTTTGAAAGCTCTTTTAGGTGGTTCTTGGGAAAGGGAGAGTCTTTAAAATATTGTAGAGAAAGATCATTGATATAAGATATGGTTTATTGATTCAATTTTTAAACAACTAACTCCTCCTCCTAGACTAATTATTATACTTCCTCAACTAGCACCTCTTCTTGCTTCTCAATGCTTTCATTGACTGATTTCTATGAGGGGAATGTATAGGGTATATCCACCTTCTATTCTTCTTGAATTGGTATAGGAGAGGGTGGTTTCACAAGATAATGCATGACATATTCAAGGTCCAAGGTGTATGGGGTGTCCAAGTTTAAATGTCTTCAAAATCTTGAGTGGGAATGGGCATAGGGGTAGGAAAGGGAAAACTAACCGGTTTGGGTTTGAAATACTCATCCTCCCAATGAGTCAACATCTCCTCTATAGAGAGTATCCATTCCTTTACTCATTTATTCTCAAAGTATGGATAATATCCCTCATTAATGGTTACCCACACACTCCAAAATTCTTGTAATAAGTCCCTTTTATTATTCATGGCATGGATGGGGAACTATTTACCAAGGTATACCTCTATATTCACCTTCATGATTAATCTCCCATGGTCTAGAATGATTTTCTTGACTCTTGACAAAGATGAAATTTGATAAGGTTAAATAGGGGGATAGATTTGATCATAAATAGAGATCAAAGAGGGAAATTGGGGTCTAAGATTGGTTGCTCTCATTCTTAATTATAACTGATAGTCATTTTCTTTCCTATCTTGGTCTTGCCTAAGCAAGCACTCTTCCTAAAACCTTAACTCTTACTCCTGAACAAAAGCTTGGTGTTCAATATTTTATTTTTATCTATAACACTCTTCCACCCTATCACACTCTCTCAATTTTCTTTGAAAATAAATTATTATCTCTCTAAGACTCTTTTCTAATTGACTAAAGAGAGACAAACTTTGACAAGGCTGATATATTGAAGCTTGAGAACCACTTGGGGTGAAGCCATAAACATTATTAATCTAATATGAAGGATAAGGGAGAAAATAACATGAATTTTTATCAAGTGAGTGATAAAACATACCTAATAATGATGATTATGAACTTGGGCTACTTATACCAACTAATAAATACTTGGAGTCATTATTGGTGCTTACACACATGCCTCTAAAGGCTGATTGGATGAAGAGAACACCAAAATTCTTCACTTAGTGAATAAGAACATCCCACCAGGCATGACAAAAACTATTATAGCAAAAAAAATTACCCTTTTGGGATATTTTTTCAATCTCTCTCACTCTTAGCTATAAAATGGGAACAACCCCAAGCTATGGGTATCCTATGATGGGGTTGAACCTCCAGAGAAGGCTAGTTCCTCTAAATGGATCACATAAACTATTAGTTTTTCTTGGGAAAAGAATATAAGGATTAAAAGGATGACTAAAATAAATAAATAAGGTGATACACCAAACTTAAATACACTACAATTTACATGAAATTGACACTAAGTAATCTCAAAGATAACCCTCACTCACACAGCCTCTCAAATATGTCATTTCTACATCAATATTTCTAAAAATAGGCCTAATAGACAAGAAATGAAGTATGGAGGAGTATAAAACTCACACTATACCATCTTCAGTGATCAAAGAAGCACAATTTCAAAATTAAAACAATGGTGGAATACCTATAAAGATGCAAAAATGAAGGACAATCACCAAGGAAGAACACCTCCCCATAAAGCAATCATGCACAAACTAACCATCACACTAGTTGAAAGTAAAGAGATAGTAAAATATGTTGTTTTATTTCTTCAAGAGGTTGTTATTACAAAAATGGGTAGGTCTATGCCATACCAAAATGAGGAGCATGATTATAATGAAGAGAATAAGTCTCTTAAATAGAAGAAAGAGGAGAAGAGAGGATCAAGAAGCTCTCAGAATTCAATAATTATCACTCAAGCACCTTTACAAATCCTTCAAAAAATTCAAATTAATTAATCATTAATATTCTCTCATCCAATTAACCTCCAAAGGTCAAAAGGGTCCTCAAGCCTTCTCATTGGTCCAAAAAGGCACTAGAAGATAAAAAAAACTTTAAGGATGATGATTTCACGCTCCACTATCTTTGAAAAAATTAATCAAAGTTATATAAGCCTAATTTGATGCTCCAACTTGATCTTAAACTACCAAAGACTCTCCCACTTGCACTTATATGCCCCAACTTGCTTGGCTTGTGTTTCTAACTTGACATCATGGTTAGTTGTCTTGTCATTTGATGCTTGACTAACCTTGAGGGTTAGTTCATATTCTTAGAAGACCATAAAGTAACTTTGAGTCTATTTTCACTTTCATAAAACATTTTTTTCTCCTAAACCTACAAATGGAACACCATTAGACCTGCAAACATTTCCTTTATCTTGAACTCCACCATTAAAGACCTCTTAGGAGCTTGGGCCACCATGAGAGTCTTCACCCTTAAGCTTGTCAATGCCCCTAGAATCGTGATTATAAAATTCCAAGGTATTTTCCATGCCATATGATGATTTATTTACCATTTATGGTCTTGAAATAGACTTGGTTCTTCATGACTCCATTAATGGAGGTCAACTATGTTCAAAAACCTTTAAAACTTGTAATTTTAGCCATTTTGGGCCTCAAGACAGCACACACATACCAAATTTCTTTGAAAAATGGGTCCAAAATGTTTTAGATTAAGGTAAAAATAGGTTTTGAAGGGACCCCAAAACCCTGTACAAAAAATAAAAAAATTATAAGCATTACAAACCGCTAAAAAGGCAAACACACTAAAAAGCAGTTACAAACCCAAGTTTTTTAAGGGCCTGAAACCTTGAGGATAAACTAGTTAAAGCACCCTAGGTTTTACAAGGACCTGGAACCTAAACAAAACCAGGAATACAACCTGAAAACTAGCACCCCCCTAAACACACAGTCAAGGGACATGCTCACGAATGACCACCTTCAAAGCATCCATTGCAAGGCCCGCCTACCTACCTTAGCACCAAAATGACGAAGGCAAAACCACCATACCCATAAAATTAATGAGCAGGGCTCCCCCACGGCTTAGGGTTTCTATATCAATCCCCAAAAAGGGCACCATGGCTCAAACATAAACCACTGAGGGAACAAAGTTACCCCTAAATAAACACGCAGTTAGAAGACCTCAGCATTTAAGCACCGTGTTCCAACGTACTACCCAAACCAGACAGCACCACCAACAAAAAGACTACCCCCGAACCTATCACCACCACCGCCTAACCCATCCACCTAGAAATCTACAAAGATCTCCCCATTTACACAAAGGAATTACCGCCATGGCATTCAAGTTGCTCCAAAAAATCCTTGATCTGCTCAGATCAGGGTAATGGTTAGCACAGCGGCCACACAACAGAGATCCAAGGTATAAAAATAGACCCACACAATAAAAATAAACATTTTGTGCTGTGCCCCAACACCGTTGATCCTGCCATCCATGAACAGAGATCTGGTCTCCAAAAAGGAGGAACGGGGAAGCATCCATAGAGGTTAGGGTTCGGGCCACATCCGCGTCTGTGCTCCGCATCACAACCACTATTTTAATGGGTCCAAAATTTTATTATTGGTGTTTATTAATGTTTTTATGACTTTTGGAGTAAAATTTAGGAGGTTTCAAGAGGTTTTGGGTAAAACTGGGCTTTTGAGAGGGTTAGGCAAGCTAAAACCTACAATTAGCTTTGATGATGGTTCTCTAATTTTGAATAATAACTAGTAGAATGAGATAAATTTATGTATTAAAATCAATCCCCAAACTATACTCCAAGTTTTGTGTCCTAAATCTTTCCCACATGTGAGAAATGTTCAAAACAATTTGGCTTCTCGGGTGGCAAAAAGGTAATTTAAAGGTTTGAGAGTGGGAAATATTCTTAATGATTAATCATAAAAAAATGGTTCTTCATGTATATATAAATGCATGAAATGGGAATATAAATAATTCTTTATCCCCCCATGCAACCTCTATGACACATGTCAAGCAAGTGAAACTTGACCTTTGAGCTCCAAGACTGCACTTGGTTGAGAGAGTGTAAAAGAGGCCAAAAATAAAAATTAGACCTCAAATGGATTTTAATGAATCCTTATATTATTTAAACATATCATTAATGTTATAAATGAATTAAAAACATTTTTTAATACCTTAAAAATATCAAAACTTGATTAGTCACTTGTTAATCCATCACTAGCCTTCTCAAGGCATGCATTGGCTTTGGGGTCTCTCTACATGTTTAAGATATTCTATGGCATAATTTAATAATAAATAATTTTTGTGGTAGGTATAACCTTTTTTTCAACCATATTTATCCTCCTTTTCCATCAAATTCTCATCATACTTGGGAAGATTTTTGCATTTCTAGGCCTGTGGGCTCTCATGGTGTTTTTGGCTAGTTAAAGCCCATTAAGAGTCTCTTGGCCTAGTTAAAATCTATTATAACCATTATTATTTTCTCCTTAACACTTATAATCCCATGAGTGTCCCATTTTAACCCTAAAATTCTCACTTTAAGACCTAGTTTTGAGCAAAAACTACATTAATGGAGATATGAAAACTTGATTTTTCTCTTTGATAACCCTCCTCTCCCCTTATTTAGACCATAATATCATTTTTATAAAGTTTATTTGCCACTAAAAACCTCATATATTATTAATACACCTCTTTAATACATAATATCATATGAAAAAACTCATATCAAGGACTAAAATTTATCACAATGTTCCATGTTCTCCTCAACGGACAAGCATAGGACTATGAAAAACCAGTGGGTAATTATACTAATTTTTTATCCAAAATAATATTATAAATAGTTAAAAAAACTCATTATAACCAAATTTCATAACTTTATTTTACATTTAGATTCCCCAAAACTCATTTTTCTACTCCCGAGCACACTAAAAAATTATGAACTTTGAGACATAGGAAGAAATAAAAAGGTGTATATTGAGATTTATGAGGTATAAATACCTAATTTATTTATTTTTAAAACATTTATTTACCAATATAATTAATATAATCATTATTTTTGACCATTCAACCCTTTAATTATATCAAAAATGCCTTTTCTGACTATCTACATTTACATGCCAAAACCCTAAACTCAACCAACTTGCACTTTTCCAATTTTTACCTCTAAAATTTCATTAATTAAGGTTTATAAAGGTCAAATATTTCCCATAAAATCTCCCAAAACATTTTTTTTATATAAAATCTCAAAAAATGCAAAATTTCTCTCAAAACCAAACTTTCAGGGTTTAAGAAGGGCTTAAAACTGATTTTGGATCTTATGGTGGTTATTGAGTTATAGGGGTGAACTAAGGAAAATGAGAAGGTTTATTTATATCACCCATTACCCCAAATATCCTCCAAATTTAAGGTCTTAAATCTCAATTAAAGTACTATTTTCACCCCCCTCTCTTCTGACACCCTAGGCCTCTCTTAGCTCTTTAAGCCTAAAAAACTATTTAATGGGTAAATTGACCTTAAAATGTATGAAAACTCTTGATAAATTTTTTATTCACCTTGGTAAATATACCATTATGTCCCATGAAAATTTTTATACCTTGAAACAATGATGTCACCAAGCGTGGGAAAATGCATGATTTAGGGGGACAAAACACAAAATTTCCTCCTTGAGGGCTCAATGGAGTCTCTAATAGAATTATTTCATGATATTAAGCATTATTTACCACTAACACAACCTTATCTCCTCCCCATTGGGTTTTTTACTAAAATAATTTCCTAAATCATCCACAACACCCTGCCAATACCTCTCTAGGATGGTACACTACATCATCAAGGCATGATTAGGGGACAAGTCATCAAAGCAAGAAGAGAACTGATTGTATTATTGGAATGGCCTAGTACATGTAAGCAAAATTGTATGTAGGCCAATTTTGGCCAATAGGTTTCAGTAGTGGGACTCAAGTAGATCAAGTAGTGGGGCCATTTGTCTCACATAAAGGGAAACAAAAGCAGAAGGAAAAAATGGCTTCTTCCAACACCCAAGTGCCTAAAACCTAACCAATAAACCAAACACTGATAGTTTCCATAGTGGACACAACTATAGTAACCCCTCTTCTTATCTCTACCATCCCGCTAGCATAGGTAATTACTCCCTTATCTAACCTGATAGTAAAATTAGATCCCTTGGTAGTAAACCAATCAATATAGTTGGTTATTCCAACTCCACCTTCACTTCCCTCTTCTGTAATAACTTTCACCTCATTCCCTATATCTACTACCACCCCATTGATCACCAACACCACACAACAATACATGGATATAGAATTTTTCATTATAACTTCAATCCCATTACCCACCAAAGCTAATAGGTCATTAATAGCTCCATATTCATCTTCCATCACACTTCCTATTACTTCTAATCTAGTTATTCCCACTACATTGATAGATTCCTGTGCTACCTTGGACACTACCCTTCCACAAGTTACCTTATTCCAACCACACATGCCTAGATCTCTACCTATTTCACTTCCAGCTTCCACACCCATTTTAATCACATATAATCTCACCTTGATCCAAGCTCCCACCAAGGAGGTGGAAATGGAGAAGCCCACTAACACAATTGTGGCTAGTCAACCCACTAGTGGGGTAGAGATAGCCAAATCATCTGCCAAAGACTCAGTAGTAATGTTAGTGGTATATATTGTACTTGTTATGATAACTACCAGTGTGGTAGCTTTAGTTATAGATTCATAGGTAATAATGGCCATTTGAATGGGATAAGATTCATTGATATCCATTCCTAGTTGGCTGGCATAATCAGTGTCTAAGAAGAGGAAACAGATGATATCTCCCAATACTATATATTTTGGTCTATTAGAAGCATCTAAGTGACCAAAGAGAGGTCCTAAGACCATTTCCAAAATATCATATGATACAATAGGAGAAAAGTATGTGGAGATAAACGTTACCCCAACTAATAAACAAAAAGAAGATTTAGTAGTGGGTGATTATTAGCTATCCAAGGTACACCTTGGTTGTCCAAAATATGATTTTCATATAAGCATAATTTCTCTCTTTGATAAAATGGATAGTGACAATGTCATTAAGGATGAGCTAAAGAATAATGTTGAGTAGTTTATGGTTGCTTTAAATAAGGTTATAGACCTGGTAAATCAATTTGAATTAGCTTAGCCAACTCAATCTCTCTCTCAGTTTCCTGATAAAGAGACATTTGATACAATGACAAAGATTCTTACATTGGGTAGAGCTACAAAGGACTTGGCTAAATAGCTAGTCATCAAAGGAAGTAAGGTGATAGGCTTAGCCATGGAATATTACAAGACACATAACGATGACCTTGTATCTCTAAAATTATAAATTAATAAATATAAGGAGGTTTAAAGGTTAAACCTCTAATTTCCCAAATTACAAGCCATTGACCATATAGAGAGTGACACAATCATGTCTAAAAAGATAATAAAAAATCCTTTGGAGCATGATGAACTAGATAGGGAAGCTAAATTTAGAATCATAATACTCAATGAAAGTATTGGTAAGGCCAAGAGCACAAGTGATATGGCCATAAATGTAATGTATGACATTGAAGATTTCATTTGTAAATTATCATGTGAGGTAGTGGATTATCAGGATAAACCTCTTTTTATTCAAGTTGTCCAAGATAAATTTAAAGAGGGAATCAAGAGGGAATTAACACAAGACACAACCTTTAACTTTGATTCCATCCATCAGTTCATCAAGTACCATAATACACTTGATCAAATGGGAAAGGATATCCAAGTCTCTAGAGATTCTTCCAGAGAACTAACTAAGGTAATAACATAATGTGACATCATCAATATTTACATAATTGGTCCTGATGAAGAGTGTCTATAAGAAATATTTAGTAACTTTGATGCTTACATCAATAAAATATAAGTGAAAAGGGATAAGGAATCATCAGATGTCACTATTGTTGATTGATTATTTAATAGATTCTATAAACTACAAATTTTGTAAGATACATTGGAAAGTTACAAATTGTAAATTACAAATTTCATTTTAAAAGCTCTTAAATTTGAGTCAAAAAGAACTACTTGTAATTTTCAATTATCATTTTGTCAAGTTTTAGTTGAAAAAGTGCAACTTATATTTCACACTTTTTTTTGACAAGTTGAATGACTTAAATTTTGTAAAATCTCACATTATAATTTGTACTTTTCTTTTTCATAAGTTTAATGACTTAAAAGTTATAAAATTATCAACTATAATTTACAAGTTAGGTTTTCCAAGTTATATTTTAAAATATCTAAATATTGAAAAAGACATTCAATTTTGTTAAAAGACTAACCAAGTCATGAAGTTCATTTTGGCACCCCATTTCTTATGGAGATATTTCTTCAACTGAACTAAATGAGATATGGTTCAACTAGAAGACTCCAAAAAAAAAATCTCCTTTTTCAATACTTGGTAAAGCACCCAGCCATTTTAGATTCCTCTTCTTCCTTCTACTCCACCAAATATGTCTATTTAAATTGGGATGATGACATTTATATGGGTGCTCCCAGATTTCTTGCTCCAGGACTAAATGTAAAAGTTTTTTAACTTATTCTTTCTAAAAGGAGTAATTTTTTTGTATAAATATGGGTCTCCTATGTATCTCATGGATATTTTTACTGATAGACAATATTTTTTGCTTTTGATAAATTTATCTCCATGTTGTAACTTGGAGAATATTAATATACAGAAGTTTTGCCTTCCTTATTTTGTGTCATCTTTGTGTATGTATAGATTTTATTACATTTGTGAATAATATAAGTATCATTTTTAGTCATATGAGATCATCTATGGTATTTATTTTATCCTTTTGAATTTTTTTTGAGAAAAAACTGAGAACTTTGTTCCTTGTTTGATAAAAAACCCAATATTACCTTTGATTTCATACTTGTGTATGTTTGTGCTTCAAGAGATTTCAATATATTATTGTACAACTATGTTAAATCAAATAAATCAATAATTTCCCCTATAATCCTTTGGTGCATCACTATTTCCATTTTTAAAATTCCTTCTAAACTCTTTTCCTTATAATTTAAAACCTTGGTTAGGAGCAAAATCATTAAGAAGCTGCAGTTAGAAGTGAACTAGTCATGTATCAGTTTCACTAATATTAGTGAAAGGAAGTCAACCTTATTCAAAGGTTCACCTTAATTTTAAAAGGTCCTATATCATGGAGGTTATCCCATTATATCATTATATTCTTATACATTACATTTCTTATAAAACATAGCAGGTGCAAAATCTAATTGATAATAGTTTTTGGCACGCCCGATGGGACCTAAAGATCACAGCTAATAAATTGGTGCTATTCTCATTAATTGTTATGTGAACTTCATACATACCTCAAGTACACTTGGAGAATCCATTGGCTTATGAATTCAATAAATTCACATTTACATATGCTAAAGATATAGACATGGTTATCTACTAAAGGTAAGAGGACTGACTTGCAAGAATTGTCTTTTCCATATTAAAAGAAATCAAGATCAATTTTACTTAATCCTAGAGTAAATCCTACAAACCTACGTACATCTCCCACAAATACCCATAGTTATTTCATACCTCCCACTATGGCCTAGAGAAATCAGAATTTCATACCATTCAATAGAGGCATCCCACTTATGTTGGCCCAGTATGATGATGTACCCACCTTAGCTTTGAAAAGCCTTCCATATTTTACTGGTGAAACTTCCACCACACCCATTAAACACATTCAAGATGTTTCTAACATATATTTAGTTCATAATATTGCATAATAAAATGTTGTTATTAGACTTCTTGCCTAATCATTTAAGGGTAAGTCCCTATAGTTGTATAGGATTATGCTTCCCAATTCCATCTATGTTTGGGATGATCTAAGGTATACCCTATGCATACAGTTTAAGGATAAGACTGACCACCTCTCTCTAGCTGAAAAATTAACCACTATTAAATGGGCTCCTTATGAGTTCATGAGTGATTTTGATTTTTTCTCTTAAAAGACATGGAATAGGATCCTAGTGTTAGTTAAACCATCCCCAAACAATGCATTCTTATACTATTTGAGAGCTTTAAATAGTGATATAAATATCATGATCCAATTGAATGGGTGGAATCACACTCCCTAATGCTTAAAACATTGTCATAAGATCTAAAAATTGCCTCATTCAAGCTAGGAAAATTTCTCCTCAACCTTAAATTCCATTATTCCCAGAATTACCTCCCACTCAACCTATTGTAGCCCTAATTCCCACAACAAGAAATTAACCAGATTTATCTACTATCCCTTATGAGGATTTTTACAAGGTTAATTCATTTCTTAAAATCTTTGGTAATGAGTTAGTATCCATGAAAAGGCAACAATCCCAAAATTACATGCTTTATCAAATACCTAACTAGGCATATCAACCCAATAGGCAGCCTACCAAGGAAATTCATAAATCCAAAGCTAAATCATGTAAGAAAATCCCCCAAATATCTATGCTCTATCTATCCCAATTACTTATAAGGCCATCATTCTTATTCAGAACAACTTGGCTTAGGAATATTAGTGGTACTATCCTTGTGCCCAACCACATAATCAAAATGTTTGCCCTCATGGCATCATTAGTCAAGCCTTGATGGTATAAATCATATCAATACCCCAAGGATATTAATAATAAACTAATAATTAGTGATAAGAGGTATAATCACCTACTCAAAATGAAACTACTCTTTTGAACTAGCAAGAAGAGGATTTTTATGATGTAAACCAAGAAGAAGCATTGACCAATGGTAGTTGTGTAGTGGTAGAAAATATGTGATCTAAGAAGAGGGAAATAAAATGTGATCATCCTTCCAAGGTTGAACAAGCTAAAACTTCCAAATTTGTACAAGAGGTTTCAAAAAGCAACACAATTTAAAAGCCACCCAATATGCCAATGGGTTAGCCAAAGTCAAAATTGCCAATTCCAAATCTCATAAAAGAAGATGTAGCTCCCATAAAGGCACCAACAAAGGTTACTAGCATTCATTTTATTATTATAAAACAAATGAAAAGCACTAACTTAAATTTTAACATGTGGGAAGCACTATCCATCCTAATAAATAGGGACTTTCTTCAAGAAGCCCTGAAAAATTTTCCAACAAATGGAGAAGGTCTTAGTTAAGGGACCCACTATTGTGATTAACTTGTGCCAACCTTAAATAGACACAAAAGTAAGAAACAAAGGTAAACTTCCTCATTTTTACCTTTCCCTCATAATTGGAAAAAATATTGTCCATAATTGTATGATAGACTATGAGTCTAGTAGCTCTATTATGCCCAAGAAAATAGTAGACATGTTGGGTGTTAATTACACACCTGTCACAAAATGCATGATTCAATTGGATGGAACTATTGTCCAAAAAATTAGGGTTATTAAAGGTTTAAACCTTACCATATATGCATGTCCAAGCTTATCCATATCCCAACACATGTTAGTTATTTATCTACCCCCTATTTTTCCATCTACCTTTCCTGAGACTTCAGTACAAAAATGGGAGGGTACTTATTTGTTGATTGATCGCATATGTTGCTCAGGACAAGATAAGGACTAGAGTGACCATAAGAGTTGATCTAATTTCTAAAGATCATATTGAACTATACACTCCTATCCTTATGAATATGAATTTCCCATTACAATACTAAGAAGAGGAGCTTGACCATGAAGTTTCAACACCCATGGAATAAATCCTAGACACTCACCTTGATGAATGGGGATCAACTATCCAATTTTATCCTTATGATTATGTCAAGGAAACAATCTTGGGTATGTATTACATCAATGAAGATGATGCAATCATCACAAATCTTATTAATCCAAAAGAAAATATAAAAGGAATGTGGAAACTATAATTTTATGGCTCAAGGAGTAGGAAAAATATAGGTGTTGGTATTATTCTAGTCTCTCTCCCAAAAGGAGAGTTATTTCTATTCTTT
Source organism: Torreya grandis (assembly GCA_037957365.1). Classification (NCBI taxonomy): domain Eukaryota; kingdom Viridiplantae; phylum Streptophyta; class Pinopsida; order Cupressales; family Taxaceae; genus Torreya; species Torreya grandis. The sequence continues at coordinate 1,595,660 of JARHVA010002626.1, forward strand.
TAGACTTCAATTCAGTTGTACTAACAATGTGATGGAATATGAAGCATTGATTTAAGGTCTCCAATTGGAAAAGTAAAAATGGATTTAGTTACTATAAGTGTTTGGTGACAATGAACTAATTATTTACCAGGTAAGATCAAAAAGCATGACCAAGAACAACTTGCTAAGATATTAGAAACATGGGGTTTGGGACCTGTTTGAATATTTATCATTTTAAACATTCAAGTGATAGTAAAATCACAAAACAAAGATGTTGATTGAATATCCTTAGTAGGTTCTCAATATAATCTAATTTAAAAGATTAAGGAGGACAAAATTGAGCATGTAAAGGTGATTATGAGACCATCCATCCTTGACAATGCAACCAACTAGTAAGTTTTTGACAGTGATGAACCAATTATTAATTTTATATGAGATGAGGCTGAATTATTTGAAAAAAAATAGTCAAGGATCCAAGAATAGTATGGGGAGAAAATAATTTATTTGAAGACTAAAAAGTTTCCCATGGGTCTTATTACTTTAAAAAGTATTTTCAACTCTGATGATTAGTTGAAGGGTAAGAAGAAAAATCTCACAATCAAGGAAGAAAAATATGAGCCAATAGTCATCTCAAAAGTTAAGGATTTTAAAATTATAAAGGTATGTAGCACCTATGAAAAGCAATATTTTCTCAAATTATGTCAAGAATTTTATGATAACTTTACTTAGTGTTACAAATATTTAAGTAATTTTGACCCTAGCCTAGCCCAACACACAATGGAGTTTTACCCAAATACTAAGCCTATTAGAAAAAAATAGAGGCAAATAAACCCAAAAAATAGAGCCTTTGATGAGGAGTGAGCTATCCAAGTTGATAGAAGTTAACATTATTTTCCCTATTAAATACTCATATCAGGTTGCTAACTTGGTCCCTGTTAGGAAAAAGAATGATGAAATCAGGATTTGTGTAGATTTCTAGGACCTAAATAAAGCATCCTTGAAGGATCATTATCCCCTTCCACTCATGGAGAAAATCCTCTAAACATTAGTTGAAGCTAGGAGGTTCTCCCTTCTAGATGGTTATTCTAGATCTTAATTTAATAATTTAACTAGTTCAAGACCACTTTCACTACCAAATGGGGCACATACACCTACAATAATATGCCTTTCAATCTAACCAATGTTGGTGTTACTTTTAAAAGGTCCATGAATATGGATTTCAAGGGTTTTATCAATGAAATGATCTTGGTGTATCTATATGACATCATGGTTTATTCAAAATAGGTTGGTGACCACCTAGATCACCTCAAGAAAGTTTTTGAAAGGTACAGAGAGTTTGGAGTTTCCCTCAATCTAAATAAATGTGTATTTGTAGTTCATAAAGGAAAACTAGTGGGACACAATTTTGAAAGAAGGTTTTACAATAGACCTAGAAAGGGTAAGTGTTATCTCTTCACTAGCACATCTAAGCCATAAAAAGGGATTACAAATTTTCTTGGGGAAGATCAACTTCATGAGGTTCATTCCAAATATTTCCACCATGTCCAAACCCCTTACTGATATGCTTAAAAAAGGGGTCAATTTCATTTGGAAAAGGGAAGGAAAGGATAGCTTTGAAGCCATTAATTAGGCTATCTCTCAAGATCTGACCCTTGTAAATCCTAACTATGAGAATGATTTCATTCTTTATTCTTTTGGATGGGAATGTAATGTATCATCTATTCTAACCATTAGAGCAAGGATTAGCTGGAATAACCCATAGCCTTTTTTAGTAAATCCTTAAAATGTTATGAAGAAAGGTATAGTTTTGTTAAGAATCAAGTGTATACAGTAATAAAGGCTCTAAAAAAATTCATACACATGCCTTCAAACAACAAGATTCATCTGATGGTTAGTCACCAGAGCATAAAGGACTTCTTTTTGATATAGGAAATAAATGAGAAAAGATTAGGTTATATCATAGTGTATACACATAATATTTTCACACTTTTATCAATTACTGACACTTTACATCTTTCAAGAACCCATCAAGACTCAATCTCTCTGAGTGCATGCCTTAAGGGGTGCACCACGAAAGTGGTGGGCATACCTTTGGTGCTTTATAGGGTTGTTATCGCTTATTGCCATATTATTCCCAATCCATTCAGCTCTTAGAAAATTTCCCTAAGCTATCTCTCCTTCCTTACACATTCCTCTAGTATTTTCCTCATTCTATCCTTATTTCCCTTGCTTAGTACCTTTTTTACCTATTCAATAAGCTAGGTTGACTTGGTCGACTTAGCATATTTTGGGGTCACTTTAGCTCTTTAGGCCTAGTTTCCATCTAGTTGACCTAGCACAAACTTTAAGCATTAGCCTGATAATGTGCTAGGTCAACCTAGTTTACCTAGCATAATAGACATGTTTTAGTGATTTTTAGATCAGATACTCCTATATATACAAGGTCATTTTGGTCATTTCCATATGAAGGCAATCAGGAGTTATTATTCACTTGTGCTTCTTCACAATCTGCTCTTCCACCATTCTACTTGAGGATTCTTAGCTTAGGTTTATTATTTAGAGAATATTAGTCTTGTGGATAGGTCTTAAATGTTTTGGCCTAACAAAGTGGTCCTTATAAACAATAATAACCTCTTGAAAAGCCCCATTAACCAAGGGAGAGATTGAGTCATGACAGGTTCACATTCAGGTAAGTAGATTCTAACTTTGTTCTCCTCTTTTATTAAATAGAAGTAGCATAAGTGTTGGCTCAAATAATATTATTCCTTATATTCCATGTATTAGGGTGTTACCCATACTTACTTTATTTCAATTTCCCTATACATGTATTTGATTGCTTTACATCTTTCTTACTTTGTGTCACAAGCTTTGGTGATCACTAGATTAGTTTACTTTTATTATTATTAGATTAGTTTACTTTCTTGTTTATTATCATAAGTGAATATAGAAACTATAGGAATATTTTAGGGTTGTTATGTGATTATGTTAGACGGTAGGCTTTGGAACCCTACCTAACATGATGTATTGTGATAAATGATACAAGTGATCCCCTAATCGAGTCTAGTGGATCCTCATATTGGTCACACTCCTACTTAAAAAATGTGTGCCCCAATAAAAAGTGTAGGTGTGATCTATCTAATCTAATATAGGATTGATTCATGCACACCATGCAATTCTGATTGCATACATTCTGGTGAACTCAATGTGAAAACAAATCCTTGTAGGATTTCTTTCATTATTTTATCATCATTTTTATCATATATTTAATTTATTTCATAAATTTATATCAAATTCATTTCCATCTATCCATCATGATGAATCCAATACATTTTATGGTTTGTAAAACAAATGAGTGAAACTAAAGATATAGGCAAAACAATTTCCATGTCTGTTATACTAGGTTGACCTAGTGCTTTTTTGACTTTTGTATATTGTATTAGGTCAACCTAGTCAACCTAGTATAGTCTACAGACCTTTTATTTTATCCTAGGTCAAATGGGTCGACCCTGTACTATTTTCTTTATTCTATGCTTTCCAATTTAGCTTTTTGCATTCTCTATATGTCTGACTTAATTTTATATCTTCCTGGTTTAGTTTTTTATCTCTATCTATTATTCTTATTGCTTAGAATTTTTTTCATTTTATCCTGAAGCATCATGTCCCTCATTAGAATCTTCTTGGATAACCTAAATCCATTTAGACACTCTATGGGTTTCTCTTTGCTTCTTATCTTTTCTTACTCTTTTTAGCTATTGGGGCATCTTACAATGCCCATCCACACATTACTCTAGCCTTTGGGGAATCTTGCGATGCCCACCCACATATCATTTTAGACTTTGGGGCATCTTTAACTTCCCATACCTACATCCATTTATCCTTTGGGGAATTTTGTGACGCCCACTCTTATTCTCCATTACATACTACCAAACTAATTCAACTCCAAGAAACCTTTCAAGATACATAGGCTTGTCTCTCACATGTTCATCACTGATATAGATGTTAATGTAGGATCCTTATCCTTCTTTTCATGATTTATGTATACATATATCTAATACCTTTTGTAGGTTGTTTTAGTATGGATCTCTCCCTTTGTAGTGGTTCCCTCTTATTCACAAACCTTTAGTCCTCCTATTTTGGTCTTTTGGTTTCTTGATGTACCATAGTCTTCATTTCCTTTCTTTTCAAACCTTTAGTCCTCCATTTTAGTCTTTTGGTTTTTAGATATACCATAGTCTTCATCACTTATTTTTTTATTGCCCTTTTGCTTGTCAGTGCTATTTTGGCATGCTCTTGGGCTTTTATTTTATGATTTGCTTGGTAAGATTGTGGATAAAACTTGGCCCTCCTCATAAAATAACCATTCTTTTTATTTCTCATTTCTTCTTTTTCATTCTTTTGCTGCTTGCCAATGTTATTTTGGCATCCTTTGGGTCTTTTTTTGTGAGGTGATTTATACAAAGGCTCCCTCACTTTTTTCTTATCGGCAACCCTTGAGCTTTCCTTTTGTGAGTTACTTGGTAAGACCATGGATAAAACCCAACCCTCCTCATAAAATTACCTTTCTTTTCATGTTATTTGCAATCCTTGCTATTTGGACATTAGCTTTTGCTTCTTTTTCTAGATGGAATCTATGAACAATCTATGTTAGCATGTTTTCTTTCACTTCTTGTTGTCTTATGATAAGGAATCACACATTTTCTATCATTGTATTCCTTTTTTCCCTTTGTCACATTTTTTGTAATTTGAATAAATTAAAATTTGTTACGTGTGTCATTTTCATCTTGATTTCCCCCTTTCTTTCACCTCCACATTTGGATAAAACAAGGTCAAAGTCATGATAGCATTTTTATTTCACTTAGATTTATGAGACACTTAGACCCCGTGCTCTTTGATTTTCTCTCTCTTAGAAACCTTGTCCCAAAGTTTTCAAATAAAATTCATCTTTAGCACCTATGTTTGGTCTTCCAAATCCATATGGAGCAGGTTTAAAAAAAAAAGTTAAAATCCAATCATTTGAAAACAAAAGGCAATGATATCTAAAAGGCAACATACAAATCTTAAAAGTCTAGTCACACCAAAATATGTGATTATAATAGCATCTCCTATCTCTAATCAAAGCTCAAACTCCACAGTCATCTTCACATAGAGCCAAAGTCCTTTGGGGTATGATAGACCAGTAGATTAGAATAGGGGATTTCAAAAAAATCTATAGTGCTACCTACTTTCTCATGTAAGTACCTAATCTTTGCAGTAGACTGATAGATCTATAATGGGTACTAAGGTGTAGGGAGCACATCGTGGGGAGGTAGGTCCATTTTACTTTTCATGCATAGAGACTTCATGGGATGATCTATAAACTCCATTTTTTGACCTAAGACTTGTGTAGCTAAGAGAAGTTCTTCAAAGTCCTTAAGGTTGACAGTCCTCTTATTTTGAAAAACCAAATTTGAGTGTCTTGACTTTGATAAAGAGTTCCTCTACCTTGGTTTTTTGTTCATTCTCCTCTCCATCCCATTTCATTTCCCCCCTTGATAGATAAATTATGTTTCCAAATCTATTTTCCCTCTTCTTTAAAGTTCTTTTTCTTTATTTATTAAAAACATGATAAAACTACTTTGTTTCATTTTTATCTTTAGATATAAAACAACATATTTGAAAAACTATGGATTATTCTCATCATGTTTTATATTTACTAGAACATCTTTTCTTTCTTTTTCCCAGTTATCTTGATTTTTCTATTTTGTTGTTATGAACACCTAAGCTCATACCCTTTTTAAATTATTACATGAGATGTGGATTTTTACTGCTCACCCAACCATGATGTTTTCCCTTTTCTACATCCCCTTTTTCCATTGATGATTGAGATGTGGATTATTACTACTCACTCATCAATATTGTTTTATCATTTTTATTTTTGAATCCTCTTTTTACCATCTTGTTTGACATGTATCCTTGATTTTATTTTTTGAATTTGCCTTTTCTTACTTGAAGTTTACTTGTTTGATTTTTTTGGTCTTTAGTAGCCTTGGATTTTTTATTACCCAATTTACTCTTGTTTGACTTGGTCATTTGGTCTAACATAGTACCTGTCACCCAACTTTCCAAATTCCCAAATATGTCATGTCCACATAGCACCAGTTATCTTAGCTTTTCTTGCATTTATTTATTTTTTCTCCTTAGTTTTGTAATTTTAGGTTTGTCCAAAGTAGTCTTTGTGCCCTCCATAATCAAAACTAAAACACAATTGAAAAACATCCTATGATAAAATTAAGTCAAGGTATGCATCATTTACTTTTCAGTTATTTACTCTTTAAATAGTTTCCTTTTATATCATTTACTTTTAGTTATTTTATGCCTTTTAAAATACTACAATTTTTTTAACATCAGTGTTATGTGTGTCCTTATGCTATTTCTTGAAGCACCATCCCCTATTACACCTTAGTGACATGTGATGAGCTTTGAGTGGGGCATATGTATACACATAATATTTTCACACTTTTATCAATTACTGACATTTTAAATTTTTTAAGAACTCATCAAGACTCAATCTCTCTGAGTGCATGCCTTAAGGGGTGTACTGGGAAAGGGGTGGGCATACCTTTGGTGCTTCATAAGATTGTTTTCTCGTATTGACATATTATTCCCTATCCATTCAACTCCTAAAACCTTTCCCTAAGCTATCTTTCATTCCTTACACATTCCTCTAGTATTTTTCTCTTTTTATCCTTCTTTCCCTTACTTAGTACCCTTTTTACCTATTCAATAAGCTAGGTAGACCTAGTCGACCTAGGACAGTCTAGGGTCACTTTAGCTCTTTAGGCCTAGTTTTCATCTAGCTAACCTAGCACAAACTTCAAGCATTAGCCCAATAATGTATAGGTCAACCTAGTCAACCTAGAATAGCTGACATGTCTAAGTGATTTTTAGGCTAGATACCCCTATTTATACAAGTTCATTTTAGTCATTTGCATATGAAGGCAATAGGGAGTTATTATTCACTCACGCTTCTTCATAATCTGATCTTCCACCATTCGAATTGAGGAGTATTAGCTTAGGTTTATTATTTGGATAATTTTAGTCTTATGGATAGGTCTTAGATGATTTGGCCTAATAAAGTGATCCTTATGAACCACAACAACCTTTTGTGAAGGCCCATTGGCAAAGGGAGAGATTGAGTCACAACGAGTTCACATTTAGGTAAGTAGATTCTAACTTTATTCTCCTCTCTTTTAGTAGATAGAAGTATCATAAGTGTTGGCTGAAATAATATTACTCCTCATATTCCATGTATTATGGTTTTAGTCATACTTACTTTATTTGAATTTCCCTATACATGTATTTGATTGCTTTACATCCAACCCCTTGTTTTGTGCCACAAGCTTTGGTGATCACTAGATTAGTTTACTTTTCTTGTTATTAGATTAATTTAATTTCTTGTTTATTATCATAAGTGAATCTAGAAATCATAGGACTCTTTTAGAATTTCCCTATACATGTATTTTATTGCTTTACATATAACCCCTTATTTTGTGCCACAAGCTTTGGTGATCACTAGATTAGTTTACTTTTCTTGTTATTAGATTAATTTAATTTCTTGTTTATTATCATAAGTGAATATAGAAATCATAGGACTCTTTTAGGGTTTTTGTGTGATTGTGTTAGACGGTAGGATTTAGGACCCTACTTAGCATGATGTGTTATGATAGATGATACAAGTGATCCCGTAATTGGGTCTAGTAGATCCTTATATTGGTCATTCCATACTTAACAAGTGTGTACCCCAATTAGAAGTTTAGGTGTGATCTATCTTATCTAATCTAGAATTGATTCATGTGCACAATGCAATTTTGATTGCATACATATAGAAGTCATAGAATATGATGTGATCATTAAAATAACTAAGCTCATAAGAGGAAAAGGATTATGTGAATAGCTTGCTTCTAACATTATGGTTATTGATGCAATAGGCATTCAATAGGAATTTTAACTAATGAATCCTCATCTTCTCAATAGTTAGATCAATTACATGACTACCTTACTATAGATTGATGAATACTCATACGAGCTCTAATAATCCAAAAAATGTACTTCAAGCTCCAATCTATTCCTTATGCCCTTATTTATGGGATCTTATTTAGGAAAGATATTAATGGGGTTATGTTAAGGTGAATAGAGCATTATCAAATCCCTAAAGTGATCAAAGAGTTTCATGATGGCTCATTGGGTGGCCATTTCTTTGTAAGGACCACTGCCAATAAAATAATGAGGGTGGGCTATAATTGGCTTGAATTGTTCATAGATGCATAGATATGGATGCAAAATTATGAGAAATGTACCTATTTTGTAGATAAGCAAATATTAATATCTATTCCTCTCTAACCAATCTAAGTTGACCAACCATTTATTCAGTGGGGATTGGATTTTATTGGCATGATCAATCTACCATCAAGGGCCAGCCATAAATGAGTACTTATAGTGATTGATTATTTCACTAAATGGATCAAATTAGTTGTATTAAAAGATACCATAGAAGCATCTATTTTGGAATTCATAGACAACATTGTTACTATATTTGGTGCTCCTTACACCATTATCTTAGACAATGCCAAATATTTTGTGGGTACTTAGGTGAGTGAATGGGTTGTGAGATATAATGTCTACCTAAAGACCTCATCCAATTATTAGTTTTAAGGTAATGGCTTGGTTGAATCTACTAACAAAAATATCATAAATATTATTAAAAGGATAATGGAAGATAACCAGAGGACCTAACACACTAAGCTACAATTAGCACTTTGGGATGACAAGATCATTCCCAAAAGAGTCATTGGAAATTCTCCATTTATGTTGGTCTATGTAAAGGAAGCTAAACTTCCACTCTCAATAGATTTACCATCTCTAGAACTCACTCATCAGTTGGAATAAACTAAAAATGATGCAATGATTGTATAGTTGGCAATACTCATGGAGCTTGAAGATGTCAGGAACCAGTCAATGTAATTTCTAGAATCAAGTCAGGCTTGAGTAAAGAGGGCTTTTGATAAGAAATCATCTAATAAGATATTTAGTGATGGACACATGGTTCTAAAATGGGATGTTGAAAGGGCCAATATAGGTAGGTATATAAAATTTCATGCAATATGGAGTGGTACATACATCATAACCCATTGTAAAAGAACCAATGCATTTCAATTGTCTATGCTTTATGGATCAGAGATACCTATCCTAGTCAATGGGATATAACTCAAAGCATGATTCTAAGGTTAGAATACTTTCTAAAACCTTTTACACATTAAGATTAGTTAATTTCTTGCAAATAAGTAGTTTTTCACACTCTATAACTCATTAGGATTTTTGCATCCTTAGTATGTTCCAATTTATATTTTCCTTGTTTTGTTTCTTGTTTAGGTAAATTCCCAGTTCTGTTTCTTCTCCAAATAGGATGTGATAAACTTCAAATGACTCCATGCCTAATAATATAGAAGGCTACTAGGAAAAAATTGATTATCAGGTAATCACTCTATAAAGGTCACCAAAAATGTTGATATGTTTGTGTTAAAAACCTCAAAACACCTTGTGCCTTAGAGGAGACATATAAAAAAAATTTGAGAAAAGCTTCAGAATGATCTTTTCTAAGACCCAAGAAAAAATCATAGATTTTTGTGCACCTTATAACTTTATAATGTTACAAAGTGCATCTAAACCTCCACTTTCCCTCATATCAAGTCCCTACCAGGAATTAAAATTTGGATAAAAAATTTTAACTTTAAAAAGTTACAAAGTGTAATCTGGACTCCACTTTTTATTTTTTATTAAGACCAAGTGGAGACCAGAATTCTTACTAAATTTTGTAACATTAGAAAGTTGACAAGTGCAATATGACTCTTGCTCCCCACTTCCTAAGAAACCTCCACATCCAAAACCCTCAATTATAAGTGGGAAATGTAACATGGAGATCATATTATAAATTTTTAAACTTTTAAACTTGTAAGGTGACTCATTGGCTTGCATTATCATCTATTGATCCATATGCTACTGTTAATCGGCATGCTTAGTATTAATTACATGTTTTGGTATATAATTAGGATTTTTGCATCATTATTATCATTATACACTAAAACTCCTCCAATCAATATTTCAAACTAGAGATTGAATCCAAGTGATGCCATGATCCAAACCAAAACTTCATTTCCAAGCAATACAAACACCAAATCTATTTGTTACCAAACCTTGTACATACATCCACAATATTCTCCTAGGTCACCTATAATTTATTTTAGTATACACCTCAATTGTTATATTTTCATAAATTTTAATCATTTTCCCAAATTTTACTTAGGGTTTTTCCTTACATATTGTTAAAAGTGTCATTTTTTATTCATAATTTTCCAGTTTTTACTTTCCTATGTAAAAATCTTATCATTAGATTTGTCTAGGTGCTTATTACCTTGACTTAGGTATTTTTCTTAGAAATTTGTCTAGATCTAGGTGGAGACACCTCATGCCTTCTCAAACTAAAAACCCATAGATATCCTAACTGAATAAACACATAAAATCCCAATTCAAATCTAGATGGACATCTCCTTTGTTTTATCACCCATAGTTCCCATCAAATATCCAACTTGTAATTTCAAACCATAACCTTGTTAGACCTTTGGTCAGACTTTGGAAGTGAAATTTAAAATTAAAATCCCATCTAATCATTTGGTTGGACTTTATAGCTGATATTTCACACTATATTACCGATGGAGCTAAAATTTGTAGAAGCATAACAAAATTCTTCCAAGTTAAAAGTGGGAAAATAACCTATAATTATAAATCCAAACCCCAACCAACTTTATAGTTGGTTTCCCTCACACATTTTCCTAGTGCATATGTATGGAAAGGAGATGAAGTTCAAATCAAAAGGACCTAGTGTCCCTTCCATCTTGGATTCAAATATCAATGAGATAACTAACACAGACCTAGGCCAAATAGACCTAGCTAATTTTTTTACTAAGGTCAATGCAAAATTTAAGAATGACTAGATTAAGAGAATTTATGATAGTGTTTTACCTCAAACTGTAGCTTGTCCACTCTTAGTGAAAAACCCCAAACTTGTGCTCACTATGGATAAGCATTATGATGTAGAGAAGAGATAATTAGTAAATGATAAAGGAGAGAAGGTTCTGAGACTAGATCCATATTTCATCAATGTTATGTTCTTCATCCTAGAATTTGAAAGCTACATATACATTACTCTCGATTCCTCCAAGAACTTCTACCAGGATAATACCTCAGCCTATTTATAGGTTATAAACAAATATTGGTTGAATACCCATAAATATTCATCCATAAGAATGCCTAAGTCCCTATCTAGGATAGACTTCAAAGATGAGGTAGGATATATTATTATACTCTTACATGGAGTTAAAGGGAGCCCTAATGCAAAGAACTACCAAGATTAGATGTACTAGTATATCTTGGTAATCCAATAGAATAAGAAATACATTCATTGGGCCTAATTGATCAATGATTATATTTATAGATAGTTGATGGAGGATGAAACCATTGTAAAATTCTACATGACCTCCTACCTTGTCTACTCTTTAACAAGAGGGAGGGAATTCCTAGGATTAAACATAGTGCCAAATCAGATTAAGAAAGTTTATAACTACTAACATGATCTCACTTTTGAGGGTAGTAAGCAATAGTTAAGGAGATTTAATGATGATTTCATCTACTGAATCATAATCATGCTTGAATAAGAACTAGGAAAAATAAGGTTTTCTGATGTTGCAACTATATAAATTACAAATTGGGGGTCATAATTTATCTAGTTCCCTACATATTCGTATATCAGATTTGGTGGTTTCAGTGGGTGTCCTTACACCCTTCCTAGATATGTCAATGACAAATGGTCCTTAATGGAGCTTGTAATACAACTAGTGGAAACCCACAAGTTCTTATCAAGAAAGCGTAAGATAGGCATATACTTCCCTATCAGTGTAGGGAGATACACCTTCCCTTATTTATCTAAGGCCAAATGTGTAGATGTAGAGATGACTTAGATGATTTTGACATCTCTCAATTTTAAACCCTTTTATGATGTGACTGGTTATATTACTAGTTTATAAGTTTCCTCCTATTCTCACATTCCCTTTTATGAATATTATTGAGAGGATATGTAGGATGAGTAAGATTTTAGGTTGAGGGATTAATTTAGGATGACCTTTGAACAAATTAGTAACTATGATATGGCACAAGTTCCTAAATATTTGAAAGATGAATAATAGCTAGTGGATAAGGTGTATTATGATAATCAAATCTATCTCCAACCCCTTCCTTAATTTAGGTGGTCTACACCCAAGTCCTTCTCCTTATTAAATAGAACCACCCTTATTATTAATAGAACTTTAAATTGGTTAAGAATTAAGGGGGTGAGGATAACAAAAGAAATCTTGAATATCATAGATATATTCAAAAGGGTAAAGGATAAGGGTGTAAAGGTAATAAAAATAGAAGGTTCCAATAGTGGGACTAAATTAAATTAGGTAGAGGGGCCAATTGTATTTCATAAAGGAAATAAGTCAAAAAGGGCTTATTCCATCACCCAAGTTCTTACAACCTAGCCAATGAACGAAACACTACCAGTTTCCCTAGTGGACACAACTACAATAACCCCTCTTCATCTCTACTAGCCCACCAACATAGGTAATTACTCCCTCATCTAACCCAATAGTGCAAGTGGCTCCCTTGATAGTAAGCTAATCAACATAGTTTTTTATTCTAACTCCACCTTCACCTCCCTCTTCTATAATCACTTCCACCTCATTCCCTATATCTACTACCATGCCACTGATTACCAACACCACCTAGCAATACATAGATACAAACTCAATCATTATGACTATAGTCCCATTACCCATCATAGCCATTAGGTCAATAATAACTCCATATTCATCTTCCATCACACTTCTCATTACTTTTAATCTAGTTTTTCCCAGTATATTGATAGATTATTTTGCTACCTTGGAACATCATTCCAAAAGTTCCCTTATTTTAACCACACATGCCTACCTCTCTACTTGTGTCACCTCTAGATTACGTACCCCTTGTAACCACATAAAATCTCACCTTGATCCAATATCCCACCAAGGAGGTGGAAATGGATAAGCCCACTAACATAACTATGGTTAGTCAACCCTCTAGTGGCATATAAATATCCAAATCATCTGTCAAAGACTCAGTGATAATATTAGTGGTAGATACATCACTTGTTATGGTAACTACTAGTATGGTAGCTTCAGTTGTAGATTCATATGTAATAATGGCCATTGGAATAGGATAAGATTCATTTATATCCACTCCTAGTTGGTTGGCATAATCAGTGTCCAAGAAGAAGAAATAGATGATATGTCTCAGTACCTTGGATTTTGGTTTATTGGAAGCATCCAAATGACCAAAGAAAGGACCTAAGGCCATTTTTAGACTCTTATATGATGCAATAAGGGAAAAGTATGTGGAAATAGTAATTCCCCCACCTAAAAAATAAAAATAAGAATTAGCAGTCAGGGATTATCAGTTATCCAAGGTACACCTTAGTCATCCAACAAGAGAGGGACTAAAATATGATATGCAAACAAGCATAAGTTCTCTCTTTGAGAAAATGGACTTGAGTAGTTGATGGTTTCCTAAAGGATGGTTATAAACTTGACAAATCAACTTAAATAAGCTCAACCAACACAATCTCTCTCTCATTTCCATTATAAAAATGCATTTGATGTAATGACAAAGACTAGTATAATGGATAAAGCTATAAAGTACTAGGCTAAATAACTAGTCACTAAAGGAAATAGGGTGATAGGCTTGGCCATACATTATTATAAGACACACAAGGATGACCTCACATCTCTAAAGGCATAAATTAATAAATATGAGGAGGTTGAAAGGCTAAACCTCTACTTTCCCCAATTGTAGGCCATTGACCAGATAGAGAGTCACACCCTCGTGTCTGAAAAGATAATAAAAAATCCATTGGATCATGATGAACTAGAAAGGGCAGACAAATTTAAAATTAGAATATCAATGAAATTATTGATAAGGCTAAGAGCACAAGTGAAAAGGCTACATGTGTAATGTATTATCAGAGTTTTTTCTAGAATCTGGATAATGTGAATGTAATGGAGACATAATCACACGAGATGAAGCTAGTGCACATCACATAGATGCTAAAGCAATTTGAAATTATACAAGGAGATAAATTACACAAGACAAATAGGAGAAAACCCAATATTTGATTAACATTAGATGGCCAAAGTGAAGAATACATATAGGAGAGCACATAAGTAACTCCTCCACAAAAGGTGGTCAAGGCACCCCAAGAATAGACTGTAACTCCTCCATGAAAGGTGGTGACAAGGTGATAAGAATAGAGAAGTAACTCCCATACCTAGAATAGTTGGTCAAAGGAGTTTCTTATGACATTCTTATGACACCTATGACACATCTATGACACACATCTCCACATAAGCTAGCCTATCCCATGAACGTAGGAAAACTCCATGTATGCACAAATATATAATTTCCCTAATTAAATAATAGGGAGAAATAAAAACCTACACTAATACCACCCCATAAGTGCAGCTTAGGTGGGCAATGTGTAAATATAAAATGGGTCTTAGCAACTAGGCTTGATGAGGTACCCATGTACAAAAGCAATCTCCCATAAGATAGAGAAAAGGAGAAAACCTGTAGGAAAAAACTCCCCCCCCCCAAAGAGAGACATAAAAGAAATTAAGAGGCTAGTGGCCCCCCCCAAAGATGATGTTGTTGCAGATGTGGACTACACCCCAAGAAGAGCTCACAGATGAATGAACTTGCTCTCAGTGAAAGGTTTGGTGAAGATGTCTACAACCTGCTCTAAAGACTGGCAAAATATCAAGTCAATGACCTAACTATGAATAAGCTCCTAAATGAAATGCATGTGAATCTCTATGTGCTTGGTCTGCTGGTGCTAAACCAAATTCTTGCAAATCTGAATGGTACTCTAGTTGTCACAATAAATGATGGTGGGTTGCCTGATAGGAATGCCAAACTCAAAAAGTATCCCCTGAAGCCAAATAGCCTCAGTAGCTGCATTTATAGCTCCCCTATACTCTGCCTCTATGGATGATATAGCAATAACATTCTGCTTCTTGCTAGACCAACTGATATGACTAAAACCTAGAGATAAATTGAAACTAAAAGTGGACTTGTGAGTCTGTGAATCGCCAACCCAGTATGAATCTATATATCCAACCAAGTCAACCTCTATGCCAAATCTATAATGAATCCCATATCTTTGTGAACCCTGTATGTAATGCAAGATCCTCTTAACTACTTTCCAATGTAGCTCATGAGGTTCCTACATAAATTTGGAGATAAGTACCACTATATATGATATGTTAGGCCTAGTGTGAGTTAAGTAGATGAGACTACCAACAAGTTATCGATACCGAGTGGCATCAACCAATGGTGAAGAACAATCAGCCTCAAGCTTGACTCCTGATAGAAAGGGAGTTAGAGATGGCTTGTAATTAGCCATGTAAAACTGAGCCAATAAGTCAAGAGCATACTTAGGCTGTGTAAGAGAAATCCTTAAATTTGACTGCGAGATCTCGATGCCAAAGAAGTAGTTTAATAAACCCAAGTCTATCATGTCAAATCTATCTTAGAGAGATGCCTTCACCACTATAATAGTCGATGAAGAACTCTTAGTGATCAAAAGGTCATCAACATATAGAAGCAAAATTAGGAGCGAATCATCCTGTCATAAGAAGTAAACATTAGGGTCAGAATGGCACCTTGTAAAACTCGCTATGAGAAGGAAGGAATCCATCTTGGTGTACCATTCTTGAGGGGACTATTTGAGGCCATAGATATATTTCCTAAGTCTGCATACTAAGGAAGAATCTTGAACAAATCTTGGTGGTTGCTCCATGTATATCTCCTCCTCTAGGTCTCCGTGAAGAAAGGCACTCTTCACATCCATCTGTTGCACATCCCAACCATGTGTTACAACAATAGCCAAGGTGAGTTGGATAGAAGCCATCTTTGCAATGGGTGCAAAGGTCTTTGAGTAGTCAATTCTTGCCACCTATGAGAAACCCTTGGTGACCAATCACACCTTGTACTTGTAAATTAACCCATTTGCTACAAACTTGGTCAGATATATCCACCTACATCAAACCATCTTCCTTCCCTTAGGAAGTGAAGTCAAGTCCCAAGTGTGATTTTTGATTAAGGAAGAATATTCTTCCTCCATAGCATTATCCCACTCAGGTACCCCTGATGCCTCTCAAAAAGTTTGTGGATCTAAAACTGAAGTAAAGAAGGCATGTGGATCTCTCTAAAAATCCCCCCTAGTGTGTCTGTCATCTATAAGATCTCCTGCCCAAGTGTGGGCACTCTCGAGTGTCTATTTGGCCCAAAGTGGCATGAAATTGGGTGACTCAAGTGCTAACTCCTCATCCTCTAACTGACTAAAGGTGGATGACTCTGCATCACTAACCTCACTATCTGAACTTGAAGAAGAAGAAGATTTCTCTGGCTTAGGAACCTGTTGTGGCTGATCTGAATCTAATGAGGAATCATCATGAAGAAGTAGATTTGATGAGGGAGAAGAAGTGCCAAGTGTTGAGTCTCTAAGACTCTCCTAAAAATAGACACTTCTCTCGATGAACAACTCATGAGTGACTGGATCTAAAAGGTGATACCCCTTAATACCATCTGGATATCCTACAAAGATGCAAGGCTTGGACTGTCATTCCATAGCTTTGCATTTCTTCTTCGATATGCGGGCCATGGTTGGAGATCTAAAAACCCTAAAGTGCTCAACATCAAGTTTCTTTTTATGCCAAGATTCAAAGGGTGTTATCCCTTTCAAAGCTTTGTGAGGAACCCTATTTTGAATGTAACAAGCACAATTGATGGCTTCGGCCTAGTATTGTGGTGCTAAGGATTTGGAGTGAATCATACAGCTACCCATCTCTTTCAAGAACCTATTTTTGCATTCTACAACCCCATTTTATGAAGGACTATAAGTGACTGTGCATTGCAAATCAATCTCCTCTGTGGTGCAAAACTGCTCAAACCTATTGCTGACATACTCCCCTCCATTATCAGTTCGAAGAACCTTGATAGATTTCTCACTCTATTTCTCAACAAGAGCCTTGAAGTCTATAAAATTTCCAAACACTTCAGACTTTTGTTTGAGAAAATATATCCAAGTGTACCTAGAGAAATCATCAATAAAAGTGAGGATGTACTTAGCCCTTGTGAAAGATGGTTTGAGAAAGGGTCCCGATACATCACTGTGGACTAACTCCAAAGGTTGTGAAGCCCTCCAAGCTTTGCCTTTGTAAAATTTTGCTTCAGGATGCTTCCCAAGGGAGTACCCCTCGCAAAGTCTTTTTGAGAATCAGACATGAGGCAAGCCAATGACCATGTCATGTTTACAAAGTTGTTCAAGGTAGCGGTAGTTAAGGTGGCCAAAATTCTCATGCCATAATTTGCTAACTCCATCTGAATGAGTCAACAATGTTGTTAGAGAAGAATTAGGTGCAAAATGTGAGAAGGTGTATAACCTTGCTTGGTGATCTGCCTTACCCACTGCCATTGTAGTATCACTATGCAACTCTCTGATAGCCACTGAATTTGGTGAAAACTCAACTCTCATGCCCCGACCAATGTGAGTGATTTAGTACACTGATAGGAGATTGGTTGAAAGAGAAGGAACACTTAGAACATTATTGAATGTTCCTCCTTCCATTTCAACTAACCCTCTCCCTATAATGGAAACTGATGTGTCATCACCCAAACTAATTGAAGCCATGCTACAAGGCTCTAAAGATGAAAACTCAACTAGGGAAGAGCCCATGTGGTGAGAAGCACCCGATTCAATGACCCATGAAGATGTAGAAGCTGTTGTAGCTACAAGGGCCTTGCCCTTTTCTTTCTCCTTACCCTTACCTTTTGCCTTAGTAGAATCTTGGGTAGATGAATTCTACTTGATGGACTCAGGAACACCTATGTTGTGCTTCTCTAGAAGATGAGTTAGGTGATCTATTTGTTTCTTCATGCATTTGTGTTCATCATGCCCTATATTTTTAAAATAGGCACACTTAACCTTCTCCTTCTTAGGTTTAGCATTAGAGGAGGAAGACTCAGTGTTGTTTTTGGCAGAATTGTTGTTTTCTTTCTTCTTCTCCTAGTCCTTGTTCTTTTTCTTCTTCTCCTTTGTTGAAGTCTTGTCCTTACCATTTCTAGCTATCAAAGCTCAGGGTTGAGTAGACTTCATTGTGCCCATTTGAATTAGCTTATCTTTCTCCCTAGTCAAGTTGGTAATGAATGAATCCAAAGAAGGCATTTTCCATGTAGTGCCAAGGGCACTTTTTGTGGCATGGAAAGTGGAGACAAAGACTGAATAACTTGGATCTAACTTTGCGAGAATAAAAAGGATGATTTGATCATCTTTAGTCTCTATCCCACATTATTTCAATTGCAATATAAGGGCCTTAGACTTAGTGAAGAAGTCCTGTAGGGTGTCAAAGTTGCTAGGACTTAGACTTATGAGTTCATTTTCGAGCTCATGACCTCTCATCTCATCAAGCTTCCCAAATAAGGTTTCTAGGGTGTCCCATATGTATTTAGGAGTCTTGGAGGTTTCTAAATGGAAGAGAAGTTTTGGAGACATAGACAAGCTTAGTAATCCATAGGCTTCATCACTACGGTTGTACCACTTGACCTTTTCAGCATCAGTGTTGGGTTCTACTTCAGTACCCATGGTGATCCTATACAACCCTTTAATTCTAAGAATGATTGACATTTTAACCTTAAATTCATGATAGTTGAAGGGTGTTATGGGTTTAATTTGAAAAGAATCCATTTTAAGCTAAATTTAGGTGAATTTGTGTCGATTGCAAGTTGTGAAATTATGCAGAAAGGAGAATGAAAGCAAAGATTGTAAGTGCTAAAAAGAAATCACACCCCCCCAAAATGTTTATCCCCCCCCAAATATGCAAGTGCATGCTCAAAATACATTGGGATCAGCTGAGAATGCATCTTAGAGCAATCAATTCAAAACTTTAAGCAAACAGAACATCGAACTCAGTCGAAAATGCATCCTGGGAGACCCAAATTTTAGGCACTTTATAAACTAGTGCATTTTTAACAAATAACAATCCTACACTATGGAGAATTGAATTATAAACACTTTTTAAAAAAATGGCACCCAAATTTGAGCTACCATTTGTAAGATATTAAAGATTTAATTTTCTGTAAACTAGTGTTTTTACAAAAAAACAACACTAAAACATTTTAAAAATGCCTATTTTGAGAGAGAAAGTGGCCTTCCAACCACTCATTGGACTTGAAACAGAGTGAGGAATCCAAAGGAGGTCTTTGTGAGGGGGTATTGGCCTCCTACCAATCCGGGCCTCACCCTTCGTCTTTGACAGGTGAAGATACAAGTTTAAATTTAAACCCTAAATTATCAAATTGTCTAAAATATTTAATACTCAGTCAAATTGACTAATTTTTTTTTAAACAAGTCCATTTTAACTGAAAAAAATAAAGTAAAAGATAATTTAATGGATATCCAAGTGTTTAAGGGCCCACATGGGACGCCAAACAAAGAAAAAGTGTGCCATTTTCAAAAGAAAGCAGTTTTAAGTTTGCTGGGCAAAAAAAAGGAGAGATACTGAATTTGTAGACCTCACAAATCTCAACGCACATCAGCAAGTTTCAACACAGCGGAGAAGAGACAAATAAAATGCAAGAAAAAATATGCCAAGTGCAGGAAAATGATGCCAAGCTGCTAGAAAAGGATGCCAAGCTGCTCAAATGAGTAGATCCAACACCAAGTGCAGCTGGCAAATCTTAGTTAGAGAAAATATGTAGCAAACCTGAGTCTACCTACATTAATCCAATGCTCCTTTATATTCTACAAATTTAAAATAAAAAAAGAGCAGTAAAACTCAACGCATTATGTCAGAAAGTGACGCCAAGCATTGATTTTTCCACAAATTGCCTTGCTGTAGATCTGAATGAAACTCAACAGAAGTTTTTTTTTTAAATAGATTTCTGTATGGATTTGCATGAGTTTTCAAAAAACTCTACCAAAACTCTCAAATGCAATCGAGTTAAAAAAAACTAAGAAAGTAAAGTAAGAATTGTAGAATAAACTAATAGCATAACCAGACACACGATTATCAGGGTGGCTCTGATACCATATCA
This sequence comes from Torreya grandis, assembly GCA_037957365.1. Taxonomy (NCBI): domain Eukaryota; kingdom Viridiplantae; phylum Streptophyta; class Pinopsida; order Cupressales; family Taxaceae; genus Torreya; species Torreya grandis. The sequence continues at coordinate 1,615,895 of JARHVA010002626.1, forward strand.
GAGTTATTGCCAAAATTTGGATAATTCAAATGCAATGGAGATGTGATCATATGAGATGAAGCTAGTGCACATCACATAGATGCTAAAGCAATTTGAAATTATACAAGGAGATAAATTACACAAGACAAATAGGAGAAAACCCAATGTTTGATTAACATTAGATGGCCAAAGTGAAGAATACATATAGGAGAGCACGTAAGTAACTCCTCCACAAAAGGTGGTCAATGCACCTCAAGAATAGACTGTAACTCTTCCATGAAAGGTGGTGACAAGGTGCTAAGAATAGAGAAGTAACTCCCATACCTGGAATAGCTGATCAAAAGAGTTACTTATGACATTCTTATGACACATCTATGACACACATCTCCACATAAGCTAGCCTATCCCACGAATGTAGGAAAACTCCATGTCTACACAAATATATAATTTTCCTAATTAAATAATAGGGAAAAATAAAAACCTACACTAATATGTATGACATTGAAGATTCAATTTGTAAATTGTCATGTGAGGCAATTAATCACTAGGATAAACCTCTTCCTATTCAAGTTGTCCAAGATGAATTCAAAGAGGGAGTTAGCACTAGACACAACCTTAAAATTAGATTCCATCCACTAGTTCATCAAGTACTGTAATACACTTGATTAGAGGGGAAATAATATCCAATTCTATAGATCCTCTTCCAGAGAACTATTTGAGGTAATAAGAGAATGTGACATCAATAATATTTACATAATTCATGCTAATGAAGAGATACTATAATAAATATTCATTATTTTGACACTTACATTGATAAAATAAAAGCAAAAAAAGATAAGGAATCCTTAGATGTCACTGTTATTGATTGATTATTAAATACATTTTGTAAACTACAAATTTTGTAAGATACATTGTGAAGTTGCAAGTTGTAAATAAAAACTGTCATTTTGATAGTTCTTAACTTTAAGTTGAAAAATATCTACTTGTAATTTTCAATTATCATTTTTTCAAGATTTAGTTGAAAAAGTGCAACTTGTATTTTACACTTTTCTTTTTGACAAGTTAAATGACTTAAAAATTGTAAGAGATCGCATTGTAATTTACACTTTTATTTTTGACAAGTTGAATGACTTAAAAGTTGTAAAAGTTTAAACTAGAATTTACAAGTTAGGTTTTGTAATTTATATTTTAAAATATCCAAATATTTAGAAAGATATTCAATTTTATTAAAACACTGACCAAGTCATGAAGTTCATTTTGGCACCCCATTTCTTTTAGAGAGATTTTTTCAATTGAACTCAAGGAGAGATGGTTCAAATGGAAGACTCCAATGTTATAATAAAAAATAATAATAAGGGGGGTGAATCAATCTTCAAAACTTTAAACAATCTTACTTAAGCAATCATAAAAATTTTAAACAACCATGTACATCTTATCAAGCAAAAGCATCAATCCACAAGTGCATTAAACACATGAATACAATATATATGTGGGAAACCCTCAAGGGGAATAAAAATCACTAAAAACTAGCTTATAAAACTTGTCTTATAAGACCAATAATCAAATTTGGTTGAGCACCAACCTAACAAGGAGTACCAACCCCTAAATTTATCAATCACCAACTTGATTTTAACAATCACTAACTTGCTAGAAGGCTACAACCCCCTTGTTGAATGATCACCCACTCAATAAACACTATAAAACTATCTACCTTACTCTTTTTTTCCTCTCACAACTGATGATGGTCTTCTTTTTCTCTATCATACTTAAATTTGCCTCTCACACAAACAAAAACTTTCCTTTACCTTTTTTCTCAATTAGCCCTTTTATGGCTTAATTAGGTCATGAAAGTACTTATGAGACCCTGTATAAGTATATGATTGATTCATATAATTTATTTTATATGTTTCACCACCTTTTTAATCTCACACAATATTCTTCTTCTTTACTTCACATCTACACTTTTTTTTCTTTTATTAGGCCTAAAAATGCCTAGTATATATACAAGACTTTTCTTGTTCATATCCTTCTTAGTCAGCCAAATACTCTTATCCTCTTAAGTTAGAAATTTAATGTATCTTATAAAAATTCATATAAATGTATCAAATTTTATTTTATTCCATTTATATTTGACCTTTCTCAAATATATCTTATCTCTCCTTTAGGTCTCATGAAGACCTAATCCCATTAGGCCTAATTAGCACATGTTACCATTTGATCTTCTTGGAGAACATTAAAAACATTTAACATAGAATGTATACATAATATACCATCAAAAAATACCTCTTATAATTTCATTTAGTATCCAAAACATCTTTTATCTCAAACCACTACTTGGAGCACATCATTAGTACAATTCATATTAGCCTTGTGTATAACTAGAAAGTCTGTCTAAAAATAATTAAAGCATTAACACAAATTTTTCAAAAAAAAATAGAAAAAAAACATATAAATATAAACCTTATGACCTTAGGGTCATCACCATGTGCATTATACCTCATAACTTAGGGTAAAAAGACTCAAACCCTTTTCTACAAGTAGCCCAATCAAAACTACCAACTAGTCTCAAAACACAGTCATGAGGACTTGAACTTTAATTTTTGAAATAATAATTCCTATTACCTATTAAAAAATTAATATATTATTTTACACTTATATATCACTCTGAATTACATTTTTAAATGATAAATATTAGTCTTACAGGCCAATCTTTTATTTTTAGCATACAAAGTCAAACATGAACCAGTCAACCGATTTTGGCTTTACCATTTCAATCACTTTCACTAAATTGAAATATTATTAAAATAATGTATGGGAAATTAATGTATTAAATATAACCAACATATACATTATATTATTTATCTAAGGTCAGAGAGCCTCCAACTTACCACTCCCACTTGCTTACTTAGATTTGTCAATTCACCTTCAAATATAGTCATGGTGAGAATGAATTTCAACTCTTGTGTAGACATTTTAAAAGACTCATGATTAATGTGGATTATCCTATCATATTATTATTTAAATATTATATATAAATATACCATGATCAAGTGACAATATTGGTCTTGTGGACCAATTTCATAATCTTACACCTTTACTATCTCATATGCACTAGACATGTTAACTTATGAGTAAGAATTTCAGTAATTTCATTGACCTCAAAAAGATAAATCCATAATGAATATTTATTAAAAATATTTATAAAAAAACCCATTAATTTTTATCCATCCCTAATCCATGACAACACATCCCTAATCTCATTCTCACTTTTGCCTAGTTTTTTCCCATTGTCTACATCACTAGGCCTTTTAGTAATAGGTCAATGTTTATCACATCTAAGGTTTGTAACCTAATAAAACACCACCATTTACATAATATATAAGTATAAATATTCAACCTTGACCAATTTATCATCTTTGACTCGGTAAACCTTACCTGCTATAATAAATTTTTGAGAAACAAGGCTTTTCCTATAGGATCCACTTACTCATATGAAAGACCAATGCTACTTGGAGGTACCTGGAGAGTCCACTACATAATAAAATCATAAAACTAGGTAATATAATCCATTATAAGCCATTTCCATCAATATCTTCCATATCAAGTCAAATTTAGTGTTTTAGAGAGGTTTAAACCACCTTACAGTCTTAACGATCATTCATAAAGCTTAGGCCCTTATTCTAGAAACCAATGCTTGGAAATTTGAGATATGACCCTTCCCCATCTACCATGAATGGATTAAAATAATTTATAAAAAATTTATGTCTTAAAAAACACCAACATATGCATTATATGCTTTAGTTAAGGGAAGAGAGCTTCCAACTCATCATTCCCACTTGCTTACTCAAATTTGTCAATTCACCTTCAAACACAATCATGGTGAGAATGAATTTAAAATATTATTTAGACAATTTAAAAGAATCCTATTTCATGTGGATGATCCTATGAGATCATTAGGTAACTCTCATATATAAATATACCATAGTCAAGTGATAATATTGGTCTTGTAAACCAATCTCATAACCTTACACCTTTATTGTCTCATCTGCACTAGATAGGTCAACTTATGAGCAAAATTTTCAAATTTTTCATTTATCTCAAAAACATCCATCCATAATTAATATGTATTATATGTATTGATTAAAAAAAACCATGCATTTGGATCCATCCCTAATCTCATTCTCACTTATGCTTGGTTTTTCTCACTGGCTTTATCACTAAGCCTTTTAGTGATAGGTCAACTTGCATGACTGGTTTATCACATCTAAAGTCTATAAATTAATAATAAACCACCATGTACATAATATATAAGTCTCAATATTCAACCTCCATCTATTTATCAATTTTTAAGAAACAAGGCTTTTCTTATAGGGTCAACTTATTCATATGAAATACCAATACTACCTAGAGGTTCTTAGGAGAGTATAATATATTATTAAATCATAAAAATAGGTCATACAATCCATTCTATTCCATTTTCATCAAGATCTTCCATAGCAAGTCAAAGATAGAGTTTTAGAGAGTTTTAAATCACCTTACAGTCTTAATGATCATTAATAAAGCTTAGGGCCTTATTATAGAAACTAATGCTTGGAAATTTTATCTAGGACCCTTACCTATATACCACTCATGGATTAGGTTCTCATGTAGAGGTTACACATGCCAGTGAGTACATGAAATTTCTTCTCAGGTTGAGAATCCTTTATTCTATGCACATAGGAAACCTCAAAACCACATTCCATTGATTTTATTGCATACTTTGACCTAAGACTTGGTAAACATACTTAAAAAACATTAAATACCTCTTTAAATAATCATTTTTCCTTGATTACTTGTGAAACTAATCATGAAACCCCATTAGGCCACCATTTCTCTCTTTGTTCTATAAGCTTTTGATCTATAGGTCACATTAGGCCTTAAAATAGACCTTCTAGCTATTGTCAAACCACTCTCCACATAAATAAAATGTTAAATAAAACTATTTCATAATACACCACTACTTTACATTATTTATAAGTCTTGATAACACCTCATGACCCCTTATTAAGTCAGGCAGAGTCTAGAACTAGTCCATTTGCATGTTAGTCCTATAGGGTCTACCCCTATAGACACATCTTGAAGCTATCCTAGGTGATATAATTATTCATATACATGTTCAAAAAACTTTAAACATACTCTTATGATTTTATGCATCCATCTCACTGAGCTACCATGATCCTTTATGCACAAGACTAGGCATCCTATGCACAAGCCTCTTCAAGTCTCCTGCTAGGTTCAAAGGCTTGAAAACTTGGAAATTGATCTTGAAACATTATTTTTTATACACCTTGATCACATGACTTTAATTTTCCATAGATGTTATCATACATATGTACACACTTCTTCATGCTCATGATATGACTATGCTTGTTATGACTAGGCTTCTCAAGAACCTCATACTCAAGGATGGGTACATAAACATGATTACATTGTATTAAACCTTGATATCAAGCTTAGAAGAATCATCAGGCTGCCTTAAAATTCTTTCTCAATAGAGATACAATATTTTTCCTTCAAATTCTCTCTTATCACATACCACTTCACCATGCCTCTTTACTAGATGCACCTTGACATCAATGTCATCCACCTTGGCCTTGACATTAATAACAACACTTCTCAACATCCAACATCATTCTCTCCCTTTTCAACACTTGGAAAATTTCTTAGCCATTTTAGAGTCGTCCTCTTCTTATTTATACTCAACCAAATATACCTATTCAAGCTGAGATGATGGCATTTGTATGGACACTCCTAGATTTCTTTCTCCAAGATTGAATGTAAAAAAAAATTAACTTCTCTCTAAAAGGAGTAAGTTTTGGGTATAAATATGTGTCTCATATGTATCTCATAGATTTTTTTAATGATAATTAATCTTTTTTTGCTTTTGATAAATTTATCTACATGTTGTAACATGGAAAATATCAATATATTAAAGTTTTGCCTTCCTTATTTTGTGTCATCTTTGTGTATGTACAGATTTTATTACATTTGCGAATGATATAAGTCTTATTTTCAATCATATAAGATCATTTTTGGTATTTATTTTGCCTTTTGAAAATTTTTTGAGGAAAAACTGAGAACTATGTTGCTTATTTGATAAAATACCCAATATTACCTTTGATTTATACTCATGTAAGTTTGTGCTTTAAGAGATTTCAATATATTATTATTCAAATGTTTTCAATCAAAGCAAGCAATAATTTCCACTAATAGTTTAAAATTCCTTCTAAACTCTTTTCCTTACAAGTTAAAACCCTAGTTAGGAGAAAAATCACTAAGAAGCTACAATTAGAATTGAGTTGGTCATGTATCAGTTGCACTAAGCTTGGTGAAAGGAAGTCATCCTTCTCAAAATTTTCACCTCAATTTTCCAATCTCCCATATCTTGGAGGTGATCCCATTATGTCATTATATTCCCATACCTTACATTTCTTACAAAACACAATGAGTGCAAAATCTAATTGATAATAGGCATATTAAAAAAGGTCTTATGAATCAGTTTTAGTTTTGTCAAACCAGTATAAAGTCATAACCTTTAGTGATCAACTTAAAAAAAACCCTATTTGAGTTACAAAAGGTTCAGTTATGTTTACACTTAATTTGAAATTCTAGGTGAAATACATTTTGACTGTGTATATATTTAGTTGGAATTTTTAGGTATAAATACATTCTAGGTTTTTAACATATATTAACTGTATAAATATGTTCTGAGTTTTAACACATTAATTGTGTAATTGTATTTATTTATTATGTGTTTATAAAACTTATGGACTATGTATTTGTATATATTTATACATAGACACATATATGTTTATGTATTCAAGATTAAGGCTTGACATACACACACACACACACACACACACACACACACACACACACACACACACACACATAATATGAATTTGTATATATAGGTAAAAATGTTTAAATGGAAGGTCAAGGTTTTCATTTAAATTATGTTGATAAATTTTTATCATATTTTGATACAGGTATGGATATATACTTAGTGTTATTAGTAAAATCCTATCATTTAAATTATCAAATAAATTCAGAGTTTATTCAGTATATAATGACTTGGCAGAATTGCATTTATCAAATAAAAATTTATAATCAAGGACTGAGTATGTTTAAAGGCTAAGTTTTAATTATATCATTTGACTATATATATATATATATATATATATATATATATATATATATATATATATATATATATATATATGGAGTTTATAAATCTGAGACAGAGGAAACCAATTCATAGTTTGATTGATTTTCTTGGTCTCTATGCAAATTGATTTAGATAATATAACAAATTTGGATTGGTGGTTGGTTATCAAATGTGGACTATGTAAACTTGGAATTGAGATACATAATCATAAATTTCATAATGTTTGATATAAATGACTTTGTGTATGTCTTGGCCATATTTATATGCAAAAGAATCAAATGTTAATATGAATCGACTTGATTTGAGTAATTTTAATAAATAGATTTGGTGTATGAATGGTTGGCTATGTATGAATGTCGAATTACATGATATTATGTGTGTTTTAATTAAACAAGTACATTGGGATTTATCCAATTTATAAAAGGGTTATGGGGCTATTTTGTTAGCTGAATGTAAACTTGGAGTATACAAAATAATCTAAGACATTTGACAATGGATGTCTTCTTAGAGTATATTGTATACAATAAAGTATTTATACTATGTTAAATTCATACTTTAGAGTTTTAAAAGTATACATATACTTGGTATAATTTATACGTTATGATTACGTAATGGAACTAGAAAAGATTATACCATTTATATATATGTATATACATTCATAGCTATGTTATTACCATAATAGTGTGAATGTGTGTTCTTGTATATATTTTAATGTTTATATATATATAAGCATTAAAATAATGTATTTATGAGTTTTAAATATAAACCATATTAAGATGCTTTTGGATTGGCTTTTTTTATATGTGGAATATGAACAATTAAATAAGTTTGTGTTATAATGTTGTTTTGGGGATGAGATAACATTATAAGTTGCTCTGTGATTAAAGTAATTGGCAGTTTAGATATGATCATTACTCAGATGGTATGTTATATTTAGGACTATTTTTATTCTATTTATTATTTTATAATAAATTAGTTGATATTATATTTAGTATATTACATTTGATGGACTAAATGTGTGTATTTAATATTTTTGTACTTAGCATATTTTTATCAATTAAAAGGAAATATTTTGAATGAATTTATTGGTTTTTATATTATTATATATTTTAATTGAATCTCACATTCATGACACGAAATAAGCAGTGGATGGACTCCACTAGTTTAATTAGTGTCATCAATGCAAGAAGAGGTGTAATTTGATTGAGTGGTGTGTATGAAATTGATTGGTCCTAGAGATTGTTAGTTATTTAAAAGTTTTGTCCAAAGTAATGTTTATAATTAAAAATTGTCATTTCATATATTGATATAGATTTCATATGTGTGTGATATCATGTTAGAATGGATTTATTTATGATACACATTATGTTTTAGGTATATACAACACACGGATTCTAATTTGTTACTCTAAATTCATGCACCAACATTATCTACCCATCCATGAATGGAGGGTCATCCCCTTGTTGGTATATAGTTCAGGGGATGTATGGTTTATGGTTGGTGTGGAAAAGCATTCAGATAATGATCTCCCTCCTAACTAGAGTACTACACCAGAGACTACACTTGAGATTACAGATTGATACTTGGGTCATGGAGACTCTTGAGTTGTAGAGACTCTTGAGTCATGGAGAATCATGATCTGTGGAGATTTTTATCATGTTTTATTATTTTAGATATTATTTATTGCTAAAAACTATAATATTTATTCATTGTATTTTTACAATAGTGGTTGAACATTATATCAGTTGTGGCTAAATTTATACTATTTCATTTATGATTAGATGCAATATTTATTATTTTCTCAGAATTATTCATGATTTCTATATATGTTCATGGTGATCCTTAACTAAATATATTAGTTATAAACCTATCGGTTAACTGATAAATGCAGTTAGTTAAAGATCACTAATTAGATTTCTCTTGGTGAAATCTATATGATGACTATGTGTAATTATTTTTTTAATTTATTATATTTTGGTAAAACCCAGTGGGGTTATTACACCATGCCATTCAATGGTGAGGAATATCAAAACAAAATCAATGATTTCAAAATCCCTTCATGTTTTAATAGGTTTTACCACAATAAGGGGTTTTCAAGCCCCCATCATGATTTGAGTAATTATCTTAATTATGAAGATACTTAGTTGTGATATTAGAAGCTTATAATCTCAGGACAAGAGACCCATTTTAAGATAATTTAATAACTCTATAGATAAATTTGACTCTCTTATTTTGTAAGAAGTTAAATAAATTGGGACTAGGTTAGAGTTTGCTCTGATTATATGTTTGGTCAAATGCCCTACAATTTTATATAAAACATACTAGAAGGAAAGGATTAATATAATTTTTAATTAATGATAAATAGGTTGATGAGTGCATTGATCATGTTTTTCACCATGTTAAATATTTATTTGGGTGAGGCTTAAACACAATGAGCAATAGTTTGGGATTTACTTGGTATATGCTCCAAATGATTACAAGGATAGAACTGAGTTTTGGAATTAGGTTAATTATATTTTGGATAACATTCCATGGGTAATTGGGGTGACTTCAATATGTTTGAGGAGAGGAAGGAAAATTATGGTGCTATCCCCTTGAGTTGTAAGGGTAACGAGCTTTTATTTTGGTTTAAAATGAAGTGTATTCACAAACTTTGTGATCCACTATGAAAGAATAGAGGCAATAGTAAAGGAATGTGATATACATGGTAAAATAATTAAGTTGGTTAAAATATATTTAATTTTAGACTTGATAGGCTTTATGCTAATAAATACCACTTTACAATATAATAATTAGATGGTGATAATTAGGTGAAAGTCTTTTTTTTAACTATGTTGGACCATTATTCCATTAAAATGAGCTTTGAATTAAGGATACTTGAAGAGCGTAAGGTGGAAGAGTGGAATGGATTGTATAATCTTAGTGTGTCTTACCTTATAGATAATGAATGCTTAGAATGAATTATAACGTCTTTTATTTCATCCAAAGTTATGTCTACCTCCTTGTCCAACATTGATACTTGGAACCAATACATTGACCTTAGCGAAAAGTTTTTTAGAACATTTGGGCAAGCCAAAGCTAAAATAAGAAGGAAATATGCTAGATATGTTTGGAAGTGACTTATTAATATTGAAGGTAAGTTTAGAATGATATTAATAATGTTAACCTTATTGAGTACTTGACTTATTTTAAGCACTCTCATATAATGGTCCAATAATATATTACTAAAGGTGCTAAAAACAAAGAAAGAATGATTGGTTCAAGTTAGGTGATAAAGATATTGAATACTTTTTTATAATTCTTATGTAAAAACATGGTAGATAAAAGATCAAAGTTATTTATATCATGAGTGTGGTATATGAAGATGTTAATGAGATTAAATATGTTTTCCTCACATTTTATTCTTCTCTCTTCATGTCAAATGGGTCAAGTAATCAAATTGAACAAAGCATAAACCTCTACTCTAAAATTACCCTAAATAAATTGTCTATTGATGAGGCTACTTCTATGGATAGTGAGTTCTCACTTGATGAACTTTTATCTATATTGAATCCTTAAAATATGATAAGGCCTCAAGTTTTGATGGGCTTATAATTGAGTTTCATAAGGTGAACAAGGGATGGATTTTAGTGGAATGTTTAAAGGTATATAAGAAGGGCATATATGTGGACTCTCTTGGTTCAAGTACCAATTATGTTGTTATCAATTTAATACCAAAAAAATGTGATTCCACATAAATTAAAAATTGGAGACATATTACTTTGCTAAATGTGTCATATAAAATCCTTTTAAAAATTATTATGCATAGACTTGTAGATTTTCTTCCCAAAATCATTTATGTGACTTTTACTAGATTTGTTAAATGCAAATATATTCTTGATAACCTCATAACTAGTTGGGAAGGTATGTATAAGGAGAAGGCCTCTAAGCATAAGGTTTGTATGATTTTTATTGAATTTTAAAAAAAATGAGATAGAAATAAATGGTTATCTATTGAAATGATGTTAAGGGCCTTTTGGTTTCAAGATCAATTTTTTAAAATGTAAAATGTCCTATATAAATATGCTTCTATAGTTATGGAAATTAATGGGGAACTTATTAAACCTTTAGAGATTCAAGGATCTATTAGAGAAGTTTACCCTCTTTCCCCTTCATTATCTATTATTGCAGTAGAGGCCCTTCACTTCTTGCTCAGAGATGTTTCATTAGGTCCACCTATAAAATACATCACTCACACTAATAGTGATAAATTGGTTGGTGTCTTATTTTTAGATGATATAACACTTTTCTTTGTGTGAGATAAAGCTAATTTCAAACAAATTGATTCTAAATTGGATATATATTGTTCTACCTCAAGCTCTAAAATTGCACTTCATATATATTTTTTGATTAGGTGGGATGAGTCTCTCTTTGATTGGCTTAGTTATTTTGGCTAGCCTTGGTAAGGACCTACACATTTGGTTAGGTATCTATAGATTTTGTTTACACTTTCCCCTTCTTTTAAGGAAATATGGGAGTGGATATTTATTAAGATGAGTAAAAATATTCCTAAATGGTACATAATTTTTTATCTCTTTGGAAGAATATAGGTTTTTCATAAAGTTCTTTCCTCATTCAATATATGTTGTTCCTCTTGTTATATGCTTAGTAAGTATAAATTTAATAAACTTCATAGGATGGTGATGGATTTTTAATTGTCAAATGAAAAGGGTAATAGGAAAGACATGTTTTTGAATGGGAACTCTACTACAAACCTAATATATTAGGTGGAGTGGGGATTAATAATTTAAAAATATAGGATATTATTCTTGTGTTCAAATATATTATCGGGGCCCTAAAATGTTATGAGCCCTAGAAAGTGATTATTAGAAACAACATTTTGAGTGGTTTTCCAAAATAAAAATAATATTGGAAGGGGTTGCATACCTTTGATCTCTTGATTGGATCCTTCTTTGTAAGGGTTGAAGGCTCCCCTATTTTCCTTCCTTATGGAAAGCATAGGATATGGTTAAATACTTGGTGATTTTAAAGCCTCTATGTCATCGTTTTCGGTATAGATGGTAGGGTTATAGGTCCATATGGTAGAAAATGAAATAAAACTATACTCCTCTTACATTGACAAGGGGATTCTCTAATTTTGATTGGTTATCTAAGGGGATTAAGTCCTTTAATGATCTTCACTCTTTTGGATTATATCTCACTTGGGTAGAGCTGAGATTTAAATATATGTTTCACTTAACCCAATTAATAACTTATAAAATGATCATTAAATCCATCAAAATCTCTTTTCTTGGCTTAATCATGGAAGATGAGGATGAATTCTAGAATTTTTATAAATGGTTAAGAGGGCCTTGGTTAGGATATATTACTAATAAGTAATTATACCCTAGATTTTCATTTTACCAAATAATATTTCTTGACTTAAATAATAAGTGGTATTTTTGTGATCTAATTTATAAATGGAAGTATAGATTTGATGTTATTTGGTCTTATTACCTTGAACAAAAGAAATCATGTTTTAGGTGGTTATTAATTCATAACAAGTTTATTGTTGGTGTTGTTCTTGATAAGGCTGGTTTGAGTAAGACATTTTATACTCTATGAAGGGAATTAGAAACCATTTAACATGTTTTTCTCTATGTATGTTTGTTGTTATTATGTGTAAAAAAATTATTGAGTCTTGGTCTAATATCTTTTATTGTGAGATTTCATGGATTAATGTTGTTTTTTGTTATGTAAATTCTAAAAATAATGTCCATTTATTTTTTAATAAGTTGTGGCTTGCAACTTGTACAAATATTTTATGGTTTATATGGAAGAAAAAGCACCTAGAGGGTTTTTTATTATAAATTAAGGTGCTTAATAGCTTCTCCAAAGAATTTTTAATGCCCAAAAAATTACATGTTTAAATTACATGCAAAAATACACCAATTTTTTTGTATTTATTTTATTTATTTTATTGAACGAACAATGCACAATTAAGCACCACACAACATCCATCATATAGCCAATTTCATAGTATGATTCACATGATGCATCGAGACAAACTCACATGTCTACACAACATGAATTAAAGTATGTAAATGGTCACATGTTCATTATGTAACCATGCCAACCAAACTTATCTAGTTGATCTATAACTAATTAAATATATCAAGTAGACACTTATTGGAAGATCTAGATTGAATAAAAGATTAAATGGAAAGCAATATGACTATAGTCAACAAATAATTTAACAATCATCATTTTGATAATAGTTAGACATAAGTTTGAGACTCTTCCATATAAATTTGCACTAAATTTCATTGCATTATTCTAAAACTAAAGGTTAACAAAAAATGAGTTTAACCTAACTCAAAGGTTGGTGAAATCACAACCCTAATCTATCTTAAGGGCCTAGACTTGATGCCCAACTTCAACATGGCAACCTACATATCTACTCCTCAAAATCAAGGTTAGATGTGGTTCTCTAAAACTACATGAATGTTCTAAAGGACATTACTTTACAAATATCAACAATGTTTTTAAGATCAAAAGTGATAACTACGCATGTTTTGTTGATGTAGCATCTAGGTTTGAATGAAATAAATTTTATGGTATAAATAATATTTCATATCATATGATATAACTATTTATAAAGTAGGCACTCAATAGAAAGATACTCTAAAGTGTTTTCTAGGTCTTAATTATAATTAGACTCTAGTGTCAATCAATCTCAAAACACAAGTGAAACATAACTTTCATTATTTCAAAAAATCTAAGCTTCAAAAATTTTAAAGTGTAGGATTAGGTGTTAACCCTTTGTTAAAATTTTATGAGATCAATAAGTCACTATGAATTAGATAGTAGATTTTTGGCAACACAATATCTATAGTTTTTTACAAGTGTCTAGAAAGAGTCTTAGATTCTATTTAGGTGTTCTAGCCTGATAATTTTTGATCCTAGTCTTATTCATCATCCATTAACTCATTAAAGGTTTCTAATTATTATTCTAATAACATTTCCAAAATCCTATAACTATTAGAACATGCATTTCTTAGGATGCATGTGAGATTATCATAGCAATACATCTTACAACTACAAATTTTTATAAGGTAGTATTAAGTTTTGGGAAATAAAGACATTTAAAGGAGATCATAAATATTAATGTCTCTAAAATGTATTACAAAAAGGTTTTATAATATACCTAATTTTATTATTTAAACATAACCACACTCATTAGATCCATCAAAATTAGTTTTCATGTAGTCGTGGATTCAATAAAATCAACCTACTTCACAGGATTGCTATAGTAACTTTAGATCATAAAAAGTTATCTACCTCAAAGAAATTGACACAGGCTTATAAATAAATTCCAACAAATACTATATTTATAACTTCCTATATCATATATATCATTTATCCCTAAAGAAACACCAGTGTATTAATTATTATAAAAATATTCTAAACTAAATTATTTGATAACTAAAATAAGGGTATAATTTAATGATCACCTTGAAACTCCACCTAACTTATGAATTTGTATCAAGTTATTAATAAAAAGATGAATGGTTATTCAAATTCTATTTATAATAGCAACACAAATGTTTTAATAGCATTTCTTACTATTTCTTGTGAAGTCAAAAATTATAAGCAATAATTGTTAAGTCATAATATTTGTACATGATCTTTTATAAAGTTAAAGATTAAAAAAATTTGAACTAACTATATGAAAATTATTTATTTGTTTAAAAAAAAATCAATATAAACACACATAATCTCCAAATTGTTAATCTAAGTTATTGGATTTTCAAAGTGTCCATATTAAAATGACCATCTACTACTTAAATATGGATATAAACTATTCTAAGTCTTCTCGTTAACTATTTATATAAATCGGTCACATCTTTGTAATTAATTTCCCATTATGTTAATATAAAAGTCTTTGTTGAACATTAGTTTAATAAAGGATTGGTTGGAGAAATGTAAAAAATATATTATTTATGATTCGACGGGGATAACTTAGTAGTGTGTGTGTTGAGTGTTATAAGTGGGAGGTCTTGGGGTATATTCCCTAGGCTGACCATATCTATAGTGTCATTCATACACTAATTTTTGGTGGGTCAACCATGAGGGTACTTGATGTGGTGGATTATCCATCTCAATGTTCAATGATATAAAGGTTAGTAGGTGGCTTGAAATATGTGTTTAATGTGATGAGACAAGCCATAGTCTATGGTTAGGGTTACTCTTCACAGTCATTTCTTCCTTCGGAATGAACTTTATTACCCAATATTTTTCTAATGAGATGTGGGTGAGTTGGTTAAGTGGCTAAATTTTTTCAAAACCCATATAGGTTCTAATCTCAAGAAAGGTATCTGATGCTAGTTGTGGTTGTTGGTTGTACTCTTGGGGCTATTAAAGTCTATTAGTTATTCTCAAAAACATTGATAATTATTGCCAAAAATAATCAGATTCTCAAAACCATTAATGACCATTGGTTATTCTCAAGGTCATTAGTGACCATTATTAAAAATAACTGGCATACATCTAACAATTTTAATATACTAATTAATAAATTAAATGGAAATATGGGTTCTTGATTATATCCCAAACTACCACACTTTGATAAAAAATTGTCACCTAATAAAATATGTATATAATTTATTCAAGAGATAAGTTAAAATACTAGAACCTCATAAGAAAACATGAACTTGAGGAATAAAACATGTGCATTCCTATTAAAGTGTGATTTAATTTCTTATTATTCTCATGTCATTTATTTAATAACACATGAATGAATAAATACCTAAAATTAAGATGTTTATTGTGCTTTAGAAATATATAAAATAACAAATTAAAATTAAACAAATTTAATATTTTTAACTACACTCCTACCTCACCAAATGATAACATTAATTGTGTCTAATCAATCACCTCCACCATCTCCACACTCAAATTTTTAAATAGATTTGAATAGGGTAGAATAGCCTAGATCTTTTGGGATTACATATTAGGCCATATCCAATCCCTAGTTTTTATTTAAACTTATAATTATTAAATTTGAATATAATTTAGCAAGAGTTTTATTGAACACTCTGAGGAATATATAGATACATGTATATAAAAGGTTTTAACAAAAAAACATGTATGGGGATTAGTGGTCCCTTAAAATCATTCTTGACTCATTTAAAGAGATTTAGCAATTAGTTTATAGTTTAAAAAAAAAGAATTATTAGTGATGAGGTTACAAAACATGCAATATATAAATGGTTATTTCTAAAAAAAATTAGTTCATAAATGTCTAGTTGGTTTTCGACCCAAAGATTCATTACAAACATCTTATTAACAAAATGTTAATGAGGATTTATCACACTACATCATTACCATCTAAAGATTCAATTATGCAAGGATTTATAAGATGAAACACATGTCACATAATTTAAGTAATGGATAAACTTAATGATCAACAAAGGAACAAAATTCTAAATGAGAGTGTTACATTCTCCCCCTCTTAAATAAGCATCATCCTCAATGTATAAACTATTCTTAAGGGTATTGAAATAAACACATTTTTTTAGAAACACCAGATATAATATCCAAACTCGAGGTGAAAAGTGTCAAACATAAGATGTCTATTCTTCTTATAGATCCAAATAGAAGTAATTGATACCCAAATTTATACCCTAGCACAACTAAAGCTTAAATAACCTCTTATACATGTATGTAAGTACAAGTGTCACTCTTGAATTAAATCATATTGAGAAAAAGAATGAGCACTAATCCATGGCAAAAGTATAATATACTGAGAGAAGTGCCATTCTATGGAAAAACCATAGTGAACAATTTGAATGAAATCCCATGGTGAGAGTACATTATGCAAAAATCAAGTGTCTTATTACTTGTACAACACACCCTAATTCCTCTAGAATCATGGAACCCATTTATTGGCCTCTTGATTACACTTACAACCAATTGGTCTCATGAATCTCAAGTTGTCTAGGTGGGTTGGCTCAATTTGTGTTGAATCATGCCCTAAAACCACCTCTATTGAAAAGACCATGTTTATGTGACAAAAAATTATATAATACACTTAGCATGAAAGTAGAGTTTTGACCTCCATTTTGCCTTTGAAATCATCACTCTCATATATTTAGAACCAATCTGAGGGTTATTTCATTATGTGTACCACCTCAGCATCCAAAACCTATCTCATTGAGATAACCAAACTCATGCAATAAAAATTTGTATTTTACACTTGGTCCCATAATGACTTTTCTATACCCTTCTAATACTTAGATGGATTTCAAAAAACTTGCATGAAACCTTGATTAAGTTTTTTGTAGGTTGTTTTAAAAATTTCAATTTTTTAGACCTAATCAGGGTTTCAACTCCTAATTAGGTCACTAGAGTTCAAAATGTCACTTTTTTTTGCTAACCACAACTATTTATCTAATTAGATTTAGATTTTTTATCATTAAGTCTCATATACTTAATCGAACTTCAAAGTATGATTAGGTCTAAGGAGTTCACATTTTGTGTTTGTAGTGTTAGTCTAGTATTTTATCCTAAATAGGTCTTTCTTGGCATCGAAGGGTCTACATATTTGTAATTAGGGTTGTAGACCCTAATTAGGTCTAGGTGGCCAGGCTTAATTCTAATTAGAATTTAGTCTTGATTAGGTCAATGAGGATCCTTTAGCTTCCCTACAATTCTAATTGGTGATTTTTTTATGGATAGGTATTGGGACTTCCACCTAAAAAAATTATGTTAATTAGGGCCCAAGCCTTGATTAGGTTGTTAGGACTTGGAGCCCCTAAGTTCCTTTGTTAATTGGGCCTATAAACCTAGTCGGGTCTATGTAGAAGCCTCCATCCATCCCACAGTCATATGTAGACTTTCAAACCCTAAATAAAAAGTGAAATACATGAAATTCAATCATATTTCTAAGTAGGGGACTTATTATGGCCAACACACCCCTTTTTGTCATAAATGGGGGACCCCTCTTTAAAAACACAAAACCAAAGTTCTTGGACATGTTATCTCATTCTAGTTGGCTCTGCTTGACCCGATTCTTTGAAATCTTGTGTCACTCTAATTTTCCCAAGTATGTGGTATTTGTAATGAATAATTGATCTAACTTGTAAACCTTAAAGGTTTATAAGAGAAATAATACATAGTCCCAATGATACTCTATGGTTAAAATAAACTTTCTTGATTTAAATATTTAACATGTTAACTTTGAAAGATTGCTCTAAATTGGAGATTTTTAGAGTCTCAATATTGTTTGTAGAATATCATATCTCAAAGTCCTACATGGTATTTTAGAACCTAGCTGATAGTCAGGGGAGTAGATAATTGGTTGCACTTAATTTCTCTTTCACTTGGTTATTTTTCCATTTTCCTATAGGTTCTTCCATGTTTCAATATATCAATGTTACAAGACTTCAATATATTCATAAAAAGAGTAGTCAAAGGTTTTGTATGAGTAAAGTTATTAGAAAAAGTTCTAAAGGTTTCATGGAAATTGTTCAACTTTCTAGGTCTTTAGAGAAAATGTTACGACTTATTCTAACCAAAAGTTTTTAAAGGAAAAGTTGGCAAAGACTAATTCCCAATAGGGCCACTAAGAAGATAGTAAAAACCTAATGCAATGAGGAAGTGCCATGCGGTTTATTCTTAGATGTGTGAATCTCCCAACCTTGATAGAAATATTAGATCTTAGGAGAGATCATTGTAATAAGGAATCACCACATAGCTTATTATCAGATGTGTTAGTCTCTTAAACCTAAAATAAATGTTAGATCTTGGGAGAACTTGATGCAATGAGGAAATACCACATGGCCTAGGGTTATAATCCATTAGTATTCTAGCCAATCACCCCACACCAAATAAGAATTTCCAATCTCCTAAACCTAGTACAGATGTTAGAGCTCGAGAGAGCCCAACCTAACCAACAAGAGCCATGTCAACTAGAGGCAGAGTGGTCAGTCTCCTAGCCCTGATAGAGAAGTTAGAGTGCATGGGAGTATAACCAAATAAAATGACCCCACATGCCCTAAAGGTTATAATTTATTGGGTTCAACCAATGAGCTCTCACTATTATTAGACACATCAGTCAATTGGTCTTAATAGAAATGTCAGATCCTAGGAGAGTCCAATGTAATGAGGATATGCCATGAAAATTATTGTTATAATAGTTAGTCTACCTTATTTAATAGAGATTTCAAAGCTTGGATGAGCCCAACATATCATAGCATGACACATGACAAAACTAGCCATTTCAGTAGGTGGGCCCCTAAAGGCCCCATTATGGCTAGAATGAAGTATAAGTGGAATCACAAGGGCTAATCATAGGGTACCATGTGTCCCTAGTTGGCATCTCATCCTTATTAAGGGTATTGTTGTCCCTGAAAAGTGACTCCTCATTTTTTAGGGAACATATGACTATTTTGGCCCTACATGGCCAAAATTGTCCCTCCCCTTTCCAAAAAAAATTTGTTCTAAAAAATTCATTTTCATCATTTTCTCAAAATTTTTGGTAAAGGGACTAACAGGTTCAATGGGTTCAAGGTTCAATATCGGTGGCAAGCTTCAAATGGGTCAAACACTTTGTCTAAAGTTCAATGGTTTAAACAGTTGGTTCAATCAACAGGTTCAAGAAAAAGCCCACAAAAATTGCCACGTGTCCCCCCCCAAAGCTCGATAGAAGCTGACAAGTGTCATTATTTGCGTCTTCTTTCTTCTACTTTTTGTTTTTGTTAAAGACCATGGCGGACCCCAGGTAAGTTGTAGAATTGGAAAAACGTGCCATGTGTCAATAACGCAAAGAAAATAGAGAAACATAGCCTACTAGAGAGAGAAGGCCCGAAGGCCACTTAGAAGACATCGAAGGGCATGTTCCCTTTGAAAAAGGTTTAAGCCTCAGGAGTCAGGCGGATGCTGCCAAGTGTTGATGGCCAAGCCCCACTAAACTTTGTTACTACAAATTGGCAGATATTGCCACGTGTTCCTCTTAAAGCTTATTGGGAGGTTCCAAGTGTTAATGTTTGCAGTCTCTTCCCTTAGCTTCACTATTTTGAGTAAAGACCACAGTGGGCCCAAGAATGAGTGACTAAATGAAGCAAAATGTGTCAAGTGTCTACATCCATGTGACTATCAAATGTATTCAGACTACGCCACGTGTCCCTTGTAGAGATCGATGGAGGCTGACAAGTGTCATCATCTATGAGAGCTTGACTGAGCCCCAAATGTTTTTATCATGTCACAAAGGCTTGAGGAGGTGGATGCTACCAAGTGTCAATAGTAGAAGATGCCACATGTCCTCATCTATTCCTACAAAATATGACACATAACACTTGTCCAAAGAGCAGAAGGTGTCACGTGTCAAAGGAAAGGGGCTCTCATAATACAAAGGCACATATAGAGCCAAGGAAAGGTTTTCTTTAGATGAATTGTCTGAAGGAATTCCTTCAGACATTTTTTCTAAAGGAAATGAAAGGGATGACAGCCTGCCGAAGGATCAAAGCCTGAAGGCCACTTAGGAGACCCCAAAAGGCAAGTTCCCTTCGAGAAAGGTTTGAGCCTCAAAGAGTAGCAGATGCTACCAAGTGTCACAAGCTGAGACACAGTCTCAAATGAAGCTTCATAGAGTGGAAACCACTACGTGTCTTGACCTAATGCAGTGGATGTTGCCACGTGTCCTCACCCACGTCATAGTGGAAAAAAACCATGGCAAGCAAGAAAGACACAAAGGAGTTGCTAGGAAACATGACAGGCCTGTAAATGTCAAATTGGTCACAATGAAGTATCTATTTATTCCATCAGACTCAAGGCGTAGACTTGAATGCATTTGAAAAGCCTAAGGCCAGACCAAGAGAAGGAAGAGACAAAGAGGGAATCTTAATGGGAGTTATTTCCAGTAGGTGGAGCAGTTCATTAGGTAGATATTTGGGGTCTACATACATTAAAGGTGGTCTATTTGTCCCCTATGAGATAAAGGTAGAATAAATAGTTGTGTGGCTAAGCAAGTGATGGAATGAGAGATTTAGGCTCAAGAGGAGGTACTAGAGATGAATCGACATGCCACAGTCAAGGCAGGCACCCTGCTCTAGCATGGCCCTTCCTGACAAGACTAGAATGCATCTAAGGCATTGAATGCATTGAATGGGTCACTCCATGGAACAAAGTGCCAAGCCTTCCTCAGGCCTCTATATAATGTAATCTCTTGTATCATCACCAGAGAGACCTTTTTTATTATCAGAAGTAAAACTCTGCCTAAATTGAAAGGCATTACTGAGACTTTGAGCTCAGATTGTAATTCATATTATTTTATCTAAATGAGAAAATAAGTTACTTACAGACTTTGTGCTGTTATAGCTTGTGATATATGAGGAGATTATTCATATGTCTATTTCTTAGGAGCTTTTTTCTCCATTTGATTTAATAAGCAGAACTAGTGGAGGTGATCAAGGTGTCCTGAAGGCCAACTGTGGGATGATGTTGTGGCCCCATAAGTACCTTAAGTGTGTTTACATTTTCCTTTCTTATGTAAAGAGCCTTAGGATGATGTGGTGCCCCCATTTTTCTTCATTTTTCTCTCTCGGGTTGCTAGTCACTCAGCACCCCCGTTATCGGTTACTTGCTACCTGAAAGATTCCTACTGTTTACTGAAGAACACTTCTGAAAGAAGAGAAGTGCCTTCTGTCATTTCATCAAGATTTCTAATATTTAGGAAGGAATCTAATTCTTAGCTGAAAGTTAATTCTGAAAGAAGAGAAGTACCTTCCTCATCACCTAGGATTTCTCCTCTATTTGTTAGCATCATCTCTGAAAGAAGAGAGATGGATGGTTTATCCTACCCCCATGTCTTACTGTTTGCTATATATATAGTATATAGCCTCTGTATATTTAATAGGGAACCTCCCCTTAATGAGAGGAGAGATTTGTCTCTAGTTGATGTAGTAAAGTTGCACACCTGGCTAACCAATCTTCCTGCTGTGGTTGATCAGACCTATTTTGTTGATCAGTATGCTGATTGACAAAATATTCACCCAACAGTTTTTTGGTGACTCTACTAGGGATGAACGTGTAGTCTGAAGCCTCAAGTTTTAGATTAAAGCAGTTCCTTCCCTTATCCATTATATTATAGTTTTTTGGTGACTCCACTGGAGAGTTTGAAGCCTCAAGCTTCAAACTGAAGTGTGACCAGTCCTTTTCCATTTTTGATTCACAATCTAGCAACCCCATGATATACCAAAAGCTAGAGAAAATTGAAGTGCGACCAGTCCTTTTCCATTTTTGATTCACAATCTAGCAACTCCATGATATACCAGAAGCCAAAGAGCTCAAGGTGTTGTTGATCCTGTCTTTGAGTTGGCACAACAAAGAGATTTTGACTTGCTTTCTCTTCAACCTCAAGTTCAATGATCTAAGAGTGTCCTTCTTACCTATATTAGGACACCAACACAAGGTAGAACTACTTTTCCTATGGTTAGCAGAGCCTTGCCTATCCAAACTCTACCCAAATTTGTTATCCCTCTTTCAATAATCCTATCATGGCAACTCGAGGCCCCTAGGGTAACTCTTTTGGCCCGCTTAATTTAACTCCACCCCTGCATGAACTTCCATGAAGCTCGAGAAATAATTTCCCCAAATTCTTTAGGGATGGAAAATTCCATCTTGATAAACATGTTACTACCTTCAGCATAGCCTATGGCATGATAGGCATGGAATTTGAAGATGTGGTAGTTAGGCTCTTCATGGAAACACTGCAAGGTGCTACTGCAGACTAGTTTTACCACTTGCAAGCCTAATCAGTAACTGATTGGGACACACTCAAAGCCAAATTTGAGGATAGATTCAAGCCTACAGAGGATGCACATGCCTTATTGGCCCAACTCATGCAAATGAATAAGGAGCCCCATGAACCTATGAGGGATTTCATAGGAAATTTTGATAAGCTAAGGAACCGGATTCCTGCTATTACTCAGTCAACCCCTGAAAACCTCAAATGCTTCTTAATTAACTCAAAACTACTTAAAGTGAGTTTCCTACTAAGAAGAGCCAGTCACATAGATCTCAAAGCTACTTAGGATTTGGCTACTAAAGTCAAAGATGACCTTATCTTAGCAGGAAAGATAAGAGGGACCCAAATAGAGGTAAATCTTCTTCTTCTTCAGAATATTCCCCTTTTGCCACCACTGATCCTATGATGTAGAAGCTAGAAAATGAAGTGCTAGCTCTCAAAAGGCAAGTGGCACAAGGAATTTCATCTAGTCCTACATATAGAGATATACCCAGGGGGACATTTTATAATCAGGGTACCAAGGCAATGCTGCCAAGAATTAGGGATAGCAAAATCACCTTCCTCTTCCACAAAGGAATCTCACCTTCGAAGCACCTCTGACTGACTCAGCAGTTGGATATCTTGAAGTTGAATCAGACTTCTCATCCTAGCTTGAGTTGAATCTTGAAGATGATGCTAATCTCTTCACTAAGGAAGAAGAAGAATTAGCTGGTGACTCCCATATTGGTTTCCTAAACTATCAAGATGAACCTAGGAGTAAAGGCAATGTGGCTGAGGGGTCATATGCTATATTTACCCAATCCAAGAATCAATCAACTCAACAAGTTGATAAAGAGAAAGTAGAGGAGCAACCTCAACCAACAGTTTCAATTGCTAAGTGGGGATCCACTCTTCCTTTCCAGCCAAAAGGCCCAGTGATTACAAGAAAGGTAAGTACCCCAAATGCCCCTACGCCTTTTACTTCAAACTCGTAGTCTAGTTCTTCCCCCCCTAAAACTCAAAAAGATGAGCTCTCATCCTCTGTACCTAGTTCATTTCCATCATTTGACATAATTGATCATATTAAAAAAACCAAGATTCAAATGTCTGAATTTGAATTCCTGCAGTCCCATCCTAAACAATTAGATAAATTGGTTCAGTGTGTCAAAAACTAGAACATCCCTATTGAACAAGTAGTTCCCAAAGTGACTCATGATCCCCCCAAGGATACATCCACTAATAATAATCTTGTCATTTCCCCTCCTACCGCTTCTAGTAGGACTGAACCTTTTTATGTCTCATTGCTAATAAATGGAAAGCAGCTGAATAATTGCATTATTGACTCTGGAGCTTTAGACAATGTCATGCCTACTAAAGTAGCTGAATCCCTTGATATCACACTGACCAAGATGTTTGGTAGGTGCTTCTCCATGGAAAACAAATAAGTGTCACTACTAGGGCAAATAAAAGATTCCCAATTTGCCTTCGTTGCCTTTCCAAACAAAAGGATCAAGATGACTATCTTGGTAGCAGACATCCCAGCATCATATGGTATCCTTCTTGGGTGAAATTTATGTAGGGATGTTGGTGGTGAATTGAGCATGGATTTATCAGAGGCAAGGATTCCAGTCAAAGGTGTCATGAAGAGGCTGCTTCCTAAAAAGGAAGCAAAATACGTAGTTACCTGGACCTCAGCACCTAAAGCTCAAATCCTATTCGAGTCTTCAGGCTTGGGTAATTACTTTCTATCCACGGATGAAGTTCATGAGGCATATGATGAATCTCCTATAAGTGACAACCTAGAAATGTAATCAGGGGGAACAACAGAAGAATTAGTTGAGCCCAACACAAGTGTGGAATAATCCCCTCAGAATAAAAAAGAACCTCCAGGAAAATTAGTATCAAATGAGGTATGGATTCTTGAATTTGATGGCAGCTGCTCCTCCACCGATTCAGGAGCTAGGGTTGTGTTAATATCTCCATAAGGAGATATTTTTACTTCATCTTATAAGTTGCAATTCAGTAACACTAATAACATAGCCAAGTATGAATCTCTGTTGCTGGGATTAAAAGCTACTAAGGACAAAGGCATCAAGCTCCTTCATGTTAAAGGAGATGTTGAACTAGTAGTTTGTCAGGTAAGAAACCTGTATAAAACCAAGAATGAAAGATTGCACCACTATCATAATTTGGTCTAGGATCAACTCGAAAACTTTGATGCTTTCATCATCTCTGTAGTTCCCAAAGGATTCAATGATCAGGTTGATGCACTAGTTGTTTCAGCCACCCTCTTGATCCCCCACCCAGACTTCAAAGGAGACAGATATACTGTTGAGTTGGTCTTTAGACAAAGCTTTCCTGATAATGCCATTCATTGGTAAGTATTTGATAATGATGACCAAATCATTGCCTTCTTAGAGTAAAAAGATAGCTTCGAATGGTTGCATTTTGAAGGCAGTGAACCTCAAGAGCTTAAACTGACTCCTGAATCGATTTCAAGTACCAGTGGGGAGTTATTGAAACTAAAAGGGAATAAAATTCCCAAAGGCCTTGTTTCTCTTGAGAAGTTATTTGATAAGCATGATAGATTCATCAAATAGAAGCAAATGGATTCAAACTCCTCTCAGGAGTTTGATCAAGTAAATCTGGGAATTGAGGCAGACCCCAAGATGGTGAACATTGGGAAGTGTTATAATCTTGAAGAATGTTTCAAGTTCACCACTTTGCTTAACGAATACATGGATGTCCTAGCATACTCTATGATGACCTGAAATCACTCCAGCCTGATGAAATCTGACACAACATTCCTCTCAAGGTTGATTCAACACCTTACAGGCAAAAGTCTTGGCATTATAATCTGAAAATATTAGATATTATTTTGTTAGAGATTCAAAAAATGCTAAATGCCAAGGTAATCTTCCCAATCCATCATTCCACCTAGATTGCCAATATAGTGCCTGTAAGGAAGAAGAATGGTGAAATTTTCCTTTGTGTGGATTTTAAAAATTTGAATCAGGCATCCTTGAAGGATAATTATCCTTTGCCAATCATGGATCAAGTAATGCAAATAGTGATGGGCTTGGAGATGTTATCAATGCTAGATGGCTTCTCAAGATACAATCAGGTCGAAGTTGGTGAAGCAAACCAGCATAAGACCACTTTCACCACACCTTGGGGCATGTTTGTGTATAAAAGGATGCCTTTTGGCTTGATAAATGCTGGCACCACCTTCCAAAGAGCAATGGACCTTGCCTTCAAGGATGAGATGGGTAAGTTCATCATAGCTTATCTTGATGACTTGACTGTCTTCTCTAAGCATCGCCTAGATCATGTGAGCCATTTGCATCAAGTGTTGGAATGTTGCTACCAGAATGGCATTTCTTTGAACCCCAAGAAGTTAATTTTTAGAGTAATGAAGGGGAAACTTCTCGTACATGTTGTGTCCAAAGGAGGCATAAAGATTGACTCAGACAGAGTCAAGTCTATCCAAGAACTTTCTTTGCCCACAAGCAAGACTGTTGTTCATTCTTTCTTTGGGAAGGTGAATTTCTTATGAAGGTTCATCCCTGAGTTTGCCAAGAAGACTAGGCACATTGTAAACATGATGAAAGGAAAAGCCACCTTCAACTAGACTGAAGAAGGCAAGTCAGCCTTTGAGGATGTCAAGACTGCCATTGCCCATGCTCCAATTCTAGCCTACCCAGACTATAGCAAAGAGTTCACTATTTATAGCTATGCTTTAGAACATACGCTTTCAACAATTTTGGTTCAATAGAATAAAGAAGGTATAGAATATCCCATTTCCTTCATGAGCTGTCCTCTCAAAGCTCATGCGCTGAAGTACTCAAATATGGAGAAGCATGCTTATGTAATAGTGAAGGCTGTGAAACATTTTCATTTCTACATCCTCAATTCTCAAGTTACTGCCTTGTTCCTTGACACTACAGTGAAATCTATACTAACTCAGTAGGAGTTTGGGATGAAAAGAGGCAATTGGGTTGCAAAAATCTAGGAGTTTGATCTAATTATCAAGCCAATGAGGTTGTTGCATGAGAAGGGGCTATGCCAACTGATTGTTGATAACAAGCCAGGTGGAAAGGAGCATGAAGAGCTAGAAGTGGATGACTCACCTATAGTCCTCTTCATCTCCACCATAAATGAGTGGTATTTAGGTATTTCTCATTTCCTTACTTATGTTGAATGTCCTACAAACCTGTCTTATAAAGAAAGGAGGACCATCAAGCTAAAAGCCACTAATTTTGTCCTCTGGGACAATGGCCTGTACAAGAGGCACCTTGATGGGATGTTCCTTTGATGTGTGGACAAGGAGCAACAAAGCTAACTTCTGAAGTCCTTCCACAATTCAGCCTATGGAGGACATTTTTTTGCCTCGGTAACTGCCCATAAGATCCTACGAGCCAAGTACTATTGGCCAACTCTCTTTTGAGATGCATACAAGTGGGTCAAGAGATGTGAACTGTGCCAATAGTTTGTCAGAAGGCCCAAGCTAGCTGCCCTGCCTCTCGAACTAGTGTTCATATAGGAGCCTTTCCAACAATGGGGAATTGACTTTATTAGTGTTGTGAACCCATCGTTAAGTGTTGGACATGATTATGTCCTTACAGCAATAGATTACTTCACCAAATGGGTGGAAGTAGTTCTAACCAAACATGTTACTTCAGAAGTAGTATGCAATTTCCTCAAAGAAAACATCATGTCCAGGTTTGGGGTCCCAATCAAAATTATCACTGACAATGCTACTTGCTTCACTTCCTAGGAGATTACTCGATTCTACTTCTACGATGGAATTACACTCTCCCATTCCTTTGATTACTTCCCATAAGGGAATGGACAGGCTGAGTCAAGCAATAAAAACCTAATGACTATCATCAAGAAGTTGGTGGACAATAACCAAAGGACTTGGCATAAGGCATTGGTTGATGCTCTATGGGTTGATAAAATTACACCAAAGAGAGCAATTGGTATGTCTCCCTTCCAACTTCTTTATGGTGTAAATGTTGAGATACCAATCACCTTGGAATTGCCAGCATTGAAATTGGCTAAGGCGATTGAAGATCAATTGTATGAGAGTTCAATTGAAAAGAGGATCATGTGCCTTGCTGAGCTGAATGAGCAGAGAACTATAGTGGTGGATAGAATTGCCACCCATCAAAGTCTGGTGAAGAAGCTCTTTGACCAGAAGGCAAAGAATTGTGATTTCCAGATTGGAGATCAAGTCCTACTATGGGACAAGAGAAGAGAACCAAAGGGGATGCACGGGAAGTTTGATTCCCTGTGGAGGGGCCCTTTTACTATTCATTAGCTCAATGGTAAAAATAGTTTCCTAGTTGAAGTATCAAGATGGCACTCTCTTTTCTCTACCTCACAATGGGCAACATCTAAAGTACTTTAACTCTTGAAGTATTGGATGAGTTCCCTTGTACATATGTATATTTGTATAGTCTTTTGTTTTATTTTATTCATTTTGTTTTCATTTTTTGGAGCCTTTCTTTTTGGGTAGCATGACTCTGTAGCCCAATGGCACACTTTAAGGCACTAGAGATTCTGGTTTCTACTCCCCTCAGCTATTTTAAGTTGTCATCTGAAGGAAGTTCCCCAATAGGAGCCAACTGTTGTCCCTGAAAAGTGACTCCTTATTTTTCAGGGAACATATGACTATTTTGGCCTTGCATGGCCAAAATTGTCCCTCCCCTTTCCAAAAAAAATTGTTCTAAAACATTCATTTTCATCATTTTCTCAAAATTTTTGGTAAAGGGACTAACAGGTTCAATGAGTTCAAGGTTCAATATCGGTGGCAAGCTTCAAACGGGTCAAATGCTTCATCTAAAGTTTAATGGTTCAAACAGTTGGTTCAATCAATAGGTTCAAGAAAAATCCTATGGAAATTGCCACATGCCCCCCAAAGCTTGATAGAAGTAGACAAGTGTCATTATTCATGGCTTCTTTCTTCTACTTTTTGTTTTCGTTAAAGACCATGGCAGGCCCCGGGTAAGTCATAGAATTGGCAGAACATGCCATGTGTCAATAATGTGAAGCAAATAGAGAAACATAGCCCATTGGAGAGAGAAGGCCTGAAGGCCACTTAGAAGACACCAAAGGGCATGTTACCTTTGGAAAAGGTTTAAGCCTTAGGATTCAGGTGAATGCTGCCAAGTGTTGATGGTCGAGCCCCACTAAACTTTGTTACTATGAATTGGTAGATATTGTCACATGTTCCTCTTGAAGCTTGTTGGGAGGTTTGAAGTGTCAATGTCCACAGTCTCTTCCCTTAGCTTCACTATTTCAAGCAAAGACCATGTTGGGCCCAGGAACGAGTGACTAAATGAAGTGGAATATGCCAAGTGTCTACATCCATGTGACTAACAAATGTATTCAAACTATGCCACATGTCCCTTGCAGAGATCGATGGAGGCTGACAAGTGTCATCATCTGTGAGAGCCCAACTGAGCCCCAAACATTTATATGATGTCGTAAAGGCCTGAGGAGGTGATGCTACCAAGTGTCACCAATGGAAGATGCCATATGTCCTCACTTATTCTTGTGGAAGATGACACATGGCACTTGTTCAAAGAGTGGAAGGCACCACATGTCAAAGGAAAGGGGCACTAACAATATAAAGGCACATATAGAGCCAAGGAAAGGTTTCCTTTGGATGAATTGTCTGAAGGAATTCCTTCAGACATTTTATCTGAAGGAAATGAAAGGGACAATAGCCTACCAAAGGATCAAAGCCTGAAGGCCACTTAGGAGACCCTAAAAGGCAAGTTCTTGTGAGGAAAGGTTTAAGCCTCAAAGAGTAGCAGATGCTGCCAAGTGTCACAAGCCAAGACATAGTCTCAAATGAAGCTTCATAGAGTGGAACCAATCACATGTCCTGACCCAATGCAGTGGATCCCTCCATGTGTCCTCACCCATGCCATAGTGAAAAAATACCATGGCAAGTGAGAAAGACACAAAGGAGTTGCTAGGAAACATGACAGGCCTACAAATGTTAAATTGGTCATAATGAAGTATCTATTAATTCTAACAGACTCAAGGCATAGACTCGAATGTATTCAAAAATCCTAAGGCCAAACCAAGAGAAGGAAGAGACAAAGATGGAAACTCAATGGGAGTTATTTTCAGTAGGTGGAGCAGTTCACTAGGTAGATATTTGGGGCCTGCATACATTGAAAGCACCATCTATTTGTCCCCTATGAGATAAAGGTAGAATAGATAGTTACACAGCTAAGCAGGTGATGGAATGAGAGATTCAAGCTTGGGAGGAGGCACTAGAGATGAATCGACATGCCACAGTCAAGGCAAGCACCCTACTCCAGAATGGCCCTTCTTGACAAGACCAGAATGCATCCAAGGCATTGAATGCACTGAATGGGTCACTCCATGGAACAAAGTGCCAAGCCTCCCTTAGGCCTCTATATAATATAATCTCTTGTATCATCGTCAGAGAGACCTTTTTGATTATCAAAAGCAAAACTCTGCCCAATTTGAAAGGCATTACTGAGACTTTGAGCTCAGATTATAATTCATATTATTTTATCTGAATGAGAAAACAAGTTACTTACAGACTTTATGTTTTTATAGCTTGTGCTATCTTAGGAGATTGTTCGTATGTCTATTTCTTAAGAGCTTTCTTGTCCATTTGATTTAACAAGCAAAACTAGTGGAGGTGATTAGGAAGGTGTCCTGAAGGCCAACTATGGGATGACGTTGTGCCCCATAAGTACCTTCAGTGTGTTTGCATTTTCCTTTCCTATGTAAAGAGCCTTGGGATGACGTGGTGCCCCCATTGTTCTTCATTTTTCTCTCTCAGGTTGTTGGTCACTCAGCACCCCCATTATTGGTTACTTGCTACCTAAAAGATTCCTGTTGTTTACTGAAGAACACTTCTGAAAGAAGAGAAGCACCTTCTGTCATTTCATCAAGATTTCTACTATTTAGGAAGGAATCTGATTCTTGGCTGAAAGTTACTTCTAAAAGAAGAGAAGTACCTTCCCCATCACCTAGGATTTCTCCTCTGTTTGTTAGCATCATCTCTGAAAGAAGAGAGATGGATGGTTTATCCTACCCCCGTGTCTTACTTTCTACTTATAGATATAGTATATAGCCTCTGTATATTTAATAGGGAACCTCCCCTTAATGAGAGGAGAGATTTGTCTATGTTTGATGTAGTAAAGCTGCACACCTGGCCGACCAATCTTCATGTTGTGGTTGATCAGACCTAT
This sequence comes from Torreya grandis, assembly GCA_037957365.1. NCBI lineage: Eukaryota > Viridiplantae > Streptophyta > Pinopsida > Cupressales > Taxaceae > Torreya > Torreya grandis. The sequence goes on from JARHVA010002626.1 coordinate 1,647,093, forward strand.
TTTGTTGATCAGTATGTTGATTGACAAAATATTCACCCAATAGGTATAATAGTGAATTTTTAAGATATGCCTAGGTATCGACCATTAACATAAAGATTAGTCAACAAGTGACAAGTAGCACAAAGCATGGGCTCCCAAGAAGCTTTAAGGATGAGGTGGTTGTGTACCTACCACAATCTAGACATTAATAAAGTGATAAAATAGACCCTGATTAAACAATTTAAAACATCACATTACCTTTATTAGATCTAGTAAGTGACATGTAATTATATACTTTAAATTTAACTCTAGATTATAAAATTAAGTGTAAGATTGAGCCACCCACTCAAATTTTAATCCATGATGAGTGAGCTACCAAATTCTATTAATGCAGGGGAATAAATGTGGAATTCCATAAGTATATTAATGAAATATCATTAGCCATTACATCTCTAGACTCCCAAATTTAAACTCCTCACTTTCTACTCCAACCTAGTGCCTTTTATGCCTTCTATTTCACCTAGAGCTCTTCCATCTTTCTGCAATGGTTGCTTCATATTTAAATCCCAAGGTCAAGCTTAAATACAGAGACATTTTGTTCCTAGATGGTTTAACCCAATTCAATAATTACAATTAAGTATTCAAAGCCATCAACAAAGTGACCAAATAATTGATTATCAATGATGATAATCAAGCCAAATTTGAAGATGTCGTATAAGCATATGAAAAGTACGGTCTGCACAGGGCTATAACTAAGCTTGAAGTAGTCCCCTATGCCAACTTATTTGATAAGCTAATTTTCACCACTAGGTGAGTACAAGATGGTACCCATGATTGGGTCTACTTGGCCAAATATTGACATCAGATTATCAACATCTTAAGAACCACTTACCAATCCTATTATAATATTTAAGAGTTCACCCTTTCATATGACTCAAAATTGGTCCACACCTAGATTAATACCTTCCAAATCCATGACATCTTGAGGGACTAGGTTGAGAACCCAAATACCAAGAGGGTGAACAAAGAAGATGTCAATGCATACATATCCCACACCTTTAAGGAGGATGTTTGGATTGGTATGATTCTATTGAATTGATTGTTTTGGGCCCTAAATTACCTACATGTGAACATATTATGGGTGCTCTTGCTTCACATGATTTTGGATGGCTCCCAAATCCTTGACCTGGGAGGAATGGTTAATTTTAACATGGTCAAGGCCATAGCAGATTCCCGAATAGGTGGGAACTTCTACATGGTTAGTTATATCATAGAAGTATCTTTTAGGACAATTGTTTTCAAGCCATCTAATTTTTCTACATGGGTTCCCAGAGGCTTGGTGGTTCATATAGTTTTCTACATTTCATATGGCCACCAATATATAAATAACATCTAAAATATTTATGAGTCTTTCTACCCAATGGTATACAGTGAAATCAATGAGGTCCCTATGTCTCATTTATCAAAGGAAATTAAAGATTCATTGGCTCTCATCAAAGACTACTAGTATTTTTGAGAGGATGCCATCATTAAGGTCATAGGTATTCTTAAAAAGCCCCTTTGCTTCCCCTGTCATGTCCCATATCACCTTGTAGAGATGGAAATCACTTTCCAACTAATGGATGATGTTTTTGGGTGTTGTATTAGTTATTAGTAGAAGGCTTACCCATCTCTTTATATCATCATTAAGGACCATGTGTATCACTCCTTCCCTCCCCTAAAGAAGATGTCAACTAGTTGAGACTCTTTAGCCTTGGTTAGAGTCAAGCCATAGGATTGGGACCTATAGGGCATGATCCAACCCCACTTAGAGAAGTAATTAGCTTGCCTTAACCTTGATTATGGCCACTAGCTAGAGGATGATGACAAGATATAATTGAAAGTAAAATATGACCAAGGTGTGTTTGCATGGATTAAGTCCCATAAGAAGGAAAAGGGTAAGAAGATTCAGACCAAACCATATTCATCCTCCTCTACATCTACTCAACCTTTAGGAGATGTCACCTTGACTCCCCCCATGATTTCTAGGAGATTTCTACAAGGTATTCCTCTACATTATCCCTTATGAGAAACAATTCATCATGTCATGACTCCACCTCTACCACCTCTAGTAACTTAGGTAACTCAACCCTATCTTATTCATACATAATTATTTTAATGGTAGGTGGCTCAATCACAATCATCTCCCTAGTAGGCATCTCAACCACAAGCCACATGGGACTTAAGGTCTAACATCAGTATCAACCCAAAAACAATCCCAAATTGGGACCAATAGCAGGCACTAGTACAAGTTCCTCCCCTCACTCCCTCTACTTTCTAGTAGCTCCTCATTGTGCAACTTGATTCCCTACCCCTTCCACAAACCATTTATTTGGTACCAACCCTCTTCCCTATTACATCCCATCCACTTTTTACCTATGGCCTCATTCATCCTAGCATCCTCTCTTCTTCATTTCCATCTACCCCATCCATTCCCTAGCCTAGAACTTTCTTAATGTCCTTGTTGGCCATTATTTAGATTTAAGTATGTAAGATTACCTCATCTTCACCAATTTCCCCAACTATTTTAGGATTAGGTATACCCTGTGTACATCTCTCATGATTAGGACCATCCTAGTTATTCATCTAGCAACTTAGCAATTCCCTCTATCAGCCTTTGTAGCCCTCGCTACCTCTGATCCTTCTATAGTAGCCTCTAGATCCAACTCAAGAAAAAGACCAATGAAAAATTGGATGTTAACTCATGTTCAACTTTATATACATACATACATACATACATACATACATATATATATATATATATATATATATATACATATATATATATATATATATATATATATTGATTTATCCATTTACACCTCCTCCACTAGTTTCTATAGCTCCTCTAGCACCAAACATCATAGATCCTCTCATCTCTCCCTGACCCCTTTTTCCATCACCCTGAGCGTCAAGGGATTTGGCCTTAATCAGCCAATCTCTTTCCTTATACTAAATACCCCTCTCCTAGGAGTCATTTCCATTCAAGTAGGGATGACCCAAGGTTAATGGTAAACATAGATGTTCCTCTGGGCCTATCCATTTATCTTTCATCCCTATGCCATGATGCCTCCTCCTCTTCCATTGATTTCAACATTCACACCCTCTACTTCCTCCATACCCCATTCACCTTGTCCTCCACCTATCACTACAATCTCTACCACCCCACCAACACCTCCCAAAACCTAGGGAATGGTCTTAGGAGTGCAAGTTCTAGAGATGATGATGTAATGCTCCCTAGATGTGTACTGGGATTTTGACTGCACTACAAGGACTATGTAGAGGATCCTCATATATTAATTTGTGCAAGAGGGGAACCCTATGGTTTGATAGACCTAGAAGTATTTGTTATCTCTAACCAAGATGAAGATTATTTTGGAAGAAGAAAAGATAACAGAGGACCCACTTTCAATTTTTTAGGAAACCCATGTCATGTCGAAGAAGCTTCTTGAAGACATGTAGAGCCAAGGTTAAGCTCTCAAGATATAGGTAAAGAAATCCTTCCTTGCCAAGCTAATTGGGTAGGTTAAGGACACCCTCCTATAACTTTTATCAACTCTAGGAAAAGTGTTAGGTATTATGGAGGAGACATAGGTGTTAATCTAGTAGACCCAAGCCTATATATAGAGGATCATAGTGATTGATGGGAAGTGTAGGAAGTTGATGATTTTAATTAATAAGGGTATGTTTTTTGAGCTAAAATTGATGCCCACTTTAGAATTGGGTTTATCTTAAACCTATGTTGGTATCATGATTATTTATATGGAGGAGTGGATTGCCTTAGCCCAAACTATAATGGGATCCTTAGAAGAATGTAGGAAGAAGATATTAGCTTACTTCAAATAAGTAAACATCTTGGTAATGTTCCACCTAGATGGCACTCTGCTAGATAGGGGTAAATTTGGAGTCTACCTAGGTCACTTTGACTAGATTATGAAGATAAAAGTGGCCAAGGTAAACAAAGAGGGAGCATAGACCATTCTCAAGCTCTTGACCCTATCCATAGTGAACATCAGCTAAGTGTTTAAAGTATAGGTGTCTATAGAGGCTTCCCTCTGGTATACCAAAGACTTGTGGCCTAAGTAGATATGATCTTTAGAGATCCTCTGATGAACCTCACCAAGTTGGATCAAGAGTTCAACCTCATGGTAGTCATGTTAAACTCCAAAGAAGTAAATTTAAATTAGTTAGGAACCATCTCATCTATTCCACCTCCTTGTATTAGTTGAGTGATCCCCTACATATCTTTTTTAGGCAAGCGAATGAGATTTCATCTTTTTTTTTAATTATGAAATTTTAAATATTAGGAGTGGCCATCATGGACCAAGATAGGAATCTCATGCTACTTTAGGGACAATCCCATCCTTATCTATAAATATGTAACTACATTATATTTTTAAAATTGATAGTTTTTTAGCTCAAAAGTGTTGTCAAAATCAAGTCATGATTTCACATATGGCTTTCTTTACCATTTTGGATTGTATAAAGTTAGCCATAATCAATAACTCTATAATAGAGCTTGTTTTTAATGAATGAAATTCCATATTTTTGTGTAATGCATATTTTGTTTGTCAAAGTATCTCTCATTTCAATTTTAAATGAATGTTAGTGCTCATATAATTATTTTAAGGCTTTGACATTTTATGAATGCAATGGTTATGATGTGATTGTTTGTTATAACCTATTTGTGGACTCCTTTTAATTTCCTTACAATATTGATAACCTATGTGTAAGTCTATAAGCTATCTTGTAAGTTTATGTGTTATCTACTTTGGACTTCTAGTATTGATAATTGGTGAGGGTTCATAAATTAAAAGGTCTTCATTGTTTCCCTAGACTCTTCCCATTGTGTAGTATTGGAGTTAAAACCTTTGGTGAGACTTAGCACACATTAGTATAATTTTGGTAGATCCACTTAGCTTTATTATTGATGCATTAATCTCATATAGATATAGAAACACTCTTTCTTACCTTACTCTTCCCTCTTTTTGTGTTTATTTTGGAGATTGAACTACCCCCTCCATTTCATTTAAAGAATGGTAAATTAAAGTTATTTAACATTAGTAATAGGCTCAAACAATTACATCATTAACTTGTTGCAATCATAATTGAACCCCAAGTGGTGGTGTTTCATCTCTTGGAGATTATTCCATGCAGGCTCCAAGCCAAATACTTAAAACCATTCCCTGGGTTGATCTCATATCAGTCCTAAAATGGAGGACAAAATTTTGACATTATTTCCACTATTCTATATAAAAATAATTGTTATCACCAAATATTTCACCCTAGAAGAGGGTGTTCAATCCTCTTCTAGATTTGGGTAATATGGGAACACTTCCAGGTATGTGGGTGTACCTATAGTGGAAGTGAGCCTCTAGATTTAAGGGGATAGCTCCCTAAATGTATTATGAAATGTTTGCCACTTATACTACTACTTATTTGTGAGGAAAATAATTATAAAACACATAAATTGAACCTACTCTAAAGGAGGTGATGTACCGAGAATGTCTCCCACATGACCATCATATTTCTACCACACTGAAACATAAAATATAGACTAGTTTTTAAGTCTTGATAGATTCCAACATGAGTATTTTGATATAGAGGAAAAATGTGAGTAAAGACACAAGTTAAATGACCCAGAGGGTAGATTTCATGCTTGAAGTATAATTATATTATTGAAAATCATTTACACACTAGACTACACTCTATATGACTTGTTAAACAAGGAACTCCCACTCAGACATAAAAAGACAAGGGAAGGGAGGATAGATAATTATCACTCCTCATGACCATATATCACTTGTAGACTTTGGTAATTTTTCAAAATTTATAAAAATACTTGTATTAATATTCAAAAGTAGAATATAACATCAATCAGTAAGGCTTCGCCATACATGGTGTGGTTTTTTATAATAGATCAAGGGCTATATTTATAGGAAAATAGATGTAAGAGAGAATGGCCTTGGAACTCAAAGGGGGAATTGATTATTTTAATGCTTCAGCTATAGTTACAACTACTTCTATAAATTACACTCCTTTAGGTCATTTGATTAATCCCCATCACATTCAGTTATTACACAACTATAATATTCCCTCTTTGATCCTCCCTAGCAGTTATAATGGTAGAATCAAGAATTTATATTAGGTTTAGGCATTCGTCTAGTTAGAATAACTAGATATATCTATTATGGATTTATCCTAATGTTAAATCACTCCAAAATAGTTTGTCATGGTGTGCATAATGGAGGGATGCAGTGTCTTTCAGGTAGTTGGTCCTAGAGATGAAACCATTTGAGTCTACATATCTAATCTAGTAGAATCCTTTGAAACATTTGGATTTGGATATAATTGAACCATGCTCAAGCTTGGATTCATACCTTTTACTTACCTTGCCCTATCAAAACTTCTTGTCAACCTTTACTATGATTGGTCATCGAGACTTGATTTGTATCCTTAATCCCTTGACTCATCTCACACCATAAAATCTTATAGATATGAAAAAGCATGAGCATGTAGATATTCCTTTGAATTTTCAACCTTGTCCCTACTGGTTCCACCTAGCAACTATGTATTAATCTATAGGATCTTACTATTAGTTGCCTGTGCACCGTTGGATCTATCTTTGAGCTCACGAGATCATACCACTTGGTAGAACTATGATAATCCTTGGGACATTTGAATTTAAATGGATACTTCCTAAGGCTTAAACTTAATGTTTGTGTGACTATCATTTGATATCCATGTGGATGTATTTTACATCCTGTAGACCATCAAATTTAGTCTCATGTGGATTTCTATAGTGGCTTTATTTGGAACACATTTTTTGAATGAATTCATTTTCCTTAGCCTTGCCTTGAATAATTATTATGGACAAAATGTTTGATCATATTCATGTCTTTAGGGTCTCTATCTCAAATGAAATGTTTAATATATTTATGCCTTAGCCTTTTGCCTCGAGATAGAAGCTTCAAAAGAAAATTGCCTTTGGGAAAACTGTCTTGGACAATTTTCTCAAAGGAATTATGTCCTCAAATTATATTTTGGCCTTTTCAAATAGCCCTCTTTGCCCCTTGAAAATTATCCTTTAGGACTTTGAAAAGTGTCCTTCAAGACTTCTGACTTGGTCCACCTCGATACAGAAAGATCTTTTGGAGGAAGTGTGTAGGACACTTTGCCAAGAAAATTCCCTTCATAACCTTGAAGTGGACTATTTCCTTGAGAAACATACCCTTTAGAGAAATAGTTTGGGACACTTTTCTTGGGGAGGATCCCCTTAGAGAAATTGTTTAGGGCACTTATTTGTAGAATAATTCCTTTGAAAAAATTATCTAGATAATTTTTCCAAAATAAATTTGACCCTTAGCTTGAAAAAATATATCCTTCAATCTTCTAAAAAAGAGCCTCTTTCTTGAGAAAAGTTCCCTTTGATAAAATTAAAGATGACACTTGCCCAAAAAACTAAACCTTTGGGCTTTCTACATTGGACCCTTTGGCAAATAAAAAGCACCCTTTGGAAAAAGTGTGGACACTTTGCTGAAAAGTGCCCCTCAAAATTTTTTTAAAGGTCTACTTCATCAATTGATGATCTTTCATAACATTTGAAAAGTGCCCTTTGAAGAAATGACCCTTTAGGGAAATTATTTTAGATAAAATGTCTGAAATAATTCTTGACACTTTAACAAAAAGTTTGAAACACAACTCCTGAAAGAATTCCAACACTTAGCCAAATAAAGTGGGACAAAACTCCCAAAATAATATAGCCTTGTATATTTATTCTGAGCTTTGTGTGGAGTACTTATTTCAAAGGAAATATAGGTACCCTACTTAGCAAAAAGTTGGAAAAGTGTAAACTTAGGCCTTTTTTAGATTTATTCCTATAATTGCTTGGTACTATGAAAATATTTTGGAATCCCTTCATTTACAACATTTGGCTTGCTTCAAAACCACCATCTCCATTTACTTGCATGAACTCTGCTCAAATTTTCAAATCTTGGTATGTGGGCCAAAAATGGCCAACATCTTTGGTGACTCATAGGGATTTAATGTTTTATATACCATGACCAATTGCCTAATCTTGTCCATTGGGCTATGGAGTCACAAGTATATAGGTTTGACATATAAACTACTTTTGAACAGTATACAAAACATAAAAAAAAAAATAGGAATAAAACATAAAGCAAGGAACTAAGAAAAACACACATGTGCTTCAAAATCACTTATTAGAACACAACACAACAAGAAGGGTTGTGACGCAGAGCGCAGAAACAAATGCGGCCCGAACCCTAACCTCTGCAGACGCTTCCCTGTTCCTCCTTTTTGGAGACCAGATCTCTATCCGTGGATGGCAGGATCAACAGTGTTGGGGCGTGACGCAGAATGTTTATTTTTATTGCGCGGGTCTATTTTTTTACCTTCGATCTCTGTTGTGTGGCCGCCGTGCTAACCATTACCCTGATCTGAGCGGATCAAGGATTTTTTGGATCAAATTGAATGCCATGGTGGTGATTCCTCTATGTAAAGGGGGAGATCTTTGTAGATTTCTGGGTGGATGGGTTAGGCGGTGGTGGCGATGGGTCCAGGGGTAGTCTTTTTGCTAGTGGTGTTGTCTGGTTTGGGCAGTATGTTGAAACGCGGTGCTTATATGCTGAGGTATTCTAACTACGTGTTCATTTGGGGGTAACTTTGTTCCCTCAGTGTCTGTGTTTGAGCCATGATGCCCTTTTTGGGGATTGATAGAGAAACCCTAAGCCGTGGGGGAGCCCTGCTCATTAATTTGATGGGTATGGCAGTTCTACCTTCATCGTTTTGGTGCTAAGGTAGGTAGGCGGGCCTTGCAATGGATGCTTTGAAGGCAGCCATTCATGAGCATGTCCCTTGACTGTGTGTTTAAGGGGGTGATGGTTTTTAGGTTGTATTCCTGGTTTTGTTTAGGTTTCAGGTCCTTGTAAAACATGGGGTGCTTTAACTGGTTTATCCTCAAGGTTCCAGGCCCTTGTAAAACCTGGGTTTGTAACTGTTTTTCAGTGTGTTTGCCTTTTTGGTGGTTTGTAATGCTTGTCATTTTTTTATTTTTTATACAGGGTTGTGGGGTCCCTTCAAAACCTATTTTTACCTTAATCTAAAACAAGAAGGGAAACACACACCTAACCTAATATTTACAAGATAGACCTTCTCCTCTTAATAGTAGGGTTTTAAGTGTATCCTATTCTCAGGGATAGGTAATTCTTCTCCATTCATCTTTGCTAATTGAAATCATTTGATTTTCTCGCACTTGGTGATGAAATAAAGTCCACTCCATAGGGCATCAAAATTAGTATGCCTACCCAGCTTTCCCATATCTTCATCCCATTTTAAGACTATGTCACCTTCTTGAATTGATCTTAGAGTTGCCTTTTTGTCAAAAGACCTTTTCATTAGTACTTGGTGATGTTCCATGGCTAGATGAGCCTTACTTCTAGTCTCTTTCAAATCTATTAGTTCTTTCAATCTCACTTCCATGGGAGTGTTCTTAAGCAACTTTAGTTGGTGTGCTAATTCCAAAGTTGGCAGTTATTGAGATATGGATAGCCTGGCTTCCCTTACATAGATAAGCATAAAAGGAGAATTCTTTATTAACCTCTTGGGATTTATCCTATCAGCCCATAAGGTTGTCTTTAGTTTTGTATGCCAAGATTTTTGGTTATGCTCCAAGGTTCTCTAAATGATTCTGATCAAGTTCTTGTTGGTAGATTCAACCAACCCATTACCTTGAGGGTAATAGTTAGATTAAGTGCTCAAGAATATGCCATTGTTATTTGCCCAATCAGCTATTTTTTCACCCATAAAAGCAAGAGTATTATCTAAAATTATAATATAAGGGGTGTCAAACCTCATTATGATGCTCTCATAAAACTCCAAGATGGCACTCTCATTAGCCTCATTTAATGTTACTACCTTAACCCATCTGGTAAAATAGTAAGTTGCTATGAGTATCCATTTTTTACTACCACTTGACATGGGGTTTATCATTCTAATGAAGTCAAGACCCCATAGTATGAAAATTTGGTCCTCTTGAATAGGCTTCAAAGGAAGAGATGAATTTTTTTACTTTCCTGTAAAGAAATAACATGGTCCACACCTTCTCACCCAAGAATGGTAATCCTTGAAGATGTTAGGCTAATAATATATATCCCTTATGATCTTGGTGGTTTTGGTCCTTGGAGATAAATATCCTTCTACTGTCCCATCATGGAACTTCTTGAGCAACACTCCAAATTGGTCATTGTCAATACATCTCAACAACACACCATTGACATCTCTCCTAAATATCATGCCATCCATAAGATAAAAGGGTATATATTGTAATCTAAAATAAATCCTTTTTGATCTATTTATATTACTAGGGTACTCACCATTTTAGATAAATCTAATCATGTCTTATATCCAATTCTCTAGAGGCAATGGACCAGCTAGTTGGGGACATTCATGGTTAACTAGAGATTCCTCTTTTGATTAATGAAGATCTGAAGCTAGATGCTCATAGAGGCCTTTACCCCTTACCAATTTTGTCACTTTGATATCGACATCATACTCCATTATTAGTAATCTACCCTGCCCTCTTTTTACTGAGATCCCTACTCAAAATAAATTCCTTAGCACTAGGGTGAGAGACCATAACATGAATCTTTTTATTTGAAACCATATGTCTAAATTTACTTAGTCCTCTTATAATAGTGAGGACCTCTTCTCCACAAAGGTATATATAGCTTCATATTATTCTAAACCTTGGCATAAAAATATAATTAGTTGCTCCATACCCTCATTATTCTTCTACATCAGCATGGTTAAGATAGTATCAAGGTTATCAAATGAATACAACATGAAGTCTTTGGTAAAATTAGGATTCATGAGGGTAGGAGATTTTTCAATTGCTTTCTTTATGGATTCAAAACTACTCTTACCCTTTTTGGTCCAAGAGAAGGCTTGGTTCTTCTTGAGCATATATGTGATAGGTTTTACTAAAGATGTAAAACCAGGTATGAATCTTCTTAAAAAAATTATTTTTCCAAAGAAAATTTGAAGACATTTCTTATGCAAGTGCAATGATAAACATTTGTTATATTCTCTTAGGATTGATAGTCAAACCATTCTTGGAAACATGCCCTAAGAGCTTACCTTCATGAACAACAAAGATGCACTTCTTTGGGTTAAGGGATACCTGATACTACTTGCATCTTTCAAACACTTGCCTTAAATGTTGCATGTAATCATATGCATCCCTATAAAATATTGTTATATCATATAGATAAACCGGTACCAACTCATTAATTAAAACTTTAAAGGCTATGTCCATTACCTTCTAAAAAGTGGCACCAGCATTAGATAGACCAAAAGGCATCTTCCTATAAGCAAAGGTTCCCCATTTGGTGGTGAATGTTGTCTCAAAATGATCATATTCATTGAATAAAATATGATTGTATCCTGAATAGCCATCTAGTAGAGATAAATGCTAAAAACCTAAAATCATCTATAGAATCTACTCCATCGAGGGTAGAGGCTAGTGATCTTTGAGTGACACTCGATTAAGATATATAAAGTTTACATAAAGCCTTATCTCCCCATTATTATTTCTAATATGCATAAGGGTAGCCACCACTATTTAATTATTGATGGTAAATATTATCTTAGACTCAAGGAGCTTGATGAGCTCCATCCTCATGAGTTGCTCAACCTTGGGGTTGATGGGTCTTTGCTTTTGTTTAACTAGTTTAACTCCCAGTTCTAACTCAATGGTATGGTGTGCTAGGCTAGTATCAAATCCCTTGAGGTCCTCATATTCACAAGTAAATATATCATGAAACTCTCTATATATTTTAATGAATGCTTGATTTTATAATGTATAACATACCTTATTTAGTTTAAGGAGTTTATCTTTCAAGATCAAGACCCTTTTATAATTTTCCTCCTTTGTAGATACACTCACTTTTTCTTTCCTCTTTTTATCATCCTCATCAAAGATAATTTCTAAGGTCACCAAACCCTTAGGTATCTTATTAGTCTTTAATTACATAATCTAGTCACCCAACTGTTCTTGGAGTCTCCCCTAATTTCTTGAAAAAGACTCAGCCTCATTTTGCAAGAAGCATGCAATGTGTTTGTCATTATCAAAAAATTACCAAGAGACTTAATTATTAGGTAAAAAAGGTTTGATAATTATATTAATATTAGAATAATTTTTTTCTCCTTTATAGGTAGTTGGAATTCAAATTGTGATCCTATGGTAGCTAGTCTATCAGCATGACTATTTTATTCCCTTAAGACCGAGTGAATGTTAAATGCATTTAAGTCTTCAAGTAGATCCCATACCTGATGCCTATATGACCTAAGTAAAGGATTATTATCATCAACCACCTTCCTCACCTAGTGTACAACCAAGTCACTATCTCTATACACTTACAAGTTCTTGACTCCTTTTCTCCTTGCCCATTAAAGGCCATGAATCAAACCCTCATACTTAGCCACATCAAATGTGTAACTAAAATGAAATATATATGAAGCATAATATTATTATTTTGATGGAGATATAAACATAACACCATCCCCTCCACTATCTTTTCTTCTTAAACCATAAAAAAACATCTTCCACAGTTCATCATCTTTGCCTTCTTTCTTGGTAAGGAGAGGTGTCTACATTCCTTCTTCAGTATATAATATATCCCTAGATCAGTTTCCTCTATGAGATCATAAGGATAATTATCATAATTATTAGTAACATATCCATCAATATATAAATCTATAATACCCTTAAGCTTAGAAGAGGTTCCATCATCTGGAATAGAATCATTTTCTTCATGAATAACATAGTTCAAATTAGAACTTGTCTCGATGTAAGGTTTGATATGAAACCTTATAAGAGGTTATGTCATAATTATCACCTTGGTCCCATACCTCATCTTGAAGGCCAAGAAGGACCAAAAAAATGAAATATATCCACCAATCTTGGAAGTAAAGTCCCTTGACAAGCAGATTGCAAATTGGGTTGGGAGATCAACAATAACTATGTCTTACAAGATAAAAAAGCTAGGACAGTCATGTAGGAAAACCTTCAAGTTTTTTATTAGTCCTATGGTTCTGGTATGGGTACCATCTATCTAGAAAAATCCTTTAACATGAGCCTTATACTTCAGACCTAATTTTTTAGCTAATACCTTGGGCATGACTTAAGTTGAAGCTCCATTATCCACTATGCAATTATGGACCAACTTGTCACCCACTATGAGAGTGAGATAGAAGGGTGGAGCTTTCTCAGCTCTAATGGATGGTTCCATAATGGTACTAAGATAATTTTTAAGAGAAACATGGTCATGAATTTGATTCAAGGATGAAGGACTAATAGGAATAGTGAATAATTTCTTTTGTAACAATTCTTTTTGGCCAGACGTATGAAGGATATCCCATAAGGAAATAGATACTTTGGCACTCTTCAAGGAATCTCCTATGTTTAGAGCATTATTAATCACCTTTTTTGTGTCTTTAGAGGTAAATAATTTGTTGTAACTTTAGGAATAGAGGCACTTTGAATAGACCCTACCACATTCTAACTTATTAGATGTGTGGAAGCCTTTGGAGCCATCACAGAAGCCTTTGGAACTATCACACTTGTAGCTACATCTTATTTCCTTATAGGGTATTTGGATGATCCTATAAGCATGATGTTTCCATTTCCTAGAGCCCTCTTTTTAGCCCTTGTGTTTTCTGTAATAGAGGCTCCTTGGTTTAGCACAAAATTATCCTCAACCAAAAAGTTGGTGAAGATTTCTCCTTGAGGTTACCAACCTTCATTAGCTTGCATCATCACCTCATCTTATTTTGATAAGAGGGGGTAGCTACCCCTTGAGACACTAGAGCTTTCTCTCCATTTTTATTGACATCCATGAATTGGTCTTGCTACCAATCTTTTCCCTGCACCAAATCACTATAAATTGGTACCATCTCCTTTACATTGGTGGTAAAGCTAGGATTGTATGTATTAGTAGGCCTATTAGGATTAGGCTACCATTAACCTCTCCCTCTTCCATATTGTTGACCACATTATTCTTGATAGGGTTAAGGGTTTTGATAAGCACTTTGTTTCACATTATCTTGTTTAAAATGAGCATCCTAAGTGTAGGAACTTGGCTTTCCAATTAACATTATTTTCTACTTGCCTAGGAGCTACCTTAGCTTTATTATTGGCATTAGGAACTTGGGCCACATTTAAAGCATCAGTAGGAACATGAGACAATGGAGGCACAAACACTTTAGGTGACATTATTCTAGCTTGGATGAGACTATTCTCAGCTTTGATAACAAGTTCATATGCTTCAAGGAGGGTGGAACCACCCATAGATTGAAGCTTTAAAATAATTTTAGTCCATTTGGATTTCAAGTAAGTAGGGAATACAAAGCTAGCAGGTGGTCTCATGGGAGGAGGAAACATATGTCAAGTCTTCTAAAACATTTTGTTGAAATCATGTATTATTTCTTTGGGTCCCCTCTTTATCATATTGAGCTGATGTATGAGAGAAGCATGGTCATTTTCATTTCCAAATTTAGAAGTCAGCAATACTCCAAACTCATCCCATGTTGAGATGCATCCACCTTATAGAGTCCTATACCAATAAAGATCCTTCCCTTTAAGGGACATGGAAATGATCCTATTGGAAATGTTCTCTTGGATAATATTATGGAAGTTATTAAAAGTTAGAGACATCTCTAATGTGCTCGCTAGGTGTGATATGACTCTCACCATTGAATATGGGCACACTTTTTATGGCATTGGGAGGGATGGCATCATATACATGAAGTTGAATGGGGTTATTAGTATTGAAGGAATGGAAATCATAAGGTATAACCATGTCTTCTTCTTCAATATTTTTAACTTCTTCAGCTTCTTTCTCTTCTTCCTCTTTAATAAAATCTACTCGTTATTCAAAGCGTAGATTAGGCTATGGATACTAAATTACAAGAGGGATCTCAGGCTAAATGGGTGGATTAATAAGATCAAATGGTCTACTAGAATATGACTTAGTGAGGACCATGAATTATAGGGCCAAGTTTATAACTAAATAATGGACTAAAGCTAAATTTTATTTGAGTCACCAAATGCTAAGTAGCACACCAGTTTATAACTGGTGTTTATCAAGACTAACATTCACCTTTACAAGTTATCTTGAAGATAATGGGTCTCATCAAGCATACTAGAACTATTATCACCAAATCTTTCACCCTAGAAGAGGGTGTTGAATCCTCTTCCAAATTTGGGCAACATGGGAACACTTCTAGGTATGTGGGTGTACCTATAGTAGAAGTGAGTCTAGATTTAAGGAAATAGCTCCATAAATGTATTGTGAAATTTTTTCCACTTAGATTAATACTTAATTATGAGGAAAGGAGTTATAAAATTCATAAATTGAACCTAATATAACAGAGGTGATTCACTAAGAATGTTTCCCACATGACCATCATATTTCTACCACACTAAAATAGAAAATATAGACTAATTTCTAAGTCTTAATAGATTTTAACATAAGTATTTCAATGTAGAGGTAAAATGTGAGTAGCGACATAAGGTAAATGACCCAGAGGGAAGATTACACACTCAAAGGATAATTATATGCTTGAAAATAATTTACACACTAAACTACACTCTATATGACCTAATAAACTGGGAAATCATGCTCAGACATGAAAGGACAAGGGAAGGGATGATACATAATTATCACTCCTCATCACCATACATCACTTATAGATTTAGGTAATTGTTCAAAATTCATAAATATACTTGTATTAATATTCAAAAGTAGAATATAACATCAATCTAGTAAGGCTTCACCATACATGGTGTGGTTTTTTTTACAATAGCTCAAGGGCTATATTTATAGGAGAATGACCACAAGAGAGAAAGGCCTTGGCACTCAAAATGGGAATTGATCAGTTCAAATGATTCAACTATAGTTATAATTACTTCTAATTATGCTCCTTTGGGCCATTTGATTAATCCCCATCACTTTTAACTACTACACAACTACAATATTCCCTCTTTGATCCTCCTTGGTGGTTATAATGGTAGAATCAAGCATTACCATTGGGTTCAGGCATTCATCTAGTTATACCAACTAGATCAATATATTAAGGCTTTATCTTAATGCTAAACTACTCCAAATTGGTTTGTCATGATGTGTATAGTGGAGGGATGTGGTCCTTTTCAAGAAGTTGGTCCCAGAGATGAAACCATTTGAGTCTACATATCTAATCTAATAGAATCCTTTGAAACAATTGACTTTGGCTCTAACTGAATCATGCTCAATCTTGGATTCATACCTTTTGCTTACCTTGCCCCATTGAAAGTACTTATCAACCTTTGCTCTAATTATTCATTGATATGTGACTCAAATACTCGATCCTTTGACTCATCTCACATCATCATATATTCTAGATATGAATAAGCATGAGCGCTTAGATTCACCTTTGAATTATTAACCTTGTCCCTACTAGTGCCACCTATCAAATGCATGTTAATCCATAGGATCTTACTGTTAATCACCCATATGCCATTCGATCTATCTATGATCTCATAAGATCATGCTACTTGGTAACACCACGCTAATCCTTGGGATATTTTAATTTAAATGGATACTTATAAAGCCTTAAACTTGATGTTTGTGTAACTATCATTTGATGTTTGCAAAAACATATTTGATGTCCCTTAGACTATCAAATTTAGGCTTATGTGGATTTTTGTAGTGGATTTATTTGGAACACCTTTTCCAAAGGAATTTATTTGCCTTAGCCTTACATTGAAAAAATCTTGTAGAAAAAATGTTCATGCATATTCATGTCTTTGAGGTCTCTATCTCAGATGAAATGTCTAAAAGAATTCTACCTTAGTATTTTTCCTTGGGATAGAAGCTTCAAAAGAAAACTTCCTTTGGGAAAATTGTCCCAAATAATTTTCCCAAAGGAATTATGTCCTCAGAATTTCCTTTCATACTTTTCACAATAACCCTCTTTTCCCCTTAAAAAGTGTCCTTCAAGACTTCAAAAAGTGTCCTTTAGGACTTTGAAAAGTGTCCTTTGGGACTTTGAAAAGTGTCCTTTAGGACTTCTGACTTGGTCCACCTCACTACAAAAAGATCCTTCAGAGAAAGTGTGTAGGACACTTTGCTAAGAAAATGCCCTTTGGAACCTTGAAGTGGACTATTTTCTTTAGAAACTTACCCTTTAGGGAAATAGTTTGGGATACATTGCTTGGGGAGGAGCCTCTCAAATAAATTGTTTGGGGCACTTGTTTGTAGAATAACTCCTTCAAAAAAAGTATGTGGACAATTTTTTTGAAATAAATTTGACCCTTATCTTGAAAATAGATATCCTTCAGGATTCTAAAAAGGACCCTCTTTCCCAAAAAAATTACCCTTAGATAAAATTGAAGAGGAAACTTTCCCAAGAGACTAACCCTTTGGGCTTTCTGCATTGGACCCTTTGGTGAAGAAAAAGCACCCTTCACAAAAAAGGGTGTAATACACTTTGCTAAAAAGTGCCCCTCAAGATTTTTTTAAAGGTCCACTTCATCAATCAATGATCCTTCAAAACCTATGAAAAGTGCCCTTCAAAGAAATGACCCTTTAGGGAAATTGTTTTGGATAAAATGTCCAAAATAATTCCTAACACTTGAACAAAATGTTCAAAACACAACTCCTAAAATAATTCCAATACTTAGCCAAATAAAGTGGGATAAAACTCCAAAAATAATAAAGATTTGTACATTTATTGCGATATTTAGGTGGAGCACTTATTTTGAAGGAAATCTAGGTGCTATACTTAGCAAAAAACTAAAAAAGTACAAACTTAGGCCTTTTTTGGATATGTTCCTGTAACTGCTCAGTACCATGAAAATATTTTGGAATCACTTCATTTGTAACATTGGGCCCAATTCAAAACCACCTGCATCATTCACCTACATGAACTCTGTTCAACTTTTCAAAACTTGGTATGTGTGTTGAAAATGGCCAACAATAACCTAAACTCATGAGTTATTTTTTAGAAGGATCTTGGATCATATAATAGTTAGTGCTAGAAGGAGGGCATATTCAGAGTATTTTAGACTTAGTATTGGTTTCAAAATTTATGCCTTCTCCTTTATGTTCTCTCCATATTCATGTGCTTCAAACACACAATAACAGCTAACAAAAAGGAAGGTTTTCAAGAATTTTCACGTTGAGTACTAACTTATTTGAGATTATGCTTGTTGATGCTAATGTATTAACTATTATTTGTCTATGAAGCATCCTAGAGTCTAATTCACCCATCATTAGTGTTTTCCTATCATAGTTGGCAAGTGGTTTCACCCTTATAATTCCATATGATACCTAGGCCCAATAGACCCAGACCAATAGTAGTTCCCATGAGCTTTCCTTCCTAGTCTCTCCCAAATAGACCACTAGGATGGCCTAGTTGGATATCTCAACCATTAACAACCTGGGAGTTGTCTATAACTTACCTAAAAACCTTGAGAGATATCTTCCCCATTTCATTCTTGGTGTTGGATGGACTATTGAAGATCATGTAACCTCTTACAAGACCACCTTAAGGCTTATGAATGTGGAACACAAGGATGTATCATGTAGGATTTTCCCTTTCATATTGATGGACTTAGATTATGACTAGCTCTTTAACCTCCCCAATGACTCAATCCCTAATTGGGACCATTTTAGTACTACCTTCCTCACCTAGTTTGGATAAGTGACCAAATCTAGTGTCATTTACTATAAATTTTCCTATATTAAATGGGATCCCAATGATTCTATTAAGAAATTTAACACTATATTCCAATATATATACAACTAGGTTATTATGCTCTACCAACCCAACCCCTAACTAGTGCTTGAAATATATAAAATTTCCTTGGACCCTTGGATCGCTATGTTCATAAGATCAAAACCACCAATAGTGGACTTACCCCTAGCTTATATAGGGGCCATCAAGTTAAATATACAACAAAACCCACAATATTAGATGATGGGCCCCATTCCTAGTGTGTTTCCATAGATGCTCATGTTAAGCCTCTTACCCAATGCTAATTAAATATCCCAAAGCTTCAGCCACTCCCCATAACCAATCAACTCCCACTGATTCATTCTGCACCAAACCAACACTTGGGTTTTATTAACCTAGGGAACCATAATATGACTCCTTATTTTTAACACCAAGTAACATTGGTAGTAGCTAATAATACATAAACCATAGCCTAGGAGTCCATAAATAATGATCTAGATGCCACTCATAAAATGCTACAAAAAATCATCAATGACTTCTTTGACATAAAAAGGTATATGATCAACTCCAATGTGGAGAGTTATAATAAGGACTTCACATATTAAATGCCAAACATGAACTACAACTATCCCTACAATCCATCAAAACCCTTGCCCAATAGGATATCATAAGTTAATATCTTTAAAAAATGCCTACCTAATTATGTTGAGTGCATAGTATAGATGCCCATGGAGAACTTGATTTTATAGATTTATGTTGTGCCTTTGAGATCTTCTAGAAGGAAATGGAAGAGTATGAGGTGGTCCCCATCACCTAGAATCATTCAATACAAGTAAATACCTTGGCACTGCCATGGTGTTGGAAACCATGCAATTCCCTAACCAAGAATAAAATGAGACAAATGAGGGTATTAGTGAGGTGAAAGCATTTCAAAAGTTCTAAAGGAGTAATTATTCCCTTAGGAATTGACAACCATAATAACCCTTCACTAACTCAACTCCCCTGAATTATGGTGCAACCCCACCTGACCAAATTGTTAAGAATGGACCACCACCTCCAAAATCTCAAAAACCTAAATCCCCCTATGGAATCCCCATAGGTCCAAAATAGATGAGGTTATAATATATTATAATACATGAGGAAGATCAAATCCAACATGACACTCCATTAACTTTTTTAGATCATGGAGTAATGCAATCTTCTACTAAAGTCCTATACTAAGAAGCTGACTCAACAAATCCATGCAAAATAAAAATTATCCCATGCCAATGTGCTCATTCATAATAGTAAGATGGAATTTACTCCCTTCCTCTTGACCACCAGATTATCATAATGGATTTAGGAGCTTTAGCCAACATAATGCCAATAGGCATCTATAAGAAGTTAGGGTTAATCCCTATCAAGTTAGATAAGGTAGTGGTTCAAATAGACAAGTTTGAGTTTAAAGGGGTAGGTGAGCTCCTTAATGTCCACATATATTTCGAATCTGATCTTAGAATTAAACACTTCATAGACATCTAGGTGGTAAATATTCTTGAGGCTTATGGCATGCTCCTCATTATAGATTAGTCTAAAGCCCTAAATGGGTATATGGAAACATACTTCTCTCATATGTGGTTAGCATAGAGAGATGTAGCTAATTAAATCAAGGTAGATAGAGAGCTACACATGAAATAAATTATTATTTAGTATAATTCCATTAATGAGGAATTGAACTTGGCATCACTTAGACCTAGGGATCTATATGCTAAGTATGAAACTAGACAAAGATAAAGCTAACAATCAATCAAATTTACTAGGCCTATCATCCCTCTATGTAGATAGGACCCATTATAAATAACGTAGTGGGTCTAGTGTTATACTAATATATCCCTAAGGGAATAAACACCTAATTTTATATAGGTTTCAATTCCCTTGATCAAACAATCTAGTAGAGTACAAAGTGTTAATCCTAGGATTGTAATTCATGTTAACAAACAAGGCAAATGAACTAAGAGTATTTAATAACTCTGGGTTGGTATTCAAATAGATCAAGATTAAATTTCAATTCAAACTATCATACCTTAGAATGTATAAACACATGGCTTGGAACTTAATTGAAATGTTTAGTGAATTCAATGTCATCCCTATCCCTAGGGAATAAAACCAAGTTGTTGACTCACTAGCATTTGTAGCAACAAACTTAAGCCCCCTAGATGACACCAATTTATAAATATTATCTATGGTACTTTTATCTTACCCTTTTGTCACTAATAATGGTATTTAAAACCCAGATCATTGAGGAAGCAGATAAAAACAACCCTAAAATTGAGGTAGACAAGGATGGGATCCTTAATATTCATAAGAATCATATCCTAAAGGGGATAATTTTATTGGAAATGGTTTGATATTTTATATGCCACGTTATAAATAATTAATCCCAAGTTCAAGAACCAAAAATTTCATCATATCAGCCTCAGCCCTATAGAAAACCCTCAAACTGTTAATGTGGGTCCTAACTAGACAGACTCCAAATTAGAGTAGTTGTAAGAATTACTACTGAGGTACAAATATGTAATTCCTTGGGCCTATGGAGACCTCAAGGTCTTCAACTAAGATTTATTACTCATACTATTCCCCTCAAACTAGGTCAAAAATAATTTAGTTAGAGGTAGAGACCAATAAACCTAATCATGGAAACCTTAATACATGAATAGGTCTATAAGTTACTCATTGTTGGTATAATTTTCTCAGTTCACCATTCTACTTGGGTGGCCAACTTGGTGCTCATGTGGAATAAAAATGAAGAAATCCACCTATTTGTATACTTATGAAACTTAAATTGATCCTTAGATAAAGATAATTACCCATTACCTTCCCTTGATGAAGTAATCCAAATGGTGAGTGGATCTCAGATGATGTCCTTTCTAGATGACTTTTTGGGATACAACTAGGTCTTAGTTAATTTATAATATTAGGTCAAAACCACATTCACCACCAAATAGGACACATTTACCTATAAATGAATGCCTTTTGTGTTTGTCAATGTTGGGGAAACCTTTCAAAGAGTAATGAAGTTTGATTTTAAAGGACTAATTGGTAAATGAATAATAATTGATATGGATGACTTGATTGTGTTTTCAAAATATAGGTCAGATCACATATATAACTTAGATAAAGTGTTTGAAAGGTGTAGAATGTATGGTATTTCCTTAAATCTAAAGAAGAGTATGTTTTATGTCACTGAAGGTAAGCTTCATGACAATATCATCACATAATAAGGTATTGATATTATTATATCTAATGTGATTTCTAAATTATTTTTACCTAATAGCAAGAAAGAATTGAAATCCTTCTTTGGGAAAAATAACTTTGTTCATAAATCCATTTCTAGATTTGTCAAAATTATAAGACCCCTAAATGTTATGTTGAAATAAGATGTGAAGGTGGAATGGCACACAAAATCAAAGAAAGCCTTTGAGGATATCAAAGATTCCACTATGCAAGCCTTAGTGCTTATCATCCTAGACTACACATAAGATTTCTTCATCTACCCCTTTCTTTTAAACACAACATTAATGACTATCTCACTTAGAGATTAGATGGAGAGGAACATCATCTTACCTTCATGATCACCAACCTCAAGGATGTAGAACTAAGATATTCTACTCTAGACAAACATGCCTACACCCCAGTCAAAGATATAAAAAATTTAGGCACTACATTCTTAGGAATAAGGTGCATGAAGTCATCCCAAACCTAGCCAAAAAAAATGTTGGGACAAAATGAATTCGGTGGATGTAGAGGTTGATGGATGATGAAGTTGCAAGAGTATGACTTGGAGATAAAAATGGCCAAATTAGTTAGGGGGCATGGCCTTACCAATCTGATAACTGAGATAAACCTAAGAATAACTATACACCAAGTAGACTAATAGTTAGTGTTATAACCAAACTGGTATTGCTTGATCATGCATTTTTTTCTCTATATAAGTACACCTCACAGACTCAACCATATATATAAGAGAGCTTTCTAGTTGAAGGCTACATAGTATATGTTGAAAAAGGGAATTATCTTCTAAAATAATCATGAAAGAGTCTACCTCAGATGTTTGTCATCAAATAAAACCAAAGAATTGATGGCAAGTTTTCATGAAAGACTGAGAGTTGATCACCTTATAGCAAATGCCATGACACATAAAGCTCTTAAGGTGGTATAGTAGTGGCCTACTTTATTTTAATATTTACACACCCATGTTTGTGTTTTCCATCAATTCCAAACCTTTGCTAAGAGGGAAACCCACCTAGCAATGCCACTTAGCCTATGGTGTAATTGACACCATTTACCTAATAGAGGTTGGATTTCATTGGATTCAACAACCCCAATTCATCAGATGGCCACAAGTTTGTCTTCATGTCCATATATTATTTCACAAGGTGGTTTGAGGTAGTGATAATGAAGAGAATCATTAATGTCAAAGTCATCAAAATCATGGAGAACACCATAACCACCTAGTTTTGGGTCCTAGTCTCTTTGGTATGTGATACTAGTTTTACCTTCCAATCCATGGAGTTTACAGAATGGACCTATGATAATGGTATCATGTTGAGGTTCTCATCTAATCACTATCCACTAGGAAGTAGATTGGTAGAGTCCATAAATAAAAATTTAATAAATGCCATCTAGAAGTCTAAAGGAGAGAAAACATAGGAATGTCACTCATTGCTAAAGTTTTCCTCATAGGCTGACTACACCAGGTATAAATAGTCCCTCAAGATTTCTCCTTTCCTTTTAATTTATAGATTGGAGACAATAATGCTAATCACTTAGATTGTTGACTTATAAGTTCATGCAATAATTCATGAAACTAGACAATAAAGTAAATTTCATGCTCTTGGATATATTTCAATTAAATAAATCTTGGGATAAAGCTCTATTAAGCTTCAACAAGCATCAAGGTTCTCTCAAATGATGGTTTAATAAAAGGGATAAGATCAACACTTTTGCGATCTCTAATTTAGTATTAATACAGGATAAATCCCATGAAAATAAAGGCTAACACTCAAATTTTGATCCTCTATGGATTTGCCCCTATTAGATATCCAAGATTCTAGGCTAAAACACCATTCACCTCAAGGACCAAAAGGGAAACAACCTACCATTGCCAATAAATGGATAGTTCCTAAAGCACTACTTCTTGGCTACCCCATCCAATGTAATTTTAGAATAACTTTGGAAAAGGATGGTAATGTATATAGTAGGTTAGTTTGTTTTATTTATGTGTTTATTTTCCTATTGTGTGATTTATTTATATATTATCTTGTTTTATTTATTTGGGTGTGTCCTTGTAGCATTCGACTACCCCAGATCTGCCCCTAATCAAAATTAAGATAGTGAGACCCATCCCAAATAATCATTAGAGAAGGAAAGTTAGTAGCCACTCCAAGTGATGATCAAATTCCAGAAGGTATTGTTGAGTTTCAAAGGACCAAAGTTTGATCTTCAATTTTAAAGAGTTAAGGACAATAAGTGAGTATTTTACATTTCAAATCTTGGAGGCTATTGATTCTCAGAGAAACAAGTGGATTTTAGAACAACTTACATCCCAATAGAGGCCACCAAGCTACACTTAACATAACATCTTACCAAAGGTAGGACCATTCAATCTAATCTAAGATTGATTGGATATTCAGAGCTTCCTCTTCACCCTATCACCCTTGGTTTGGTCTCAAACCCTCAATGGATAAATACTATTAAATATCTTCACAAGGAACCTTAAAAGAAGACTAGAAAAAAATGCAAAATTTAAATTCTTAGTCTTTCTCAAAAGGGTTATTCAGGCAACCTCCATCATAGGCTTTCCTACTTGGCTTGTAGTGGAGCAAGGCCTTGAATCGGATTATAGTTATCTCTATCATGGCTATGGACACTTGGTTGGTAGCAGAGTAATTCCTAAACCATTCCCCTCTAAGCCATGAAAATATTAATGCCCTCTAATAAATCTAATTCCTAGTTTAACCTCAATCGCTTGAATGAAGTCCACAATTAGACAAGTTAATTGAAAATAACTTCTTACACATATTATTGGTCTTCTATAGGATAAAATCTTAGTATGTCACTTGCTATTATATGACTTTAGTGCCTTATTTTTTGATATGTCTAAAGATATCTCTTGTAGTCTACATTTTATGCAGGAATATAGGATTAACAGGTCAAGTTCTAAGTGCTTATCACCACTTTCCCTATAGAATTCACCATTTTTTTGCCAACATGCCCCCTTTTTGTCAAAAATGGGGGACCCTGCATTAAAAACACAAAACCAAAGTTCCCAGACCCATTCTCTCATTCTAGTTGGCTCTACCTGAAATGATTCTTTAAAGTCCCATGTTGCTATAGTTTTTCCAAGCATATGGTATTTGCAATGAATAATTGATCTTAATTAAGAACCTAAAAGGTCTATAAGTGAAAAAATTCCAAGTCTTGATGATACTCCATGGTTAAGATAGGCTTTGTTTTTTTGAAGGTTTAACACACTAACTTTATAAGCTTGCTCTCACTTGGAGATTCTTAGAGTCTTAGTCTTGTTCCTAGAATATCAGATCCTAGAGTCCTATGTGGCATTTTAGAACCTCATTGTCATCTAGGTGAGTAGTTAACTAGTCATGATTGATTTTCATTTAGTAAATTTGTGCATATTCTTATAGGTTCTTTTATGTGTTGAAATCATGGTGTTGTATGACTTTGAGATATTTGGCAAAAGAGTAGTTAGAGGTTTTGTGCAAGTAAATTTCTAAGCAAAAGTTCAAAAGGCTTCATGGAAATTTTTTAAATTTATGGGTCTTCAAAAAAAATGTTTCAAATTGTTCTAAGCAAAATTTTAGAAGGTAAAGTTGGAGAATACTGATTCTAAACAAAAGTTGTGAATAAGATAGCAAAATCTTGATATAATGAGGAAGTTTCATACAACTTATTATTAGATGTGTCAGTATTACAGACTTGACAAAAATGTCAGATCTTAGGAGAGCCTAATGTAATGAGTAAATTCCATGTGGCTTAATGTCAGAAGCCATTAGTATTATAGCCAATATCCCCACACTAAAGAATAATGGTTAGTCTCTCAGACTTGATAGAGATATCAGATCCCAAGAGAGCGCAGCTAAACTAGTGAATGCCACATTACCAAAGGTAGAGTGGTTAGTATCCCAACCCTAACAAAGATGTTAGATCCCAGCCAAATAAAAGGACATCACATACCCTAAAGGTTAGAATTTCTTGATTCCAACCAATGGGCTCTCACTATTTTCAGATGCATCATTCTCCCAGTCATAACATAAATATTAGATCCTAAGATAGCCCAACCCAATGAGGAAATGCCACATGGTGTGTTCTCAGAATAATCAGTCTCCCTTATCTAATAGAGATGTCAGAGCTGGAGAGAGCTAGATGTATCATAGCATGACATGTGGCATAACTAGACATTTTATCAGGTGGACTCCTAGGATAGCAAGAATAAAGTACAAGTGGGTATGACATGTCCCCAAATCATATCTCATCCCTCCTAAGGGTATAATAATTAAGTTTCAATCTATGCCTAGGTATCAACCCTTAACATGAGGATCAATTGATAGGTGACAAATGGCACAAAGCAAGATCTCTTAAGAAGTTCTAGGGATGAGCTAGTTGTGTACCTACCACACTCTAGACATTCATGAAGTAATAAAATCAACCTCGATTGGATAATTTAAAATGTTACATTAACTTTACTATATCTAGTAAGCGATGTGTTATCATATGCTCCAAATTTAACCTAAATTGGGAAATAATGTGGAAGATTGAGACACCCACTCAAATTTGAATCCATAATGAGTGAGTTGCCAAATGCCATTAATATAAGGGGATGAATGTGGATTCCCATAAGTATCTTGAAGAAAATCATTAACTGTTATATCTCTAAACTTCCAAATTTAGACTCTTAAATTTAAACTCTAACCTGATGCCTTTTATCCTTTTCCTTCGCTCAAAGCTCTTCCATCAAATTCCATCTTATTGTAATAGCCCTTTATCTTCAAATCCAAAGGCCGATCTTGAATACAAAGACACTATTTTCCTAAATGAATTGACCTAATTTAATCATTATAATAAAGTATTTAAATCCATAATCTATGTGCCCAAATAATAAATTACTGATGATGATGATCAATCCAAATTTGAAGATGCCCTATAAGTATATGAGAAGTGTGTCCTATATAGGGCCATGACCAAGTCTAAAGTTCTCCCTTGCACCAACTTGTTTGATAATTTATTCCTAACCACCAAGAGATTATAAGATGGTTCTTAGGATTAGGTCTTCTCATCTAACACCTGACATCAAATTATTGACATCTCAAGAACCACCTAAAAATCTAATTATAATATGCTAGAGTTCACCCTTTCATATGAATCAACAATGTTCTAGACCTATACTAACACCTTCTGAATATATGATGTCCTAAGGGATTGGGCCAATAACCCATATTCCAAGTGGGTGAACAAGGATGACATAAACACATACATGGTATGCACCTTCAAGTATGAGGTTTAGATTGGTATGATTCTACTAAACCAATTGTTTGGGGCCCTACATTACCTACATGTCAACATATTTTAGGTGCCCTTGCTTCACATAATTTTAGATGGATCCCAAATCCTCATCCTAGGAGGATTGATCAATTTAAACATGGTCAAGGCCATAATAAATGCCCAAGCAGTGAGAACTTATACGTGATGAGTTATCTTGTAGACATATTCTTCAGGACACTTGCTTTCAATCCATCTACTTTTCTTGTGTGGGTTCCCAGAGGCTTGGTGGTTCATGTAGTTCTCTACAAGATATATGGCCACTAGTATAGAAATAACATCTAGTATATTTGTGAGTCTTTCTACCCAGTTATATACAACATGATCAATGAGGCCCTTATGCCTCATCTATCAAAGGAAATCATAGACTTATTGGCTCCCATTAGAGACTAATGGTATTACTAGGAGGATACCATCATTCAAGTCACAATAATTCTTAGGGAACACCTTTGCTTGCCCTATCACATCCTAGATTACCTTACAGAGATAGAAATCACTTACCAACTAGTGGAGGGCATTTTGGGGCACTATATTAGTCACCAATAAAAGACCTACTCACCTCTTCCAATCATCATTAGGCACCATGTGTATCACTCTTTCCCTCCTTTATAGAATATGGTAACTTGTTAGGATGCTTTGGCTTTAGGTAGAGCCAAACCTTGAGACCACAACCTATATGGTATGATATAAGCCCATTTGGAGAAACACTCTACTTACCTCAACCTCAATTATGGCCACTAGCAAGAAGATAACAACAAGATATATTTGAATGTATAAGATGACTAGGAGGTGTTCGTATGGATTGAGGCCCACAATAAGGAGTAGGTAAGAAGATTCAAATCAGACCATCGTTAGCACCCTATGCATCTACTCAACCTTCAAAATATGTCACCCTAACTCCCCTTGCAATTTTTAGGATAATTTTATAAGGGATTCTACCACCTTCTACCCCATAATAAATAATTCCTCATGCCATGGCTCTACCTCTAGCAATTCAGGTGACTTATCCCCAACCTATTCAAGCTTAAGTAA
Source organism: Torreya grandis (assembly GCA_037957365.1). NCBI lineage: Eukaryota > Viridiplantae > Streptophyta > Pinopsida > Cupressales > Taxaceae > Torreya > Torreya grandis. The sequence goes on from JARHVA010002626.1 coordinate 1,675,533, forward strand.
CTTGGTTGTAGGTGGCCCAAGTAGAGGCATATCCATAGTAGACACCTCAACCCTAGGCCATATAGGACCTAAGGTTTGAAATTAGTAGCAACCTAAAAACAAGCTTGAAGTGGGAAAAATAGTAGGCACTAATTCAAGTTCCTCCCTTTATTCCCTCCCCTTTCCAGCAGCCCATTATAATGCCACTCAATTCCCTACCCCGTTTGTTGATATTTTTGCCCCAAAAATATCAAAATATATAATTCTCTAAGGTAGACCCATTAATTTTTTATAAAAAGGCCTTAAAATGACCTAGGATACCCTTTTCGCAAGCCCTACAAAAACTAGAGATTTTGGGTGCAATTTGCAACTTGAAAACTTGTAAATTACATCCCAACCTCCACTTCCCACTTTGTGCATACCCAATGGAAACCAAAGATTTAGATGAAATTTTCAAGTTAACTTGAAAATTGTATCCCAACTTTTGCTTCTTGCATACCCCATGACTAGCATAAATAGTAACCCTAATTGTAATTTGAAACTTGCAAAGTTGTAAATTAGAAATGGACCCCCACTTTTTACCAAACACATTCCCCATGAAAACTAGAGATTTGAATCTAATTTAAAAATTGAAAACTTGAAATTTTTAATTGAACCTCCACTTCTTGTGCATCTAACTCCCATTAGAAATTGGAAATCTAGTTATAATTTACAACTTTTAAAGTTACAAATTACAATTTGAGTCCCATTCCCAATGACTACCCTTCTTATAGAAACTAGAACTTTGGTTGAAATTAATAACTTGTAAATTTTAAAATTACAACTTGAGTTCCACTTTCCTGATCCAAGAACACCAATTCATCTAGAAAAAATTAGAAGTTAGAGTGCAAAAAGTAATTTTTCAAAATTGTGAAATTACTCCACAACTCTAAAGTTTTGAGATTCCTGTCATTTCTCCCAACCACCAACTCAAGTTACATTAATTATAGGGTTAGGATTATATTAATGGAAATGGGGTTAATAAAAAATCATTTTTTATTTTATGATTTGAGGGATTGGAGTTATGTGTAGATAAATCCTTGCCAAACCATGACACTGAGTAATTTCATGCCTCAGCAATACAACGTCGAACCATGAATACTATTGTTACCCTCTGCATGGTATTCCTTTTCCTCCTACATTTTCTAGCTACCATTTTTGAGCTAAGCATAGATTTATTTCATGTATTTTTCATATCTCATAGCAAATCTAAGGTTTTTCCTTTGCTTTGCATTTATAAGCTTCTTTTTTTACTTGCTTGTGTCATCTCAAGTTTTTCTATGTTTCTTAAATTTGTGTCAAGTATTTTTAAACATTTTTATATCCTATGAGAAACCTAGGGTTTAAAAAACTAGTATAATATTCCATAGATATACCATACAAAGATCCCATAGACATTTCACCTATGATAGTAACTCTGAAACCTATAGATAGTTTTCCTATAAAAGCAACCCTATAACCCCACAAAGAATCCCATTGCATTTGTAACTACAAATCCCCATCAGGGATTTTACCTACAATAATAAGCCTAAAACTCATTGGAGGTTTTGTCAGACCTTGCAAGTGTGTTTTGTAACTCCAAAACCCACCAGGCATTTTTCCTACAAAAGTAACTCCAAAGCCCCACTGGAAATTTTACTTTCAATTGTAACCCCAAAGCCTACCAATTCTACATTTGGTTTTTCCACATCAAATTCCCTAGAATCTATGTTTTAAAACGAAATGAAGTTAAAATCTAAGGTACTTAGTTTCCCACTAAGTCTAGACTCTAACACCAATGAAATCATAGACACAGACCTAGGTCACATAGACCTAGGTGATTTATAGATAAGGGTAAATACTAAATTCAAAAATAAATGGATTTAAAGAAATTATGACTATAGACTGCCCCAAGCAATAACCTTACCCTTATTAGTGTAGATCCCTAAACTTGTGCTCACATTAGTGAATCACTATGATGTAGAAAAGAGAGAAGTATTAAATGAAAAGGGAGAAAGGATTCTAAACCTAGACCCTAACCTCACGACTCAGTGTTCCTGATTCTAGAGTATGAGAGTTATCTTGATATAACTCCACACTCATCCAAGAATTTTTATCAAGATAATAACACTATATGTCTAAAGGTACTCAATAAACAAAGGATAAAATTATCTAGGCCGACATCTACAATATTTCTTAAAACCCTAGTGAGAATAGACTTTAAGGAGGAAATGGGTGACATAATCATACTCTTGCATAGAGTCATTTCAAAACCAAATGCTAACAACTATTAGGATTATATATACTAATACATATGGGTAATCCACCAAAATAAGTAGTACATCTACAAGGCCCAGCTGATAGCTGAGTCCATCCATAAATAATTGGTAGAAGTCTAGAATATAGGTAAGTTTTACATGACTTCATATCTAGTCTACATATTAGCAAAAGGATGGCCTTTCCAAGATTGAAGACATTACCTAACCAAGTTAACAAGGTGTTTAATTATTACCCTAACCTCACCTTTGAGGTAAGTAAACAATATTTCATAATGGTAAATGATACATTCATATACTGCATCATAATCATGTTTGAAAGAGATCTATAAAAGAGGAGATTTTGTGATATTGTTGCTTTTGAGATCACAAATTTGGGATCGTATTTCATTCAATTCCTAATATACTCATACATCAATGTAGGAGGATTCAAAGTTTATCCTTACACCCTCCCAAGGTATGTAAGTGAAAAATAGAATTTAATGGAACTTGTGAAGTAGCTTGTATAGACTCATAAATTGTTATCAAGCAAACATAAGTGAGGAATCCATTTCCCCATTAGCATAGGGAGGTATACATGCCCTTCCCTATCCAAATTCAAGTGTGTAGATGTTGAGATGACGTAGATGACCTTAAGAGTTCTTGACATAAGGCCATTTTATGATGTGAATGGAAGCATTACCAGTATATTGGGATCACAATATATTCCCATGTCCCCTATTATGAAGATTGTTGGGAAGACCTGAAATATGTAGAGGGAGTGAGACTAAAATATTATTCTAGGATGATCCTAGAGTAGATCAAAGCTTATAACATGGCATCAATCCCTAAGGACTTAATATATTATGAATCTTTTTAAATAGAGTTAACTATGATAACAAGATATTTGCTCAACCTCTTCCATCAGTCAAGTGTTCCATACCTGAGTCCTCATTAATGGATAGGACCACTAATGTAATTAATAGGGTAGTCAACTAGATAAGGATCAAAGGGGTCAAGGTGACCAAGGAAACTTTGAGCATTAGTAATAAGTTAAGTTAAAGATAAGGGTGTACTACCAACAACATAAGGTTCTAGTAGTGGAACCCAAATAGAATAGGTAGATAGGCTAGTGGTACCACACAAGAAAAAATATAAATAAAAGGCTAAAATAGGTCAATATAGTAGCTAAAGAGTAGCAGTGGATCAACCAATAGTAATTTCAATTAAAGACACAACTACTACTGAAGCAAAAATATTTTCTCCTCTTGTCTCTATCATTCCACTATCTATAATACCTCATCCTCCTATTTCCACTCCACCATCACCTAAAATAATTAACCTCTATGTTTTCACATGCTCACCTATGCCATTAATTCTATTATCAATGGTCCAATCAACACAATTAGACAATCAAGATTCACTTGCACTCCCCTCTTCCATAATTCTTTCCATCACATCCCTAATAACCACCACCACTCCATTAATCACTAATACCACTAACAGTACATGGATATGGATTTATCCATCATGACTACAATCCCATTATCCATCCCAACCACTAAGATAGTTATCACTTCATTTTCATCTCCCATCACTTTCCCTACTTCATCAACCTTGAGTGTCCCCACCACCTTGATTGATTCATTCATGGATATAGATTTCACACTTCCACATGTTCTAATTTTTCAAATCCACAAATTTACCCCTCCACTTGTGTAACTTCCATCTCCCATTAGGCACATCCATTTCCATTTCTACAATATCCCAAACCCCCACTAAAGAGGTAGAGACAGAGGAAAACATTGATATAATTATGTATACTAAACCCACAAATGGGGAAGATATTTCAAAAACATCAACTGAGGATTTAGTGGAAATATTAGTGATAGACACAACACTCATCATAATAACCACTAGTGTAACAACTTCAGTTATAGATTCATAGTTGATAGTGTTAAGATCATAGGATGCCAATCCAAGTTGGCTAGTGCAATCATTCAGAAAGAAATGAAAATAAATGGTGTATCCTATCACACTATATTTTGGATTTATAAATCCATAAAATTAATCAAAGGCAACTCCCAAAACTATATCTAGAATACTATTTGATTCAGCAGGGGAGAACTATGTAGAAATTACAGTCCCCCCACTAGACAAATAAAAAGAAGATCTAGTGGTGGGGGATTACCAAATATCCAAAGTGTACCTTATTCATCCTACAAGAGAGGATTAAAACATGATGTTCAACCAATAATTAACTTTATTTTTTATAAAATGGATAGTGATAATGTCATAAGGGATGAATTAAAGAATAAAGTTAAATAGTTGACCATTGCACTGAAGAAGTTCATTGAGCCCGAAGCCCAACCAACATAATATATTACTTAGTTATATGATAAGGAAACACTTTAATTAATAACAAATATTGGAAATATGAGAACGGATACAAAATATTTGGATAAGGAGCTTATCACAAAAGGAAACAAAGTTATTGAGTTAGTAATGGACTACTACAAAACTCTAAAGAATGATCAATCAACTCTAAAGATATCAATAAGTAAATACAAGAAATAAATTGAAATATTGAACCTATTCTTCCTAAAATTACAAGTTATTAACATGATTTAAACTAACACCCTAATTATAGTAAATATATTGAAAAATGATGCAAAACATGAGGAATTAGACAGGGTAGCTAATTTCAAAATAAGAATACTCACTAAGAGTATTAATAAGGCTAAGGTTATATATGATAAGGTCATAGATACGATATATGACATTGAATATTTGATTAATAAATTATCATGTGAAATATCAAATCATTAAGACCATATCCTTTCATTATATGAATTTCAAGATAAGTTAAATGGAGTGCTTGAGAGAGAGTCATCATGGGACACAACATTCAACTTGAGTTCCATCCATTGATTTATCAAGTATCATAATACACTAGATCATATGGGGAAAGACACTCAAGTATACAAGGCTGCATAAAGGGAACTCTCTGATATAATTGCAGAATGTGAGATAAGCAACCTATATTCACTTGGTCCTAATGAAAATTCTATCTTAGAGATATTCAAAAAATTTGATGCTTATATTGAAAATATGTAGGCAAAGAAGGATAAATAATCTTCTAAGGTTATGGTTTTAGATTAATTCTTTCAATCAAATACATTTTGTAGATTACATTTTTTTATTGTAAAAAACATTTTAAAGTTGTAGGTTACAAATTGTAACTATCATTTTGGTAACCCATTTTAAGAAAGATCCACTTGTAATTTTCAAGTATCCTTTTGGTAGATTAAAAGGTTGTAAAAATCAAACTTATAAGTTGCACTTTTATTTTTTTAAAAGTATGAGTTGCTTACTTGAAATAACTTATGTTATAAATTGCATTTCTAGTTTTGTAAAAATTGGATGACTTAAAAAGTTGTAAAAGTCCAAATTAGAAAATACAAGTTAGGTTTTGCAAGAAATAACCTAAAATAGCTAAAAGAATTCTATTTTTCTAAGTGTTAGCTCATTTTTAGAGCCTCATTCCATGAAGAATATAATAGTAGTTGAATTGAAGATAAGGATGACATTGCATGAAGATTATACAATATTTCTCTCTGCCTTTAGCACTCATTAAATCACCTAGTAGTTGCATGTTCTTTGTTCTAGCCATTTACCTTGCTAAAGATGCCTTTCCAACTGAATATCATGCCCCTTTGTATGAGGTTTTCATGTTTTTCTTTCTCTTTAACTAGGCTTAGAGTTTTCATAACTCTCTCTCTCTCTAGGGAATATTTTGTATAAATATGGGTACCATGGTGTAACCCATTTATCTTTTTTTTGTTGGAGAAATTATTTTGCATTATGAAAAAATAATCTACATGTTGTAACCTAGAGAATGATAATAGATTAAAGTTTTACCTTCCTTATCTCTATTATCTTTGTGTATGTGAGGCTAATTTATGAATGCTTTCATTCTTATTTTAGTCATAAAATTTTATTTGTGGTATTATTTTTCCCTTTTAAAAAGATTGTTTGATTAAAATAAAGAATATTATTCCTTATATGATAAATGCCCAATATTACCTTTGGTTCCATATTTTCATGAGTTTGTGCTCAAATATAATTCAATATATTTAATATTTTATTGTGTTCATACAAATCAAGCATTAAAATCCACTATAATTATTTGGTGTAATCACCATTTCCAATTTTACAAAATTCATTTCTAAAATTTATTTTTCTCATAGTTCAAACCCTAGTTTAGGAGCAAGATCACTACGAAATGAAATTTTTAAATATAAACTGGTAATATATCAATTACACTAAACTTAGTGAAAGGAAGTTAGCCTTCTTCTAAGGTTGATCTCAATTCACCAAGGAGGTGATCCAATTGTATCATTATATTTTCAAACAACATGCTACAACATGAAGACGAGTGTAAATCTATGTGATAATAGTTTTTGGCATAATTTTTGGGACCCAAAAATTATTACTAAGAGATTGGTGTTATTCTTAGTAAGCATTTCACAAGCCTCGTACACATTTCAAAAGCACTTAGTGACTCCACTAGCTTACGAATTCATTAAATCTAGGTTTGTATATGCCAAAGATACACACAAGATCATCTACTAAAGGTAAGAAAATTAACTTTAAAGAATTGTCATTTCCATATAAAAATAAATCAAGATCAGTTGTACCTTATACTATATTATATCTTGAAAATTAGTTTTCATCTCTTACAAATACTCACAATAGTTTCATACCTCCCATTATGGCTCTGTGAATTCAAAATTTCATAGCCTTCAATGGAGGTAGCCCACTTTAATTAGCTAGTATGATGATATACCCACCTTAGCTCTGAAAAGCCTTCTATATTTTACTAATGAAACTTCCACCACTCCCATGGAATATATAAAAGACATTACTAATATTTTTTTAGTTCAAAATATAGTATAAGAAAATGTTACAATCACACTTCTTGTCTCCTCATTTAAGGGTAAAGCCTTACGATGGTATAAAGGTTTGCTTCCCAATTCCATTCATGTTTTGGATGACTTAAGAACTATTCTATATATGCAATTTGAAAACAAGAGTGACCACCTCTCCCTGGTTGAACAATAACTACTATTCAATGTGTTCCTCATGAGTTTATGAGTGATTTCAATTTTTACTTTCAAAAGACATGGAATCAAATTCTAGTGTTGGTCAAACTAACCCCAAATAGTAATTTCCTATATTACTTAAGATCTTTAAATAGTGATATAGTTGTCATGATTAAGTCAATGGGTGGCACCACACTTCCCAATGCCTATGAAATTGTAATATGAGCAAAAAATTACCTAATTCAAGCTCAAAAAATTACCCCATGGCCTCCAATGCCTCTATTTATATAAATACCTTCTATGAAACCTATATTTGCCCCAATTCCCACCATTATTAAAGCACTAACTTTAACTCCAACTCCTACTGATGATTCATATGAGGTTAAGTTACTACTTAAGAGCTTTGGCAATGAGTTGGTATAATGAAAAGGTAACAATCCCAGAACTATAGGCCTTATCAGCAACCCAACCAAACATACCAACCCAATAGGTAGCCATACCAAGGTGATTCATAACCATAAGTTCAAAATATGTAATCAAAACCTCTGAATATCCATATTCTACCTACACTAGGTACTTCCAAACCTATTGTTTCTGTTTAGAACAACCTAGCTCATGAGTACAAGTGGTTTTACCCTTGTGCTCAATCATAGAATTAGAACGCTTGTCCTAATGGTCTCATCAATCAAGCCTTAATGGTTCAAATCATATCAACCACTCAAGGATATCAAGAAGAATACACTTCCTATTAGGAAATTATATAAGAGCCTACTCAGAATGAAGTTACTTTTTTGAACTAGCAAGAGGAGGATTTTTGTGGTGTAAATTGGGAGGAAACACTAATCAATGGTGGTAGTTTAGTGGTATTGAATAAACACTCTAATAATATGGAAATATAAATTGATCAACCCCCCAAGGTGGAGCAAGCTATAACTTCTAAAGTTTCACAAGAATCTACAAAAGGCAACACAGTACAGAGGCCACCCAATATGCCAATAGGCTAGTCAAAATCAAAATTTCTAACCCTAAATCTTGTGAAAGAAGACATAACTCCCACAAAGGCACTATAAAATGTTGGTAACATTCTTTTAATTATTATTTAAAAATGAAGAAAACTTATTTGAATGTCACCATGTGGGAAGCACTATCTATTCTAGCACAAAATGACTTGCTATAGAAAGCTTTGAAAAACTTTCAAATAATAGACAAAGTCCCAGCTAAGGGACCTAATGATGCATTTAATTTTTGTCAACCCCAAACTAACACCAAAGCAAGCAAAAATGGTAATCCTTCCCCTTTTTACCTTTCACTCATAGTTGGTAAACATCTTATCCATAATTGCATGATAGACTCAAGGGATAATAGTTCTATTATGCCTAAGAAAACAATTGATGCTCTTGGTATTAGGTATACACCTATCACAAAAGATGTGGTTCAATTATATGGGATTGTTATTCAAATATTCAAGAATATAAAATGTTTAAATTTTACCATCCATTCATGTCCAAGCTTTTCAATTTCCAAAGATATCTTAGTTATTGATCTTCCCTCTTATTTTGCTATCCACCTTTCCTGAGACTTCACTGCAAAAATGGGAGGGTATTTATTTATTGGTTGGTCCCACATGTTTCTTAGGATGTGATATGGAATAAGTGTAACAATAAGAGCTGAGCCAATTGCTAAAGACCATATTGAGCCATATACTCCTATCCTTGTGGATATGAATTTCACATTGTAAGAGAAGGAATAGGAATTCAATCATGAGGTTGCAATACCCATGGAAGATATCCCAAACACTCATTTAGATGAATGGGATTCAAATCTCCAATTTGATCCTTATGAATATGTACAATAAATTGGGTTGGGTGCATATTTCATCCATGAAAATGATGCAATTATTCACAATCTTGTAAATCCAACTAAGGATATTCAAGGAACGTGGAAACTATTCTTTAATGGCTCAGGAAGTAGGAATGGTGTAGGGGCAAGTATTATTTTGATCTCTCCATAAAAAAGAGTTATTTCTATTATTTCAAACTTCAGTTCAATTATACTAATAATGTATTTGAATATAAAGCTTTGATTCAAGGTCTCCAAATAGCCAAGGAAAGAGGAATACAATTACTACAAGTATTTAGTGATGGTGATTTGATTATTCACCAAGTAAGATCCAAAATCATAACCAATAATAACTTGTTGAGATCTTACAAACACAAGGTTTGGGACATATTAGAATACTCTACCACTTTAAACATTCAAGTGGTACCAAGAGCATAAAACAAAGATGTTGATCATATGGCCTCAGTAAGCTCCCAATATAACCTACCTAAAGAAATAAATAAGAATAACAGCCAGCATGTAAAGTTGATAATAAGGCCATATGTTCATGAAAATTTAACCAACTAACAAGTCTTTGATAGTGATCAAGAAATTGTGAATTTTTTGAGAGAGGAATTTGAATTCTCTAATAAAAACTAATCAAGACTCCAAGATCAATACAGAGATCAAATCATTTAGTTGAAGGCAAACAAATTACCCATGGGCCTTGTTACTTTGGAGAGTATCTTCAACTCTAATGATTAACTAAAAGATGAAAACAAGAATACCACAGTCAATAAAGAAGACTACAAGCTGATAATCATTTTAGAGGGCAAACCATTGAATATTGGAAAGGTATGTAATGTTTCTAAAAAATAGGATTTATTGAGTTGTGTCAAGAATTTGATGATAACTTCACTTGGAGTTATAAATATCTAAGGGTTTTGACCCTAGATTAGCCCAACACACAATATATCTTGACCCAAATACCAAGCTTGTTAGACATAAATAGAGACCAATCAATCTAAAAATATAACCCTTGATGAAGAGTGAGTTGTCCAATTTGATAGAGTCTAATATCATTTTCCCTATCAAACACTCATCTTGGGTTCCTAATTTAGTCCCTGTAAGGAAAAAGAATGGTGAAATAAAGCTTTGTGTAGATTTTAGGGACCTAAACAAAGTGTCCTTGAAGGATCATTATCCCCTTCCACCCATGGAGCAAATTATTCAAACTATATTAGGATTTGAAAGGTTTTCCCTTTTAGATAGTTATTCTGGATATAACCAAATCCTAGTACAAGAATTAGACTAGTTCAAGATTGATTTCACTATAAAATTGGGCATGTATTCATATAAAATTATGCCTTTTAGTCTAACTAACATTGGTGATACATTCCAAAGATCCATGGATATGGCTTTCAAAGTTTTGATAAATGAGATGATCTTGGTATACCTAAATGACATCACTATTTATTCAATAAATGTTGATGCAAACCTGGATCAACTTAGGAAAATTTTTGAGAGGTGTAGAGAGTTTGGAGTTTCCCTCAATCCAAAAAAATGCATTTTCATAGTGCATGAAGGAAAAATACTAAGACACATTATTTCAAAAGAGGGTCTTGTAATAAACCCAAAGAGAATAAGTGCCATATCTACACTAACACTTTTGAGCCATAAAAAGGGGTTACAAAGTTTCCTAGGAAAGATCAACTTCTTAAGAAGGTTTGTTCTAAATTTTCCTCTATGGTTAATCCCCTTAATACTATGCTTAAGAAGGATATCATTTTAAGCTAGTCATAGGAAGGAAAAGATAATTTTGAAGCCATTAAACAAGCTATTTCTCAAGATATTACCCTTGTCAACCCCAACTATTAGAATAATTTCATTCTCTATTATTTTGGTAGGGAAGGTATCATATCATCTATTATTTCCCAACATAATAAAGAATAGTTAGAACAACCAATATCTTTCTTTAGACATCTTTGAAGGATTATGAAGAAAAGTATAATTATATGGAGAAGCAAGTATATGTTGTAATTAAAGCTCTCAAAAATTTTAGGCATATGCTCTCCAATAACAAAATTCATTTGATGGTTAGTCACCAAAGTGTCAAAGAGTTCCTACTAAACTAGGAAATAAATGAAAAAAGAGTAGGATGGATCACAAAAGTCATGGAATATGATCTGAACATCAAAATAGAAAGCTTGTAAGAGGAAATGGCTAATGTGAATAGTTAAATTCTGATATAAAGACTATTGAGGTAGTATTTGATGCATTATATGCTCAAAATACATTCGAACCAGCCACTCTGCCTCTATTCAATAGTTGGATTCATGACATGACCATATTCTTATAGACTAGTAAGTATCCATATGATTTCTAGTAGTCTAAGAAAAGGCATTTCAGACTCTAATCTATATCTTATATTCTTATTGATGGAATATTATTTAGGAAAGACATGAATGGATTCATGTTGAGATGTATCAAGCATGGTCAAGTTCTCAAGGTGCTCAAAGAATTTCATGATGGTCCATCAGGTGGACATTTCTCCATAAGAACCATTGCCATCAAGATAATGAGAGGGCGCTATTATTATCCTAACATATTCAAGATGCCCATAAATGGGTACTAAACTATGAGAAGTGTGCTTACTTTACAAACAAGTAAAGATTAGTAGCTCTCCCTCTCAAACCAATCCAAGTTTACCAACCATTTACCTAATGCGGATTGTAATTCATTGGAATGATCAATCCACCATTGAGTATAGGCCACAAATGGGTCCTTATAGTAATTGATTATTTCACCAGATGGACTAAATTACTTGTACTGAAATATGATATAGAGGCATCTATCTTAGAATTCATGGATGGCATTGTCACAAGATTTGGTGTTCCTTACACCATTATTTTAAATAATGCCAAAGCTTTTGTGGCAACTCAAGTGAGTAAATGGTCCATAAGGAATAATAGATACCTAATTACTTCATCCAATTATTACTCATAGGTTAATGGCTTAGTCGAGTCTAACAACAGAAATATCATTAAGATTATCAAAAGGGAAATAAAAGATAACCAAAAACCAAGGCACACAAAGTTAAAATCAGCACTGTAGGCTAATAGGATCACTCCCAAGAGAGCCATTGGAAATTCTCCATACATTTTGGTATATGGAATCAAAGTTAGAGTTCCATTTTAAATTGAGTTACTATCTCTAAAACTCAATAATAAGTTGGAATTGATTGAAAATGTTGAAATGACAATATGATTGGCAAAACTCATGAAGTTAGAAAAAGTTAGAAACTAATTAGTGAAAGTTCTAGAAGCAAATTTGGCTCAAATAAAGAGAACTTTCAACAAAAAATCATCCAATAGGAGTTTCAATAAAGGAGACATGGTTCTAAAATAAGATGTTGAAAGAGCTAAACCAGGCAAGCATATAAAGTTTGATTCAATATGAAGTGGTCTATATATCAAAACTTAGTGCAAAGATCAAATACATTCCATTTATCCAAGCTCAATGGATCAGAAATACCTATCCCATTCAATGGGATATACGTCAAAGCTTGCTTTTGAGATTGGAATTATTTTCAAAAAACATTGTATATTAGGTTTAGTCAGTCTCCTTAAATAAGTTCTTTCACACAGGTTAACTCATTAGGAGTTTTTTGCTTCCTTAGTTTATTTTTGTTTTGTTTTTCCTTGTTTAGGCAAAATCTTAGTTTTGTTCTTCCCCAGTTAAAAGTGTGTTAAGCTTAAAATGGCTCCTCCATGCCCAATGAACTAGAAGGCTACTAGAAATAAATTGATTAGTAGACAATCACCCCATAAAGTTCACCAAAATTTTTGATATTTTTGTCCTAAAATGTCAAAATATCTATTACTCTAAGTGAGACCCATTATTTTTTTGGAAAAAATCCATAAAATGACCTAAGATACCCTTTTCTCAAGCCCTACAGAAACTACAGATTTAAGTGTAATTTACAACTTGCAAACTTACAAATTGCATCCCAACCTCCACTTCTTGATTTATACATGATAAAAACCAGAGATTCAAATGAAAATTTCAAGTTATAAACTTTCAAATTTCATCCCAACCTTCAATTCTTGCACACCCATGACCAATAGAAACCAAAACCCTACTCACAATATATAACTTACAAAGTTGTAAATTATAAATGGATGCCCATTTTTTTCCAAACACATTCCTCATAAAAACTAGAGATATGGATGAAATTTGAAACCTAAAAACTTGAAAATTGAAATCAAATCTCCACTTTTTTTGTATCTAACTCCCATTATAAACCATAACTCTAGTTGCAATTTGCAACTTGTAAAGTTGTAAATTGTAATTTGAGTCCCACTTCCCACTGACTACCCTTCTTACAGAAACTAGAGTTGTAGTTGTAATTTAAAACTTAAAAAGTTGTAAATTATAACTTTCATTATGCTTTCCTTATCTAAATACACCAATTCATCTAGAAAAAATTGGAATTCATAGTACAAAATGTAATTTTATGAATTATGAAATTGCTCCATAATTCCAAAATTTTGAGATTCCCACCATTTATCCCAACCACCAACCTAAGGTGCATTAATTATAGGGTTAGGATTATATTAATGGAAATTGGGTTAAAAAATCATTTTTTATTTTGTGATTTGAGGAATTAGAGATCTGCATGAAGAAATCCTTGCCAAGCCATGGTGCCGAGCAATGTCATGCCTTAGTAATATAGCCCCAAACCATGACTACCATTACTACCCTCTACATGGTATTCCTTTTCCTCCCACATTTTATATCTACCATTTTTAATAAGCATAAATTTATTTTGTGTCTTTTTCCTATCTCATAGCAAATCCAAGGTTTTTTCCTTTGCTTGGCATCTATAGGTTTCTTCTTTTGCTTGTTTATGTCATCTTAACATTGTCTATGTTTCTCAAATTCTTATCAAGTATTTTCAAACATTTTTCTACCATGTGAGAAACCTAGGGTTTAAAAAACTAGTATAATATTCCATATAGATCCCCTACATAGACCCCACAGATATTTCACCTACGATAGTAAGTCTAAAATTCATAGAGATTTCACTTGTAAAAGCAACCCTGCAACCTCATGAATAATCCCATTACATTTATAAATCTAAATCTCCATCAAGGATTTTACCTAAAAAAATAATCATAAAACATGTCAAAGGTTTTTTCAGACCTTTCAAGTGTGTTTTGCAACTCTAAAACCCACTGGACTTTTTTCTTACAAAAGCAACTCCAAAAACCACTAAAATTTTTACCTATAATTGCAACCCCAAATCCCACCAACTCTGTAGTTGGTTTTCCACATCATATTCCCTCGAATATATGTCTATAAATTAAATGAATTTCAAATCTAAGGGACACGGTGTCCCACTAGTCTAGACTCCAACACCAATGAAATCATAGACACAGACCTCAGTCACATAGACCTAGGTGATTTATAGATAATGGTAAATGTTGAATTCAAAAATGATTGGATTCAAATAATTTATGACTATAAACTACCCCAGGTATCAGCCTTCCCCTTATTAGTGTAGATCCATGAGCTTGTGCTCACATAGGTGAAGCACTATGATGCAAAAAAGAGAGAATTATTGAATGATAAGGGAGAAGAGATTATGAACCTGGACCTTGACTTCATCGACTCAATGTTCCTGATTCTAGAGTTATCTCAATTAAATCCTAACTCATCCAATATTTTTTATCAAGATGATAACACTAGATGTTTAAGGATCCTCAATAAATAATGGCTAAAAGTCTCTAGGCCTACATATACAATATTGCCTAAAACCCTAGCAAGAATAGATTTTAAGGAGGAAGTGGGTGACATAATCATACTCTTGCCCAAAATCACTAAAAAAATAGATGCTAAGAAATTTTAGGATTAAATTACCAATACATATGGGTAATCCACCAAAATAAGAAGTACATCTACTAGGCCCAGTTGATAAGTGTCTCCATCCATAAACAATTGGTGTAAGTCTAGAATACAATCAAGTTTTACATGACTTCATATCTAGTCTACATATTATAAAAGGAAGGGCCTTCCCAAGATTAACCCTAGTACCTAACCAAGTTAACAAGGTCTTTAATTATTACCTTGACTTCACCTTTGAGGCAAGTAGATAATATTTAATAAGGGTAAATGGTGCATTCATAGACTACATCATAATCATGTTTGCTAGAGATATATAAAAGAGGAGATTCTCTAATGTTGTTACTTTTGAGATCACAAATTGGGGATCCTATTTCATTCAATTCCCAACATGCTCATACATCAAAGTAAGAGGATTCAATGGTTGTCCTTACACCCTCCCAAGGTATGTAAGTGACAAATGGGATTTAATGGAGCTTGTGAGGTAGCTTGTAAAGACTCATATTTTTTTATCAATTAAACATAAAACAAGAATCATTTTCCTAATTAGCATAGGGAGGTATGCATGCCCTTCTCTATCCATATCCAAGTTTGGAAATGTTGAGATGACTCAGATGACCTTAAGAGCTCTCGACATAAGGCCATTCTATGATGTGAATGGCAACATTACTAGTATATTAGGGATCATAACATATTCTCATGTCCCCTATTATGAATATTATTGGGAAGACATAAAAGATAAAGAGAAAGTGAGACTAAAATATTATTCTAAGATGAACCTAGAGCAGATAAAAGCTTATAGCATGGCACCAGTCCCGGAGGACTTAATAAATGATGAATCTCTAGTGGACAGAGTTTACTCTGCTAACAAGATATTTGTTCAACCTCTTCCATCAATTAAGTGGTCTATACTTGAGTCCTTTTCATTAATGGATAGGACCACCAATGTAATAAATAGGAAAATCAACTAGCTAAAGAATAAAGGTTTCAAAGTGACCAAGGAAACTTTGAGCATCAGTGATAAGTTAAGAGAAGTCAAAAAGAAGGGTGTACTACCAATAGGAAAAGGTTCTAGCAGTGGAACCCAAATAGAATAGGTATATAGGCCAATGGTATCACATAAGAGAAAATAGAAAAAAAATCTAAAATAGGTTAATCTAGTAGCCAAGGAGTAGTAAAAGATCAACCAATAGTAATTTCAATTAAAGACATAGCTACTACTAAAGCATAAATAGTTTCTCCTCTTGTTTCTATCATTCCACTAGGTATAATACCTCCTCCTCCTATCTCCACTCCACCATCACCTCAAACAATTACCTCCTCCATTTCCACTAGATCACCTATGCTAGTAATTCTATTATCAATGGTCTAATCAACCAAATGGACACTCAAGATTTACTTTCACTCCCCTCTTCCATAATTCCTTCCATCTCATCCCTAATAACTACCACCACTTCAATAATCACTAACACCACACATGATTATATGGATATATATTTAGTAATCCTAACTAAAATCCCATTAGCCATCCCAACCAATGGGATAGCTACTATTTCATTTTCATCTCCCATCACTTTCCATGCTTCATCAATAATTAGTGTCTCCACCACCTTGATTGATTCATTCATAGCTCTAAATTCCACACTTCCATAGGTTTTCATTTTTCAACTCCCTATTCCTATCCCTCTAAATATGTAACTTCCATCTCCCACATCTCTAATAGGCACATCCATTTCCACTACACCCATTTCTTCCATTTCCACTACACCTTTTTCTTCCATTTCCACAATATCCCAAGCCCCCATTAAGGAGGTAGAGACATAGGAAATCATTGATACAACTATGGCTACTCAACCCATAGATGGGGAAGATATTTATAAAACATCAACTAAGGATTCAATATCCATATCAATTATAGACATTGCAATCATCATAATAACCACCAGTGCAACAACTTCAGTTATAGATTCATAATTGATAGTGCTAGGATCATAAGATGCCACTCTAACTTGGCTAGTGTAATGAGTGGGAAATAAAAATAAATAAATGGTATTTATTAGAATAGTAGATTTTGGCCTTATATAGGTATCAAATAAATAAAAGGTAACTCTAAAAACTATATCCAAAATACTATATGATTCAACAAGGGAAAAATATGTAAAAATTACAATCCCCCCACCAAATAAACAAAAAGATCTAGTGGTGGGGGATCACCAAATATCCAAAGTTCACTTTGTTTATCCTATAAGAGAGGGATTGAAACATGATGTTTAATCAAGCATTAACTCTCTTTGAAATAAAATAGATAGTGTTAAGGTCAAAAAGGATGAATTAAAGAATAAATTTGAATAGTTGACCACAACACTGAAGAAGTTCATTGAGCCCATATCCCAACCAACATAATCTATTACTTAGTTCTCTAATAAAGAGACACTTAAAGTAGTAAAAATATTGGTAATATGAGAAGGGATATGAAATATTGGGCTAAGTATCTTATCACAAAAGGAAATAGAGTTATTGAGTTAGTAATGGACTACTACAAAACTCTGAAGGATGATTGAGCAACTTTGAAGACATCAATAAGCAAATACGAGGAAGAAATTGTAAGGTTGAACCTATTATTCCCAAAATTGAAATTTATTAACAGCATTTAAACTAATTCCCTCATTACAAAAAAGATATTGAAAAATGATGTAGAGCATGAGGAATTAGATAGGGTAGCTAATTTTAACATAAGAATACTCACTAAGAGTATTAATAATGCTAAGGGTACATATGATAAGGTCACAGATATGATTTATGATAGTGAAGATTTGCTTAATAAATTTTCATGTGAAACAATAGATCATCAAGACCATATCTTTTCAGTACAGTAAGTTCAAGACAAGTTCAAAGGAGTGGTCAAGAGAGAGTCAACATAGTTACAACATTCAACTTGAATTCCATCCACCAATTATTAGGTATCATAATACATTAGATTAGATGGGGAAATACACTAAAGTATATAGGGTTGTACAAAGTTAACTCTCTAATATAATTTAAAAATGTGAGATAAACAACCTATATTCACTTGGTCCTGATGAAGATTGTATCCTATAGATCTTTAAAAGTTTTGATGCTTATATTGAGAAGATGCAGGCAAAGAAGGACAAATAATCTTTTGAAGTTATGGATGTAGATTAATTATTTCAATCAAATACATTATGCAAATTACATTTCTTTATTTCAAAAAACATTGTAAAGTTACAGTTTTAAAATTAAAACTATCATTTTGGTAGCCCTTTTTGAGAAAGAGTCACTTGTAATTTTCAAGTATCTTTTTAACAAATTGAAAGGTTGTAAAAATCAAACTTGTAAATTGTACTTTTATTTTTAACAAAGTATGAGTTCCTTACTTGCAAAAACTCATGTTGTAAATTACATTTCTATTTTTGTCAAAATTGGATGACTTAAAAAGTTGTAAAAGTCCCAATTGAAAAATACAAGTTAGGTTTTATAAGAAATAACCTAAAATATCTAAAAGCTTTCTCTTGTTATAAGTGTTATTTTTTTTTGGTGATTTATTCCATGAAGAAGATAACAACAGCTAAATTGAAGATAAAGAAGATATCACATGAAGATTCTACAAGATTTTTCCATGCCTCCAGCACTCATTGAAGTGCCCAATAGTTGCATGTTTGTTGTTTCAGTCATTTACCTTGCTAAAGATGTCATTCTAGCTAAAGATAATACCCCTTTGCATGAGGTTTTTATATTTTTCTTTCTCTTTAACTAGGCTTAGAATTTTGATAACTATCTCTCTTTCTATAGAATATTTTATATAAATATGGGTACCATGGCATAGCCCATTTATATTTTTACGATTGGAGAAATTATTTTGCATTTTGAACAATTGATCTACATGTTGTAACCTAGAAAATGATAATAGATTGAATTTTTTCCTTCCTTGTCTATGTTATTTTTGTGTATGTGAGGCTATTATAAAATTTGTGAATTCTTTCATTCTTGTCTCAGTCACAAGATTTCATCTATGGTATTATTTTTCCCTTTTAAAAATATTATTTCATTAAAATAATATTATTCCTTATATGATAAATGCCCAATATTACCTTTGGTTCCATATTTGCATGAGTTTAGCTCAAATATACTTCAATATATTTATTATTTTGGTGTGTTCGTATAAAGAAAGCATTAAAATCCACTATAATTATTTAGTGCAATCACCATTTCTATTTTTTCAATATTCATTTTTAAAAACTCTTTTCCTCATAGTTCAAACCCTAGTTTAGGAGCAAGATCACTAAGAAATGACATTTTTAAATGTGAACTGGTAATATATCAATTGCACTTAACTTAGTGAAATGAATTCATCCTTCTCTAGAGGTTCACCTCAATTCATCAAGGTCATACAGCTTAAAGGTGATCCCATTGTATCATTAGCTTTCCACATTGCATGTTATAACAGAAAGATGGGTGCAAAATCTATGTGATAACTATTTTTGGCACACCTGATGCAACCCAAAAATTATTACTAAAAGATTGGTACTATTCTCAGTAAGCATTGTATAAGCCTTGTACACATTTCAAAAGTACCCAATGACTCCACTTGCATATGAATTAAGGAAATCCCGATTTACATATACCAAAGATACAAATAATATCATCTACTAAAGGTAAGAAAATTGACTATCAAGAATTTTTATTTCCATATAAAAATAAATAAAGATTAGTTGTACCTTAAACTAAATTATATCATGTAAATTTGTTTGCATCTCCTACAAATACCCACAGTAGTTTCATACCTCCCATTATGGCTCTAATAAATTAAAATTTCATAGCCCTCAATGGAGGTAGCCCACTTCAATTGTCCTGGTATGATGATATACACACCTTAGCTCTAAAAATCCTTCCATATTTCACTAGCAAAACTTTCACCACTCTTATAGAACTTTTATAAGACATTGTTAATATTTATTCAATTCATAATATAGTATAATAAAATGTTGCAATCAAAGTCTCCTCATTTAAGGCTAAATCCTTACAATGGTATATAGTTATACTTCCTAATTCCATTCATGTTTGGGATGACTTAGGAACTTCACTATGTATGCAATTTGAAGACAAGAGTGACCACCTCTCCCTAGTTGAACAACTAATTGCTATTCAACATGATCCTCATGAGTTCATGAGTAATTTTAATTTTTGATTTCAAAAGACATGGAATAGAATTCTAGTGTTTGTCAAACCAACCCCAAATAATTTTTTCCTATATTACTTAAGATCTTTAAATAGTGATAAAATTATCACAATTTATTCAATGGGTGGTACCACACTTCTCAATGCCTATAAAATTGTAATATGAGCAAAATTGCCTAATTCAAGCTAGAAAAATTACCCCATGGCCTCCAACAACTCTATTTCTAAACATGCCTCCTATGAAACCTATAGTTTCCTTAATTCCCACCACAAAAAAAGCACCAACTTTAACTCCTTCTCCTGCTGATGGTTTATATGAGGTTAAGTCACTGCTTAAGAGCTTTGGCAATGAGTTGATAGTAATGAAAAGGTAGCAACCCTTGAACTACAAACCTTATCATCAACCCAACCAAACATACCAACCCAATAGGCAGCCATACCAAGGTAATTCACATCCATAAAGTCAAAATATGCAAGGAAAACATCTGAATATCCATGCTCTACCTGCATTGGGTACTTTCAAAGCTATTGTACCTATTAAAAACAACTTGGCTCAGGAGTATGAGTTATGTTATCCTTGTGCTCAACCACATAATTAGAATGCTTATCCTAATGGTGTCATCAGTAAAGCTTTAATGGTTCAAAGCATATCAAACACTCAAGGACAACAAGAAGAATCCAGGAAGATACACAAGAGTTTGCTCAGAATGAAGCTACTCTTTTGAACTCGTAAGAGGAGGATTTTTATGGTGTAAATTAGGAAGAATCACTAATCAATGGTGGTATTTTAATGGAAATGAATACATAATATAAGAAGAGTCAAATATAAATTAATCAACCCCACAAGTGGAATAATTTACAACTTTTAAAGTTGCACAAAAATCTACAAAAGGAAACACATTATAGAGGCCACCCAATGTGCCAATGGACTAGTCAAAATCAAAATTACTGACCCCAAATCTCATGAAAGAAGACATAACTCCCAAAAAGGCACCAACAAAGGTTGGTAATATTCCTTTTAGTATTATTGAACAAATGAAAAAAACTAATTTAAATGTCACCATGTGGGAAGTACTGTCTATTCTAGCATAAAGGGACTTACTATAAAAAGATTTGAAAAACTTCCAAATAATAGATAAAGTTATAGCTAAGGGACCTAATGCTATATTTAATATGTTTTAACCATAAATACACAACACCAAATCAAGAAAAAAATGTAAGTCTTCCCTTTTTACCTTTCACTCATAGTTGGGAAACATCTTATCCATAATTGCATGGTAAACTTAGGGGCTAGCACATATGTTATGCCTAATAAAATAGTTGATGCTCTTGGTATTAAGTATACACCTATCACAAAAGGTATGGTTTAATTATATGGGACTTCTATTTAAATAGTTAGACTATACAAGGTTTAAACCTTACCATTCATGCATGTCCAAGTTTGACAATTTCTCAAGATATCTCAATTATTGATCTCCCCCTATTTTTTTATTTGCCTTTCCTAAGACTTCACTGAAAAAATGGGAGGGTGTATATCTATAGATTGGTCCCACATATTTTTTAGGATGAGATATGGAAAAAGAGTAATAATAAGAGCTAAGTTATCTAAATACCATATTTATCCATACACTCATATCCCTATGGATATGAATTACACATTACAAGATCAGGAAGAGGAACTTAATCATGAGGTTGCAACACCCATGGAAGATATCTTAGACACTCACTTGGATGAATGGGGATCAAATCTCTAATTTTATTCTTATGACTATGTATAATAAACTAGGTTGGGTACATATTGCATCCATGAAAATGATGCAATTATTCTAAATCTTGTAAAACCAACTAAGGATATTAAAGGAATGTGGAAACTATTCTTTGATGGCTTAAGAAGTAGGAATGGTGTAGGGGTAGGTATTATTTTGATCTCTCCATAAAAATAGATTTATTTCTATTCTTTCAGACTTCAATTCAGCTACAGTAATAATGTAGCTAAATATGAAGCTTTGATTTGAGGTTTCCACCTAGCCAAGGAAAGAGGGATACAATCACTACAAGTATTTAGTGACAATAAGCTGATTATTTACCAAGTAAGATCCAAAAGCATAACCAAGAATAAATTTCTTAGATCTTGAAAACAAAGGGTTTGAGATCTATTAGAAGACTTTACCACTTTAAACATTAAGGTGGTACCAAGAGCACAAAACAAAGATGTTGATAATATGGCCTTAGTAGGCTTCCAATATAACCTACCTAAATAAATAAAGAAGAAAAATATCCGCATGTAAAATTGATAATAAGGCCATCTATTCTTGATAATGCAACCAACTGGTAAGTCTTCAATACTGATCAACAAATTATGAATTTTTTAAGAGAGGAAGCTAAATTCTCTGATAAAAACTAGTTAAGACTCCAAGATCAATATGGAGATTAAATCATTTAGTTGAAGATAAAAAAATTACCCATGGTCCTTGTTACTTTGGAGAGTATCTTCAATTCTGATGATGAGCTAAAAGGTGAAAATAATAATATCACAATCAATAAAGAAGATTATGAGTCAGTAGTTATTTCAGAGGGCAAAAGATTGAAGATTGGAAAGGTATATAATGTTTCTAAAAAATAATATTTTATTGAGTTGTGTCAATAATTTGATGATAACTTCACTTGGAGTTATAAATATCTAAGGGGGTTTGACCCTAGCTTATCCCAACACATAATATATATTAACCCAAATACCAATCCTATTAGACAAAAATAGAGACTAATCAATCCAAAAATATAACCCTTGATGAAGAGTGTGTTGTCCAAACTGACAGATTCTAATATCATTTTCCTTATCAAACACTCATCCTAGGTTACTAATTTGGTCCCTATAAGGAAAAATAATGGTGAAATCAGGCTTTGTGTAGATTTTAGGGACCTAAACAAAGTGTTCCTACAAGATCATTATCCCCTTCCATGCATGGAGCAAATTCTTCAAACTATAATAGGATCTGAAAGGCTTTCTCTTCTAGATGATTATTCTAGTATAACGAAATCCTATTTTAAGAATCATACTAGTTCAACACTGATTTCATTATAAAATGGGGCATGTATGCATATAAAAATATGCCTTTTGGTCTAACTAATGTTGGTGATAAATTATAAAGAGCCATGGATATGGATTTCAAAGGTTTTATAAATGAGATGATCCTAGTATACTTAGATGGCATCACTATTTATTCAAAACATGCTAATGCACACTTGGATCACCTTAGGAAAAATTTTGAGAGGTGTAGAGAGTCTAGAATTTTCCTTAATCTAAAAAAGTGTATTTTTTTAGTACATGAAAGAAAACTACTAGGACACATTATTTCAAAAGAGGGTCTTGCAATAGACCTAGAGAGAATAAGTGTCATATCTCCACTAGCACTTTTGAGCCATAAAAAGGGGTTACAAAATTTCATAGGAAAGGTCAACTTCATAAGAAGGTTTGTTCCAAAATTTACCTCTATGGCCAAGCCCCTTACTACTATGCTTAATAAGGGTATCATTTTCAACTGGACACAAGAAGGAAAAGATGGTTTCAAAGCCATAAAGTAGGCTATTTCTCAAGCTCATACCCTTATCAACCCCAACTACAAGAATGATTTTAATCTCTATGATTTTGGAGGGGAAGGTATTATATAAGCTATTCTAACCCAATGCAATAAAAAATAGTTGGAACAACCAATATCTTTCTTCAGTTAATCCTTGAAGGATTATGAAGAAAAGTATAATTTCATAGAGAATCAAGTATATGCTATAATTAAATCTCTCAAAAAAATTAGGCATATGCTCTCCAATATTAAAATTCATATGATGGTTAGTCACCAAAGTGTCAAAGAGTTTCTGATAAGTCAGGAAATAAATTAAAAAAGAGCATGATGGATCAAAAAATTCATGGAATCTGATGTAAACATCAAAATTAGATAACTTGTATGAGGAAAGGGCTTATGTTAATAGTTGGCTTCTGATATAAACATTGTTGAGGTAGTATCTAATGTAGTATATGCTCAAAATACATCCCAAATAGCCACTCCACCTTTATTCAATAGTTGGATCTATGACATGACCATCTTCCTACAAACTGGTGAGTATCCATATGATTTTTAGCAATCTAAGAAAAGATATTTTAGCCTCCATTATATTTATTATATTCTTGTAGATTAAGTAATGTTTATAAAAGACATGAATGGAGTCATGCTGAGATGTATCAAGAATGATTAGTTCCCAAGGTGCTCAAGGAATTTCATGATGGTCCATCAGGTGGATATTTCTCCATAAGAACCAATTCCATCAAGATAATGAGAGGGGGATATTATTGGCCTAACATATTCAAAAATTCCTATCAATGGGTAAGAAATTGTGAGAAGAGTGCTTCCTTGACAAAAAAGCAAATATTATTAGCCCTCCCTCTTAAACCAATCCATGTTGACCAACCATTTTCCTAATGGGGATCAGATTTCATTAGCATGATCAATTCACCATTGAGTGCAGGACGCAAATGGGTCCTTACAATAACTAATTATTTTACTAGATGGACTAAAGCAATTACACTGAAATATGCTATGGAGGCATCTATCCTAGAATTCATGGATGGAATTGTCATAAGATCTGGTCTTTTTTGCACCATTATCTTAGATAATTCCAAATATTTTACGGGCACTCAAGTGAGTGAATGGGTTGTAAGGCACAATGTATACCTATGTACTTCATCCAATTATTACTTTCAAGGTAATGGCTTGGTCGAGTCTACCAACAAAAATCTCATAAGGATTATCATAAGGACAATAAAAGGCAACCAAAGGACATGGCACATAAAGTTAAAATAAGCATTATGGGCTGATAAGATCACTCTTAAGAGATCCATTGGTAATCCTCCATACATGTTGGTATATCAAAGGGAAGATAGAGTTCCACTGCCAATTGAGTTACCATCTCTAGAACTCAATCATCAGTTTGAATTGATTGATAATAATAAAATGATAGTATGATTGGTGAAACTCATGGAGTTCTAAAAAGTCAAGAACTAGTCAATGAAATTTATGGAAGCAAATTAAGCTCAAAAAAATATAAGTTTCAACAAAAAATCATCTGATAGGAGCTTTAATGAAGGAGACATGGTTTTGAAATGGGATGTTGAAAGAGCTAAACTATGTAAGCATACAAAGTTTGATGTAATATGGAGCGGTCCATACATCATAACTCAATGCAAAGGAGAAAATAAATTTTATTTATCCAAGCTCGATGGATAGAAACTACCTATCCCAATCAATGGGATATACCTCAAAGGTTGATTTTGAGATTGGAATTCTTTCCAAAAAATATTATATATACTAGGTTTAGTCAATCTCCTTAAATAAGTGATTTCACACAGGTCAACTCATTAGAAATTTTTTGCTTCCTTAGTTTGTTTATATTTTGTTTTTTTTCCTATTTCATTATTATTTAGGTAAAATCTTAGTTTTGTTCTTTCCTATTTAAAAGTGTGTTAAGCTTAAAATGACTCCATGCCTAATGAACTAGAAGGCTACAAGAAAGAAAATGATTAGTAAGCAATCACCCTAGAGGTCACCAAAAATGTTAATATATTTTCCTCAAAAATGTCAAAATATCTAGTACCCTAAGGGATACCCATTATTTTTTTGTAAAAAGGCCTTAAATGACCCATGATACCCTTTTCTCAAGCCCTATAAAAACCAGAGATTTGTGTGCAACTTGCAACTTGCAAACATATAAATTACATTTCAACCTCCACTTCCCATTTTGTAAATACCTAGTAGAAACTAGAGATTCAAACACAATTTTTAAGTTACAAACTTGTAAATTACATCCCAATGTCCACTTCTCGTACACCCCACAATTGGTAAAAATTAGAACCCTGCTCACAATTTACAACTTGTAAAGTTGCAAATTGTAAACAGACCCCCACTTTCTATCAAACACATTTCTCATAGAAAATAGAGATTCAAATGCAATTTTCAACTTGAAAACTTGGAATTTCAATAAAACCTTTGCTTCCTATGCATCTATCTCCCATCAGAAACTAGAAATTTAGTTGTAATTTGAAACTTTGAAATTTACAAATTGTAATTTGAGTCTCACTTCTCATTGACTACCCTTCCTATGAATACCAAAGATTTGATTACAAATTACAACTTACAAAGTTAAAAAATAAAACTTGATTTTTTGTTTCTTGATCTAAATACACCGATTCATTTGGAAAAAACTGGAAGTCAGAGTGCAAAATGTAATTTTGAAAAATTCTAAATTTTTTTCATAACTTTGAAATTTTTAGATTCCCAATGTTTTTCCCAACCACCAACCTAGGGTACATTAATTTTAGGGTTAGGATTATATTAATGGAAATGGTGTTAATAAAAAATCATTTTTTATTTTATGATTTGAGGAATTAGAGCTTTATGTGAATAAATCCTTGCCAGGCCATGACGTCGAACAATGCCATGCCTCAATAATGCAACCTCGAACCATGACCACCACTGCTACCCTCTACATGGTATTTCTTTTCTTCTTACATTTTCTAGCTACCATTTTTTAACTAAGCATAGATTGATTTCATGTATTTTTCTTATCTCATATTGAATCTAGGGTTTTTTCCTTTGCTTGGCATCTATAGGTTTCTTCTTTTACGTGCTTATGTCATCTCAAGATTGTAAGTGTTTCTCAAATTCTTGTCAAGTCTTTTCAAACATTTTTCTAGCTTGTGAGAAACATAACGTTTAAAAACTAGTAGAATATTCCTTATATATCCCCTACATAGACCCCATAGACATTTCACATGTAATAGCAACTCATAAACCCATAGAGATTTCACCTGTAAAAGTAACCCTACAACCCCATGGAGAATCCCATTACATTTACAAATCCAAATCTAGATCAAAGATTTCACCTGCAATAACAAGCCTGAAACACGTTAGAGGTTTTATTGAACCTTTCAAGTGTGTTTTACAACTCCAAAACCCGCTAGACATTTTTCCTACAAAATCAACTCTAAATCTCATTGAATCAAAACTTTAACCTATAATTTTAACCCTAAAACCCACCAACACTGTAGTTGGTTCTCCCACATCAGATTCCCCAAAATCTATGTTCAAAAAAGAAATGAAGTTAAAATCTAAGGTAACTAGTATCCCACTCACTTTGGACTCTAACACCAACAAAATCATAGACACCTACCTAATTCACATAGACTTAGGTGATTTTTTGTATAAGGGTAAATGCTAAATTCAAAAATGATTCGATTTGAAACATTTGTGACTATGGAATGACCCAAGAAATAACCTTCCCCTTATCAGTATAGATCCCTAAGCTTATGATCACATTGGTGAAGCACTATGATGTAGAAAAGAGAGAAGTATTGAATGACAAGGGAGAAAGGATTCTGAACCTAGACCCTGAATTCATCAACTTAGTGTTCCTAATTCTAGAGTATGAGAGTTATCTCAATATAACTCTTGACTCATCTAAGAAGTTTTATCTAGATAATAATAGTGGATGTCTAAGGGTCCTCAATAAATAATGATTAAAGGTCTCTAGGCCTACATATATAATATTGCCTAAAACCCTAATGAGAATAAACTTTAAGGAGGAAATAGGTGACATAATCATACTCTTTTATAGATTCACTAAGAATCTAGATGTTAAGAACTTTCAAGATTGGATGTACCAATACATATGGGTAATCCACCAAAATAATTAGTACATCCATTGCGCCCAGTTGATAAGTGACTCCATCCAAAAACAATTGGTGGAAGTCCATAATATAGGGAAGTTTTACATGACTTCATATCTAGTCTACATATTAACAAAAGGAAGGGCATTCCCAAGATTCAACACAGTACCTGACCAAGTTAATAAGGTCTTTAATTATTACCCTAACCTCACCCTTGAGTTAAGTAGATAACATTTCAAAAGGGTAAATGATGCATTCATATACTACATCATAATCATCTTTGATAAAGATCTAAAAAAGAGGAGATTCTCTAATGCTACTGCTTCTAAGATCATAAATTGGGGATTGTATATCATTCATTCCCAATATACTCATACATCAGAGTAGGAGGATTCAATGGTTGTCCTTACACCCTCCCAAGGTACGTAAGTGAAAAATGGGCTTTAATGTAACTTATGAGGTAGATTGTAGAGAATCATAAATTTTTATCAAGCAAAGGTAAGGTAGGAATCCATTTCCACATTAGCATAGGGATTTATACATGCCCTTCCCTATCCAAAGCTAAGTGTGAAGATGTCAAGATGACTCAGATGACCTTAAGAGCTCTTGAGGCAAGGCCATTTTATGATGTGAATGGCATAATTACCAGTATATTGGGGATCACAACATATTCCCACATCCCCTATAATGAAGATTACAGGGAAGAACTAGAAGATAAAGAGGAAGTGAGACTAAAAGATTATTCCATGATGACCCTGGAGTAGATCAAATCTTATAACATGGCACCAGTCCCTGAGGACTTAATATATGATGAATCTCCAATTGACAATGTTGATGACCCTGGAGTAGATCAAATCTTATAACATGGCACCAGTCCCTGAGGACTTAATATATGATGAATCTCCAGTGGACAATGTTTACTATGATAACAAGATCTTTACTCAACCTATTCCATCAATTAGGTCATCCATACCTAATTCCTTCTCATTAATGGATAAGACCACCAATGTAATAAATAGGATAGTTAACTAGATAAGGATCAAAGGGGTCAAGGTGACCAAGGAAACTTTGAGCATTAGTGATAAGTTAAGAGAATTCAAAGAGAAGGGTGTACCACCAATAGTATAAGGTTCTAATAGTAGAACCTAAATAGAATAGGTAGATAGGTTAGTGATATCACATAAGATAAAATAGAAACAAAAGGCTAAAATAGGTCAATCTAATAGCCAAGGAGTAGCAATAGATCAACCAATAGTAATTTCAACTAAAGACACAACTATTGTTGAAGCACAAATAATTTATCCTCTAGTCTCTATCATTCCACTAGCTACAATACCTCCTCCTCTTGTCTCTACTCCATCATCACCTTGTTGGCATGGTGGATTACACACTTGACAGGAGGCTGAGCTCATGTCTTCCACGCATCACAATGGAAACTCCCCTCTTGCTTGTGGGCATGGCAAAACTGGGGGGGGAATCTCTAGATAAGGGCTAGCACCCTTTGATGTATCTCTAAGGTCCTGGATTTCCTACTGCTAACAAATAAATGAGAAAAAAGGGGGGGTCGAAAAGGGAGAAGGATGCTAAAAAATAGAACCTAACCTAAAAGGGTGATACACCAAAAAAGTTGATCTACTTAGTTCAAACATATGATTTTCACCAAGAATAAGCTGACATACACTTCATTTGATATGGGAAACTCTTTTGTATCAGTGAGTCAGTGGTCTATATAGATACAGGGAGGAAGAACTACCAGAGGTGTTCTAAGACACACTATGCAGCCTATTCACATGCGCCTATATTCCTACTAGAGACACTTCTGGTAGACTTGCAGAAGAAGAAACTTCATAATGCACTAGACATGTTGGAATCATTATGTGAAACCATAAAATAAAATGACTTAACACAAAATTAAAACATAGACATATGTGTGAGTACAAGTTCAAATGGAGGTAAAAAATTGCTAAGTCTTGATTCAAGGTAAAATCTAACAGAGCTCCACCTTACAAACTAAGAGATTTTTGGGCAGAGTTTTGCCTTACAAGCTAAGAGATCCTTTTTTTCTCAAATGATAATTTTACAATATATAGAGAGAGAAGAAGTAAAGGTGCCCCTTTGGAAAAGACTTTGGTGCCTTTTTACAAGTTGGCCCATGTGCGTTGAGAACATCAGGAAGAGGAAGTCATTGTTGCTGATATCATCCTTCTAGAAGAGGCCTGATAGAATCGTGTTGTGTAATTGTTAGTCTTGACTTTGGCATTCAAACATTAATGTGAAAACATGGGCCATACCTCTTTTTTTGCAAATAAGACTACTCCTTAGAGATATTCACATGGTTTATCTGTTCATTAATGTAAAGTGAAGAAAATAGGTCGCATCATTTACTGTTTATGCCCATTGATGACCACTTGGCAGATACTATGTCAACCACTAGAGTAACTCCTTGAGTTGACACCTTCCATTTCCACTTAGACTATTTTTTCCATTTTTGCACTTTGTCTCTTCTTGGCTTTGTCTTTTCTAGCTCCTTCAGCCCTCGGGGGCTACTTCCCAGCCTTGTTGGCTCCTTGGGCTCTTCTCTCAGTGGTTCTTCCTTTTGTCCTTAAGGCATTTGAATGTATTCAAGTCCATACTCAAGCCTTTAAAGATCAAATAGCTATTTTCTTGCCATACAATTGACGTTCATAGGCCCGTCACTGTTTGAAAGCCAATAGCTAGTTTATTGCCATGAATTTGATGGCTTCAGTCCCGTCATCCTCCTTGGCAATTCCTTCGGCTTTTTCCTTTGCTTCGGCATTTTACTTCCTTTCCTTCGGGCTTTTGTCAAAGGTACTTTTGTCGAGAGTCCCCCGCAAGGGCACCTACCCTTTGGGGTCCTTCGATGGCCATGCTCCTCAAATCCTTCAAAAAAAATGTTCAAAGGAATTCCTTCAGACATTTTGTCGGAAGGAAATCTTTCATTTGTCTTTTCCCACTTATTGCTTTCTGTCAGGTTTTTATTTTGGCTATTTTCCCCAAATTTCTTCAGACTTTTTGTCTAAAGGAATTCCTTCAGACAAAAGTCTAAAAGAAATCATTTCTTGCCTTTGCCTTAGTCTTTTTATTTCATAGGATTTTCTTTTCAAGGATTGTCTTTGCCTTATGAATTTCTTCAAACAAAATGTCCAAAGGAATTCCTTTAGGCATTTTGTTCGAAGAAATTCTCTTGTTCACTTTTCTAAAGGAATTCCAACTTGCCTTGTTTACTTTTTTAAAGGAATTCCAACCCTTTCAACCTTCTCTTTGATACCTTTGCAAGTGTTCCCTGCCCTCCGCAAGGGCACTTGGGTCCAGAACTACCCTCTGCAAGGGTGCTAGAATGGTCCCTTTTATGCTTGACTGCCCTCTGCAAGGGCACTGGTCCTTCGGGAGACTCTCTTGAACCTTCTAATTAAACTGTTAATTGAACCAACTGGTTGAACTGACTGATTGAACCAATAATGGTTAAATGGTTCAATACTATATTCTGCTCATTCAAATTGCTGCTTGAACCAACCACTTTGAACCATTTGATTGAACCAAGCCGACTAAACCAAGCTTTAAATTGAGCTGATGAACCAACCGATTGAACCAACCCAATGAACCCAGCCATTGAACCAAGCCAATGAACCAAATGAGTCAACCAAACATTGAACAACTGATTGAACCAACAATGTTTCAACAGTTCAATGGTTCAACGGTCTGAAGAGGCTTTGTAAGAAACATTGCATTCTTTGAACTGGTTCATCTTCTATTGAAAGACTTGTGCAACCCAAATTCAGCTGGTTCTTAACAACAAGGGAAGAAGGGGACTGATTTTGGCCTGTTGGACCAAAAATGGTCAATAAATTGGAGACTCCTAGGTGAAGCATGCCTGTTATGCTTAGAAACTAGTTGCCTTAAATTCCATTGGGCACAAAGTTAGAATGCAACTTGAAAAAAGCTAGCAACAGCCCCGATAGATCCAAGAATCAATCATGATGCTTTTATCCCCAAACATAAAGGAAAACACACACAAGGCTAAAAAACACTACTTGTGCAAATAGCACTTAGGGAAAATAGGAAAGAAAACTGAAAGCAAACTACTATATATAGCTAACCAAGTATATTTGCCTCCCTCCTAGATCAAAAGTAAAATTTTTTAAGTCTCCTTCCTGGCAAGAAAATTTATGATGCCAGACAAGTGGCTGAATGGAATGGAGACTTGGTGACCTGCTCCTTTTGCCTCCCACCTCGATTGGCTTGCATCCAAGTGGATTAGAGTCAAACTTGCTTCCAACATATATGTACTCTTCTTATTCTTGTAAGATTTTTGAATGTTGGTCCTTCATGCTGGTGCATCTTACCAAGAAATCAATAGTTGTTGGTTCATCACCATCAGCCCTTTGATATGCATAGTTCCTTTGACATGCATCATGGTTTGACTCGTTCCCTTCTGCTTTATTAGAGATCCTGTCAAACTCATCTTATGATCCCTCATAACTTTCTTGAATAAGGTTGACTGTTGTGATGTCTGAAATGGAATCATAAACTAATTGCTCATCCCATAGAACATCACCTTCTTGTTCAAGGTTCACTTCTTCAAAGCTTACCTCAAGATGGACAAGCCTCTCCTTTTCCTACTCAAGGATTAGAGTCTCTAGTTATTCAAAGACATTCTCTTGATCCTCCTCCAACTCAAGCTCCATGGCATGGTCATCCTCCTCATCAAAGCAACAAGGAAGTTCATCAAATAAGGGAGGAGAAAGCTCACCATGCTTACGTTCCTCTTCATATTGCTAGAACATCTGCATGTATGCATGGCCCACATCTTCTCCATTACTAATGATGTCTTCAAAAGGAGCCTCCATGATGATTTCATCTTCTTTGACATCCATGATAGCCTCTTGGGAAACTACAAATTAGATCTCTTGCTCTTCACTCACCTCCTGCAAGATAGGTTCCTCCTTGAGAAGGGATGAACTGGAAGTCTAATGATTAAAACCATGTGGAAGAGGAGGCAGTCCTTGAGCTAGAATTAAATGATTCTCCTCTTTCCATTTGGCTAGCACTTCATCTATATTAGATGTGGTCTGATATCTCTCTTGGAGGTGTGTAGATGGGGTCAGACATGGAAACTACTGCGTCCATCACATGTTGGCTGAGGAATCTCACTATGGACTCCAACTCTACAAAGCTATATCTTCTTGAAAGAGCGTTTCTTGGAGATCACAATCATCATCATGATGAGTAGGAGCAAGTTCATCTTCTTCAAGGTTTTGAGCAAAACCTTTTTCCTCCTTCTTCCTACCCCATGATTCCATTGTTTGCTTCCAACTTGGAATCTTGCCATCATGTTGAGATACCTGAGGAAGTTGAGGAAGACTAGGAAGGGTCCGCTCATGCACAGGTTGAGCTGCTTCAATTGAAAATGTATTTTAGTATGTATAATCCCATTGTTCAGAACTATAGACCTTGTTTTCCTTCATATAGTTTTGATCAAGCTCAGGCTATATGAAGGATTTCTTAATGGCACCAAGACTACTTAACCAACTGATTCAACTTGGAGTCACCATTGGTGTTGATAAAAAGCTTTCAAAGGCTAGTTGGTTGAGGACACACCAAAATTCTTCAACTCTTTGGATAAAAACTAGTTGGTCCCACCAGGCATGCCAAAAACTATTGATGTGGTGGATTGCACCCTTGACAGGAGGCTGAGCTCCCATTTTCCATGCGTCACAATGGAAACTCCCTTCTTGCCTATGGGCATGGCAAAACTGGGGGGGGAGTCTCTAGATAAGGGCTAGTTCCCTTTGATGTATCTCTGAGGTCTTGTATTTCCTACTGTTAACAAATAAATGAGAAAAAAGGGGGGGTTGAAAAGGGAGAAGGATGCTAAAAAATAGATTCTAACCTAAAAGGGTGATACACCAAAAAAATTGATCTACTTAGCTTGAACATATGCTTTTCACCAAGAATAAGCTGGCATACACTTCATTTGATATGGGAAACTCTTCTATATCAGTGAGTCAGTTGTTTATGGAGATACAGGGAGGAAGAACTACCAAAGGTGTTCTAAGACACTCTATGGCAGCCTATTCACATGCACCTATATTCCTACTGGAGACACGGAAAGATCCCAAACTAGGATTGAAAGCAAATAAAATTGATTTCCACTACTTACAGCATTCAATCAATTGGACAAAGATATAAAACCGAATGTAACTGATACTATAGCCCCAAATGTCATAAAATTATTACAGATTGGTCTCAAAACCCAATTATTATAACAACAACCAAACTAGAAATAAAAAACCTGGGATTGCGTGCTCTCGGCCTGCTGTGTCCAGAAAACACAGTCGCCGACGTCGGTCTCTGAGGATGCCGACGTCGGTCGATACCCTGCCGCCGTCGGTTGTCTGAGGGCGACCTCTGCCTACGTTTGACTCCCTGATTGCCGGCGTCGGTAGATAATCGGCCGATGTCGGCCTATATGCCGATGCCGGTCTCTGTATAACCCTGCAGCTGAACTGTGCCCTTTCCTTTCTCTGACCCTGTTGGTACGGCCTGGTGCCGATCTATCTATCCATACGGATTTCTGTACCCGAACCTGATATGCAAATAAAATATATAAATCTGGAACCTAAACAATGAATAAATACCTGGAACCCATTTGCATAGGCTGAACCCTGGTATACTCTGTGAATGGCCTCTGAAGCTCCCGAACTGACCAATATGCACAATCTGGATTTCGTCTCGAATCCACCTCTGACAAAGCACTGGGTTTTCGTCCAACTCCTTGCCAATCTACTGAAGGGTTTCGTCCTCAGAGATTCCAGCTGAATCACCGATTCAAGCTTCTCAGAATAATTTTGCAAAAGAAGATATTAGATAATGCAAATGCTTTGCTTTCCCCTTCTTTTAAAGCCTTCCAAAGAAACTTCTAAAAGAAGTTAATTTTATTTTCATAATAATTTAATTAATTAATTAAACCATTTTAATAGAAAATTGGGGACATTACAGTCATCCCTTCTCGGAGATTGCTTGTCCTCAAGCAATTCGCTCCTGATACCCAATACCAACTACCTGGATGCCATATTAATCTCAAAAATTTGCTAATTCTTCTATCAAAAACACCAGGCTGGAAAATATCTGTGACTACATTCACCTTGTTTCTCCTAGAGAGTAGTGTGATAATCCTCAATATGTAATTAGCAAATTCACCATCACATACCTTAGACTTAGAAAAGGGTCGCTGCGCTACTCTGATTAACAAACTCTCACAATCCCCATAAGGATGTAGACTTATAATTGGAAAGGAAAATGCCCTGCAACAAATAGAATTAGTTACCACATCATCTATAAAATGAGACTCCATCCTGTGGGATGACCCCTCCTCAGGTCCTCCATCTTGCTCTGCCTTCAAGATAATCTTCCTTCCCCCAGAAAGGAATTCTAACTGCATACGGCGGTGATCAGTAATGTAGCGCCCAATACCCTGTAACCACTGCATGCCCAAGACCACATCATTATCCTCTAAAGGAAACACATAAAAATCATCGGTCAAAGTGTAATTCCCTATCTAAATGCTGAGCCGTGGAATCCGTTTGGTACAACCCAATACTGCACCATCTGCCACCTTTACCCCGAAACCACCAAACTTCTCATACTGTAATCTACGCCTTCCCACTAACTTCTGATCAATGAAGTTATGTGTAGCACCTGTATCTACCAAGCTCACTACCCACTTACCCTCAAGTGTACCTTTCAACCGAAAGGCATGAAAATTAGGATAACTGGAGAGAGTAGCCATAATTGCTTTGGCTGATGCCAAAGGCTCTGGGGTGTCTAACTCCAACTGTATCTGATCCTGCTTAATATTATCCTTAATGTCCGTATCAGGGACCTCCTCATCTCCACACTCTGAAGTTACATCAATCAGATGAACCTTTCCTTTACCCATGCAACGGTGGCCTGGCTCCCATGGGTCTTTGCAGGAAAAACATAACTTTTTCCTCCTCAAGTCATTCCTAGTCTCCTGATTCATCCAAGGACTTGTAGAGGATGGCCCTTCTTTAATTTGTGGTGTGTTGGCCTTCTGTATAGGCCGAGATTCCGCAGCTATTTTCTTATCACCCTGATAAGAAGTGGGAACAGTGTCCAGTCTCAATGTCACATCAATGGCATCCTTAAGAGTGGCTGGTTGGAAAGCACGTACCAGTCCTTTAAGTCTATCCTGTAATCCCTCAATAAACAACATCACACTCCGTCTCTGAGGCATATCAGGTACCATAACTGCAATACGCTGAAACTCATTAATATAAGTTTCTGCGTGACCACTCTGTCTAAGATGAGCCAACTCCCTGTAGTAAAGTTCTGTATCCTTACGGTCAAACCGTGCAATAAGTCTCTCAGTGAACTCAGTATAGGAGTGAACTAAAGCATGATCCTGAGTGACCAATCCATGGTGCCACCAATCATATGCGATCCCCTCTAGATGTAATACCGCAAACTGAATGGCTTCACGCTCAGGCATGGGCCTCAAAGAAAGATATATGTCTAGCTTGTGGACCCAAGCTCTTGCACTAGTCTCTCCAGAACCATTATATGAAGCCAATGTAATCTTCCCTGTAGCTCTATTGAGGTCCTGATTATGCTGCTGTTGTGGTGGCCTATTACCCCGATCTCCCCTGAGTCTAGCCGTGTCTCTACGCTGTGCACAATACTGGGGAAAAGGAAAAACCTCCCTAACCTCTGGGGGTAAAGCTCTCCATTCTGCTGTCGCTGCCAAAACGGACTCTTGGAACCCCATCTCTGGTGGTTCCACCTGTACTGGTTGTCCACCTGGTACAAACTGAGGCAGTAATGGTCTATTAGGAGTAGGTGTATGATGATGATGTCGCCTAGAGGAATGACGGGAGCTCCCCACCGAAGAACGGGAATGGTGACTGTGCTGACTGGAATGATTGGTATGATCACTACTAGTCACTGAAGCTGATCTATTCCTTCTTCCTCTGTGTCTATCCACCTCTAAACACTCCATGGTATCCTGTAATCGGTCTAGAGCCTGAACAATCCTGGGCTGGGTAGTGATGAGGGTCCTCATCATCTCCCTTTCTTCTTCATCCTGGTTTCTATGGGCATTCCTCTGTTCTTCGGCCATGATAGGTCGCTGTCCTAAACCCAACTCTCACTCGTACTGAGCTCTACTTCGTGTAAAATATCTATGGCTTCTATCAAATCTTCCAGGATGCATAGAAATAAAATAGTTTTACCCCTACAGGCTGGCAAGATGCATGGCTCTGATACCACTGAAAGATCCCAAACTAGGATTGAAAGCAAATAAAATTGATTTCCACTACTTACAGCATTCAATCAATTGGACAAAGATATAAAACCGAATGTAACTGATACTATAGCCCCAAATGTCATAAAATTATTACAGATTGGTCTCAAAACCCAATTATTATAACAACAACCAAACTGGAAATAAAAAACCTGGGATTGCGTGCTCTCGGCCTGCTGTGTCCAGAAAACACAGTCGCCGACGTCGGTCTCTGAGGATGCCGACGTCGATCGATGCCCTACCGCCGTCGGTCGTCTGAGGGTGACCTCTGCCTGCGTCTGACTCCCTGATTGCCGGCGTCGGTAGATAATCGGCCGATGTCGGCCTATATGCTGATGCCGGTCTCTGTATAACCCTGCAGCTGAACTGTGCCCTTTCCTTTCTCTGACCCTGTTGGTACGGCCTGGTGCCGATCTATCTATCTGTACGGATTTCTATACCTGAACCTGATATGCAAATAAAATATATAAATCTGGAACCTAAACAATGAATAAATACCTGGAACCCATTTGCATAGGCTGAACCCTGGTATACTCTGTGAATGGCCTCTGAAGCTCCCGAACTGACCAATATGCACAATCTGGATTCTGTCTCGAATCCACCTCTGACAAAGCACTGGGTTTTCGTCCAACTCCTTGCCAATCTACTGAAGGGTTTCGTCCTCAGAGATTCCAGCTGAATCACCGATTCAAGCTTCTCAGAATAATTTTGCAAAAGAAGATATTAGATAATGCAAATGCTTTGCTTTCCCCTTCTTTTAAAGCCTTCCAAAGAAACTTCTAAAAGAAGTTAATTTTAATTTTCATAATAATTTAATTAATTAATTAAACCATTTTAATAGAAAATTGGGGACATTACAGACACTTCTGGCAGACCTATAGAAGAAGAAACTTCACAATGCACTAGACATGCTGGAATAATTCTGTGAAAGCATAAAATAAAATGACTTAACACAAAATGAAAATATAGACATATGCATGAGTGCAAATTCAAATGGAGGTAAAAAATTGCTAAGTCTTGATTTAAGGTAAAATCTGACAGAGCTCCGCCTTACAAACCAAGAGATTTTTGGTCAGAGTTTTGCCTTACAGGCTAAGAGATCCCTTTTTTTCTCAAATGAGAAGTTTACAATATATAGAGAGAGAAGAAGTAAAGGTGCCCCTTTGGAAAATACTTTGGCAGCTTTTTACAAGTTGGCCCATGTGCATTGAAATCATCGAGAAGAGGAAGTTGTTGTTGCTGATATCATCCTTCTAGAAGAGGCCTACTAGAACCATGTTGTGTAATCACCAATTTTGACTTTGGCATTCAAACATTAATGTGAAAACATGGGTTGTGCCTCTTTTTTTGTAAATAAGACTACTCATTTAAGATATTCACGTGGTTTGTCTGCTCATTAATGTAAAGTGAAGAAAATGGGTCACGTTGTTCACTATTTATGCCCATTGATGACCACTTGGTAGATACTGTGTCAACCGCTAGATTAACTCCTTGAGTTGACACTTTCCTTCACCGCTTAGACCATTTTTCCACTTTGTCTCTTCTTGGCTTTATCTTTTCTGGCTCCTTCAGTCCTTGGGGGCTATCTTCCTAGCCTTGTTGGCTCCTTGGGCTCTTCTCTCAGTGGTTCTTCATTTTAGCCTTAAGGCCTTTGAATGTATTCAGGTCCATGCTCAAGCCTTTAAAGATCAAATGGCTATTTTCTTTCTATAAAATTGATGTTCGCGGGCCCATCATTGTTTGAAAGCCAACGGTTAGTTTATTTCCCTAAATTTGATGGCTTCAGGCCCGTCACCTTCCTTGGCAATTCCTTCAACTGTTTCCTTTGCTTTGGCCTTTTGCTTCCTTTCCTTTGAGATTTTGTCAAAGGTCTTTTTGGAAGCTGAGAGTCCCCCACAAGGGCACCTGCCCTTCAGGGTCCTTTGATGGCCATGCTCTTCAAATTCTTCGAACAAAATGTCTGAAGGAAATCTTTCTTTTGTCTTTTCCCGCTTACAACTTTCTGTCAGGTTTTTCTTTCAGCTATTTTTTCCCAAATTTCTTCAGACTTTTTGTCTGAAGGAATTTCTTTAGATAAAAGTCTGAAAGAAATCATTTCCTACCTTTGCCTTAGTCTCTTTATTTTGTGGGATTTTCTTCTAAAGGATTGTCTTTGCCTTATGAATTAAGTCAAAAAAAATGTCTGGATGAATTCCTTCAAGCATTTTATCTGAATCAAAATTCCTTCAGGCATTTTGTTTGAACAAGTTCTCTTGTTCACTTTTTTGAAGGAATTCCAACTTGCCTTGTTCACTTTTCTGAAGGAATTCCAACCCTTTTAACCTTCTCTTTGATCCCTTTGCAAGTGTTCCCTTTCCCTCCGCAAGGGCACTTAGGTCTAGAACTGCCCTCCATAAGGACGCTGGAATGGTCCCTTTTATGCTTGACTTCCCTCTGTAAGGGCATTGGTCCTTTGGGAGACTCTCTTGAACCTTCTGATTGAGCTGTTGATTAAACCAACTAGTTGAATTGACTGATTGAACCAACAATGGTTCAATGGTTCAACAGTTCAATGGTTCAATACTGTATTCTGCTCATTCAAATTGCTACTTGAACCAATCACTTTGAACCATCCATTTGATTAAACTAAACCTTTGAACCAAGTTGACTGAACCAAGTTGATGAACTAACTCTTTAAACCAAGCCAACTAAACCAAGCCTTTGAACTGAGCTAATGAACAAAGCTAATGAACCAATCGATTAAACCAACCCGATGAACCTAGTCATTGAACTAAGCTGATGAACCAATTGAGTGAACCAAATGTTGAACTAACTGATTGAACCAATAATGGTTCAATGGTTTAATGGTCTGAAGAGGCTTTGTAAGAAACATTACATTCTTTGAACTGGTTCATCTTCTGTCAAAAGACTTGTGCAACCCAAATTCAGCTGGCTCAGAATAGCAAGGGAAGAAGGGGACCGATATTGGTCTGCTGGACCAAAAATGGTCAACACACTTCAAATAATTTCTTCCTCTATTTTCACTATCTCACCTATGCTATTAATTCCATTATCAATGGTCCAATACACATAATTGGACACTCAAGATTCACTTTCACTCCCCTCTTCCATAATTCCTTCCATCTCATCCCTAATAACCACCACCACTCCATTAATCACTAACCTTACATAGTATTACATGGATGTAGATCTAGTCATCCTGACTACAATCCCATTAATCATCCCAATCACTAGCATAGCTACTACTTCATTTTCATCTCCCATAACTTTCCCCACTTCACCAAACCTATGTTTCCCCACCATATTGATTTATTCATTCATAGCTTTAGATTCCACACTTCTAAAGGTTCTAATTTTTTAACTCCCTATGCCTACCCCTCCACTTGGATCACTTCCATATCCCATACCCCCAATAGGCACATCCATTTCCACTACACCCATTTCTATAATAGCCCAAACCCCACTAAGGAGGTAGAGATAGAGGAAATAATTTATACAAATATGGAAACCCACAGATGGGGAAGAGATTTCCAAAACATCAACCAAAGATTTAGTAGCCATATCATTGATAGACACATCACTCATCATAATAACCACTAGTGCATCAAATTCAGTTGTAGATTCATAGTTGGTAGTACCAGGATCATAGGATGCCACTCCAAAATGGCTAGTGCAATAAATGGGAAAGAAATGAAAACAAATGTTGTCTCCTATAACACTAGATTTTAGTCTTATAGAGGAATCAAAAAAATCAAATGCAACTCCCAGGACTATATCCAAAATACTATATGATTCAGTAAGGGAGAAATTTGTAAAAATTATAGTCCCCCCACCAGACAAATAAAAAGAATATCTAGTGATGGGGAATTACCAAATATCAAAAGTGTACCTTGGTTGTCCTACAAGATAAGGATTGAATCATGATGTTCAATCAAGCATTAACTATCTTTTCAAGAAAATAGATAGTGAAAATATCACAAAGGATGAATTGAAGAATAAATT
The DNA here is from genome assembly GCA_037957365.1 of Torreya grandis. Taxonomy (NCBI): domain Eukaryota; kingdom Viridiplantae; phylum Streptophyta; class Pinopsida; order Cupressales; family Taxaceae; genus Torreya; species Torreya grandis. The sequence continues at coordinate 1,716,867 of JARHVA010002626.1, forward strand.
TGAATAGTTTACCACTACACTGAATAATTTCATTGAGCTCATAACCCAACCAACATAATATTTACTCAATTCTTTGATAAGGAAACACTTAAAACATTAACATAGACTGGAAATATAGGAAGGCATACAAAAAATTGGGCTGAGGATTTCATCACAAAGGGAAATAGAGATATTGAGTTAGCAATGGTCTACTATAAAGCACTGAAAGATGATTGGGCACTTTTGAAGACATCAATAAGAAAATATGAGGAATAAATTGAAAGGTTAAAACTATTCTTCCCAAAATTTCAATTTTTTAGCATTATTGAAACTGAAACCCTCATTACAGAAAAGATATTAAAAAAGATGTAGAGCATGAGGAATTAGATAGGGTAGCTAATTTTAGAATAAGAATACTCACTGAGATTATTAATAAGGTTAAAGATACATATGATAAGGTCATAAATATGATCCATGACATTGAATATTTGCTTAATAAATGGTCATGTGAAGCAATAGATCATCAAGACTAGATCTTTTTAGTACAAAAATTTCAAGACAAGTTCAAACGAGTGGTCAAGAGAGAGTCAACATGGGACACAACATTCAACTTGAGTTCCATCCACTTATTTATTAGGTATCATAATACACTAGATTAGATGGGGAAAGACAGTGAAGTATATAGAGTTACATAAAGTGAACTCTCTGATATAATTGCATAATGTGAGATAGGTAACCTATATTTACTTGGTCTTGATGAAGATCATATCGTAGAGATATTCAAAAGTTTGGATGCTTATATTGAGAAGATGTAATCAAAGAAGGACAAAGAATCTTCCAAGGTTATGGTTATAGATTAATTCTTTCAATCAAATACATTCTATATATAACATTTTTTTATTGTAAAAAACATTATAAAGTTGTAGGTTGTAAATTGCAACTATCATTTTGGCAGCTCTTTTTGAGAAAGACCCACTTGTAATTTTCAAGTATCTTTTTGGAAAATTTAAAGGTTGTAAAAATAAAACTTGTAAATTGCACTTTTATTTTTGACAAAGTCTGAGTTGCTTACTTGCAAATACTCATTTTGTAAATTGCACTTCTAGTTTTATTAAAATTGGATGACTTAAAAAGTCTTAAAAGTTCCAATTAAAAAATACAAGTTAGGTTTTATAACAAATAACCTAAAATATCTAAAATCTTTCTATAGTTATAAGTTTTAGTTCATATTTGGCACCTCATTCCATGAAGAAGATAATAGTAGCTAAACTAAAGATAAGGAGGACATTGCATGAATATTATACAAGATTTCTCCATGCCTCTAGCACTCATTGAAGTGCCCAACAATTACATTTCTTTATTCCAACCATTTACCTTACTAAAGATGCCATTCCAACTGTAGATCGCCCCCTTTACATGAGGTTTTCATATTTTTCTTACTCTTTAACTAGGCTTAGATTTTTGATAACTATCTCTCTTTTAAGAGAATATTTTGTATAAATAAGGGTACCATGGTGTAGCCCATTTATCTTTTTATTGTTGGAGAAATTATTCTCCATTTTGAATAATCGATCTACAAGTTGTAACCTAGAGAATGATAATAGATTGATGTTTTGCCTTCCTTATCTATGTTATCTTTGTGTATGCGAGGATATTTCCAAATTTTTTAATACCTTCATTCTTGTTTCAGTCACAAAATTTCATTTGTGGTATTATTTTGCCCTTTTGAAAAGATTGTTTGATTAAAATAAAGAATCTTGTTCCTTATATGATAAATGCCCAATATTACCTTTGGTTTCATATTTTCATGAGTTTGTGTTCAAATATACTCTAATATAATTATTATTATATTGTGTTCATATAAATCAAGTATTAAAATACACTATAATTATTTGGTGTAATCACCATTTCTAGTTTTGTAAAATTCATTTCTATAAACACTTTTCCTCATAGTTCAAACCCTAGTTTAAGAGCAAGATCACTAAGAAACAATTTTTTAAACATGAACTGGTAATATGTCAATTTCACTAAACTTAGTGAAAGGAAGTTGGCCTTCTTCATAGGTTCACCTCAATTCACCAAGGTCCTACATCCTTGAAGTGATCCCATTATATCATTAGATTTCCACATAGCACACTACAACATCAAGACAGGTGCAAAATCTATGTGATAATACCCTCCACAAACCATTCAATTAGTACCAACCCTATCCCTATTGCATCCCCTCCATTTTTCACCCAAGCACCCATGGCCTCAGTCATCTATCCACCCAACTTAGAACTTTCTTGGTGCCCTCATTGGTCATTCCTTAGATTTAAGTGTCTGTGAGTGTCATGTCTTCACTAATTACCCTAGCTATTCTAGGAGTGGGTACACCCATGTACACATCTCTAGTGATTAGTACCATCAATTAATTCCTTAAATGACTCAATAACTCCCATAATTGGCCCCCATGGCCCTTGCTATCATTGCTCCTACAGTAACCTCTAGAGTTGACTTGGTTAAAAGACTAAGGAAAAAATGGAAAATAGTTCACATTCATCCTTTAATGTAGTTATCAACTGCTCCAATTCCACCTCCTTTACCAATTTTTATACCTCATTTGGCACCAAACATCATGGTTCTTCTCATCATTCCTTCCTCTCATCATTACCGAAGCCCCTTTTTACATCACCCCAAGCACCTAGGGATTTAGCTTTAATCAACTAATATCTTCCTTTCTGTTGAATACCCCTCTCCTAAGAGTCATTACCCCTCAATTGGGCATGACCCAAGGTTAGTGGAAATTGTAAATGTTTCCCTAGGCCTCTCCATTCACCTTTCCTCCCTACACCTTGATGCTTCTTTCTCTTCCACTGCTTTCATCATTCATACCCTCTACTTCTTCCATACCCACTCCACATCATCCTCCACTTATCACCACCATCTCCACCACCACACCAACACCTCCCAAAACCTAGGGAATGGTCTTGGTATTGTGCGTGTCAGATATCATGATGCAAGGATTTTTAGACATGTAGTGAGATTTTGAGTGCACTATGAGGAGTATGTGGAGGATCTTCACACAGTAATTCATGTAAGAGGGGAATCATATGGTCTAGTAGATCTAGAAGTTTTTTTTTATCTCACCAAGGTGAGTACTCCTATAGGAGAAGAAAATATAGTAAAGGACCCACTCTCAGTTCTTTGGGCAACCCATGACATCTTAGATAATATTTTTGAAGCCATGCAGATCCAGGGCTAAACTCTCAAGGCATAAGTAAAGAGTTCCTTCCCCATTGGGCTAATTGGGTAGGCTAAGGATGCCCTCTTCCAACTTTTATCAACTCTAGGAAAGGTGGTAGGGATGATGGAAGAGACCCAAGTGCTCCTATGGTGGATACCTAATTGATTTGTCTAGAGAGGATAGTGGTGATTGATAAAGAGTATAGGAAGATAATGATTGTGATCAATAAGGGCATGTTCCCAGAACTAAATTAATGCCCATTTTAGACTAGGGATTATATCAGATCTATATCATAATCATGAAGACAACTATGGAGGAGTGGCTTGGCGTAGCCTAAATTGTAATGGGACCCCTAAAATATGGCAAGAATAAGGTGTTGGCTTCCTTTAAAGAAGTTAACATCTTAGTGTTATTCTACCTAGATGACACTCTACTAGACAGGGGTGAATTTGGAGTCCACCTAGGTCACTTTGAATAGGTTATAAGGATAAAAGTGGGCAAGGTGAACAAAAAGGCGGACCATGTAATTATTTATCTCTCGACCCAATCCACAACAAGTATAATTTAGGTGTCTATGGAGGATCTCCTTCAAGTACACCAAAGACATGTGGCCCAGGAAAAGATAATCATTAGAGAGTCTTCGATGAACCTTGCCAAGTTAGATCAAGAGTTTGACCTTGTGGTAGCTAAATTGAAGGCCAAAAAATCAAAGCCAAAGTAGTTATGAGCTAACTCATCCATTCCTCCTCCATGTATTAGTTGATTGGTCCCCTATAGATCTTTTTAAGGTAAGTAAAGGAGATTTTCTCATTTTTTTGAATTATGTAATTGTAATTACTAGGAGTGGCCATCATGGCCTAGGATGTGAATCTCACACTAATATGGGGTGAATCCCATGCTTATCTATAAACATGTAGGTACATTGTATTTTTGAGGTTGATAATTTTTTAGCTCAAAATTTTTGTTAGAATCAAGCCAAGATTTCACTTGCAACTTCTTTCCCCATTTTGGATTATATAAATTTGGCCATGATTGATACCTTTGTAATATAGCTTGTTGTTTTAATGAATGCAATTCTAGATTTTTTGTAACACATATTCTATTTATCAAGTATCCCTCATTTTAGTTTTAAATGAATATTAGTGATCAAAAAATTATTTCAAGTCTATGACATTTTATGGATGTGCTTATCTATTATAACCTCTTTGTGAACTCTTTCATTTGCCTTACATTATTAAAAACTTGTGTGTTAGTCTGTAAGTTATCTTGGAATTTTATGTGTTATCTACTATGGACTTCTAGTATTGATATTTAGTGAGGGTTCATAAATCAAGTGTTCTTCACTACTTCCCCAAACTCTTCCCATTGTGCATTATTAGAGTTAAAACATTTAGTGAAACTCAACACATAGTGGTATAACTATGGTAGATACACTTAGCTTGATTATTAAAGCATTAATCTCATATGGATCTAGAATCACTCTTTCCTACCTTAATCTCCCATTTTTTGTGTTTATTTTTTAGATTGAACCACCCCCTCCCTTTCATTTAGAAAATGGTAAAACAAAGTGCATAAACATTAGTAACATGCTCAAGTAATTAACTCATTAACTTACAACAATCAGAATTGAACCCCCATTGGTGGCATTGCATCTCTTGGATATTATTCCACACCAGCTCCATTGTGAATCCAAATACCTACAACTGTGCCCTGGGTTGATCTCACATTAGTCCTAAAATGGAGGATGAAATTTTGTCATTGTTACCACTATTCCCTCTAAAAATACCCAATCTCATGAGTATTTTGGAGCAAAATCTTGGACTAAAAAAGGGTCCCAAGCTTTATTAGGTCTTGGTGCCCCCAATTCTTAAGATTTAGTTCTAATTAGTATTTGATCCCCTGATTAGGTCCAAATTTCTCTAAAAGCCTACCTTAATACTAATTAGGATTTTCAATCCCGATTAAGACTATGATTCTAAAAAATTCAAAAAGTGAAAATTTAAACTAAATTGTGCCTCTTATAAGCTTGATTAGGTCTAGGAGGCCTTTTTTGGAGCCAGGTTGGTTTTTTTTCATAGTTTGGGCTTCAACTATTTATTTTTTGAATTGTTCACATTTTCAAAAAGCTTGTACCAGCCCAAACATTTTGATCATTTTAATTTTGTAAAAAAAATTGCACATTGAAATTTGTTCATGTTTTCATCCCCTATTTGCTAAAAAGTACCTCTGATTGTAGCATCTAACTTATTTATTTTCATCTTTTTGTAGGCTAAGGGTCAAAAGTGGTTGGAAAGTAGAGAGATTTTACAGGTAAAATTTAATGACTTTTTGGTAGGGATAAACTCACTATAAATGGTATTTTTTTCCTTTACAAGCGTTGGCTCTTTGTTCCTCCTTGAGAGATATTAAACCAACCATTTATTTTCATGCATTTATAATGTAATTTCTCCCTCTTCCTTTGTTCCCCTATCATTTTGATGGAAAAATTTATGACTAAATGTTTGTAAACATTAAAACATTTTTCTACTCAAGGATATTTTTATTAATGGAATCTATGAAGATTGGGTACCATTGCCTGCACATGTAAATAGTGGTAATGTTTTTTTTTCTTCTCATCTTTTCAGCCCTTAGACTTTTGAATTATCTCCATTCATGGTTGTGCACATGCTATCCCAGTGAAATAATGGTTTCATGGATGTTTAGAATTGAGATAAATGGATTTGACTACATTTTGATAAGTTTTTCTCTATTTTTCCTTTATCTTTTATCATTTTTATCTATTTTTTAGATAGGGTTAAAATATGATCTAAATGTAATTGATTTCTTATGATTATCTCAATTGTGATCTCTATTTCATTGTTATTTTATTTGTGCATTATTGAATGGATTAATGCAATGAATACATTTGAATCAGTTGTACTCTCATTTAAACAAAACCCAAAACACTAATTTTAATCATATTAGCAAATCTTAAAATTCATGGTATTATTATTTCCTAAAATGCAATGAAAATCCACATGAATGAAGCAACTGAACTCACATTCCCTCTAAATCCATCAAAAGACTAGAAATATGATAAACCAAGTTTAAAATTCTGAACCAATGAGCCCCTTGAATTGGAATAATTCACATAAGATCAATATGTTGTAACCCAATGTAGTCATATAAAAATGGCACTTAAGTGCCAAGATTGTTACTTAAGACCACCCATCCCTAACTTAGCCATAGACCTATCTTAGGGCCTATTTATACACTTATCCATCTTTCATGTGGGCCACACAAATCCCTAGACATCTCAAAATTAGTCTCAAACCTTTCTTTAGGCATTCAAGCCCCTATTACAATAATTTCTACCACTTGGACACTAGCACCATAACTAGACACTAGCACCACAATGTTAATGTCCTATTTGGATGTTATTGTCCCTTTTCCCTCATTTTAGCTCCAATAGATATCTTTTAAATTCATAAGACACTTAGGTTTGGCTTAGAACTATTTTAAACCATGCACAAGCACCAACTTAATATATATACATGATTCTTAGCCCTTTATCCACTAGATGGAAATCAGATGCAAATATACACAAATAAGCTCATAACAAGTTGTGCACAATCAAGGTTATTAATCCTTATTTTGCCTTACTTTTGCATCTATTCATCTACAACCCTTTTAAGCTTAAAATACATAAATTTCCAATCTCAAGCTTCACTCAAATCACTCAAACCAACATTCATATTTGCTTCACTTGTACTTGCACTAGCACTTAGGTAAGGAGAACTACATCGGGTTTGATCCCTCTTCAGAGTATTGGTATGTAGGAATATATCATCACATTGGGATAATTGAGGATATTTATCCTACCCAAGTAACACCACATGTTTACTACTTGTGCCAATTAAATGCCCTGATCACATGGAGGTCTAGGGTTTGCATACAAAATTAGTCATAAATAGTGAATCAAGGTTTTTCCATACAAGAATAGGCTTGGCAGACTCAACACATATGATCTTAGAAGTTCAAATAAATTCTTGCACAAAGAACACTAGTGCCATAATGTTACTATCCAAGGTAGGGTTATATTATCTAAGAGGGTTTTTGACACATGGATCTTGTTTGTGACACTCATACTTGCTATTGTACTAGTTTTCAGCTTTTGGATCCTTCATCTTATGTAATTTCTAACTAAGTATTCATTTATGTCCTTCATTACTATTATTATAAATATTAGATTAGCTTAGTTATTTCACAAATTCATGGTTGTATTTATTGCATATTTTATACCCTAATTTATTGTACTCAAACCCTTTAACAACTAGAGCTTACACTCCATAAACCCTTAAAAGTTAAATCATTTGGTGAACCTAACTTACTTCAAACACTAATAAAACCCTAGATTTATATGATCTTAGGGTTTATACCCTTATTTATCATGTTTCCCTTGGTTGTGTTAAACTTTTTAGATTTTATATATTTTGTTTTAGCAACACTATTTCATTCTATTTGTTATATTCCATCTCAAAAAGTTATATCTCTTCTTTTAATAAAAAGTTCTAGGCTTAGTGGTAATCATATTGAACATACTCAGATTCCTTCCATTCAAGGTTATACCATGGACAAAGGACTAGTTACAACCCCCATTGTTGATTCTTCACACCCTGATTATGTGAACTTCAATGATAATGCATTCAAAGATGAATAATATAATCAATATCAAAATAATACATAAGATGGGAATCAGGACACTCTCTCCGCACTTAACAATGAAAATATTATAGTCAATAAGGATGAAATTTTATAGATTTTCATAGATAGACTTTAGAAACAACACCATGATCATGCACATATTCTAAAAACCATAATAGAAATAAAGAACAAATTAAATAATGGTCAATCTTATACTCCCCTAGATAACAATATTTTTACACCTACTTTAGGGATAACTCAACTTATACAACAACTTATTTTAACTTGACAACCTTCAACAATGGTATCACCTCATATGGTTAGTTCCTTCTATCCAAATTTATAATCCCTTATACATGATATCCATTATCTATAGGCCAAGGTGTTACATATTCAACATGGTACTATTAGGCCATCCCATGCCTTGAAATCTCATGTTCTTTTACATACACCTTTGGTACAACATATAGTGATAAATATTTTTCCATCTAGATTCATGGCACAAGATTACTTTGTATGATGGTAAGAGTGATATAGAGCACCATCTACGAGCTTTATAAGTAACATTTTTAGACTATGTGTCCAATGATTAGATCCTTACTAACTTGTTCTCATGCAGTCTAAAGGACTATACCTTACAGTGGTTCTATGATCTTCCAAATCATTCCATCACAACATTCAATCCATTAGCATATATGTTTTTGGCACACTTTTAAATCAACATTAGTTATAAGGATTTATATGCTCAAGTATCTCATATTAAACAAAAAATCAATGAGCCTATATCAGAATGTGTCCTGCGATATAAAACTATACTAGCAGAGATGACTAGCCCCATGGAAAATAAAGAGCTCTAAGACATATTCCAACAAATCCTAATACTAGCATTGCATGAGGATATATTATTCAATAAGTTTCCAACATTCACATGTTTATACCACATAGTGAAATAAAAGAAAGTCAAGTTTCTCTCTATGGGCAAACTAAAGTATGCAACTAGATCAGATTCAACTAATAAGAGTTTTAGTAAGCCTCCATATAAGGTAAATAGTGAAAATAAGAATGATCAAAAGGTCATAGTTAATTTAGTTTTAGAGCCACCTCTTTGCTTGGTTTTATCAACTCCTCCATGGAAAGTTTTCATAAATCTTCCAGAATCACTAGCACATGTTTTATAATAGCTCTTGAAATGCAATGTCATATCTCTCCCTCCCATAATAGAGGTTGATACGACTGATAATTTTACAAATAACTATGACTCTAATGTATTATGAAACTATAACAAGGCACCAAACCATACTAAAAATAGATGCATTACTTTGAGATATAAGAAATAGGATTTGATAGAGGCTAATATCATTGATGTGGGCACTCCTAAAAAGGTGCATGAATTTCAACCAATGAAAGCTAAGGCATTGAAATTATTTTTGAATATATTTCCAAAACATACAACTAATGAGGTAGGAGGCACTTTAGATGTTTACTATATATATATATATATCAGTCACATCCACCACCAGCATCTTATCATACTACTATAGAGGATACACATCCCCTATATGATATCATTGGTGTATATCATACAATAGTGATAGTTAGACCTCTCATCACTTTATTTGAGTAGGATATTGTCGATGATGATTTAGAATTATATGCACTCTTTATATGAGCCTACCTTGACCATAATCATATTTAGAGTGTCATGGTTGACAATGGATCTAGTGTCGACATGTGTGCCATTACACTTTTACAAAAATTGGTTTATTTAGAGTAGTATATTTATGTGATCGATATAGTTATTCATGGTTTTAGTTGCCATATTTAGAGTTCCATTTGGGAGATTGTACTCCCATTAAAGGTTGGGTTAGCACATATGGCCACTAGGTTCTTATTGATACCTAGTGAAAGTATATTTGACATGTTATTGGGTAGGCCATGGATATAGCATATCGAAGCCATTCCATCTACCATAAACAAATACCTCAAGTATATACTTGCTAATCAGGTGGTTATAGTTGAGGGCCTTCCATATGAGTATCATTTACCTATCCCATAGGCAGTAATATAACAGCCACTAGTTAAAGTTTTGAGTACAACTTTTATTAGTACACCATAGATTTTAGTTAAGACACCAGTGTAAATGAGGTCTACTTATAAAATATTACCACATATTCAAACTCTCCCATGAAGACCCTTATTAGAGATACCCTTATGACAGAGACATGTTATAGATTCTAGAGAGCCTTTTTCTACCCTCTTCATTCTAAGATTAGTGTTATTGAGTTCCCAGGGTTCTCAACATAAAACATCCACATAAACTACAACATATTTTACCAAATGGGTCCCTGAGAACCCTATAATTCACAAGCTAGTTCAGCCAGCTTCATCAATTCATAGCACAGTTCATAGGCTAATCCAATCAGCTTATAATATTCCTAGACCTACTCTATAAGTAGTGTCAGCTACACATCACTCAATATAGCTAGTTTCTACACCACAAATACATTTTCACATAGCACACATAATAATTCTTCCTTTGTTTGAATATGACACCTTGATAGTGAGTCTCATGATCAGTCAATATGTTCCTCCCTACTTATACATAGATTCCTTTATTCTTGCTCTTTGTATATAGTTTCATTTTCATGTTACTTATACATAGCTTATATCCATAAAATACAAAAACAATATAATATGTTCAAAACACAAAAACATTTAACTATTTACTCAAAAAATATAAATTATAGATTGTTTGTATTTTCATGTTTACATTTATTATACTTCTCAGGTAATACATATGTTATCTATGTTAGTGTAGTTGGTTTTATCATACATACATGTTTTACTTATTATTTTTGAGTATTTGTAGATGCTTATAAGACCTAATTCTACCACACAGATCCTGATTTGCAACTATCTATCCACTAGGGGCACATACATAGGTTCCTCATTTGATACATTCACCCATTTAGGGGCATCTTATACATTGTTCTAATTTCTAGGTTACATCTTTATAAACTCTATATCATAATATTTAGCATCATTATATCTTGATATTGATCTTCCTACACTACTTAGATTTTTTACTGACTACTACTATGCTAGACTCAGTTTATGTACATATTTAATCTTATATAGGTTTGCACCACATGTTCATGCATACTTTCATTTCTAACTTTACTAGTTTAGACTTGATTATGTCTTTATGTTTCTATATCTATTCTAGGGCATTTGAATATGTCATTGTTCTATGACTCTACACCACTTTTGTTCATGTATATATGCTTTGGACATATGCCCATGTCCTTGTGTGTGTTTTCTTGATTATGTATGTAGATATTTATACATACATACATACATGTGTGTGTGTGTGTGTGTGTGTGTGTGTGTGTGTGTGTGTGTGTGTGTGTGTGTGTGTGTGTGTGTGTGTGTGTGTGTGTGTGTGTGTGTGTGTGTGTGTGTTTTATCCCTTTATTCACTAGATGGAAATTAGATGCAAATAGACACAAATAAGCTTAAAACAAGTTATGCACAATCAAGGTTATTAATCCATATTTTGCCCTGCTTATGCATTTAGTCATCTTCAATCCTCGTAAGCTCAAAATACACATATTTATAGTTTCAAGCCTCACTTAAAGCACTCAAATCAACATTCATACTAGCTTCACATATACTTGTACTAGTACTTACGTGGTGAGGACTACATCGGGCTTGATCCCTCCTTAGAGTATTAGTATGTAAGCAACTCTCATCATAGCAGGGTGATTGAGGATGTCCATCCTACCCAACTAACACCAAACACTTAATACTTGTTCTAATAAAATTATTTAATCACATGAAGTTATAGGTTTTGCATACAAAATTAGTCAAAATAGGTCACAAATAGTGAAGCAAGATTTGTCTATATAGGAATAGGTATGGCAGACTCAGACATAGGTGCTCCTAAAAGTTTAGATTAGTTCCTACATAGAGGACACTAACACTATAATTGAACACAAGTGCCAAATAACTATTATCCAAGGTAGGGTGTTATTATCTAGTAGGGATTTTGACACTTGGATCTTTTTTATGAAACTTAGACCAGCTTTTGTACCAGATTTTAGCTTCTGGATCCTTCATATTAGGCAATTTCTAGCTAAGTATTAAGTTGTCCTTCGTTGTTATTATTATACATATCAAATTAGCTTTGTTCTTTCACGAATTAGTGGTTATATTTATTTTATGTTTTATACCTTTATTTATTGTAGATTAGCTCAATAAGGGTATGATACTGATTTTGAGATGTCTAAAGATGTGTGTGACCCACACAAAAACTAGATAAGTATCTAAAGAGGCCCTAAGATAGGTCTAAAGCTAAGCTAGGGATGGGTGGTCTCAATTAACAGTCTTGGTACTTGAGTGACATTTTTAAATGACTACGCTTGATAATAGCAAACCTTAGGGAAACCCTACGGGCCTCCCTTTAGGAAAGGTTAGATGGGTGATTATCTCACTTGAATTGGTGTGTCGAATGACCCATTAACATATTGGCACGAGGAGGGCCTAGAGTAAAATATTCTAAAAATTATCTTGCTTTAGGTCTTTTAACCCATACTTTATTCTTTTTCCACCCTATTGCGTGCTTGAAACACATGCCAATAGGATAGCACTAGGAAGGCTTGAAGTAAAATTTATTGAAAAATTTAAACTTTAGAGTTTAGAGGTGTTGCCCAAGATGACATTCCATGTCTTAAGAATGGAAAATTGAATTTTAAATCCACCAATGGATTTTCCCTAGCTTGGTGGAGGTGTTTTCCCTATGAGTATTCTAGGTCTCACTCTTGACTTGCCTAATAATCTCAATAAATTCTATCCTAAATACACACATGGTGGGATTTAGATTACATAAAAACATATTAAAGTATTCAAGGATGTCTTTATAAGGACTCAAATCTAGCATGAAGATGTTGCCTATCAACTATTTATTTACTCTTTAGATGAGGTTGCTTACCTCTAGTACCTTGCCCTATAAGATGGGTATATAACCTTGTGGATTTCCTTTGAAAATATGTTTGTTAACCCTTTAAGAGTGCCCATTGACCTTTATACCATGTAACTATCAATTTTCTACATATTGTAGGGAGCCTAATGAACCCATCAACACATCCATTGTTCACTTTCATCAGTTATATAGGTGGTTGAAATACCATTCCTAAAAATGGAAGTGGTGGCTATCAAGATATATCTAAAAACATTGGATCCCTTCAATGCTATGCTCATTTAAAGTACTCCATCCACTCTCACATCTATAATAATGACATATCAAGAAGCCTTCACCATTGAATAATACTCAATGCCACATGGTTATGGTATTGATCCATTTTATTCATTAGGATAGTTGGGTCTTCACACCTAAAATCCTTTGATTCACTCACCTACAAGTTAGCCCATAGACTAATTTTCACCTTATGATCAAGCATTACCTCAAGCATACAATTAGTCAAACCTCATTATGGCCATTCAGAACCCTTCTTGTACATTTAATGCATGTAATTATGATCATTCAACATTTAGTTAGTTGGTTATTTTACCTTATTCTAGTAATAAAGCATCTTTTAATGATGCTTCTAATCACGTTCCATTTGTTACAAGAGACTCCCACCAAGTAATATATGGGTTGACCTATGAGATCATGTTATAAGCTTCAAAATTTGGGGTTTATGGATGTGGAAATGAGATAAGTGCTAAAGCAGTCATGTTGATCAAGAATGTACCATTTCATAGGTAAGAACTAGTCCAATAGATTAATGATGAGGATGAGTATAGTGACAAAATTGTAGCAATCATTTTAAATAATTTCATGAGTTAAATTCAAAATAGCAAATAGTTACACGCACAAGAAAACAAGTCAAAAATAACCTATGATCAACATGTAGAAGAAGTAGAAGAATTGGAGTAGTTAGATGAATAAGATGCATTATATGCATTTGAAACAAACATATCATACAATGTTATTCATACATTGAAATTTTGATTCAAGAATATCAACAACTTAGTTGCAGTATTTTAACTCTCATCTCATCCTTGGTAATGGATGAAATACAAAAAAATAATGTTGAAATTGGTTGTCCCTATGAGTGGGAAGTTTTAAATTAATTCAAAAATGAAGATATATCCTTCCAACACAACATTAATTTTGATCATGTTGGCATGGACATGAATGGTGCAGTCATGAGGATTCTCACCACTAAATAACAACACTTGTACATTGCTGACAATGGGTAAATAGAGACTAAAAATTAGGTTATTTCCCGTAATTTTAAAGATTTATATTATGTATAGTAGCATGTATAATATGATTACAACATTCCCATGTCCATATTTATAGTAGAGGTAGTCAAGGTAGAAATGAACAATCAAGAGCATGGTGGTTCGAATGAATAAATGAGACTGGTGGGAGTCAAAGTTGAAAATACTTTGATCCACTGTGACTCTCCTCATATTTCATCCATCGATGATAAACCATAAGTATTTTGACATGGGAAGAGTAGAGCCTACACCTTTTAAATGATGAAAATAATAACAAGGATGTTGCTAAAACATTCTTATTAGGTAGAGAGCAACTAAAAATTGACTCACTAGTTGGCTTCCATGAATAACATACCTTTGCCATTTTGGGTGGTCCAATCTCTATGGTATGTGTTGATAACCACCCCTATCCCTCATTGTAATTCACTGTATGGGCAAGGGTATTTCTCAAACCCTATCCCAAGTGTTTTTTATAAATTAAATGTAAGTACATTGTTGAATTTAATAATGAAATTTTGTTTAATTTGCATGAGAACATCATAAATAGAACTATATGGGATAGCATGCATGAGTGATAAAGGTAACATCACCATAAATAAGAATGTACATTTGGTATCGTCCATACCACTCCTCAAAATCTTGAATGTGAATAATTTTTATCTTCAGTGTCTAATTGGTGAGAACATCCCATTGCTTGTCCATGGGAGATTCCTCAATCTCCTAAACCTAAGCCTAAATTTCCCTAGAAAACTCTTGTAAATACCTTCTCTATGATTTCTTGTTTTCATTTGTTTTTCTTACTTTTCATTGTGGTTCGACCTCATTATTTGTCTCTTTTTAGTCTAGCATGTATATTTTTCCTTATCGGTTCCTTATCAACCAAAGAATAAGGAATAATCATTTATGCATAGGTAACTCAAGTGACATTATAGTATATAAGTAATCTAAATAGTTTTTGGCTTAATATTTTGTTTTTAAATTAATTTTGAAAGCTTGGGTTGTCATGTTTTTTGGATTAGTTTGAGTTTGGATGAGTTTGGGTAAACTATTCATCCTATGAAGATATTCTCTTGAAATCATGCATAAAAATCAAAACTTAATGGTTTATGGGTTTGTTTAAATGAACTAGTTATGATTAATATCTGGGGTGAAAAATCTATAATTCCACCTTTTGTTTTCCATTATGGTCCCCAACCCAAAATTCAGATGTTAAAAATAAATAAAGAAAATAAAATAAAAATTTATTTATGAAAAAACTCAATTCTAAGTGATTTAGGCAACCTCTACCAAGGTTATGAATGCTCGATCGATGGTAAAGCAAGGTTTTTAGTGAGATCATATAAATCTTCATCAGGGTTATGGATGCATGTCAAAAAATAGAGTAATGTCCAAAAAAAAATTCTCAAGGTAGGACTCACTAGCTTAATGATTGGAGCTATAGTAACTAATCCTTGCAGGTTACACGAAGTGATAACAAATTCATTTACACACACTGAGTCAATGAGAATATCAAATATGATAATGTATCCATTCCCTTACTTTCCTTGATCATATATGTTCATGTTTCATGCACTATCTCAACAAGATATTTTAGGTTTGTACACATGTTTCTTTAGTTTTAAAATACTCAAGAGTATTTTTTAGTAGAGATGTCATTTATTGTTGCTTGCACAACACACCCTAATTCCTCAAGAATATAAGAACCCCTTTTTTTGGATTCTTTTTATGCTCTTACTTATTCTTGTGTCTATTTGGTCTGAACACTCTCAATTTTATTTGGTGGGTTGTCTTAGTTTATGTGTTGAACAGGGCCCTATAACCACCTCTATTGGAAATACCACCTTCGTGTGACCAAACTTAATATAAGATAGTTAGCATGAAAGTGGAGTTTTAACCTCTAGTTTGAATTTGAAAACCTTACTCTCTCAACTCTCTAGAGTTGGTTTTTTGGGTCATTTCATTTTTCATGTCACCTCACCATATGAAACCTATCCCATTAAGACAACCATACTTATGCAAGAAAATTTCATATTTTACACTTGGTCTCAAAATGACTTCTTGATGTCCTTTTAACACTTACACAAATTTCAAAAAACTTGCTTGATACCACAATTAGGTTTATTGTAGGTTTTTTTTTTGATACTCTGATCCAGGCAACAATTCATGTGACAATCGGGTGACAGTTCCACCCCAATTGATGACGAAACTTCTGGGAGCCATAACTTTTGCACCGTAGCTCCAATTGACTCACTGTTTGAATCATTGCAAAGATAAGATTGAGGAGAATGTGGTGAGATGGAATTAATATTTTATTGATGAAGTTTGACCCCAAAAAACCCAATGGAAGTGCCCTAAATTTTAATTTTAGTAGTGTAGTCTAAAAATAGTAAGTTTCTAAAAATAGTAATTCCTCAAATTCTATATTGTTTTTTATCATGGAAGTCAAACCAATTCATCTCCCTCAAGATTGGTGACATTCCACATCCTCCCCCTACTTTCAAAATCTATATAAATTAATATGTAACCAAAAATGGAAATCAGACATCTCTTCTCAAAGATAAGCATATAGTTGTATTGCGATCTTGAGTAATAAAACATATCTTCTCAGAGAATTCATTATTACTATGTTATTTTTGTGTTCTTGAAATATTTGTCAACCAAAAATTTTGAGTTTTGGATCATACTCTTATTAGATATATTGTACGTTATTTTGAAAATTTTAAGTTTGTAGACCTAATCAAGCTTTTAATTCTCGATTAGGTTACTAGAGTTCAAAATGTCACTTTCCTTTGCTAATCAAAACTATTTATCTAATTAGATCCACCTTATTTTTTCATTAAGTCCCATATACCTAATCGTATTTTAAAGTCTAATTCAATTTAGGGAGTTCTCATTTTGTTTTTGTAGTTTTAGTTGAGGGTTTTATCCTGAATAGGTCTTATTTGGCATTGGGGGTTTGCATAATTGTAATCAGGGTTGCAGGCCTTGATTAGGTTTAGGGGTAAAGCTTAGTTTTAATTAGGACTTTATTCCCAATTAGGTTGATAGGGAGCATTTGTATTCTTTGTAATTCTAATTGAGGATTTTCCCCTAAATAAGTTTGGGTACTTCCCCTAGATAACATTGTCTTAATTGGGGCCCAAGCTCTGACTAGGTCATTGAGACTTGGAGCCCCCAAATTCCTTTATTAACTAAGCTCAGACTTGACTAGGTCTATGGGGCCCTATTGAGGTCAACATAACCCCATTTTTAAAAAATGGTGACCCTTATGTTAAATTTTTTAATTTATATCCTAAATTTGAAAATTCATCTGATCAGAGTATCAATAGAATGTCTTGCACTATATCTTTATTTTAAAGATCATCTACACCTAAGTTGGTTGGCATTTTTTTTCATGATATGAAGTTGCTAACATTTGATCTTTATGTTTCAAGGTCACAACTCTAATGGAGTCCATTTGGCATGAACAATGTCTAGGTTTTATGATATAATAATGATTTGATCATTTAATAACCTTTGGTCTATTGAGATCAAGTTAAATTCATGTCTAACCAGCTTAAAACCCTAACTCTAATTACCCTAGATCATGCCCTTTGAATTGAATTCAAATTTGGTGAGAACATTTTACGAAGGAACATTTCAATTATACCATGGACTTAGTTCAATTTTTATCTGAAGGCTTAGTCATATTTTTTAACACAACCAAACCTTAGACTAAAAGCCTTATGCTTGGTCTCTCTATGTCTCGTGACCTCCTAATCTCTTTTATTATTGGCATGGTCTAAGTAATGCATGGTCCCTTTATTATAAAGCTTATCCTAAATCCTTACCATAAATTTAATGTATTTATTAATACAAACCTTAGGCTAAGACTTTAGACTAGGTATTTTATTCTATTGGGTCCCCTTTAACATGTTTTAAAACTTAGCTTAAGACTTTAATCTAAAGCTTTATTCATATTTATTAATACAAATGAAAACATTAGTCTAAAACTTTATCTTAAATTTTATATTCCCCGAGCACTGATTTAAACATCATTTTTGTTTGAATGATCAATGGTCCACATTTGCTCAGACAATCAAGATCCAACAGTGTGAGCTTAAATCCAAAGACCCTAATCGTAAGTTAAATCTTGAGCATCTTCCAAAGATCAACAACACATATTTTATTGGGAAGGATTGATCTAATGATACATATCGAGTTAAGATTTAAACTAAGCCTTGAGATAAATGAGATGGTGACAAGTGTCATTTTCACAGGCAAAAAACATTAACCAGCTAATAGCATTCAACCCTATAGATCAAGATCCAATGGTCTGCATTTGCTCGTATGAAGATGATCAGATGACATGTAGCAAACACTAAAAAGTTAAGGATAAATGTAGAGATGACATGTGGCATACTTATGGGCCATGAATTAAATCTTGAGAATCTCTCAAAGATCAATGGTATGTCATATAGTGTACACATTATAATAAATGGTCTGTAGAGTAGGAGGCACAATTAGGCAGGTTGAGATCAATAAAGCATGATTGTTATGTGTAGTCAAGATCAACGATGTGTGACAAACATTAAAAATTTAGGATGAATGTAGAAGTGACAAGTGTCATAACCATAGGGAATATATTGAGTAGCTAATGCCATTCAAGTTCTCAAATCAAGATCAATAGCTCATGTTGATCCATGCAGGGATGATCCATCAATGTGAGATCAAGCAATAATTTTTAAAAGATAACGGTTGCCTTTAAAATATTAATGAGGAGGATGCCATGGAGATGCCATGTTGGATCCACATAAGCTTGATATGCCAAACTAGATATTTTGGGAACCTAAGAATTTTTAAAGGTATAAATGCAAATATTCAAACATAATCTAAGTCACAAAACTTGCATAAATTAAAATAGCTACCACCATTAAAGCACTATAAGGAATATTCAAAAAACCCTAGCACTTCTAAAATCCCTAGTTCAACCTTATAATCATCATAATTGAGCTAATAAAATTGGATCGTCATCTAAGCAAGGATAATTTGATTTATAATTAGCTTATAGACCACTAGTAAGCAATTTAGAGAACTTACATCCATAGCAGTCTAGAAGAGTGTCTCTAGAGAAGATGTAAAACTCTATTTAACGATAGATGTAGAAGGAAGAGTTTTCAAGGATATGCAATTCAATGTCACAACATTAAATATTGGGGATAACAATTGGTCGATCTTATTCTGGACCATCAAGAACTAACAACCCATCATGAGAGAAGAGGAGAAGAACATGTTAGCAAGAAGGCTCTAGCACGACAAGTTGCCATTCAAATGATGGGTCTCCATTATCCCTTAACAAAACCTAAGGTAAGGCATTATATAGATAGTCTCTCTCCTATTTTTATAGATGGTAAAATTGATAAGGGCATGTTAATCAATGAACATACCTATATAAATATAGATTATATCTTTGCCATAACATTTGAAAAATATTACAAGCTGCCTAAACCCCAAATAGACCAAACCACAATCAACAATTAGGCTAAGGAAAATGACTTAAAGATCATCCTTTCCCTATGGTTATATTCTATAAATTAGTTGTTTATAGATTTTAATGGAAAGATTCCCATTGGTCAATTCAAACCTGGGATAAGAATGATCATGACTTTGATGAATAGGCTATGTGGAAATCTAGCCACCACATATGTGGACAAGATTTGGGTGTTGTTAGTCTATTTTAAGGTTAATAAATAGCTCACCCCTCCCCTTGGTGAAGTGGTCAGCACTTGCTTAAATAGGTATATCTTTATAGTCAAGAAGAAAACTAAGAACCAGTTCTACATGATGTCATACCTCCTAGATACCTTACTTGTTACCAAAAAGATCCCCAACCTAAGAGAATGGTCATCTGATGGGACACAAACAATCTCCCAATAGTATTCAAAATTTCACATATTCAAATATAGGGACCACATCCAATTCATGTGTGACTATGTTTATCCAGCCCTATCTAAGGCCATAATTGGGAATCTAATGCCAAGAATCAGCCCCTTGACCAAAAATTTAATTGAGGCCATAGGAGACATCTAGTTGTATCTAGATTGCATAATCATCAAGATCAAAGGAACACAATGAACTCCCCTTAGATTACTAGGCCATGTACCAAATAATTTAGTTGAATAGGAGGCTTACCAATTGTGTAATAGAATAGATGGTTTGTGTAAAACTAAGAGGAAGGGATTGATTTATAGCTTCCCCTTAGCTATTGAAAGGACTTTTTTTGCACAATGGGACAACATTGAGGTTGCTTCAAAACATAGGACCTCCTTCAATCTCCAATTTGATGATCTAAAGTAGTGGGATCCATAGGGAAAGGTTAAAGAACACTTGAAAGCCAAGGGAATAAATATACCCGATGATCATCAATCAGGTGCTTTTGACCCTATATATACAAAAGCCTCTTCATTCTCTAAGGTTACATTCAGGTCGAAAAAGCACAACATCAAACCAGAGTCCACAATACAGAGGGAGCAAAAAGGGGATGATGACAAATGGCAATTGGTGCCAAGGTAGTACCATTTGCTGAATGGTGCACCTTTTAGACCTTCACTAGCCCAATTACATATAGAATCTAGACCTGAGGCACAACTTGAGCAAAGGCTAGAGGAGAGAAGGCCTAATGAAATTGCATCTTCCTTAACTCAAGTAGAGGATTAGGGATCACCAGTGGAGGAAATCCATGTGGTACCACTAGAACCTGGTGAAACAATTAAAGATGCTTTAAAATCGATATCATTAGCCTATGAGTCTAAGGATGAAGAAAAATATGTATCCAAAGAAGAAAATGGGAAGGAACTATTAGACCTAGTTCCTATACCCCACCAAAAGAAAAGTTGAATTGGTTATTTTCCTAGTAAAGGCTAAAAAGCCCAAGGTGACCTTAACTCATCCTTTGAGTGAAGTTAATCTCTTCAATGAGGAAAACTTGATTCAAGGTCCAACCATTCTTGAATGGTTCATATATGGAAAATTGCAAAAGGTACCTACCATGCAAAATCCTTGGGTATTTATGCAAGCAATCAATATTCCAGTGCATGAGAAAGCCAAACAATGGATAGTTGTGTTGCAGAAGGAAGAAGAAAAAAGAAGTGGAGAAAAAATAGAGACCCTAGCTCCCAAAGTGACATAATCTTTATTTGGTGTCAAATTTGACCCAACCACTACCATTTTGTAGAGGGTAACTGAGAAAAAATCTAGTGGAGAGGAATTCACTTTCCAAAAGGTGGAACCTTTTGTTGGATTGACACCAGTTGAAGGATAAAAGCCAATCAAAGATACAATATTTTAAAAAAAGGTCCTTGAAGTGGCTCAAGCTTAGATAGATCAATTATAGACAATGATCAAAGCTATCTTTCAATAGAATAAGAACTTGAAAGAACAAACCATCTTGTCAATTCAAGAAGATATATTTAGGCAATTTGAAGACACCATGACTAATTTATTCAATTTTTTAAAGTTAGAACCAAATAGGATGCAATAAATAAAAAAACACTAAGGCTATAAGCCAAGTTGGCTAATGGAAAGCTTCAAGCTACCAAGTAAAGGATTTGATCAAGGTTTTGACCAAAAACCAAATCCCTAAATTCAAGATAGTTAGCCTAGCCCACCTAAATATGGCTATTTCCATATTAATTGATAAGATCAAGGCCTTAAGCAGCCGATTCAAGTAGATGGAGGACATTTCCAAGGACCTCAAGTAATAAGAAGATAAAATGTTGCATATATTGGATAGCTTGATCAAGGAGCCTACCACACTTAGTCTCTTGGGTCTAATAACTGATGAGGAGGTCAAACACATAACTACACAATTTATGCAAGAAGGAACCAAGAACAAGGGAAAATAGGGGTTGATAATAAGGTCATGGGCCTACCCTTATCATCATAGGTGAAGATAGGAAATTCCAGGGGCATCAAGTAAGCTTTGGAAAGGGCTGAGAGAGATCTCAAGGGCCTACAAGATCAATAAAAGAATTATTCACGATACCTATCATTGATCTCCATCTCATTAATGAACAACATTATAGAATTAAGATCTTGCAGGGGAAGCAAAAGATTATGATAGCGTAAGGGCCTCCAAGTTAGTTAAGATAGGAATATTCTTTTCTATAATTGAGCTTGTATACTTTTAAAAATAGAATATTCTTTTGTAAAGGCATGTGCAACTTGTAAAGCACATTGCCTATAGATTATTCCATTAGATAAAGTCTAGTGTATTCTAGAACATTTGTGGAAATGATAGCTATCCTACCACTTATACTTTTATAATTGAATATAACTAACTGACATGTTTCCTTGCATCCTATAAAAAGAGCAGTGTCAATTGTAAAAAATGGGAGGGGGGGAGGGTTTGTTCTTAGAGACAAAAGTTATTTATAACTTCTGAGTAATTAATATAAGCAAGGAATTCTACAAAGTTTGTCCAAATTTGCTTATGTGTTTTGTTATCTTGGCTTCTCTCTCACTTGTTTATTCTAAATTCTATATTTGAATGGTTCTTGTGAATTCCTAATGTGTACATTTGAAATATAGAGCTGTTAATTTGTGCCAATGCTAGTTTGATTGAAATTTTCTAGGTTCATTTTGCTTGCTTACTCTTCTTACATTTGGGCTAATGTTATTTTTTTGCAAGAGTAAATCTTTAAAGTGAACTTGATTCTTATTTGCATTATTTCACACCATCTTGAGATGTTTTCCTGATGTCTAATAGGATGATAACTCCAGAACCAAAATAGGTTGAACCTTGTCCCCGCTTAGTGTGAGTGCACAAGTATTTTATTAATTTCAAAAAAATAAGTACATAAGGTTGCCTTTACTCTGTTAACCCTTTTACAATGCAAACATGGATTTATATAGTTTTTACCAATGACCGGTAAAAACAACTAATCCTATAACCAACTAAATACGGAAAAACAACCCGTAAAGTAATTCTAATTAATAAATATAAAACATTAAAACTACCTAATAATTAAACTAAGTTTATTTTATGGGGGTGTCTTTACTAAAAGATGCATGCCCCATTTATAATAATTATTTATTACCTACCAAAAATCTAACCTAATGTTAAGACTTTGGAATAAGTCCTAACAAACCCCCCTATGATCCAAAGTTAGGTCTTTGGACACATACCAAGCATTTTTCTAAATATTTCAAATTTGATTCTGTCAAGGGTTTTTGTGAAGATATCAGCTGTCTGATCGACAGTTGGGCAATATATTGGATCAAGAGTTTTCTTTGCCACCAGCATTCACAGATAATGGTATTTGACATCCATATGTTTTGTTTTGGCATGAAACACTGGATTCTTGGACATCTTGATTGCACTCTGATTATCAATGTATAACTGTGTAGGAGCAAACTAAAAAACTTGAAGATCTTCAAGAATCTGATGAAGGTAAACAATTTCTCTGGAAGCATCCCATGCTACAATATACTCTGATTCTACTGATGAATTTGTCACTATTTCTTGCTTCTTACAACACCAAGCAATGGTAGTTGAACCCATATGCATAGTGTATCTTGTGGTTGACACTTTGTCATCCACAAATCTGCCAAAATCTGCATCACAATATCCAACAAGTTTGAAGTTCTTGTTGCGGCAGTATTCAAGGCCATATGTTTTTGTTCCCTGAAGATAATGAAGTACTCATTTTGCTGCATGCCAATGAATTTCTCTAGGCTCACGCATAAACCTAGATAAAATTCCAACTAAAAATGAAATATCAGGCCTGTTAGTCATCAAGTATATCAAACCTCCCACCAATTGTCTATATGTGGTGCCATCAAAAAAGGCATTGCTATCATCCTTAGAATATTTCAAGTTAATTTCCATGGGAGTGAGGGCAGATTTGCAATTACTCATGCCAAGCCTCTCTAATTAATCAAAAATATACTTAGTTTGTGAAATGTAGTGAGTTACCTCTATGCCTAGATAGTAGTAAAGAAGTCCAAGATCTGTCATCTCAAACCCATCTTTTTATTCCTTCTTCATAGACTTGTTATGGTTTTCATCATTACCTGTAATAAACAAGTCATTAACATAGAGAACTAGTATCACCATTTTCTTACCCTGCACTCAAAAATAGAGAGTATGATCTAATTCACTATGATGAAAACCAATGGATTTCAAGTATGAATCCATTTTCTCATACCAAGCCCTAGGTGCCTGTTTGAGCCCATACAAAGCTTTTATCAATTTACATACTTTGTGTTAAGCACCCACCTATTCAAAACCCTGAGGTTGTTTCATATAGACTTCTTCCTATAAATCACCATTTAAAAAAGCACTTTTAACATCCAATTGATGTACTTTCCAACCATTTTGTGCTACTAAGGCAAGTACCATATGAATAGTGTGCCATTTGGCAGTTGGTGCAAATGTTTCCTCATAGTCAATACCTTCTTGTTGCACATATCCTTTTGCAACAAGTCATGCCTTATGTTTATCAATGGAGCCATCTAATTTATACTTAGTCGTATAAACCCAATTACATTCAATGGGTTTAACATGTGGAGGAGGATCAACTAAAACCCATGTATTATTGTTAAGTATGGAATCATACTCACATTTCATTGCCTGTTGCCAAACATGTTCAATAGATGCCTCCTCAAAAGTGGATGGCTCAGTGGAAGAAGTAGTAACAACCATAGCATAGTTTACCTATTTTCAAGAATTCCTGGGCCCTGTTGAACCAACTTCATCTGCTGCCAAGTCATAAAAAGTACTTTGAGCCCATTTTGGATACTTAGAAAAATTATTCAAATCAGGGACTCCAAAATTCTCATTATGTGTATCATTCAAAGGGGGACTTAGAGAATTTTCAACAATTTCTAAGTCATCAACCTGTGAACTTGTAGATGAAGGAGAGGAAAGTGAAGGAATTTGAGTCTCATACCATACCTTCGAAGAGTTATCCCCATTATTCAAACCCTTATCTCTTTTTGTATTTTTCCTCTCTAATCTATCAAGTTGAGAATTAATCTATGTAGTGTTCATAGTCCTAAACTCATCAAATATTACATCTCGACTCACTATGAATTTGCCTGAATCTTGTGCAAGCAAATGAAACCCCTTTTTATCTTAAGAATAACCAAGAAAGATGCATTTTCGACTTCGTGGTTCCAACTTAGTTATGTGTTGAATAAGAACCAAAGTAAAACAAAGACATCCAAACACTTTCAAGTGTTTAACTTTGGGTTTAAACCCATACCATGCCTCATATGGAGTTTGTCCCAAAAGTGCAACTATGGGGGACCTATTTCTTAAATACACTGTAGTACCTATGGCTTCGGCCCAAAAGTTATCATCAAGCTGTTTATAGTGTAACATGGCACGTGTTGTGCCCTCTAAAGTTCTATTCATTCATTCAGATACTCCATTTTGTTGTGGAGTATAAGCATTACTATATTTTCGATGAATTCCATGTTCTCAAAAATAGTCTAAAAAGTCATTTGAGGTATACTCACCTCCATTATCTAAATAAAGAGTGGCCAAATGTGAACCTGTTTCTTTTTTGACTAAGTGTAACCAATCAACAAACTTAGCAAAAACTTCAAATTTATTTTTCATAAAGAATACACAAGTCATCCTATAAAAGTCATCAATAAACAAGACAAAGTATATACACCCACCAATGGATGACTTTTTCATGTCACATACATCACTATGAACTAACTATAAACATCTGTTAGCTCTCCAAGATGACTGTTTAGGAAATTTTTCTCAATTTTTTTGCCCAAAACACTTGACTCACAAAGAATATTATCTTTGCAAAAGGTGGGCAACCCATTCACCATACCATATCTCTACAAATCCACTAAAGAGTGGATATTCAAATGTCCATAGCGGAGATGCCATAACCGCTGTGTAGACATAGTACTTGTACCTGTGTCAACAACTGCTGCAAGTTCTATATTGGTAGGAAGCACCTTACAATGCAATCTAACCAAGTTTCCATCTTCATATCTTGTATACATAGTTTTAAAATCATCCTTCACAGAATTGATGTAAATGAGCCCATTTTCAAGCACAATTTGATAACCTTTCTTTCGAATCGTTACCAAAGAAAGTAAGTGTTTCTTCAATGTGGGAACATACCAAACATCCTCCAAGTATTTTATAGACCCATTAGGAAGAAGAATTCAAATAGAACCAAGTCCTAGTGGTGTATGCATAATCTTATCTACTAAGGCAACTGGAGAGAGAGAAGCCTCCTTATAAGACCAAAAGAAATATCTCCTAAATGTCATGTGTTTGGTTGCTCCTGTGTCTAAAACCCATACATCTGTGAGCTCATCTCTAGCCTCATATTCAATATAATCAATGTGCCCCAAAGTAGTGAATGCAAATTCATGGGAAACATTACTAG
Organism: Torreya grandis; assembly: GCA_037957365.1. Classification (NCBI taxonomy): domain Eukaryota; kingdom Viridiplantae; phylum Streptophyta; class Pinopsida; order Cupressales; family Taxaceae; genus Torreya; species Torreya grandis. The sequence goes on from JARHVA010002626.1 coordinate 1,743,447, forward strand.
ATTCATCATAGTCATGATCGGCATACTGAGCAGATTTAGTCTTAGTCACTTTTTGTGGCCTCTAAATTTTATCAAAAGGAATCCTACATTGTGAGGCAATGTGACCAAATTTTCCACATCTATGACACTGAATGTCTGATCTACCTCAACCTCTGCCCCTATATGAATTGTGACCATGTCCTCGATCACTTGTTTCATGTGAATGTGATTGATTAGATTGTTGATTATTTGAATGACCCCTACCTCTATTTTGATATCTACCTCCTCTGTAACCTTGACCCCCTCTATAACTATTTCCTCTATTGTTTTGATGCCCAAATGAAGATGAACTAGGATTTGACTCTAAAACATGGGCTTCTTCAGTTTTCTTGGATTTCTTGGGTAGAGAGAGGTCATGTTGGATGAGCAACTCAGCCAACTTATCAAAGGTGATCCCTGTGATCTTGTCAGAGACATGCAACATTTCAACAAAATTTCTATAGGACCCTAGTAGTCCTTTCAAAGCAACAGTAACTATGAAGTCATCATCTAGTTTTCTAAAACTAGCCTTAGTACACTCAGTAGTGATATTTTTCAATTTAGACATATATTCTCCCATATCCCCATCTTCATCTAATGACAAAGTAAACAACTGCATATGAATATCTATCTTCTTATGCTTAGGTTTCTTATCATACAAATCTGACAATGTTTTCCATGCAGTATAACTATGAGGAGAATTTTCAATATGAACATACGTATCATGAGTAAAACAACATTTAATGAGAGCTAAGGCCTTAGAATCATGCAAATTAAAAATATCTAATTTAGCCTGCTCTGTTGGCAATGTGGGATTTTCATTCTTAACAATATCCCATAATTCATTAAACACTAGTGAAGCCTCCATCAATCATTTTCAATCTGAATAATTGGAAATTGTTAATCTATCACCATCTGAAAGCAAATTTTGAATTTTTGGCATTTTGAAATGAAAACAAGTGCAATAGAGAAATGTGCAACAAAATGCAAAAGAAATGAAATAAATATCACACTCACTGCACAAGACACTGCTTCTATGGGGTTTTGCACTTAACCTCTGCGTAGAGCGTAAAAGAAAAAAATAAGTATTTTTGATGGGTTTTGCACTTAACCTCACCAAAAATCAATGATTACACCCTTATTTCATCAAATTACAACCTTATTCCACCAATTACACCCTTGTCTCACCACAACAATGCAAAAGAAATATGATTGAATTCTGCCCCTTTTTCAAAAATTTAAATAACACAATACAATAAGTATGTGTTTTACAATATTCTGATTTTAAAAAGAGAATATTCCCTTTTCAAAAAAAGCATATTCCAAAGCAAAAATGACTTTCTCCAAAAAGAAGGGATTTGAACCCTTGACCTCCTCCTTTGCAAGCTTCTAACAAAATAAGCTTAACCAATTGCTCTAAGAGCATTTGCAGAACATTACACTCAGAAATTTCTACTTATTCCAGATTTTGTGTATGAGGGAAAATTAAAAAAAATTACATATGAGTAAATAAATTCAAATTTTTCCCTTTGTTTACTGCCTCTCTTTCAATCTTCTCTTGTGGGACCCAGTCACAGCAAATATTTGATAAAAAAAACTTTAGAAACATCAAAAAAAAAAAAAATGAATTTTATACTGCGCCATTCTTCCCTGGGATGCGATCGCTGCTCCTGGATGTTTTCCTGCACCTGTTCTCTTTCCTACAGGCCGTACAAATCCATATAGGGAGGACAAAATTGTTTTTGACTGAGTTTTGACAGATTTTTTAAGTATTTTTTGTAGGGAATGAGTTGAAAATGAAGCCTAGGCGTTGAAAGGCTGTACAATAGGTCGTACAACACAAATTTTTCTAGATTTTTCATTTAAAATGCAAAAATAGAGGTTTTAATGCCATTTGATCAAGATTTGCAGATGTTTTGGATTTAAAAAGAGCTGAAATGAATGCAAATCACAATGGCAGCCATGAATGAAAACTTTCAAATGTTTTTCTCAAATAAATAAGCCATACAAATCTAGTTTTGGCCAAAAAACAATGGATTCAATAACATTAAAATGCTAAAAATTCATTTTTATGCCAGATGAGGAGATTGAACACAGGACAATGGAGTATCAAATGATCAAACAGACCAAACTGTGGTATATGGAAAATACAGGTTTAAATGTGAATAATATTTGAAAAATTAAAATAATTTAATAATTTTTCAAACATTTAAACCAATAAAAAAAATCATTTTATATGGCATACCTTATTTCATGCCAAAAGATATCACATGAATTGATTTTTCACCTTGTTCCTTCGAATTCACCAAGCTTCCAAAATAACCATGCTCTGATACCACTGATAACTCCAGAACCAAAATAGGTTGAACCTTGTCCCCGCTTAGTGCAAGTGCACAAGTATTTTATTAATTTCAAAAAAATAAGTACATAAGGGTGCCTTTACTCCGTTAACCCTTTTACAATGCAAACATGGATTTATATAGTTTTTACCAATGACCGGTAAAAACAACTAATCCTATAACCAACTAAATACGAGAAAACAACCTGTAAAGTAATTCTAATTAATAAATATAAAACATTAAAACTACCTAATAATTAAACTAAGTTTATTTTATGGGGGTGTCTTTACTAAAAGATGCATGCCCCATTTACAATAATTATTTATTACCTACCAAAAATCTAACCTAACATTAAGACTTTGGAACAAGTCCTAACATAGGATTTGAGCTTATGCTACTTCATTTCATATATTGGTTAAGTGCATGCCTAGATGATATTTGAACCTTGTCATTATATTTAGAATGAAGATCAACAACATCTCTTCTCTGCCCTACCTTTCCTTTTGCAATTTTTTTAACCAGATCACTCTAACTTAATTTTCATTGTAAATACCTATCTTAGATTAGTCTTTAAATTAGTTCTTTATCATAATTCACCATTCTTAGCATATCATACTTCATATTTTACATAGATTGACTTTTGGCCACAATGGCTCCTAACCATAAAACATTATAAATATTGTGAAACAGTCCACTTGCTTTGCCTCTATTTCATCAATAGATAACAAGATTATCACAACCTAAAACTCACGCATTAAATTATTATAATTCCAAAATGATAAGTGTTCTTGAACACTCTAGGCACATGTGATACATATTTAGGCATCAACAGGCAGAGCTTCACTAGCACTAGAACAAGGGCCTTGTTAGATATTTGTAGATTTAAAGTATCTTTGCTCATTTTTGTGAATTGTGTTCAAATATTGGTGTAACCTTTGAAAAATTATGTCCATCTTTGTTCAAATGTGTAAATATCATTGATTTTTATGGTCTTTGACCCATCTTTGTTCTTCTTTTAGACACAGATCGATGTTATTTGAAGGTATATGCTTAATTATGGTAAATATGGCTTAAGAATTGTCAATTCAATAGGTTTGAGGTTAGTCATAGTTGTTTTGATCAAATACTGATAGATTTTTTGCTAATTTGAGTTTATTTGATCTTTAACATGTAGATATCAATCATACTTACATATCTAGATACATCTTTGAGTTAACTTGTTTAACGATTACTATCCTTTGTCATCCTTTATATAAATCTTTGTAAAATTTGCTTAATATGCAAGTCTGATCATTGTCCCCTGCAAAGATAAGACTAAAACATCATATTTCAAATATTACTCAAAGCCCACAAGCTAGAATTACCAAGAATCAGGACAAGGTCACGTTTATAGACTAAAGAAACTCTACTTTCATTATTAGTTCATAAGAGAACTAAGTAGGACAAAGGTAAGCGCAAACTTTCAAAGTATTTTCCAACTTCACCAATTTAGAGTGTTTCTTTGTTTGATCCCTATCAAGGTATGGCTTGGCTAGGTGGTTTTTCGATCAATGTGATAGGTGTGGTACATGACCTTCCTCATAATCCTAAAAAGTATCTAGTAACATTTAGTCCTAGTGGCATTATAACTACTGAAGAGCACATTAAGAGTTTCAAAGTTGCATTAAGATTGATAAATGTGACTCATGAAGATGTAGCATGTAGACTATTTCCTTCTATTTTAAATATGCTACATATGAATGGTTTCTAAACATCCCTAAAAATTACATTACTAGTTGGGTTGATTTTAATAATGTTTTCATTGACCAATTTGGTAAAATCATTAGTCCTTATGTCTTGTACCAACAATTCACCATAGTGAAAAGGGATGCAAATAAGCCCATAAGAGCCTTCAATGCTAGTTTCTAGAAAATGTTTAGTAGGACCATAGCTCCTTATAGACCTGATGAGGATTTAGCCTTGAAAATATATAAGGATGCCTTGGATCCTATGACTTTTATGTTTATAAAAAGAGTTGTTGGACCCATGAAAACATTAGCTTTAGCTTATGCCAAGGTTTTGGTCATTAATGACCAGATGCAACCCCAAGGACAATTGGCATACTCTATTCCTAATGTCAATCCACATTTACCCATTCTAAATGTTATTTCCAATGTTAGAAAAAATGTGCCTACCCTAAACCAACTTCTAGTCTTAAACCAACTTCCTTTGAGACATGTTCATCCTACTCAAAACCTGGGATTCCTAAACAATGCTGCCAATGGATCTCATCCATAGGATCATAAATATTTAATTCCTACAACTAATTTTAATACTCAAGTTCATAATTTTAAGACCCCAAAGAATGAGAGTGATTATATCCTCAAGATGTTTCAAAATCTTAGCACTGACTTCCTTCAATTGCAAAAGCAAGTAAGCAATATTAGAGAGAGCTTGAGTAGGAATTTCTCTTTTCAAAGGTTCAATAGGCCCACTAACAAATCTCAAAATGATAGTAACCACAATAATAAGAATAATGAGCCATTTACTAGCAAGAATGTGCCTGATATAAATCTTATTGATGTTGCTTTTTACCTGACTATTATAGATTTCATTACACTTTTAGAAAATGGGGAATAGACTGTGTTAAATTTTGCAATATTTTTGAATACTTCTAAGAAGAATTAGATACTTTTGAATTTTTCCCTAATAAGTATTGTGATATAGGTACATTTGGTTCCTCAAGGTCATCTAGATTTGTTGATTTAACTCTCATGGTGGATACATTTGAGCTCCCTTTTCAAGAGGAAAATGAGCTTGAGGATATTCCTAAAGAGATTTATGCTTTTAAGCAAATTCTGAAGAATAATTATCTCTAAGAAACTAGGAACAAAAGCAACCATTGACCACTTCCATTCCTCCAAATAACTTTGAGACCTTTCCTGAGACTACCTCGAACAATAATCCAAAGCCTTCTAATGGAAGTACTTTTAAAACCAATGTTGATACATCTAATTATTCCAATAAGACTGGGTATAACATAGTAGAGGACATGAAAAAGATCAAAGCTAACATTACCTTTCATGATTTGACACAGATTATTGAATAGAATGATCTGTTGTTGGAATATTTATCTAAAAATCTTGGTAAGTCTCAAAAGTTTGCACATGCTAATGTTGCAATACATAAAATTAAGGTAGATGTTCCTCCTTTCCTACTCACATTCAAGATCTTTGGTAAGAATCTACACAATTATTTGCTATATTCTAGTGCATCTACAAATATTATGCCTAAGGGCATTTGTGAACAATTAAGTTTGACTTCCATTAAATCTGATAGAGTTGTAACTCAATTAGATGAATCAAGAGTCAAAGTGATTAGTGAATTATTGAATGTTCACAAGAATATTGCCTCAGAGCCAAGGATCTAATATTTCATTGATATCCAAGTGGTATACATCCCTGATGTTGATGGGATGATATTGAGTAGAGATTAGATTAGGATCGACAGTTATATGTCAACTAATTATTCACATATGTGGTTGCTTTGGAAGGGAGTCCCCAACCAAATCATGATAGAAAGGGAACTTAAAATGAAGCATATGATCATAGAGTATAATGAAATCAACAAGAGGGTCAACATGGTTAACTTAAATCTTGGTGTTTACACTCTTGACACAAAGGTATGTAACTCTAAAGCTTCTCATGCTCTGCCTGGAATATGGAAACTTTATTTTGATGGTGCTAGATGCAAATCAAGTTATGAAGTGGGAGTGGTATTAATCAATCCCATTGGGAAATAATATAATGCCTCTTACAAACTTTAGTTCTCATATAATAATAATTTGGCTAAGTATGAAGCATTAATTCTTAGATTACAATTTGCAATCAAACATGAGGCAAAGAAACTATTAGTTTTTGGTGATTTTGAACTAGTGGTCAATCCAATCAAGAGTAAATATCAATGCAAAATATACTATCTCAATAATTATAAATTTAGAGTGTGGGACTTAATTGAATGTTTTGATACTTTCAACATTGTGTCAATCCCTAGGAAAGAAAATAAGGTTGTTAATGAAATTGCTTCAGTTGCAACCAACCTTATGCCTGATCAAAGTTCCAAGTTGCAGAACCTTGCAATTGAATTAATCCCATGTCCCTCAATGCTAGATAACATCAACCACTTGTAGGTATTTAATGATGATCAGTAGATCATAGACTTCATGACTAGTTCAAGAGTGTTTGAGGGTCACATTATTAATGAAGATAATCTCCTTGATGATGAAAACATTGAAAGCAAACTTGATGACAAGTTCATTTAGTTGAATGACAATAATATCCCCAAAGGCATGATAGCCTTAGAGAGACTCTTTGATTCTAACAGACTAGCTGAGGATACCAAGACTCCCAAAGTAAGTAGGAAGGATTATAACACAATTGACCTTAGATTTCAATGTCAACCTTAGTTGGTTAATATTGGTACAACCTATGCAAGCATTAAATCCAAAATATCTAAATAAATGCTAGAAAAATATAAATATATCATAGCATGGTCCTATGATGACCTAAAGATCTTTGATCCAAAGGTCATAACTCATATCATACCTTTAAAAGAAAACTATAAACCTTTTAGACAAAAGTAGAGGCCTGTCAACCTAATCTTAGAACCATTGATATACAAAGAAGTCAAGAAGCTCTTAGATGCCAAGATTGTGTTTCCAATTAGGCATTCCACTTGGTTTGCTAATTTAGTCCCAGTCAAGAAGAAAAATTATGAAATCAAACTATGCATTGATTTTAGAAATCTAAATAGAGCATCTGAGAAAGATAATCACCCCCTACCTTGTCTTGACCAAGTAATACAAATTATTTCTAGATCTACCATGATGTCCTTTTTTGATGGTTTTTCTAGGTGCTGGTGAACCAAGAAGACATGATGAACTCTTCTTTTACTACCAAGTTGGGCACATTTGCCTACAAGAGAATGCCTTTTGGACTTATAAATGTAGGAGCCACTTTTCAAATGGGTATAGATCATGATATCTAGGGTCTTGTAGGTAAGTGCATTATCATATACATGGATGATCTAACTATCTTTTCTAAGAATAAGGAGGATCATATTATTCACCTACAATAGGTATTTGAAAGATGCAAAAGGTATGGGATTTCTCTCAACCTAAAGAAAAGTATTTTTTATGTTACTGAGGGAAAACTATCAAGACACGTTATCACTAAGGAAGGAATCTATATAGACCCTAATAGAATAAATGCAATATTTAATATAGAGCCCCCTAATAGTAGGAAAGAATTGAAATCATTCTTTGGTAAAATAAATTTTGTAAGGAAGTTTATTTCTAGTTTTGCAAAAATAGTGAAACCTTTAAATGACATGTTGAAGAAAGAGGCTAAGATCACTTGGAACGAAGAGACAAAGAAGGCTTTCAAAGAAATTAAAGAGGCAACTAGACAAGACCCTGTAATGATAAGTCCAGACTTCACAAAAGATTTTTATCTTTACTCCTTTGCTTCAAATCATACAATAGCTTCAGTTCTAACTTAGAAGATATATGGATGTGACTGTCTAATAGATTTTATGAGCACTAACCTTAAAAAATGTTGAGTTAAACTACTCTTTGATTGACAAGCAAGCATGTGCTTTGGTCAAGGTAATAAAAAAGTTTAGGCATTATATCCTTAGGGACAAGGTACATGCCATTCTACTAGACCCTACCACCAAGATCATGCTAAGTCAAAATGAATTAGGAGAAAGGAGAGTTAAGTAGATGTATGTACTCCAAGAATATGACATTGAGATGAAGACTGCCAAATTGGTAAGGTGTTAGGGTTTAATTCAATTGATTGCTAATACTAACCCCAAGCCAAGTGTTATGTAGGTAGAGTAACAAAGCTTTAGACCTAATGAATGGTATGATCCCATTGTCCACGTACTAATCAATGGTTATTGTCCTATAGGGTTAAGTAAAGAACAAAGGAGAGATATAAGGCTCAAGGCATCTCACTTTTTTATCAAGGATGGAGTGTTGTATAGGAATAACTTTGAAGGAATTTACTTGAGATGTGTCTTCAAGAGTGAAGTATCTAAGATCATTAGCACCTTCCATGAAAAACTAGGAAGTGGACATCCATCTAGAAGGACTACGACACACAAAATATTAAGGGTTAGTTACTATTAGCCTACAATCTTCAAGGATGCTCACAAACATATGAGACAGTGCCACTCATGTCAAGTCTTCAACACAAAAGAGCCTAATTCATCCATGCCACTAAGACCAATAATGATTAATAAACCCTTTGCCCAATGGGGGCTAGATTTTGTGGGGGTCATTAACCCTAATTCCTCTAAAGGTCACAAGTACATTCTGACTACTACCAACTACTACACCAGATGGACTAAGCCAATGGAAACTAAATAGTGTAGTATCAAAGAGGTGATCAAATTTTTAGAAGAAAACATATGCACCAAGCTTGGGACTCCTGTATCTCTAGTTTATAATAATGGATAGAGATGACATAATGGGCATATGATAACAACATCATCCTCAAGTTCTCATAAAACCATTACCTCAATGTAATGGAGTATCTAAATAAAAAAATAAGAACTTGATGAAAGATATAAAGAATTTTTTAGTTGATAAACCTAGAACATGGCATAAGCTACTCAAGTATGCCCTTTGGGCAAATAGAACTAGAATCAAATAATCTCTCAAAGCATCATCATTATTGCTAGTTTATGGTCAAGAACCCATCTTCCCCATCAACCTCAAGCTTATAACATATAGGTTCATGCAAGAGTACAAGGGGGAGGACAAATAATTTACAAATTCAAGGTTGTTGGACATCATACAGATGGAAGATGCAAGAGAAGAGGCTTTTGATAATTTTAGTAGACAACAAACCATAGTCAAGAGGTGGTTTGATAAATGTTCAAAAATAAAGGCGTTCAGGCAAGGATACTTAGTTCTTATTTGGGACAAGGCATCTGATCCTAAGGGTAAACATGGGAAGTTCATACCTTTATGGATAGGTCCCTATCAGATAGCCGAAATACTTGGGCACAACACCTTCAATTTGAAAGACTTATAGGAAGTAGAGTTCACACTTCCCACTAATGGGAAATACCTCAAGCACTAATTCTTTGTTTTCCCACCTAAGGTCTTCATGAAATGATTGTAAGACTAGTTAGAGTTAATATAGGTAGGCTAGATTAGTTTCTTTATGTTCTTTCTTTACTGGCCCTTGTTTGTACATATGTTTATATATATTTGTTTATTTATTTCCTTGCTTTCTATTTGTCTGATTTTTGTTTGGTGTGTTTAATTTATCTACTTTTTTCATTGATCCTAATAATTCCTTTTGGATAAGCCCTCAGCTCAATATTCATATGATTTCCCAAAGAAACCTCACAGTTTAATAATGCAGGTATGTTCTTTCAGCATTGGTTGATCATGGATTATTGAAATATGAGCTTAATGTTATAGTTTAGAGAAATTAGTAAATAATAAGAAATAGGTTAATTTCTCCTTGAGATTATAAGTTTTGTTCTAATCTGAGTTTGGTTCTAAGAAGGATTGCACATGTAGGATGAAAGACTAGATTATTAAGATATAGTCATGCTTGCACTTTAAAAACATTAATTGCCTAGAATAAAGTTTATAGCCAAGGATGATTGTCTGAAGACCAAACACTTGACCAAATCCATAAACTTGGCTAACCTAGTTCCCAACCTTTGCTATAAAGTCAAAATGAGTTGAAAAATACAAAAAATAAGAACCTTATTGCAAAATTCAAGAGCTTTCTAAGCAAAGGTGATTTTAGCAATCTCCACTGAGGATATGGATGCCTGGATGGTAATGGAGCAAGGCCTAGAGTAGATTTAAAGGGAAATATATTGGGTCTATGGATGCCTGGCTAGTAATAAAGCAATGCCCAAGCCTTCCCTGAGCTAAAGCATGCTTCTTAATGACTATCCAAACATGTTAAAAGTTAGTGTTAGTGATTAAAGTCATGAACCTGAAAGTTAATCTCCAAATCCTATGGTACTCAGTAAGTGGAATAAAAGCACACACACATCATGGCTATGTATGGATGTTTCATCCTAATCCTACATTTTCAATATTTGTTTCAACCATGAAGTGATTTTAATAATGGCGCCTAATCAAATGGAATAAGTAGCTTAATTATTAGTCTAAACCAGTCTCTGAATTCTAACATATTACTATATTCCCCCATAATTTACCATTTATTGAGGTCAACATACCCCATTTCTAAAAAATGGGGTCCCTTATGTTAAAAAATGCAATTTGTACCGTAAATTTGAAAATTCATTTGATCAGAGTATCACTAGAATGTCTTACACTATATCTTTATTTTAAAGATCATCCACACCTGAGTTGGTTGGAATTTGTATTCATGATTTTGAAGTTGCTAATAGTTGATATTTATGTTTTAGGTCATAGCTCCAATTGAGTCCATTTGGAATGAGCAATGTCTGGTTTTTATGATTTAATAATGATTTGATCTTTTACTAACCTTTGGTTTGTTGAAATCAAGTTAAATTCATGTCTAATCAGCTTAAAATGCTAACTCCAATTACCCTCGCTCATGTCATTTAAATTGAATTCAAATTTGGTGGGAACATTTTATGTGGGAACATTTCAATTATGCCATGGACATAGTTCAATTTTTATCTTAAGGCTTAGTCATATTTTTCAACACAACCAAACCTTAGGCCAAAAACCTTATGTTTGGTCCCTCTATGTCTCATGACCTCCTAGTCTCTTTTATTATTGGCATGGTCTAACTAATGCATGGTCCCTTTGTCATAAAGCTTAGCCTAAAGACTTACCCTAAAGTTTATCATATTTATTAACACAAACCTTAGGCTAAGACTTTAGACTAGGTTTTTTATTTTATGGGGTCCCCTTTAACATGTTTTAAAACTTAGCTTAAGACTTTAGCCTAAAGATTTATTCATATTTATTAATACAAATGAAAACATTAGTATAAGACTTTAGCTTAAATTTTATATTCCCTAAGCATTGACTTAAACATCATTTTTGTTTTCAAGATTAATGTTCCATGCTTGCTTAGATGATTAAGATCTAATAGTGTGAGCTTAAATCCAAATACCCTAATCATAAGTTAAAGCTCGAGCATCTTTCAAGGACCAATGACATGCATTTACTTAGGTAGGATTGATCTAATTATGCATATTAAGTCAAAACTAAACTGGATCCTTGGGAAAAGTGAGAGAGTGACAAGTGTCATGCTCGTAGCCAAAAAACGTTGAGTAGCCAATAATGTTCAACCTTGTGGATCAAGATCTAATAATTCACATTTGTTCATATGAAGATGATTGGACAATGTGTAGCAAATATTGAAAAGTCAAGGACAAATATGGAGATGACATGTGGTATACCTGTGGGCTATAAATTAAAGATTGAGCATCTCTCAAAGATCAATAGTATATGATGCAACATACACATTTCAATCAATGATCTATGGAACAAGAGGCATAATTAGGTGGATTGAGATCAATGGAGTGTGATTATTCTATGCAATTGAGATTAATGACATGTATCAAACATTTAAAATTAAAGGTGAATGTAAAAGTGATAAGTGTCACAATTGTGGGGAATGTAGAGAGTAGCCATTTAGATTCAAGTTCTCGGATCAAGATCAATGGCCCACATTGATCTATGTAGGGATGATCCAACGGTGCAAGATCAAGAGATAATTTCAAAAGTTAACAGTCACCTTTTAAATATTAATGAGTAGGATGCCACGATGATGCCACGTCAAATCCATATAAGCTTGATATGCCAAGTTAGATATTTTAAGAACCCAAGAAATGCAAAGGTATAAATGCAAAGATCTAAACACAATTTAAGTCATGAAGTTTTCATAAGTTCAAACAACTACCACCATTAAAGCACTATAAGGAACCTTCAAAAAACCCTAGCACTTTTGAAAGCCCTAGTTTAACCCTGTGATCATCATAATAAAGATAAGAAAATTGGAATATTGTCTAATCAAGGATAATTTGATCTAGAATTAAATTACATACCACTGGTAAGCAATTTAGAGAACTTACAGCCATGGTGGCCCAGAAAAGTGTCTCCAGAGAAGATGTAAAACTCTATTTGACCACATATATGGAAGGAAGAGTTTTCAAGGATACACAATTTGATGCCACAACTCTAAATACTAGGGATAATAATTGGTCGAGGTTGTTCTGAACCATCGAGAACTAATAGCCCATCACAAGAGAAGATAAGAAGAACGTGTCAATAAGAAGGCTCTATTATGACATAGTTTTCATTCAAATGATGGGTCTCCATTATGTTGCAATGGAACTTGAGGTACTACATTGTATAGACATTCTCTCTCCTATTTTTAGAGATGGTAAAATTGATAAGGGCATGTTTATCAATGATCATACCTACAAAAATATAGCTTATATCTTTGCCATAACATTTGAAAACTATTACAAGCTGCCCAAACCCCAAACAAACCAAACCATAATCAATAATTAGGCTAAGGAAAATGACTTGAAGATCATCCTTTCCCTATGGTTATATTTTGTAAATCAGGTGTTTGCATATTTTAATGGCAACATTCTCATTGGTTAATTCAGAGCTAGGATAAGAATGATCATGACTTTAATGAATAGGTTATGTGGAAATCCAGCGACCACATATGTGCACAAGATTTGGGTTCCCTTAGTCTATATTATAGTTGAGAAATAACTCACCCCTCCCCTTGGTGAAGTGGTCAGCACTTATTTATGTAGGAAGGTCTTTGCAATCAAGAAAAAAACTAGGAACTAGTTCTACATAATGTCATACCTCCTAGATGCCTTGTTTTTTACCACAAATATCCCCAACCTAAGAGAATGGTCAGCTAATGGGACACAAACAATCTCCTAATACTATTCAAAATTTCACATATTTAAATATAGGTACCACATCCAATTAATATGTGATTGTGTTTATCCATCCCTATCTGAGGTCATAACTGGGAATCCAATGCGAATAATCAGCCCCTTGACCAAAAAGTTAATTGAGGCCATGGGAGACATATGGTTGTATCCATATTACACAATCATTAGGATCAAAGGAACACAATGCACTCCCCTCATATTACCAATCCATGTGCCAAACAAGTTAGCTGAATAATAGGTGGCTTACCATTTGTGCAATGGAATAGATTGTTTGTGCAAAACCAAGAGGAAGGGACTGCTTCATAGCTTCCCCTTAACTATTGGAAGGACTATTTTTGCACAATGGGACAACATTGAGGCTACTTCTAAACATATGACCTCCTTCAATATCCAAGTGGATAATCTAAGGTAGTAAGATCCATAAGGAAAGGTTAAAGAACACTTGAAGGCCAAGGGAATAAATGTACCCTATGATCATCAACCTGGTGCTTTAAACCCTTTATATATAAAGGACCCTTCATTCTTTAAGGCCAAATTTAGATTAAAAAAGCACAACATCAAACCTGAGTCTAGAATGCAAAGGGAGCAAAAAGGGGATGATGATAAATGACAATTGGGGCCAAGGCAGTGCCATATGCTGAGTGGTGCACCTTCTAAACCTCCACCAACCCAATTATAGATAGAATCTAAACCTAAGGCATAACTTGAGCAAAGGCTAGAGGAGAGAAGTCCTAATGAAATTGCATATTCCTTAACTCAAGTAGAGGAGCAGGGATCACCAGTGGAGGAAATCCATGTGGTAGCACTAGACCCTAGTGAAATAGTTGAAGATGTTTTAAAATTACTATCATTAGCTTATGATTATGAGGATGAAGAAATGGATGTATCTAAATAATAAAAGGGGAAGGAAGTGTTGGAACTAGTTCCTATATCCCCCCTCAAAAAAATAAAAGTTGAATTAGCCATTGTCCCAGTAAAGGATAAGAATCCCAAGGTGACCTCCACTCATCCTTTGAGCTAATTTAATCTCTTCAGTGGCTAAAAACTTGATTCAAGGTCCAACCATTCTTGAATGGTTCATCTATGGAAAATTACAAAAGGTACCTACCATGCACCATCCTTGGGCATTGATGCAATCAATCAATACTCTAATGCATGATAAAGACAAACCGTGCATAGTTGTATTGCAAAAGGAGGAAAATAAAATAATGACTATTCCAAGAGAATCAAGTGAAGCACAAATAGAGACCCTAGCTCTCAAAGTGACAAAATATTCATTAGGTGTTAAATTTGACCTAACCACTACTAGTTTGCAGAGGGTAATTGAGAAGAACGCCATGATTGGTGGAAAGGAATTCACTTTCTAAAAGGTGGAACCTTTTATTGGATTGACACCAGTTGGAGGACAAAATCTTGGTGAAAATCCAATATTTGAAGAAAATGTCCTTGAAGTGGATTAGCTCAAACAAATCAATTATAGATAATGATCAAAGACATCTTGTAATAAAACAAGACCCTAAAATAAAAAACCATCTTGTCAATTCAAGAAGACAAATTTAAGCAATTTGAAGACACCATGACTGATTTATTCAATTCTTTAAAGTCAATCAAAACGAAGCATGATGAAATAACAAACAAAGAACTAAGGCTACAAGCCAAGTTAGCCAATGGCAGGCTTCGAGCTATCAAGTAAAGGATTTGATCAATGTCTTGACAAAAAATCAAATCTCTAAATTTGGGATAGTTAACCTAGCCCACCTAAATATGGATATGGATATATTAATTAATAAGATCAAGGTCTTGAACAACTGGTCCAAGTAGATGGAGGATATTTCCAAGGACCTCAAGAAACAAGAAGATAAAATGTTGCACATATTGGATAGCTTGATCAAGGAACCTACCACACTTAGTCCCTTGGGTCTAATAACTGATGAGGAGTTTAAACACAGAATACCCAATTCATGGAAGAAGTAAGGAACTAAAGATAAGGGAAAATAGGGGTTGATAATAAGAAGGTCATGGGCCTGCTCTTATCATCAAAGGAGAAAATAATAAATGATAGGGGCATCAATCAAGCTTTGAAAAGGGTTGTGAGGGATATCAAGGGCTTAGAATATCAATAAAAAGAGTTGTTCACGAGACCTATCATTGATCTCCAACTCATCAGTGAACAACATTATAGAATGAAGATCCTGCAGGGGAAGTAAAAGACTATGATAACACAAGGGCCTCCATGTTAGTTAAGATAGGAATATTCTATTCTGTAATTGAGTGTGTATACTTTTAAAAAGAGAATTTTATTTCTTAAAGGCATGTTCAACTTGTAAAGCACATTGCCTATAGGTCAGTCCATTAGGGAAAGTCTAGTGTATTCTAGAACATTTGTGGAAAGGATAGTTGTCCTAACACTTGTACTTTTGTAATTGGATATAACTGACCGATAGGCTTCTTTGCATCCTATAAAAGGAGCATTATCAATTGTAAAAAATGGGGGAGTTCTTAGAGTCAAAATCTAATTATAACTTATGAGAAATTAATATAAGCAAGGAATTCTGCAAAGTTTATCCAAATTTGCTTGTCTTTTGTTATCCTGGCTTTTTTCTCACTTGTTTGTTCTGATTTATAGATTTAAATGGTTTTTATGAATTTTTTATGTGTATATTTGAAATGCAAAGCTATTATGTCAATGCTAGGTTAATTAAAAGTTTCTAGGTTTATTTCACTTACTCTTCTTGCATTTCGGCTAATGTTGTTTGTTTGTAGGGTAAATCTTTAAAGTGAACTTGATTCTTATTTTCATTATTTCACACCATCCTTAGATGTTTTCCTGATGTCTAATAGGATTTGAGCTTATGCTACTTCATGTCATACATTGGTTAAGTGCATGCTTGGATGATATTTGAACCTTGTCATGATGTTTGGAATGAAGATCAACATCTCTTCTTTGCCCTACCTTTTCTTTTGCTCCTTTTTAAACTAGATCACTTTAGATTAATTTTCATTGTAAATACCCATCTTAGATTAGTATTTAGATTAGTTCTTGATCAAAATTTGCCATTCTTAGCATAACATACTTCATATTTTGCATAGATTTATTTTTGGCCACGGTGGCTCCCAACCACCAAACATTATAAATATTGTGAAACAATCCACTTGCTTTTACTCTATTTCATCAATAAATAATAATATTATCACAACTTTCAACTCATGCCCTAAATTCTTATAATTCTAAAATGAGAAGTGTTCTTGAACACTATGGGCACCTGTGATACATATTCAGGCATCAATCGGCCCCTCCATCCATCCCATAATCTTGTGTAGCCTTTCAAACCTTGAATACAAAGTCAACATGTTGACATTTCAATCATAATTCTGTTGGATTAATTATGATTCAAAGTTTATTAGTTTATTTTACTTTATGTCTTATTTGGTTCACGGGAATTGGTTACAACTCGTAACCACCCATAAAAGCTATATAAGATTTTTTCTTCATTATAAATAACATACCAAAATAATAAAGAGTTATATGTTGTCTAAAATATATTTTTTGAGATGTAACTTCTAACTGCTCCGTGGGCCAACAATGGTATCAGATCCTTGCAAGAGGAGTGACAAGGATAAAACTTGGTAGGAGGATTAAAGAGCAATCTAGCTCTTTGATATATTCATACATTCACATAAAGGAGAGAAAATATTCACCCATAGACCTGTACAGTGCCCATATATGGTGATAAACTTCAATCTAAAGCAAATAATGTATATATATATATATATATATATATATATATATATATATATATTGACTTGTACGACACTCCCTTATCACCCTAAGAGAAAGGATGTGGTGGTCTTGATCTTCATCACAATGCTTTTAGGTCTACTGAAAGGCCTTTTCCAACCTGAGTACTCACTTGTATTTTGGATTACTTGTATAAATTGAATGATTTTTTTGGGTCTCAAGCACCTGTATGGCATAGCATAATTCTATTTGTTTTGATTGAATTGTGACTTCATTTCTTTTATATAGCATGAGGAGAAGGCAATGCTAATGATTTAATTTTGCATTCAATAGTCTATAAAAATGAATAAGATAGAGGTATATTTTTTTTATTTTTGCTCAAATCTAACCTTATACAACACTTGTGTGTTTCAAAGCCCAAATTTCATGACATCATCATATTGAAATTGCCAATAGATATTCTTAGTAATATTAATTTCATTTACAAATATAAATTTGTTCAGAATGGCTCCATACATCAACAAAGCATAATGCAAACCTATATGACATCTTCATAGTAATAAAGGTCTCATAAAAAATGGCATAGAGCTTTCCCAAGATAATGGCACAAAGATTTACCTTATAAAGCTTTGAAAATATTTATTTTCATTTGTTGTTATTTCAACTAGGTCCCACAAGAAACAAACAAGGAAGAAAGGCACAATTGTTTTTTCTCATGCAAGTGAAAGTAAAAAAAAGCTGGTGAAATATATATATATATATATATATATATATAATATTTTAAATCAGGAAAGATAGTTTAAAAGAAAAATCTTCCTTTAATATTTCCAAATTTCTTCTAGAGAAGTCGGTGATAAGGTTTTTATATGTCACTTATAATAGGAGAGGTTAAGATTTAAAAACCTACAAAGTTATTTATCTTTTTAGTTGCATTTGACATTGAGAGCATTGTATTGTGATACTTTTTTTGACCAGTCATTCTTTTATGCAAAAGTGGTCATGTGACTAGTCAAACTATTAGTTTTTAGATGTTTTGGACACAACATAATGATTTATTTTTGTGTTTTAAAACTTCCATATATGATTTTGTGACAAAACTATTCAATGATGTATAAAGGTGCATTATCAGTGGAAACTGACACCTTCACAATGACAATTTTCATGACACCTCATGCTTATGATATCGATGAATACTCTATCCTTTATAGGTCTCTCAGGATCCTTATGATTGACTAAGTGTAAGTGTCAAACTAGAGGTTGGAGGATCCATTGGAGGTTAGAGGATAATTACCCTTCTTTAGTTAGTTATTCGCTAGGAGTTTGGGTTCATTGCTTGAATGACAATTTTGGTAGTTGTAGTTTGTTTATTTCAATTCTAGTTTTGGCTTTCTCTCATTACTATTCATGACATGGAGTAGACAGTGTTAGTTGATTTTGATTCTCTTGGTGCACATCTTCTCACCTCTCACCTGATAGGGGGAGAATATATAACATTAGTAGGTCTTTGATTAGCCATTAGTTATAGTATGAGTTGATAGGGGTTGTTAGCACCAATAGTGTTGAGCAAAGGTTGTTAGCATTTGTTGGGCATTAGGAATATGTGCCATATAGAGTATGGGTTGGTCATTTTGATGGGCTTCTAGGTGGAGCCTTATGTGGATCAATGTAGTTGGACATGCCTTGATTGTGTTCTACTATAATATGGTATGACGATCATAGGGGATGAGTAGGCCTTGATCGTGTTCACCAACCTTTTATGCCATAACCTGTAGGGTAAGATTATGTATGGAGTGGCATCAGTTTTATTAAGTAACAAGATGTACATTACACCAATTGCAATTGCATTAAAGTTTCTTTGGTGACTTTAGAGTCATTTCTCCTATTCTTTCATCTTGAATAACCATTTGGATCAAGGGGGAATTTTTTAGATTAATTATGATCCAAAATTTATTAGTTTATTTTACTTTATGTCTTGGTTGGTTCACGAGAATTGGTTACATCTTGTAACCACCCATAAAAGTTGTATAAGCTTTTATCTTCGTTGTAAATTACACCTCAAAATAACAAAGAGTTATATTTTGTCTAAAATATTTTGTTTGAGATGTAACTTCCAACTACTCTTAGGGCCAAAAAATTCTAATTGGAGGTCCTAACCCTAACTAGGTCTTGGGGCCCCAATTCTTAAGCTCTAGTTCTAATTGGGATTTGATCCCCCAATTAGGTCTAAATTAACCTTAAAGCCTACCTCGGTGCTAATCAAGATTTTGAATCTTGATTAGGACTGAGATTATAAACAAATTCAAAAAGTGAAAATTTAAATTGACCAGTGCCTCCAAAAAGCCCAATTAGATTTGGGAGGCCGTTTTGGAGTTTGTGTTGATTTTTTGATGATATATTAGGCCTTAGGTTTTGGTTTTTTGAACCATTCATGTTGTCAAAAAGCTCATTCCAGCTCAATCATTTTGGTCTTTTCAATTTTAGTAAATGTTTTGCGTAGCAAAATTTGTTCATGTTTTCATCTTCTACTTGCTGAAAAATACTTTTAATTACAACATATTGCTTGTTTATTTTTGTCTTTCTACAAGGTGAGGGTGAAAAGTGGTTGGAAAGTGGAACACTTTTGGAGGGAAAATTCAATGACCTTTTAGGAGGGAAAAGCTCACTATAAATGGGCAATTTATTTCCTTTCCAAGGGTTGGCTCTTTGTTCCTCCTTAAAGATATATTGAACCTACTATTTATTTTCATGTATTTATAAAGTAATTTCTCCCTCCTCCTTTGTTTTTTTGCCATTATGTTAGCAAAATTTATTCCTAAACAATTGTAAACATTCAAACATTGTGCTATACAAATATATTTTTATTAATTGAAGTTGTGAAGATTTAGTATCATTACCTATGTATGTTAATGGTGGTAGTGTTGTTTTTATTCTCACCTTCTCAGTCCTTAGACTCTAACATTAGCTTAATTGGTGGTTGTGCACATGATGGCTCAGTGAGAGATCAATTTCATGGATGTTTACAAAAAAAAAATTGGGACTAATGGATTTGGTTGCATTTTGATAGGTATTTATCTTTTTTTCCCTTCTCTTTTGTCATTTTTATCTCTTTGTTAGCTAGGGTTAGCATAAGATCTGAATGCAATATATTTCTCATGATTATGTAGATTGTTATCTCTATTTAATTATTATTCTACTTGTGTATTATTGAATGGATTAATACAATGAATACATTTAAATCAATCACACTCTCATTTAAATAAAACCCAAAATGTTGATTTTAATCACATGGGAAAATCTTAAAATGCATGGTCTTATTGTTTGTTGAAATACAATAAAAACCCACATGAATGAAATAACTAAACTTGCATTCCCTCTAAATCCATTAAAAGAATAGAACAATGATAAACCAAGTTTAAATATTCCAAACCACTAGGCCCCTTGACTTGGAACAATTTGCATAAGATCAACTAAGTGCAATACGTCTTGACCTAACAATAACAATCCTTGGAGAGACCCTATGGACCTTCTTTCAGGAGAGACTAGAGATTGACCATCCCATCTGAGTTGGTGTGTCGAATGACCCATCAATAAAGTTCCATATGAATAAAGCAATATCAATGTTGAAATAAAAGACTAATCACTCTGCTTTTAAAGTAGTCTCCTTAGACCTCCTAAAAAATATGAAAGCAAGTGATTTAGCTAAATTTTGTATTAAACTACCATGTCTGGTGGGTGGGAGGATGGCCCAAGACTTAACCTTGCAAGTTTTTCCATCACATCCTCTAACTTTATCCCAAGTTACTTCTTCTCCAGCATAAACACAACATGCATATAGTGTTCACATTACATCATACCAACATTTATAATCAACAAACAACTCAAAATCAATTGATCAAAATAAAGAACTGATTTAAGACCAAGAAGTCTAAAAAGTGTGTTAAAACTAGAAAAAATTAGAATTTAAACAAAAACAATTCAAATATTGGTTGAATAATTTTTAAATTTCAAGATAAGAAAAAGGTGCCGGTTTCAAAACAATGTAATTTGTCAATCAATTTAACAAGAGTTCCAATAGAACAATGTTGAAAACAATTCACATCATGTGGTCTATGTGGCCTGGGGAAGCTACTTGAGGGGAGAAGGACATAAGTAACCATCAAATAAGTCCCAATTACCTCCCAAAAGTAATATAAATAAAGTAGAAGTATCATCAAATCCACATGCCTCAACATATAATAGTAATCACAATGGTTGTCTTTTGACAACCACTAAGGGTGAGTGGAGGGACACCATATTTTTAAGATAACCATTATGCATGAATACTATGGGGCTTGCTTAAAATAATCATGGCCCGCTTTGTATAAAAGGGGAAAAATGAGTTTTTAACCTTTGAGAAGCTCCATTTCCTAGTTTGTAACCCAATTAGATCAGCACAAACATGGCTCTGCACCTCCCTCAAACCCCATATTAATGTCATGCTCAAATATAGAGAAGTGACGCATGGTTACAC
The DNA here is from genome assembly GCA_037957365.1 of Torreya grandis. Taxonomy (NCBI): domain Eukaryota; kingdom Viridiplantae; phylum Streptophyta; class Pinopsida; order Cupressales; family Taxaceae; genus Torreya; species Torreya grandis. Next base: position 1,764,994 of record JARHVA010002626.1, read on the forward strand.
TACACGACATTTTACTAACAAATAAAAAAATCACAAATCATTAAATCACATAGATGGAATATGCATAAAACATAATAGTGATACATTCATATTAACATAGGTACCAATAAGTAAATAAAACAAATTGTTTCACACAAATGTTCACACACCATATTGTGATATAGAGAAAATGATTATGTTTCAAAGGTGTTGTATAATTACATTACCATATAGGGTTTACAATAGGATATTCTCATATATTTACAACCTCTATTTCAACAGAGGTAAAAATGAAGTACTAGAATAACTTAGCGACATCAAACCACATGGCTTCATAATAATGAGGATGGAAAACACAAGTTGATAATAACATAATGAAGTTGGATCATTGGCATAACATGATGCAAATAGTTAACTTACTAGTCCACAACTATATAAATCATGTCACCAGTGAATCATAAATCATCGAAGGATCTCAATTGTATTTGAAAAATAATATCAATAGGTACCATGTTGAAATTTTTAATTATCTCAAAAGTATCTCATAAATGATGTACGTGTCTTTCACATGTCTCTAAATATATTATTAACATGAATCACAAAGGCTAAAAAGAAACAAAGATAACCTTCTCATAAATAGTGTCTCAGTATAGACAAGGTCCCTTGAAAACATTCTAATCATCACATACCAATTTGAAGGTATGCAACCTATTTTATGTTTGTCATAGAATATAATTAAACCAAACATATCGATTTACCTAAAGTTCCCAGTGCTGAACACATGATCTGATATAAGTTATTATACGTATTATTCATGTGTAAATCTTCTTGTAACACAAACTACCACAAAAGGAGATGGAAAGATTATTAAGAATAAGAATGATGAAAATCACTTTGAACTTCCTACTTAATACTAGAGGATACCCTAGACATAACCCCTCCTCAAATTGGCAAACACTTTAATCTTGTGCTACGAAGGTGAATATCTTAGAAACTAAATTGGATTTTATTAAAGATACTTTGAATAGGCCATTGATCTAGACCCAAATTTAGTGGGTGTGTCTGAGTCTAAAGTAAGTGGTAAAGAAGGTATGGCTAGAAACAAGGGAAACCCATTGGACATTCTCCAAGCATATTTATAACATTTTTATCAAGAACAAGAAGTAACATACTTTAATAATAATAACATGAATGGGGATGATGAAGGAATATTTAACTAGTAAAGATAACAATTATTCTCGATCCTCTTTGGCTAGACAACAACTACAAATAGTTGGGCATGGTGGTATCTTTTATCTTGGACTGAAGTATTTCATAGAAAATAATTTGAATGGAATTATATTAAAACTTCATACTTTATTGAAAATTATGGTAGGCTCAATTCAAACAATATAATTGAGTAAGGTTAAAGGTTCAAAATGAGACATTCGATCAATTAGTTAGTTGAAGGAATCACCAGTAAGGGTGATCTTGGAGTTGAGGGATGGGAACATGCAAGAGTTAGTTGTGAAAAACATGATGTAATGTAATGGGGACTTGTTAATCTTGGTGGGAGAAGTGAAGAGAAGGGTTAGGGACCCGATAAGAAATGCAAGGGCCTTGGGGTTGATGAAAATGCTATGAATTTGAATAATGTCTGATACATTTTAATCCCTTGTTAACTTTGATTGGCTCTATTGGTTTTCTTTGCATGACTTTTTTATATTTCAATAACATTTGTGATTCCCTTCGATGGCTTGTTTAGATACTTTTATTAGGATGATTATTACATTGTGGTGAGCTCTTTAGTTTGGATCTCATGTTTTATTTTATCATATGTTTGTTGGACATATATTGTCTTTTGTAAATACTCTTTCAATATAGAAAAATATATTATAAAAATATTAGATTAGAATTATAATATATATTATAATATTTACTTTTTCATATATATAATTATTAATATATATTTATTCTTTGTATGTATGTATGCACGTACACACACATATATGTAGACATACATACATACACACACATAAAAATAATTATATTATATATAAATATTTATATTAAATATAATATTAATTATTAATTATAAATATATAATAAATATATGAATGATATATATAATAACACATAAATTTTCATTGAGCCATGTGTTGGTGGAGAGTTTTAGAGGAGACAAAGAATTATTAAATACATATAATATAGTCATATTATATTAAATAGAATATAGTATATATAATGTTATATATTAATATATATAATGTTATAAATATAATAATATTTATAACATTATATATATTAATATATAACATTATATATACTATATTCTATTTAATATAATATGACTATATTATATGTATTTAATAATTCTTTCTCTAAAACTCTCCACCAACACATGGCTCAATGAAAATTTATGTGTTATTATGTGCTTGTCTCTCAAATACGCATATCTATATGCTGACTCAGAGATCATAAAGCAAAGGATTAAATGTGATGATTATAATTGTTTATATTTTCAACAATCTAGGTTCAAAACCACCTAACTTAAACCTATGTATGTGGTTGTTGCCTTAAAAAAATAAGTTGGTCTTCTATAGGATATTATAAAATCGATACATTAGCCAATACCTCTTGTTACATAGGATAATCATTGATAGATGCCACTCAAAATGACACAGGAGCTAATCATACATAAAACATAGGGAATTACTCTCAATAAGGTAACAATTTATATCAACACCACCAATCATCAAGGCTTGACCTTTGCTTTAGTATCAATAGTACACTCATTGTCCGACATGGCTATCTCTCTTGCATATACCTTCGACCACTACACAAGAATGAAAAATGGTTAATATGTATTATCCAAAGACTCAGTCCAAAACCTCTTCCACTACATTTACAAGCAATGTAATTTTTCTCCAAAATTCTAATAAGAATATTCACCAAATTTTATCTCATTCATTCATAATAGTACATTGATTTACATTCATTTGAATTAAAAAATATTATTTTACCAAAAGAAAGAGTCACATCCTTGTATGGTGTAATCATGTACAACCTGCACAAAAAGGATTTTGAAAGGACTTTTTCAAACTGTTTCACTTAACAAAACACTCTCAAACATATGCTAGCCATGACAATATGTGGCTGACAAAATAACTCAAAGAGACACTTGTTTTCATTGAATTGACATTTGTTTCAATCATGTATTGGGTAATTAAAATAATTATGTGGAAGTTACATATTGTATTAAGATATGTGACATGCCATTGAAATTTGCATGTGTATCTATATAAGTATCTTCGAGTCCATCACTTGAAATATCTTGTCTTTGCCCCTCCATCACCATCACCATCACCATCACCACCACCACCACCACCACCACCACCACCTTGAAATATTTCACCGACTTCATGTTTTGGATGGCTTTATCCTTCCCTACCACTTGACCATTGCTCAAGCTCACCATGAAACAAAATGTCTCCTCTTGACACAACTTATTGCCACACCATATGAAGGAATACACCACTTCATTTTTCACCAACACTACTAGAAATATCAAATTATTTATGCTTAATGTTGCATGCAAAAAAGGTGAAATGGGTTCAGCGGTCATGGGTTTTAAGTGAGATACATAAATGCTAATTTACACTTTTTCACTTTACGAATCCGTACTTCACCAAAACATAAAGTCACAATAATTGTACTGATTTAACACATGGCATATGTTAAATATAGTAAATAAAATAAAGGGATGAGTACTTTGTATTTTTGGGTGATTATTTGATTGTGACTGTATATTAGAAGGGGATATCAGTGAAAAACAGGCATGCGATTTGTTCAGTTCAGGAACTGTCTCTATTTGTGCAAAGTCAATTCCATTGATTTGGGTTAGTATCACTGGTTAATATTGCCTTGTGTTGGTACTGACTTGTGCAAAAATGATGGACTATGACCATATAACCACCTTTACCTGTCTCGGTATGCTCTGTATTTACAATCCCAAACCTTAATGATGCATGCAACTTCATAAATCAAAATTTTTCACCTTAAAACCCTAAATATATTTGTGAAGGTTATAAACCTATAAACATTAAAAAAGTGTAATGGATTGAATTGACCTCAATCCTCTATTTGATGATTGATTGTTGTTTACATATCCAAATCCTCCAACGAGAAAAATCAAACCACAAATAATTTTTCTATTTATTATGATTATACAGTTATATTCCTTCTATGTGAAAATAATAATTTAACTTTAATAATTAACCATACTTATTTTTACTTAATTTTAATGTGCTTCAAAGTTCACTTGTATCTACCCTAATAATTAAATTTTAATTTGGAAAGAATAGAACATATTTACTCATAGTGCAATACTATATACATGTGTTTCTAGATTCCCATTCTCTTTAACTTGAGCTTGAAAATGGCGAGAAGCAAAGCATTACCGCTCATATTATATTTTTTTGTAAGGCAGGTAAACTCTGAAGGGCGAAAACAAACAGAAAAATGTGTACAAGGTTTGGGGTTTAAGGTTGAAGCAGGGCGAGTGGCAAGGTATTTGTGTCTTTTTCTTTTCTTTTAAGGTTATCGTGGGCTTCTTTTCATAAATTTAACAGCCATCCATATATGATTCTGTGAGGGAATGAACCATCTCAGGCATTGTTTCTATTGATTTTGGTATGGGACTTCGTTTGGATATTTTATATTTTTTAAGCAATTTTTCAAAAACCCAATGCCATTGTTGAGGAGGCACATTTGCAAGTATGTTGGGATCTTGCAATGCTGGGTACCTATTTTGCTTAAGCTATTTATTCCCTTGCCTCCTCAGACGGATGTGCACTTCTCCATCTGAATCGCAAGCCATAGAGCAATATTGTGATGTATTGCAAAAGAAGGGATCTGCGCCTAATATAGAAAGAGCACTAGGAAAAATTAATGCACAATTAAAATCATCGTATGTGGAGAAGGTGGTGCATAGGTGTGCTGGAAATAAAATTTTAGGTCTGAGGTTCTTCATCTGGGCTGTTCAGCAACCCCGTTACAAGCCCACTTATTTCGTATACAAGACAACATGCAGAGTTTTAGGTGTTATGCAGAAACCGGCAATTATGTTTCAAACTTTGGCAGATATGAAGAAAGAAGGTTGTGCTGTCTCCATCAAGACTTTCAGAGTCATGATCAACCTCTGCAAAGAGGGTAAATTGCTTGAAGAGGCGCTTGAATTGCTAGACCTTATGAAAGACCTCAGTTGTACACCAGACATTCCTATGTACAATACTCTTATCCATCTCCTTTGTGAAGCAAGGCGCATGAATATGGCCAAGGTAATGCATAAACAGATGCTGGAATTAGGCCTAACTCCTGATGTTATCACCTATAACACCCTTATGAAAGGATTTACTAATGTAGGTCAACTAGAGGATGCACAAAGGCTCTTCGACGAAATGAGGGAACATGGTTGTATTCCAAGTGTAGTCACTTATACCAATTTGCTAGATAGTTACTGCAAGGCTGGATGCCTAGAAAAGGGTTTGGAGCTGTTAGATGAAATGTTTCAGAAACAATGTGCCCCTAACGTTGTGACATTCACAGCTTTGATTCAAAGCTTCTGTGAGGCAGGTAAAGTAAAGGAAGCCTTAGAATTTTTTGATAGAATGATCACACATGGTTGTTCTCCAAACACAGTTACTTATAATGTTCTGGTCAAAACCCTTTGTACAGAGGGAAAAATAGATGTTGCTGACAAACTTATGGAAAAAATGATTAAAGGAGAACATTTGCCGAAAGATCAATGCCATAATTCATTTATGATCGAGCTTTTAAGAACAAACAAAGTGGAGGAAGCTGAGAGTTTATTAAGAAACATGCTTGTAAGTGATATTAGTCCAAATGGCCTAGCGTACAACACATTGATAAAGGTATTGTGCTCAGTCGGCAGATATTCCAATGCCTTGGATTGGTATCATAAAATGGAAAACTCGCATTGTTCTCTTGAGCATGAAGCTGGTTCCATTCTTTTATGTGGACTATGTCACCAAGGTTATGTGGATGAAGTTGAAAATGTGTTGGAGGGCATGGTTGATAAGGGTATTCTACTTAACGTTTCTACATTTGATGCTATCATTAGACATCTTAACAAAGCAGGCAGACATGAGAAAGCTTTGAATCTCTATAGCAAGTTAAAAAGTCAGGGGTCTGCCGTTTAGTTACAATGGCAAAGCTGATAAAGCATTTATTTATTTCCTGGCTGTGGAAAGATCAAGCTTTATTGGGTTCTGAAGGAAGGACCATTTGGGATGGGCATCATTGCATGCAAACAGTTCTCAGAAGCTGAAAAAATGTCAATAAGCTGTGGAATCGGGGAGTCTTGAGTTTTGAATCTATGCTTTCCAGTATAAATTTGCATAGCTTCTAATTTGTAGGCATCTTGGAAATTGAGTCCCATGGAAAGAGTAAGCATTTACCATCCCAATTAATAACTTTTTTTGTTTTTTTTTGATAGATCATCCCAATCAATAACTTACTGAACATAGATTGTTGGTAATGTTTTACATCCTTGTCGCTGCATTTTTCTCCTCCAGAAATGAAAATAGCAATTTGCAATCTAACACATATTGTGCATGGCGAGCAGGGAATGATGTTGTTTAATATAAGCATTCTTGTGGAGAAAGAGTTTGTAGCTTTACTACCAATGTTTCCTGATGGCAGATTGAACAGAGAAACAGTGGGATGGCTGAAGAAGATTCAGGACTACTGCTTGAAAATGAAACAAGAAATGGCAGTGATATGTCTTGTTTTACCTCTCAACCTTTATTGTAAGATTCAACATTGATTGGTTCTTGTGCGGACTTCCTGGGGCTTCTGAATGGGAACTAATAACTGCAAACATAAAACGAATTCCAATTATCTTCAATTTTTACAAATAGATAATGCATTTTTTATCAGATTGATGAGGTCATTATGATGTAATGTTTCACCCATGTGTACCCTAATAGCATGGACACATTATGATAATCTACACAAGCATTTTCACTACCAAGGGTTTAGTGCGCATTGGGATACTTCATTTCCACTTGAGATCTCTTGGTGATGTATTTTCCAGTTTACTTGTCAGATTTTCAATTGATGCACATGGAAAGTGATAAGAAATACGCCGCAATCTAAACTAAATAAAAGTATTGCTGTGTTATTTCCAGTGCACAAAATGACTTAAATGTACAGAAGATTCAGGACTACTGCTTGAAAATGAAACAAGAAATGGCGGTGATGTCTTGTTTTACCTCACAACCTTTGTCGTAAGATTCAACGCTGATTTGTTCTTGTGTTGACTGTTAGTAATTTGGCTTGTCAAGGCCAGATTACTGCCCCCACTATTCGAAACTTTCCCCAGAATGGTCAAGTTCCCTATACAGCTGGTCAAACTGGTGAGTTATAGTCTAAAGGCATGAACAAAGGGGTATGTAGGCAGGGAAAGTATCAAATACAGTCATGATGAAGACCTAAAACAATGTTACATAGTCAAGTGCGTTCCAAGGCAAGACACCTACAGCAAGTTCAAAAGCATATCTCCTACTCAAAATGTCACATATAGTTATTGAGTCCTTGATAAGAGCCAATGGACAATTGATCAAGCTACAGCCATTATGCCTACAAAATATGTTCCCTACAGCAGTCTCCTATAAACATTCTTTGAATGAGATAACTATGTTAAAGCGAGGGATTGATTGATGGCTAAAGACACTTCATAGATATACATGACGCACGATGGATTGTGAACAATGCTCACAGGCACTTCTTCGATTAGGCCATCCATCTAAGGGCCACCTACAACTCTCAAAGGCACCTATAGTTGAGTTTGATCACCAATCAAACATTTGCCTCAATCTAGGGTTTGAAGGCCACAGTGACAAGGCAACTAATGCATCAGGTATTAAGGTTATATATTAAGAGGACAGTTTCAAGTAAATCTACTAGTCTATATAGCTACAGCCATCCTTAAAGTTAACCTACAGCCCTGTAAGTTCACTTACAGATGAAAGCAAGCGATCAAAAGCAGAATACAGGCATATTTTTTCGGATTTTTTTCAAGTGGACTCTTTCCCACGTTTTTTTTCTTTTCCAAGTGTTGTCTTCTCAGAATTTCTTCGAGCTCAGAGTGGGAATAATTTCCTCGGACTTTTTGTCCGAGGGAAAATCAGGTTTCAAAGGACTCTACAAGAGGTCCGAAAGAACCGAGGGAAAAACAGATTTCAAAGGACTCTACAAGAAGTCCGAAAGAATTACAAAGGACAAGAGAAAAGGTGAAGTTAAAAAACCCGAAGGGTATGTGCCCTTCGGGAAGGTTCATTCCAAAAATTCTGAAGGGTATGTACCCTTCGGGAAAACTCAAAACGGAAATTCGAAGGGACAGTTTCAAGTGGACTTTCTAAATTTTTCGAAGGAGACCTTTTACAAAATCCCGAAGGGTAGGTTACCTTTGGGAAAGTTCAAAAGAAAAGTTCGGAGGGTCACTTTGAAAGGCAAAAAGGCCAATTCAAAATTCCGAGGGGCTTCTTTTCAAAGGAACGGTTCATTACATTTTTCCCGAAGCACAATTACAAAACCCTGAAGGGTATGTGCCTTTCGGAAAAGTACATTTTCAGAAAACCCGAAGTGTATGTACCCTTCGAAAAGGTCATTGGCAAGAATCTCGAAGGGTACTTGCCCTTTGAGAAGGTTCACTTCAAGATTTCAAGGGACGTTTGCAAGAATCCCGAAGGGTATGTGCCTTTCGGGAAAGTCACTTTCCAAATTTTCGAAGGGACAATTCAAATTTCCAAAGGGTCACTTCTGAAGGCCCGAAGGGCTCTTTCTTTCAGAAGGTCTTTAAGACAAGCACGAAGGAAATATTTCCTTCGGACTTTTTGTTCGAAATAAACAATTCGCAAAGGCTCGAGAAAAATTCTGAATGAGACAATTCCTTCGGATTTTTTGTCCGCAGGAAAAGTCCGAAGGGTAAGCTTATTGAGAGATAATTCCCGTAGACAATTTGTCTGCAGGAAATTGACTGAGCAAAACGTTGAAGAAATGCCCGACTCAATATTGGAAAGGAAATACGCGGGAAAATAGCCAAGGAAAAGTCTCGAGAAAAGTCTAAAAGAAATGCATGCACAAAAACAAAGAACCCGAGAGTAGATAAGGTCGAGAAATAACAAGGGATTCAATCTAAATATATCTCTTAGTCAACAAGATCCTTGTCCATGCAAGTAAGGACTATTTATAGTGGATTGGTCAAAGCTTCAGTTGACTATTTGACCGAAATCACGCTTCTCCTTGGTTTTTATGCAATCCAAAGGTTGCAACGTTTCGGGCAGTTCCAACGGAGTTCTCCGTTCAAGATGTGGGATAGTTTTGCATGCAAGTGGAGACCATTGGAGGTTTATTGGTCTTGAATTGGAGTTGACTAGATAACTTTGTTACACATCTTCCTTGTTTTCTATGCAAACAGGAATATCTCTTCCTCTAGCTTAGCTTTCAAACAAATCAAATGAAGTTCCTTATTTAGAGATTTGGCATAGTTTTCTATGCAAAGGAGAAGTTTGACTTTCAATGGGCCCACCATTCATACTTCTACGCCAACCTTGGATTCATGCATGTTTGGAGATTTTTTTGGAGAGTATATTGTTTATTTTAAATATTAAACTTTCAAATTTGGCCTTACCGTGATACTTTTACGCCAAAGTTTGGAGAGGCATGCAAATTTTGTAAAGGGAAAAGATTTCTTTGAAAATTTTAAATATTGTAAAAGGTGTTAAGTCTTTGAGTTAGTTAACCAAGACTAACCCTTTCTCTTTTTAGAACTCCACTTAAGGCTATTTTAGGTTTTGGAAAAGCTTATTTATTGGCTTAATCAAGCTATTTAGAAGGATCCTTGAAGTTGAAAGAAAGAAATTGTACGCTGGACCAATGATCAATAAATAAATTTCTGTTCTGAATCTGAGTTGGAAAAGAAGAATAGTGTGTATTTGATTGTGCATCAGTGTGTAAGTGAGATTTTTTTCCTTTTGCAGGTCCCTTCCTCACCCATCTTTCTCTATCTCAACCTTTTGCAAGTCATTTGAAGAGGTTTTCAACCCTTCATCTAAAATATTTGTGCTTAAAGATAGAATTATAGATTTCATTTGATTATATGTATGCATTGATTTCAGTAACTTCAGAGGATTTGAACAATTCAAGTGCATCACTCCATTAAATAAGATTTCTTTTAAGTTTCCCTTCCCCTTTTCAACCCAAAAATCACAATAGATTTAATTGATAAATCCAAAGGGAACCAACCCTCTCTGGGGGTTCTTCTCAATACAGAGTCACCCACACTCTGAGAAGATCCAATTGTATCAGCTAGAGGGAGGGTGTGTTTTGCACATCTTCAAGCAGGGTGCTCTCTAGAGTGATAACATGGACTTCCTGGGGCATCTGAATGAGAACTAATTACTGCATACATAAAACGAATTCTAAGTATCTTTAATTTTTACAAATAGATAATGCATTTTTTATTAGATTGATGAGGTCACTAAATGTAATGTTTCACCCATGTGTACCCTAATAGCATGGACACATCATGATAATCTACATAAGCATTTTCACTACCACTGGTTTAGTGCGCATCAGAGTACTTCATTGCCACTTGAGATCTCTTGGTGATGGATTTTCCAGTTTACTTTTCAGATTTTCAATTCATGCACATGGAAAGTGATAAGAAATACACCACAATTCTAAACTAAATAAAAGTATTGCTGTGTTATTTCCAGTGCACGTAATGACTTCAATTTTTGACTACAAAGTGACATATATCACAGGTATATAACTGACCCTTTTATTCTATTTTTGGTAATAGATACTTTTAAACAATGCAGAAAGCAACTTTCATGTTTCCTTGTTTCAATTGAATAGTTGGAAAATATTGCACTTTAGCCTATGCTTAAGTTGAGAAAGACAATATCTTGTGTGTCAGCATTGATTTATTTTCTGTGAAAAGAACAAAAATCCTGGAAGTCAACTTATGCAAGCGTGCCAATAATTGCATGAGATTATAAATACTTGTGGTAAGGATAAATGTGTCCCAGGGTTTAGATTACATCCATTTAAAATGTTCTAATGCATCATGTATTAGTGAAAAAATTGTGCTGTCCATGTCGATATGCACGTGCCTTTTCTTGGTGTTCCGAGACATTTAGAACTGTTACGTGGGCATTTGTACTAATCTGTTGATACTATGGCATTCGGCCAATATTGTTTTCTTTAGAAAGATGGGGGGAAGTGATATCCTATTTTGCTTGTCCTTGTACCTATTTAAATTATCTGAATTTGTGAGTCCTTATACTCAGCAATTCATGTAAATAATACTGTACTGTGATGGGTTTTTGAAGTGACATGTTGTGACTATCTGTTGAAAGCATGCGATTTGGCTTACTCTTTTCTATAAAGGCTGCTGCAATCTTAAATTACCCGCAGAAAACAAACTGCAAAATATAAGAGAGTAGAACTGAATAAGCTGAAAAAATGGGGGGCATCTGCTCACTTGAGATGGATTGTACTTGCAAATCTGGCTGTAAACACACAAGTTCTCATACAATCCCTTTGTATTCCATTTGGAAATGATATTTAAAAAAGATACAATGTTTAAGTTTCCATTCATTATATAATATATACTCAATGGGAAAGGAAACCCTCATGAACTTAATTCACAAATCTGGCCAGATCTGGATTGTTTTGGCCGGCTTGGATAAGTTTGCCTGGATCAGCCCTGTTTTTTTCAAAAAACATTTAAAAAAAAAAAAGGTTTTTTGCAGAAAAAATGCCCAGAAACCATAAATATTATATAATATTAACACTTAATATTGCTTTATTAATGTTTTTTATTGTATTTGTCAAATTTGCACATATATATACACACATACATATATATGGATGTATATATTCCAGATCAGTTTTTTCTGGACTTTTTCAAGAATATATATACTAGATTGGATTTTTCTGGACTTTTTCAAGAGTTACAGATTTTGAATTTTTTTCGCCCTCCCGAACAGATCCAGATTTCCGAACTTGGTAACTATGCTAAGTACTCAAATCATAACATAACTTAATAACAATACTAAGACTATTGACTTAGGGACAAAACATCCTATAAACATAAAACTAATAATATGTTCTGTTGAGGTACACAACATGCTCTGCCCCACTAAAGAGCTTTGTCTCCAAAGCTAGTATGAACTTTGGAGTTAAGTGTGCCCAATCTAGAGTAGCACTAGGACAGGTGACATCTTGGAAAGTAGCAAGAGACACAATTTTGAGCTATGCTTTTATATACAAGTGGCATACGTGTTGAGATTTGAATTCATAACCACAAAGTTATAAAATATAGCTCAAATTGACATGCAAAACTCTACAATTTAACAAAAGCCATAAATGAGAATGGGGCTTATTTTAAAATTCCTCAAACTTCTCAACATTATTTGGCACATTTTTTAAAGACAAGGCAATTTTGGATGCCTACCCAAGCAATATTTGCTCTACAATGTTGCATCCTCGAAGGGCAGCCCCTTCCACTTGATCTTCAACTTCCAAGTTTTCCTATTCTAGAGAACTTTCACCTCCTTCCCGATTATGCCTTCGTGTTCCAAGTCAAACTTTTATTTCTCATCCGTAGCAAGAGATTTTCGTGTGTGGAACCATATGGGCTTCTATGTTCTTCGTCAAACATAACACATTCCCCCTTTGTTGGAGATATCCAATGCATAGGCCACTTTCACAACTTTGGTCTGAATCTTGTATGGCCCATAGTATTGGGTTTGAAGCGTATGTTTTCTTTTCTCCTTCATTGTCATTTGCTTATATGGTTCCAACCGAATGAATACCATATCCCTCACTTCAAAACTATGCTTTGCCCTATGTTGCTCTACTTCCTACTTCATCATGATTGCACTCATTGCTAAGTTGTCCTTCAACTATCAAAAAATGTTTTGCATCTCCTCCATTTTCTCTACCATTGCAAAGTTTGCTCCTTTGAATTGCACAATCCATAGGTGATGGAGGTTTGTAACCATAAATTGCCTTAAATAAGGTCATCTTTATGGTAGAGTGATATGTGGTGTTATACCATTTCTCATCTATATATAACCATTGTACCCATTTTCTTTGCTTATGCCTTGCATACATTCTTAGGTAACCTTCTAAACGTTTGTTCACTTCTTTGAGGATGATAGGCAATACTCATTGGATGTTACTCCAACCATTCAAAACAACTATTGCAATAAGTGACCTTTGGAATATATGGTCTAGATCACAAACGATCCGTTGTGGGATCCCATGTAGTTTAAAGACATGTTGGAAATACAACTTAGCTACCTAAGGACCATTAAACCTTGCCTTTCTCATAGGAATGAAATGAGCATACTTTGCCAAATTTTTAACCACAACAAAGGTTTCATCTTTACTTGTGTATCTTGGTTGACCTGAATTAAGTCCATGGACACAATTTCCCACTTCTGATTGGGAATGGAATTTGATTGTAGAAGACCAAAAGATGGAGCAATTTTGACATTGTTCCGTTGACAAATTGCACTCATTCACAAACTTTAGTATGTCAACTTTCAAGTTATGCCAGAAGAAATTGGAGGTGATGTTTCTATAGGTTTTTTGAGAACCTTTGTGTCTTACCAATGGTGTAATGAACTTACTATATCGCAGAAGCAAATTCACAGCAATAGATAGCAGTTCAACAATATGCATGAACTAATTAGTAGCGAGTACTTGAACATAAGAACATGATATAGCAAATCCACACAATATAAACGCAATGATGAGAAAAATATTGAAATATAGGACTGAGTCACTTTTAAGGGGGATGCTTCCACAACCCTGACAATAAGAACAAAATTTAGAATATATGAGGATCTAATACTCCATCAATACCTCCTTTATATACCCTAATTATGATATGGGGACTCCATAAGCCAATTAGGTTGACTACTACTAATATTCAATCTAGATATTATCAAACGCGTACGTCAAAGGTTATGTGCTCCATTGGACGGCTACACATATCCCAATACAACCAATAGGCTAAGGCATGCCCCATCTTCAAATGAGCATCGTACTCAACATCGACCAATTGTGGATGCTTGCACATGAAATCTAAATCTTCCCGTGTCCCTTCTTCTAAGGCCAGGTTCTTATACTTGATAAGATACTCCTTGATTGACTTAGTTCGCAGGCTCCTTGTTCATGTTTGGAGAATTGCTTTAGGTTCCAATACAATTCTTCCCTCTTCATAAAGCTCTGGTAACACTATCTATGATAGAACCTTCAAGGCAATGCCTTTCTTCAAATAGGAAACATTAAAGATTAAATGTATTTCTGTTGATGGGGATAACTCTAAGTTGTACACCATGTTTCCAGTTTTTTATAAGATGTGATAAGGGCCATAATACTTGGGTGACAGTTTGTTGTCCTTTTACTGTGTTAAGAACATTTTCTTATATGGCTGAAATATTAGAAAATCTCGATCTCCCACTTCAAATGCCTTCCACTTTGTTTCTAGTCAGCTTGTTGTTTCATTTGGTTTTGGGCCATGGTGAAGTTCTCTCTAAGGCTAGAAAGTACCTCTTGTTGGTGGTGAATGTGCTCTTTTACTACATAAACCATAGGTTGCAATTTCAAGGAAGATGTGATGGATGATGGGTGGTATTGATACAATTCCATAAATGAAGACATTTTGGAAGAAGTATGGAAATAAATGTTATACCACCATTCTGCTAGTGGTAATTGGTTAACCCATTGCACCTGCTTATTATAAGTAAAACAATAGAGATAAGCTTTCAAGCACTTATTTACCACCTCAATTTGCCCATCAAATTAGGGGTGATATGAACAGCTATGAGCTAGCTGAGTACCCAAACAAGAGATTAAAACACGCTATTTTTTTTTAGTAACTATGGGATTACAATATCTTACTATGATCTCTGGGGTACCATGTAGCTTCTAAATCATCTTCATAAATGTTGTGACCACTATATTTCTTGTAAATAGATGCGATAGGCACAAAAAATAGGCATATTTTGTAAGTCTATCCACCACTACCATGATAATATTTTTACATCTTGATTTTGGCAGTCCCATGATGAAATTCTTAAGGCCCTCCTCCCATCATTGGCTAGGAATAGACAAAGACTGCAATGGACTTGGAGTCTTAATATTCTCAACCTTGTTTTGTTTTCACACTAGACATTCCACTACAAATATATGTACATCACTCGTGAGCCCTTCCCAAAATAAATCCTGCTTGATCATATGATAAGCCTTCAGGTGTCCTAAATGTCCTCCAACTGATGAAACATGAAGCTCCACAATAACCTTATGCTTAAGGCATGAGTTTTTGCAAAACTATAGCCTATCATTGTACCAAAGGGAGTCATCTTGCCCCACAAATTTATCCGATGTACTTGGATCTTGCTGAAGTTGTTGAATCAGATTATGCCTATCTTTGTATTTGTGTCCTGCTGCCTTTTTGATCTTGCCTCGTCCACCCAATCCACCTCTAAATGGACATGGCACACAATAACATCTTTGTTTTTTCATCCCTCTTAGAAAGGGCATCTTTCACCACATTCTCTTTCCCTTTTTGTAGATGTTTTCGAAGTCATATTGCAACATCTTAGTGACCCATTTTCGCTGCTCTTCTGATGATAACTTTTGTTCCAAGA
This sequence comes from Torreya grandis, assembly GCA_037957365.1. Classification (NCBI taxonomy): domain Eukaryota; kingdom Viridiplantae; phylum Streptophyta; class Pinopsida; order Cupressales; family Taxaceae; genus Torreya; species Torreya grandis. Next base: position 1,780,707 of record JARHVA010002626.1, read on the forward strand.
AGTATTTTAGGCCGTTGTGATCTGCCTATACTTTGAAGTTTCCCCCCATTATATAAGGCCTCCATTGCTTAATTGCATGAAGCATAGTCGACATTTTCTTCTCATAAATGGGTTTAAGTAAATTCTTACCTTGGAGTTGGCAACTTTCAAAAGCAATGGGTCTGCCTTCTTGCATGAGAACTACTCCCATACCATGCCTTGAAGCATCGCATTCCACAATGAAAGATTTGGTGAAATCAAGAGTGGAAAGAATAGGAGCTGTGCACATAACCTCCTTATTGCTTTGGTCGTTGCCTCACCCCATTGGAAGGAGTCCTTTTTCAATAGAGTTGTGAAAGGTGTTGCTATACTTCCATAATTTTTGACAAATCTACGGTAATATTTTGTAAGTCCTAAGAATCCACATAGGTTCTTGAGGGTCTAGGCACTTTCCATTCAAACATGGCCTTGATCTTGTTATGATCCACCTTGACTCCACGAGAGACAATGTGACCCAAGTACTCCATCTCTTTGATTCCAAATTCACGCTTAGAAGGCTATGCATAAAGTTAATGTTGCTTGAGAGTTTGCAAAATCTGCTCAACATGGTACAAATGGTCTTCTCTTGTTTTGCTATAGAGCAATATACCATCAAAGAACACTAAGATAAACTTTTGCAAAAATGTCTTGAATATGGAATTCATCAAACTTTTAAATGTAGAAGAGGCATTTGTAAGACTAAAAGGCATAACGAAAAACTCATAATGGCCCTCATGTGTTTGAAATTTTGTTTTGGGGATATTTTCCTCTCTGATTTTGATTCGATGAGAACCAGATCAGAGCTCTAGTTTTGTAAAAGATAATTCCGTGCAACTCATTGAGCAAATTATCAATTGAAGGAATAAGAAACTTATCTTTGATGGTGAACTTGTTTAGCTCTTTGTAGTCCGGGCACTTGTGCCAATTATCCTTCTTATGCACCATCACTACCAGAAGAGAGTAAACACTTTGAATATGCCAAATAATACTTGCTTCTAGCATCTCCTGTACCATTCATTCAATCTCATTCTTTTGCACATACGGGTACTCATAAGGTTGGATGTTGGGCTTTTGGCTCCTCAGTACAAGGTGAATGGCATGACCATTCTCTCTTTTGGGCAAAGGTCCTCCCAACATATCTCAAAATACTACTGAGTGTTTGTCAACGACAAATTGAAGATCTTGAGATGTTGCCTCTTGTGATTGTTGAGCTTCAAGTGAAAACAATTGGGCCACATCCAACAGACCCTTTTTAAGTAGCTTTTGCATTTGATGAGAGCTCACCATTTGTGGAGCTTCGCTTGCAATTCCCGCAATTTAAATGCCCTGCCTTTTAAACAAAAGTGCATTAAGTGTAGAAATTCCCCAGAATCTCTGGGTTAGAAAACAAATACCAACAAAGAAGATTGTTCACCGTTTAATTGAATGAAAAGAAGTGTGTACATATAGCCAAGAACTATTAGTGTTAGTGGAGTTTGACAAATGCATTAACTCCCACTTAACATCACCTACACTAAACCTAACTAGGCTTAATCATAGTGAAGTACACCAGTTACGAATGCTTGCATGTAAAGCTGAAGCACAATGGCGGCGTTAATTGAGGTAACAGAAGCTTTAACTGAAAGCTAACTGGTAAACTACAGTAACACCCCTTAAGCATAACTTAGGTGGGCAGAAAAGAAAAAATGGGTCCTAGCAACAAGGCCTACTGAGGTACCCATGTATAATGCAACTCTCAAAAGTGGAGTAAAAGGAGAAAACCCCGTGGGAACCAAAAATCCCCCCCAAAAGAGAGACAAAGAAAAGTTGGGACTAGAATGCCCACTTCAAAACCTCCCCTTAAGCATAGCTTAAGTTGGCTGTAAAATTAGGTCCTGGCAACAAGCCTTGATGAGGTACCCAAGTACGTAGTGATTATCCCAGTATCCTACAAAATGTGAAAGATGTGTGCCTCCACAAAGAAGAGAGATAATGTATGCACAAAATGTCGCATGATGAATGCTGTTGTAGGTCCCTCTGCAACAAATACTGTCTCTTTCTTTTGGAAGAAAGAAACCACGAGCTGTCAAACTGCTGAATTCCCACTCAAGTGGAGTGTAGATAGGAATCATGATGTAGATCTCTGAAAAATGCTCAAATGTCTCCCTGCTAATGCTTGAATGTGTCAAAGTTTGATCAAATATCACAGGACTAACTGTGGAAGATGGCAATGAAGAAGCAGACAATGAAGGAGAGAGAAAAGCCAGAGAAGATAAACATGGAACATTCACTAAAGGAATGTCTATGTGAAGAGTGGAGCATGACTCACCAATTGAAGAATGTCCACAGGAAGAGATGAGTCGATGCTCACAATAGGTGTACTCATACTGAAATCAGTAAAGTCCTCAAAAATGCAAGTCTGTGAAGGCTCTGAAAGAGCAACAATATGCACAAAAATGAATGTAGAATCTGCAATAGGACAATTAAGGTCTGATACAATCTTGTCCTGTAGTGGGGGCTTGACACAAAGAAAAACACTATCCACCATGGATGTATTATCACAAGAAATAAAAACATGAGGAGAGAGTACAATAGTCTCTAAAGAGACAATAGGAAGTGGAGGTGTGACATAAATCTCAACAAGATCACCGAAAAGACTCTGTAGCATAGCTCCAAACAGTGCATGGACACTCTGTGTGTTTCACATGACAATGAAGATCCATGGAAACATGTAGTAATAGAGTGGCAAAAACCTTGTCACAAGTATTAACCCACTTATCGAATTGAACAAGGATTAGTGGGTGCAAGAATTTGTCCATATAGAAATGGAATACGATTCTTGCATGTGAGCAAGTGTTCTATACAAGCACGCCATGAAGCATAATTGTCCTTCCCAAGAAGGATCACTGGAGATGAAACAACTCTCCTCATATGGATTCTCTCAAATGGGGTCAACATAACCGAGAGAAGACACCAGGAAAGTGCACAACTGCACAATATAAGCACACTCATGAAAGGGATGTTGGACATAGCGGAGAATGCATCCAAATGAGCAATCAGTGCTAGAGTGGGTAAACAATGGTGCATGCTCTAGAGATGGACTTCGGACTGAGCCGAAAATGAGTCCATACAGATGAGAGCAATCAGTGCACGAAGTATGCTGCTGAAAGTAGTAGGGCCCACAACCCCCATGAATATAGCACTTTATAACTTTAGTGTGTTTTATAAAACAAAATAGACCAATAGAAAGAAGACCAAAATATATGCACTTCTAAGACAAGTGGCACTCAATTTTGAGTTACCAATCAAAAATTATAGCAAATTACTTTTGCCGTCATTAATGGTCTATTTAATTAAATTGCTTGAGCCAAATAAATGAGAAAGAGGCCTTCAAGCCACTCGTTGGAACCAGAACAAAGACCTTGACGTCCTCAAAACAACAAAAGACAAAAATAGCCTTGCCCATACACTTCGACATTCATTTCTTGGGAAACACTTATAGAAAATTCTTTAATTGTTAAAAAATAAAACTATTTTAAATAAAATTAAAACAGGTTCTAGTTTTTAATATTTCTAGAAATAAAAAACGGCTATTTGAAAATGGTGAAAAATAGCATATTTTCTGAAAAGATTATACGGCAAATTTTTGTCTTTTAGCTTGGAGATTATTGAGGCGCCACTTATGCATGCACAATGTTAAATCCAACCTTTGTCTTCACATGTTGTGGAGAGATATGCGCTGCCCACTTCTGCAAATTACCAGGCGCCACCATGGTTCATGCATGGGTCCGGAAATTGCCAAAAAAGTTGGGCGCTGTCATGTGAAACTCCAACAGGTCTGGAAATCAGAGATATTCGCCGCTTGAGAGAGAGATCCACAGTCAATTCTGGTCAATTGATCTCCCAGAGATACAGGTTGAAATCCCAAGCTTGAAGGAGAACGGTTTGATTATCACGTTAGCTTTCCAAAGGCTCAGCGCAAAGGCTCTCCGTGCTGCGATGAAGAGGCAACTGAAGATTAGGACGAAAGCAAACTGCTGAAGTATGATGCACCTCTGGTTGCACAGAGGCAGGGCGTGCAATACTCCTTCCAATTTGGGTGTATGCTCTGCCAAAAGGATGTATATAAAGGCAATTGGCAAACAGAAGCAGAATATAACAAAGATCTACAAGTCCCCCAATCTCTAATCTGCAATAAACCCTTCAAATTGCCAATGCAGAAGCAAACAAATACCAAACTTTTGGTTAACCCAGATCTGCTCTGATACCATGTAGAAATTTGCCAGAATCTCTGGGTTAGAAAACAAGTACCAGCAAAGAAGATTGTTCACCGTTTAATTGAATGAAAAGAAGTGTGTATAGCCAAAAGCTATTAGTGTTAGTGGAGTTTGACAAATGCATTAACTCCCACTTAACATCACCTACACTAAACCTAACTAGGCTTAATCATAGTGAAGTAGCCCAGTTACCAATGCTTGCATGTAAAGCTGAAGCACAATGGCGACGTTAACTGAGATAACATAAGCATTAACTGAAAGCTAACTGGTAAAATACACTTAACATTAAGAGTTCCTGGAAGTTCATCTCTATTGTACCCAAAGTAGTAAGCCATTGGGCTCTAAAAAGTATATCTGCTCCACCCGTGGGAATGGCAAATGTGGGACTATTCAAAAGGCAGTCTCCCATTGCTAGCTTGATACCATGGCATTTTTTTCAACAACTAACTGTACCGCCATCAAGAATTATGACTTGAAATTCTGGCGCTGGCAAGATAAAGTAACTCAACCAAGCAGCCAACTTGTTGTTGATGAAATTGTGATTCTTTTCTGAATCATCAACATTGTCACTCTCAGCTTCTTCAAAAAACCCACAAACTTGAGGATTTGGGGGATAATAATCCTTGATAGTGCATGGCAATAGATAGTCGTTTGGGGATCCTCTTGAGCTTCTTCTAGTTCCTTCTCCACTTCAGTTCCTTCTGCTGCCTCCTTAGGTGAATCTTCAATTTGGAATAGTTTCTTCTTTGAACATTTATGTCCCCCATTGTATTTGCTATCACAATGAAAACATAACGTGGAGCCCATTTTGAGTGCAATGTTGAAAGAATTTGTAAGGAGCATGAGGTTGTGGAGATTGTGTGGGGCATGTATGATGTCCTTATGTGGTAAGGATGACCACCTGGAATAAAAGGGTTCATTGCAGACTTTTGCCGGTCAGATGAACACTTAATTAGTGGGCTTACGGTACAATTTGGTGGAAATCACATTCTGACTATTTTCTTTTGGATTGCTTCTTATGCAAGGTTATCTGCCAGGATTGATAGTTGCCTTCTTTAGGGCTACCACCTTGAACTAATGGCCCCACTTGTTTGATTTGTGGGCCCCTATACGTTGTTGATAACCCTTTGTTCGTTTGGCTTGAAAAGAGTCAGTACTTGTGTTGTTATAAGGTGTTTGTGTGATAGAGGAAACTCCAGTCGAGAGTTAGAGGGAAAGGACAACTGTTAGTGTTATGAATCTATTATCCTAATTATGCTTGTTGAATGAACGTCTCTTGACACACAACCTTTAACATCCACATATTTAACATCTTTTGTGAATTGTAACCATCTCTGTAAATTTTCTTAACAGATATTGATAAATATAATATTATTTTTTTCATTTCTCTATACCAACTAGTATCAGAGCTTAATGCCTGAAAACCTAGGGATGCTGCTGCTGCAAACAATTTTGATTTTTTATTCTGATTGCAAATGTGATATCCTTCCTCCTCATAGCCCTCTTCTGATCTTTTCTTTTATGTATCTTCCTCTTGTTCAGAATATCCTTGCCAAAGAATGAACAGGTCATTCTGAGTTGATACTGGCTCATTTGGAATAATCATTTGAAGAATGGGTTCCACCTTTACCACTGTTATTTCCCCGTCTTTGTGAGAAGAAATAGCTTTCATTTGCCCTTCAATGTTAGGAGTCTGAAAATTGTTAGAAAACTCAGAAATGATTTGGGTCCTGTGGGATTTATTTTTCCTCAAAGAATCAGAGGTCGTTTCTTTGCCATAGGAATTCCTTCCTTTTCTTAGACATCACCTTCTTCTGCCAAAACTTCTTGAATTGTTGCTCATTTGTCCATATATCCTGAAATTCTAAGTTTGGGCATTCCCGACCTAAATGTCTATACTCATGATACCTGTAGCAGCAAAATGGCAAGCTCAAAAAATCCAAGGGCTGTGCCCATATCCCAGCTTCGATCTGAGATTCACAAGCCTTGGAAGTGGTTTTGAAACGTCTACTTACACAAATATGTTAATATGTGGACATGAAACTCTTTTCTGTCTGTTTATCCGGTGTTATGAAATTTTCAATCAGGTCCCCCTTTTTCTTTAGCATGTCTGGGTGCCAATAATCCAGAGGAAGCCCCCAGAGTCTGATCCAAACGGGTGTGATTTATCCTACTATGTTTCCTGGATTGAAATTAGGGGTCCGTGACTTCACTTAGAGCCCTGCATTTTTTAGAAACCATGGTCATCTCTCCAGTGCTCTATTATACTCTGGTTCTGATTCAAAGATTGCATAAAAAAATCCCTTTGCCATCAATTGTATCTTAATTATTTCCTCTTGATCCCAATTTTCCTCTATTCACTCCATCAGGTTCTTGGCTGCCAGCCATCGGCCTGCAAATCCACAGGTTAGGGCTCTGTGTGTTAGCACATCTGTCTCTAACTTGCTCATCTCATCTTTTAGTTCGAAGTCCAAGTCTGCTGCTGCTTCTAGGGTATGCTTCTTCCCTCCTGCGCTGCTGCTTTTCCCTCGACGGTTCCTCTGTTCCTTTCCTTCATGCTCCTTGTTCTGCTTCTTCCCTGCTTCTGCTTTCCATTTTTATTAAATGTTAGAAGCTAATTTTGCTGAAAATGATATGTGACTTGTAAAGTACTAGTAAATGTCAATTTAAGTATGATGCAAATCATGAATTTCAAATTGTGACCATGTTAAATTGGAAGGTCAATATAAATAATGTAACTGCCATAAATGCCCCAAGACGGTATAACCATTCTTAATAAATAACTTTCTTCTATTATTTTTTTATTCTTCATTTTTGTGTGTATTCTCTGAAATCCAACATGATAAGCAGTTAGCTGCTTATTACAGAATATGGTGGCATTGAACAAGAAAATTCTATGGGCTTACATTCGGTTCTAGGACTACTCGGTTCTAGGACTACTATATTTTGGTTTAGTTCCAAAATGCTCATATTCCAGCTACGTTTATAACTCATATTTTATAGGTTGAGTGAAACAATTTTGGAAGTAAATGCAAACCAGTGATACAGGAACATATGTCCTATTTTGTATGCAATTTTTGCTGTTTAAAGCCAACTTACAGACCACATATTTGGTTGGCACAAAAATATATAGAAGTGAGTACTTGAGGCCTGCATTTTACATGCCTTTTGAGGACCCGCATAGATTTCCAGTGTTGCATTCTCACCGAAAATCTGTGTTTGTTATCATTCTATTTGCTGTTATTTGTCTGTTCTATGACTGTTATTGACCTGTAATCGATTTGTATGTTTGAATGCTGTGATTATGATACATTTGCATGCATGTGAGGCCATGCAGCATATTGAAAGCACGATGACCAAACTTCGAGCCTAATTTGAATGCAATGTTTAAAGAATTTGCGAGGAGTACGAGGTTGTGGGGATTTTGTGTGGTATGTATAATGTCCTTATGTGGTAAGGATGACTACTTGGAATAAAAGGGTTCGTTGCAGACTCATGCCGGTCACATGGACACTTAATTAGTTAGCTTAGGGTACAATTTGATGTAAATCAGCTTCTGACTATTTTATTTTGGACTGCTTATTGTGCAAGCTTGTGGGAGGATTGGTTGTCTCCTTCTCTAGGGCTACCTTAAACTAATGCCTCTTTGTTTGATTTATAGGGGCTACCTCGACATTGTAGATACACTTTTGTTTGTTTGGTTTTTGAAGAGAATCATTATAGGTGTTGTTATAAGGTGTTTGTGGTTTGAAAAGAGTCAATATAGGTGTTGTTATAAGGTGTTCGTGTGATAGAGGAAACTCCAATCGAGGGCTAGAGGGAAAGGACAACTGTTAGTTTTATAAACTTATTATCCTAAAAACTAATTATTGAATGGACGTCTTTTGACACAAAACCTTTGACATCCAGATATTTAACATCTTATGCATATTGTAACCATCATTGTACATTTTCTCAACAGATATTTGTAAATATGATATTAATTTCTTCGGTTCGCTATACCAAGTAGTCTTTGAGCTTAATGTCTTGGAAGCCCAGGTAATGCTCAAGCTGCAAACAATTTTTCATCCAAGTGTTCTTGAGCTGTAAAGACAACATTTGGCAATTTGGAGGACCTTGGAGCCCATTCAATCTGGGAAGGAAGTATCACCCAACAAAAAATTGTTCTATGTAGAGTCTATAAATTGTTTGATGAGTGACACCCAACAAAAAATCATTCTACCAGTTCTTTTTCGTCTGCATTTGTTTGGGCTTATGAGCTCCGTTTCAGGGTCATTAGGTCTAATCAGGGGGTTGCTTAAGTTCAAAAATTTAATTGAGGGCTTGAGTGAGGACAAGAATTGTATGAACCTCTTCAAGTCTAGGTTCTGTTTACGATTGTGGATTCATTTAGCCATGTTAAGGGGCCTTACATTTTGTATAAGGCGTTGTAGATTTGCAATAACAATGTGAAAGGACACAATTGTCAAAATAATAAATATTAATATTATTGAAAATTCAGTGAATGTTTTAGAAAAAAAACATTTTGGAAATATTTGTGTAAAATCTTTATTTGAATCAACGTTTGGACCATTCAAGTGGTCCATCATCAAGGCTAACCATGGTTTTATAAAAGACACAAAGAACTTCCCAAACTCTCTAGTGGGTCTGGGTCTACGAGTATTTCCCAAAAAACTTGGTAGGTGAGTGTAGAGAGTATATGCCAAGTTTTGCACAATGTTGTCCTCAAAATTTTTCCTAGTTAAAGTTTCCCAATTTTGATACCAACACGAAGTGTTTGCTTCGAAATTCAAGTTTTCCTAAAGAGTCATCTTTCTACACAAGTCTTTTTCTCAAAAGTTAAGAATGTGTTTAGTCTTTTTCTCAAAAGTTAAGAACATGTTTTCAGCGCCTCGTGTGCCCAAAAGACCAGGGAAATTTGACCTTTCGAGTACACTGGATGTGAAAGCACATCCAAAATATGCACAACTTGCCCTTAACATGCCCTCGTGACCAGGGTATCCCATCTCGCAGGTTTGACGGACGTGAAGCCACGTCCCACTCGAGTTAATGTGCAACATTGTGTGTGTCCAACCACAGGGGCACGCCACGTATATGGGGGTGGGCGTTGGTGGCCAAAGCACACTGACAACCCAATTTCTTTTATAAAAGCACGGGCAACGTGTTTAGTTGATGTGAAACCTCCATCGAAACTTAGTAGACTCCTCTATTGTCCTAGTGTGGCCCATAAGCTTTGCCCTTTTACCATTTACATATGAGGAAGTGAAAATCCATCAAACTATAGTCAAAATTTGTCTCTATGAGCACTCCAAATTGGTAACACTTTCTGGGGATTTGGAGCCCGCTTCAAGGAAATTTCAAGTTGTGAGAAGATTGACATACCTTGGGTACTGAAGTATACTTTTTTATAACTACCATGGCCTACTCTCCACAACCACATAAGCTTTTTTTGCCCACAAACATGTGTAGAAATCTTCGAGCTCTTGCTAAAGCAACCCCTTGTGTTACCACCGAAAGTCAAAATGAAGTTCAACTACATGGGTTATAAGCTCATGTTCATCTTGGAGACCGATATAGTGGAGATCGATGATTCAAAAATTGGATGTGGACCTGGAGGAGTTCCATAGTAGGATCAATGGAGAATCTCCTACCACTGTGGCCACACTCTTATCAACAAGCAACCTTCTAGAAGCTGCTAGTTTTCATACCTTAGTGCAATGTTCAGATTTGGTGCTTGCATGTGCACAACACTACAATCTAGATAGCAGGGAAATGCAGTCTGTGGGTGGTGCATTGATGGCTAAGCTTGACAACAATGCCATGCACATGAATTTCAGGATACCTCAAAAGGATATCTATGCAAAGATGAGAACAAAAGTTGGGAAAGCCTATTGGAACAAGAACCTAGACAAGCATCTCATGAACATAAACAATGGGTGGTTGAAACATAAGAGGAGCCTTGCCAAAACTTGCTAAGAACTTTTACAAGTTGGATTTCAAGGAAGAGCTATCAGATATGGCCATCCTTCTCAATAGGGTGGTAGGGAATAGGACCACAATGGAATTCCACCCTTGGATGTTCTTGGCTACGAACAAATAGTCCATTGAGTGGGGAAACATCTAAGTGATGCGTTGCATCAACAACTCACTAGTGTAAATGTCACCAAGACATTTTACATGACTTCTTATTTGGTATACTCTCAGGCTATTCAGTGAATCTATCCTAGCCATACACAATTTGCCGATGTTGGTCCTATGACAAAGGTGCACGAGTTTCACCCTCAACTTGTCTTGGAACAAAGTAATAAACATTTTAGATGAGTCAATGATGCCTTCACTATGAGGGTTGTGCAAGCTCTAAGGGAGGATTGGAACGAGGATGTTTGATGGAGTAGTCAATCTTGTATGGAAGCCACTTCATCTAGTTTTAGAAGTTCACAAGCTCTAAGGGAGGATTGGAACGAGGATGTTTGATGGAGTAGTCAATCTTGTATGGAAGCCACTTCATCTAGTTTTAGAAGTTCACCTACATCAGAGTAAGAGGATTTGAAGGCTGCCCTCTTAGGCTTCCAATGTTTGTAAACGACAAAATTATATTAATCGAAATATGCATATAGTTCACTGGAGTTCATAAGAGATGTAGAAATAGGCACGTTGTTGGTGTAGTTTTTCCAATCACATTGGGCCATTACCCCTGAAAAAATGTGATTGATGCTTAAAATACTGAGACTTCAATGGTCCAATTTATGTTGCTTCTTGACACGAGGATGTCCTACTTTAACAACAAAAGCTATGTCAAGGCTCATCTCGGAATAGGCGCCACACACACACATGTACCTCATTTAGAAGACTATTGGGTAGATTTTGCTAATGAGAACGATGTGCAAAGATGAGATTGGGGTTGGTTAGGCTAGCACAAATAAAAGCTTTCACCACCACTTGGGTCCTGGATGGAATGACAGATGATGAAAGTGAATTGCTTGATCTTGTCTATATCGAAAGAATCATGGTTGCACCATTGCCAATTATAAATTGGTTTACTCAAGAGTTGATTGACTTGTAGATTTTGAGAATGCTAGAACTATCAATGAAGTGGTTCAATGAGAGGCTTACAGAGTTCATAGGGGCCAACTATTCAAGAAAATCCAAGTCCTCAGTGCCACAAAAGCAAACCCTTACACCAACATCTAAGGTGGTTGGCACTAGCAACTTTGGTATAATATCTCACCCAACAACCCCTTCAGGTGGGGATGATGATGAAGAAGACCCAAATCAACCTATGCTACCAAGCAAGCCTTGTGGTGAAGGTTCTTCCACAATAGTGAAGCAACAAATCTGGGGACTAACACATGTGCAATCAACTTCTCCTCAAGAAGGTGATGCTTCTTTGCTAATTGATAATACTACGCATCAATAAATTGCTTATAGTCAGGGAATAAATGAATCATTTGTTGTAGGAATAGTTCCAAGTTATGCACAGTAGATTTCAACATCTCCAATTGCTCCATCATCTCCTTGGATTTCGGTGCCTCCACATTCTACACCACCAAGCCAACCCATACCTCCTTTGACTTCAATTGACTTGAGTGTACAAGTGGTTAGTTTCAGTGATGCCTCTTTCAGTGTATGCAACCACTATTGGAAAAAAGAAAAAAGTAGTGGATATGAACTTGTTTGATTTTGATGCTGTAGCGAATCTTTCGGTCACGCCTCCAAAGAAAGCCAAGACTACTTCCAGGTTGGTCTTTGGTTCATCTGAAGTCAATTTGTGGAAAACTGTAGAGTCAATTGTAGAAAATAATGTGAAGGACATGACTGCATCTAACTATACCCTTAAGAGGATCCCATTGGGCATAGCCACTTGTGAGAGTGATGTACATAATCTCAAAGAAACTACAGAACAAATGACCGAGAGGTTCAAGAAGATGCATTGACTTAGGAATAATTGAAAGATTAAATCAAATAACTTGCTGTATACATGAAACATCTCTCGAGCGCAATACTAACTCCAACAACTTCTCAAGCCAGTGTTCCAACTCAAATACCTAGAATCAACAAATATGCAATTTCCACCATAAGCAAATATAATAGCTATGGAAAAACTCTGGACACTTGGGTGGAACAACTGCTTTCAATTGTGCTCAAGTATATTGAAGAAATGGCAAAATTTTATGAGAAGATTGAATTAGGGTAGAGAAAAGTGGATCAACAAATCAAACGTCGTCAAAAGGAGCTCACAATGTGGGAAATGTGGAAGAGGATATAGAGGAAATGTCAGTGACAAACATTGATCTGCTTGTCAAAGGGGGAGTGTTTGACAAGAGAGAATGATCTTTCTTATGATTGGCTCAAAATTATTCTGCACAAGATTGAAGTACTAAACAAAGCAATCAAAGATCTGAAGAAGCAACCAAAGATTGAAGATGAAAGGATTGTTAATGCTTGTTCGAATGTGTGGAACTTGCATTGTGACTTAACTAAATAAGATGGTTTGGGGCATCACCCAATGAGTATGGTAAAAAAATAGTTCATAAAGCTAACCATATAATAACTATTCAAGGCAGGTGTTTTCAATGTCTTTTCTAGGAACAAACTTAGAAACATTTGTACTTCATTGGAGGAGTTGAATTCATAGTTGACAAGAGTATTAGAGACTCCTAATATGATGATGATGATGATGACATTAGATAGATGGCTAATACGCTCTAATAACACAATAATTCTTTGAAAGAATCCTTTGTTGAAGTTGTAAAGAAATTTGGGGTATTTAAGACATCCTAGGACAAGAGGAACGTTGTGGGTTAGCCAACTTCACATCAGTCAGTTCCATCAAGTGCAAGGCCTTCCTTGGGGAAATCCTCCAAAGAAGTGTTTCAATTCTATTTTTGTATATTTCATTTTCTTTTTGTAATATTAAAAAATTATAGATTTTCTTTTGTATTTTTATTAAAAAATGCAATGTAAATGCAAAATTAGAATATGACAAAGATGAGAATGTGAAGGGTTAGTCCATTCTCTCATAAGGCTATAAATAGGAGAAATGACTATTGTATAAGGGGTGTTTGATGCTCATTGTATTTTTTCTTTGAAAGAAAGGGAAAAGAAATTGTGTTCATTCTTCCATTGAGAAACATAGAGTAAATTTCAGAACTTTAAGTCTTGTGATTTCTTATGTTTAATATATGTCTCTCTTAACTCTCAAGTAATACATGTTTTATTGTCAAATTGTCAAACTAATTATGAATTCTTTTTTGTCATGCAAGAGACAAGATTTGCGTTTGCTTGTTCACGTGTGACTCTTCATCTTCTTTCTTTCTCATTTTTCTTTTAAAGGTAGAAAATAACCAAACCCACTATCAAATTTTACCTATAAATATTGTAACTAGTTTTATTTATATATTTTTTGTTTTCAATAAAAGGAACCTCCCATCAAAATAGAGGAGGGACTTTGTCTCTTTCATTGTTGCAAAAACATCATATTTGTCTTAGTGCCAAATATTTTGCCAACAGTTTTTGGTGCTCAACATAGGACACATTTCAGGATTTTTTGTGCACTACCAAACCCATCACTCAACAACTTATAGGAGGCCATTGGGTGAGTGTTGTTCTCATACCCATCAGTGGCTAAGAAAATAAAAATAATCTTTGGTAATAGATGCTTGCCCAGTTATCCAAAAATAAACCCTCATCATCCTAGTTGAAGATTCACTAGAGCTAGTAGAAACAATGGTGTTTCCAACCCTTTATTTGAGCTTCAAGAAGAGTCTAGTTTTAAATTCAACCCAAAAAGGATAGGGAGGATGAGTCCAAGACTAAATAGAACCTTGTCTTTGCCTAACATCCTAGTTCCAAGGCCATAAATATTAAAATCATGATAGTTGTATGAGTACCTTGGCATCCACTAATTGGACCATTTGCTTTAGGTGTCCGACTTCATGAGTGACCTTGGGGTTCAAGAAATAATTTCTCCAAGTTTATTGGTGATGGTAAACAACATCCAGACAAACACATAAAAACATTCTTTTATGTTCATAATGTTCTAGGCATGGAGCATGAAGATGTGTCTCCCAGATTATTTGTGGAGACTTTGATTGATTGAGCAACAAAATGGTTCCATCATCTACAACCTAGTTGTATCACAAATTGGATTGCACTAAGAACCAAATTTGAAGGAAGGTTCAAAGTAGATGAAGATGAGCATTTGGTCTTGGCTCATCTAACACAAATAAAAAAAAAGACCCTAATTAGCCAATGAGGGAAATTATAGCTAAGTTTAACAAGTTGATATATAAAATCCCTCGGAATTATATGCCCACCTCAGAAAATCATAAGTGCTTCTTCTTGAATGCACAAGCACCTAAGTAAGTTTCTTCTCACAAAGGAATTGCCTTCAAAACTTGGAACAAACCCAGAGGCAAACTATAGAGATAAAGTATGATATGATCATCACAAAGCAGCTTAATAATGATGCATTCAAAATCAAAGGATAGACTTCTACAAATCATCAAGTTTAGAAATTAGCAAATGATTTTTTAGCTTTGAAACAAATTCTCCATACACATCAGATTGCACCTTATCCAGACATGCCCCAGAGGCATTTCATCCCAAAAAACAATGTTCATCCTCACCTTCTAACTCCAACTCCAAAGCTCACCATTGAAACAACTCTTGCACAAGTTAATTTTTCATGCACTTGACATACTATTAATGATCACAATGTTTCCAATTGTCCAGATAACCTGAGATTTTTGCAATTATGCACCTAGTCGGAACCACTAGAAGATGGTGTTTCAGGCACCTCTGAACTTGAAATATAGGAACTTGATGGCAACTCTACTGTGGGTTACTTGGAATAAAAACCTGATTGTGAGGAGCATGATGATGTAGTGTGAGATATAAACAAGTATTATTATTCTGTATTCACGAGAGCTCATAATGAAAAATTGAAGGCAATGAAAAAGAGTAAAGAGACAGATAGACAAAAAGGGAAAGATAAAATTCAAGAGGTTCCCAAAGCATCTCCTTTGAAGATTATTCTCAATAGGGGCATGCCATTCCCCAACTTTTCTCAAGGTAAGCTAATCGAGAACATGAAAAATATGTCTTCTCCACACAACGTTTCAAATTATGAAAAGTCCGGATTATGTATGTTCATCTTCCTTTGACACCATTGATCATATAAATAAAATTAAGATTCAAATCACTCAAGTTGAATACCTCATGTCAAATCTCAATCAACTTGATATGTTGATTAGATTCATCTGAGAAGATGACCCCAATACCTCTGAAGTATCTTCTCAATGAGTTCTTACGAATTCTATTAATTCTGTCTCAAAATCATATGGCTGTGTTAAATGGTGAAAATTTTGATCCATTCTATGTTTCTCTCTTCATTGGAGGATTTTGATTGAACAATTTCACCATTAACTCTAGAGCTTCAGACAACATGATGCCAACTAAGGTGGTACATGCTCTAGGCTTGACATATACTAAAATGTTTGGTTGTTGCTATTCCATGGAGGTGAAGTAGGTTCCTCTCATTGGATAAATCAAAAGTGTTCAAGTGGCTTTAGCAGCCTTTCCTTAGAAAAGGGTCAAGATGACTATCTTGGTAGCAAATAGCCCTCCTAGTTACAAAATGTAGTTGAGCAAATTTTTTTGTAAGGACCTTGGTGTCAAAATTTAGATGGATTGGACTCATGTTATGATTCCAATAAATAGAGTCAAGGAAAAGCTTTTCCTTGAACCAAAATCTAAACATCTAGCACAAAACTTGAAAGATCGTAGGGTGGATATCCTCTATGAGGAAATGAGGCCTAACACATACATGATGATGACTAAGAAATATCTAGAATTCCTTAAACTGGTTGAAGGTGACAAAATATATATGGACCTTAGAATTCGATGGAAGTTGTTCATCTACAAGTTCAGGGGTTAGGCTAATTTTGATTTCCCCCCATAATGATTTGTTCCTTTTCTCATACAACTCCAATTTGAATGTATCAAAAACAATGTTGAATACAAAGTTCTCCGATTGCAAGTGGTGAAAAAAATGAGAATATAAAATCTCAAAGCCCAACGAGACGCTAAGCTAATAGTGAAGTAAGTATATAACCAATATTAGGAAAGAATGATAGGATAAGGCACTACATAAACATGGTTTGGGATTGCATTGAAGCTTTCAAAGCATTCTATATCATTTTTGTGCCAAGAGAGGAAAATATGAAAGTAGAGGCTCTCGCTGTATCTGCATCTTTGCGAATCCCTCATCCAATGATAGATAAGGATACATATACCATTGGATATACTGACCAAGTGTTTCTTATAGCTCACACCACGAGAAGGTGTTTAATGATGATGAGTAGATTGTTACCTTTTTAGAGTAGACGTACAACTTCAGAAATTTGTATTTTGAAGGGAGTTCATCAACATACAAAGAATCCTCCTCACAAGAAAGTATAAGTGTAGATGAAAAGGAAATGAAGGAATTGACAAGTGATGATAAAAATAAAAAAGATGACAACAAGATCATCCAACTTAAGGGAAATAAAAACTGACTGGGTTGGTGTCACTCGAAGAATTATTTGATAAACACATCAATACATAAAAATAGAAAGTACTAAAAAGATCATGATACTTAGCTTTTCTGGTTGAATTTTTGATAGTGACTATATTCTAGAAGTGAACATCATGATAAAGTAGGCTTTTAGTTCGTTTAGTTTCAGAAGTAATTTGTTGTTTGCATTAGATAAATTCTACAGGATCAAGGTAGTATTGTCAATCGATACTGACCTGCTAGTCGGTACTAATCTACATAGAAGTAGGGCACAATGACTATATAATCACTTAGGACTATCTTTGCTTGATTTGTATTTGCTTTCATGAACCTTGATGATGTGCACAACTCCAAACATCAGTTTCCTTTGCCTTAAAATCCTAGGTGTGCTTGTGAGGGTTAAAAATCTACAAAATAGGGAATGTAATGAGATGACCTGACCATCATAACCCCCATTTGATGATTGAGTGCTATCTACTTATTCAATACCCCAAGGAGGGAAATCAAACCACAAATAGTGTGATTTTGTAATTGTGCTCCTTCACTATATATATGCAACTAATGATGTGGCATACTTGACAATTCTCGCTTTCACCTGACTTTAGAGTGATTTAGAATTAGGTTGTGATTGCTCCTAGTGATATATTTACAATTTGAGAAGAATATGGTAGATTTGCTCAGTGTGTAATAATTTATATGTATATCAGATAATTGGCAAGTCCCTTTTGAATGATACCTTGATTTGTTTATGAGTCTAATTGGAGAATTTATTACACCATCGACATGGTAGTAAAACGTGCCAACCTAGGTTGAGATTTGATTTTGAAAAATAGTCGTTGCTAAAAATGGGTTGGTATTGACCATATCAAGTCAGTATCGATTGACGATACTAAATGAATCTGGTGGAACCAACTTGTGTACAAAAAAATTGAACTGAGAGTTTGGAGATGTTTATGTAGGATATTTATTAGGTTTGAAACAACCAATGAGATTCATGTAGGTGGATAGCAACCAATGAAATGAATGAATCATAAGATAACATACAAGTGTGAGAAAATGATAGATTATGACCTTTTTTGAGTGCTCAAGTTATGTGTGACAAATGTGTGTCAGTCATGTCATTGTCAAGTACCAAAGCCCGGATTTTAGTATCTAAAAATGTTCCCCATTTATTTTAGTAATAGGATTTCCAAAGTAAAAGGATAAAATACACCTAAGTGTGTCTAACACACTTTATATTTGGTATGAAGCTCCAATTGTGTAGGTCAATTAATAGCAAAATCTACAATCATGTGTAATCGATGCCCATAGATTTATTATTTTAATCTAAAATTGAATTTTTGAAAATTTAAAAGAATAAAGGTTAGATTATACTTGTGTGTTGGTTAAAACCATGTTTCTCTTGCAACTTGTTAGAGATGATGCTTCCTTGTTGAAGCATTGGAGAACTTATGCTTCCTTGTTGAAGCACATGAAAAGTTGAGATGACCATGCCCCAAATTTGTGTAATTATGCAAAATATTGGGTTGGGAAGGCAACACGCTCCAACCCTCATGAATGTGGGGATAAGTATGAAATGTACTAATCCAAATAACAATGTAGGTAAATGAGAAAACCAACAGGCCAGGTTTGTTCAAAGAAAATGAATTAACCACTGTAGATGGTTTATAGATTTAAGTGTAAATTTGCTCAAGTTCACTCCATGTAAAACAAAAAATGATCTAAAAGGAATAAACAATGTTCATACCCCCGACATGAACACATTTTATTGAATGGTTTCACTTAATGCAAATTTTAACACATGATCGCATGAGAATGGATAATGTCGATGCTCCCAACATAACCCCAGATCTAATGAGTATTAAGTGGAATGGCAATTATTTTCCATTTAACTGTAAACTATGCTATTGTGTATGTACGTGAACCAATATCATGCCCCCTAAATTTGTACCAAGTGAAATAGAATTCCATGCATCTATATACTGAATTTTGAGAACTTGTATCTACAATGTATATGTATATGGAGACCTGCATTTTTTGTTCGTATAAACTGTTGTGCATATGCCCATGCATATGCACACAAGTGTGTATAAATTTATGCTCAAATGTTTATAAAGTGAATGCATATGCATGACATATGTCATAATCTGTATCAATTTACTCATATTTGTCATGTTTTTGAACCATTTAAATATATGAAATATGTACTATAATATGATAATCTACTCATTGAGGCTTATGTTTCTATGACAAACTCATTGTAATGCTCCCCTTTTGAGATGAGAGATGTATCCTATAAGTCACTCATCTCAAAATAAGAGTTAAGTGTATCATGTCATGTATAAAGATAACATTATGCAATATCATTTGATCGTGTAGATAATATGTCATCATAGTAGTGTATATATCGATCAAGACGTATATGTAACATATGTAATATAGGCATGTAAATGTCATGTCTAAATAAATGTATCAATGAAGTATGAAATAGAAGTGTAACTGAATAAAATTTCATAATAATAGTGCATGATATCAATCATGGCACCACTCAATATTAACAAGCCCAACAAACACAAGTGTTAATGCCACACTTAAGGCCAAGATCCACATATAAGGGACATAAAATGTCACAACAAACAAAGCCAAGGGTCAAACATAAAGAGACATAAAAATGTCACAAATAAGGGACATCAAGGATGTCACATCAAGAAAGGCCCAAATGCCACACATAATAGTCAAGCACAAAGTAGCTTATCATATAAAAGAGTAACAACATCAATGGAACATGGAACAAGGAAGAGGAACTAGCCTACATTGTTTATATGCATCAATGTCACATCACAATATATTTCCATATCATGTATCATTGTGTAAGAACTAAGTAAATAGCAAGTCATGTGTAAGCAATACATGGAACTCAACATGGTACATAGGTCATAGAAATATACATCATATAATAATGAAACCTATGGAATAAGATGCACAAAATATTGACATGGCCACTAGGTAAGGAAGACAAACATCTTTATGTCCACGTGGAGCTTGTATGTCATGCATAACACTTCAATACCGTGAAATGCATGTGTATGTAAAAATATTTCATTGACAAAAAATGTGAATAATAACATACGTAAATAGTGTAATCTAACAATAATGTTATGCTTAGGTCCTGATTTTTGAATATTTGAATGTTTTTTAATTTTTTGATTATTTGATTATTTGATTTTTTTTTTTTTTTTTTGTATTTTTGGAATATTTGGGATTATGTGAAGTTAACCAATAATACTATCAATGGGAGGGTCATGAGAGGTGTCAGTATCATATGATGGAGGGTTTCTCTATCATGGATCAAAGGTACCAATTGTGGGTGGGTTGGGATCTGATAAGGAGTTGGGTGTACCATATCTATCATGATCACTATTCATGGAACTCATAGTATGATGAGTAACTCTAGATGGCCAAGGACTTTGTGGGGTTTGTTTTATAATAGGAGGGTGTCTCGCTGCTTATGTTCACTATGGAACACATTAAACTACATGCCGTGCTAACTAATAATGTACTATAGAAAATGGCAACATCCACGGTCTTTGAGTAGTTCTTTGACATGATCAACACTAAATAATTGATTGTATAAATAGATCTTATATGTGTAACAATCGATTGTGTATGCTCATCCTAAATATGTGTATCGACCATCTCTGAATAATGATCTTAAATAGGTGTATCAACCATATATGAATAATGATCCTGAACATGTATCAACCAATTGCGGTGGTGGTGGGGGTAGAGGAGGAGATATCACTAGTTGTAGAGGATACTCATACCACACATGTGGAACTATGAATACCTTGTTTCAATGTATGTAGTTTAGGCATTGGTGCATTGTGGAGGGATTATCTTGAAGTCTCTGAATCTAAAGGCATCCTAAAAGCATGTTGAAGACCCCATTACTCAGTAAAAATAGGGATGTTGTAGTTAATATCGCTGAGCGTACCTAAAGAGTTAATACTATGCATCCCAAGGTATTTTACTTCCATATATATAATCTCTTAACTGCTTTTAATGTATTTTCAATTTGGTTGTGTGTACCCAAGGTGTAGACACCTAAATTTGGCCACCAATGGCTTCTTATCCGACTTTAGACCGATTCTTACCAACCATTGACCATTTAGCCTAAGAATTTCTAAATGTCTCAAATTTGGCTGTATAACTATATAATAAATCAATTTGCCCTATTAATCAATTAAATTGAACAAATACACCATCAATTAATTCAAAATCATTCAAAAATGTCAAAAAGCTTAAAAAGAGTTAATTAACACCAAAATCCTAATCAAAGCCTAATTGAATTCATCCATGAGCAATTAAATCAATTATCGAAAAGGAAAATTCAAATATCAAGAGCATTTTAAAAGCTAATCATTACCTTTTATGAGTTGTCACTTTTGGAAAATATCAAAAGAATATGCTAAGAATATGCCAAACACACTCAACTAAGGTTAATAAAATCAACCAAAATTCCAAATAACCCATTTCAAGTGATTTTGAAGCTTATAAAAGCAAACCTAAAACTCTTCATTTAAAGAGCTTGAAAGATGGTAGAGTTCTAATGCTGGAGTTGATCCATAAAATAAATGCATAGTGTTATAATGTCAAAATCAAGCCAAGCTAAGCCGAACATGGTGCCAAGAGGAGATGGAGATAGCCAAGCCCCACTGATGAAGACTTTTTGAGCACAATCTGAGCAAGCTAATGAAGAAATCATTTGGAACTCTCAAGGAAGGTAAAGATTGTTGTTCTTTGTATTTTAGTTAGGGTTTCAATTATTATTTGTCCATTAAGCTCCCCCTAAGATCTAAGCCTAGAGAGGTTAGTAAGTGTATTTATTTTATAATTTTATGGGCTAACACTTGATCTAACCTCCTCTCTTTGTCAAATTTTTTGATCACAAATGACACATCTAGTGAGACATGATTGCGCATCTCACATATTTGAACAAAAATAATCATTAAAATAGCTTTTATTTTTAATCTATTTATTGTTTTTTTTTGAGTTTTTGATAGGTTGTTATTAAGATTTTCATCCTAATTCTCTCAAAATTTTATTAAAATTTGATTTGTATTTTAAAAGTTATGATTTTTTAAGTGACTGTCACTTTTTGTTTTCTATTTTTTTTGGTAAAAATGGTTAGTATAGATCTGATAATTTTTTTTATTTACTATTTTGACCTTAATTTTTTGCAGAGAAGTGCTTCTTGGATTTATTAACAACCTATATAAATTTTGTGATAAACTGATTTATATTTCAAAAGTTATGGTTGAAATAATAACTATAGGTTTTTATGTTTTATGTGTTCAGTTTTACTTGTTTTAACCTTCTAACTTGTTATTTGCATCTTTCATAGTTATTTAAAAAAAATATATTTATTGATATTTTTGCTAGCCTTTGCCTAACCTAACATATTTATCTTTTGTGGTTTTGCCTTCAGGACAACAAGTCATCCAAATCCAAGAGCATACTTTTCAAGTTTGCTTGTCTCGTAACTAAAAGTGCTTTTAAGCAGGGGGCTATAATCTAACATTTACAGGTTGAAAGGTTGATTTGAAGAATAATTTATATGTTTTTGACTAATCACACATCTCATTTTGGGTTTTTAAAAAGAATTAGTTAAATTTTAAATATTTTAATTTGGATCTAAAATGAACTTGTTAACTCTTACATATTTGGACTTAAGTGCTTAAAACGAACATGATTGCATTTTTTTGCTTAGTTTATGTTTATGCAAGTTATTTCAAATTGGTTATGAATATTAATTCAAAAATTTCAATTGGTACATAATAAAGAACATAATCAAGTCTAAAATTGTTTCAAACTTGCTCACATCGTCTTTTGGGTATCTAAAAAGAACTTGTTTTTTTTTGTCTTAGATGTTTTTTCAAGTATTTAAAAGTTTATAATCAAAGCCAAGGGGCCAAACTTCACAACACGTTTCTTTTTGGTGACTTAAAATAAACTTAACATTATGTTAGTTTACATGCTTTTTTGAGTAAGTTCATTTTCATGCAAGTTGTTTGTTGATTGTTTGTTTAATAAAAAAGAATTTGTGCATGTATGCTCCCCCCGTCCCCTATAGGGAACTTGTAGGACAATAGGGTTACTGAACCCAATTCAAAAACCAACTTTAATGCTACCTCAAAACAACAATAATGAGATACTTAAACCCTATAATTGTAATAAGAATTTTGTTGACAATAGGGTTACTGAATCATGCCATATTCATATGGTGCAAATATTGACTATTTGTTTACCTCCACCAACTCAACAACCACCTCTTCCATACATTCAACCAAGACCTCCAAAAAACCAACCTCCATATAATCAAACCAATTAAAAGCCCCTCTTTTGAGGAGAAGATCACTCATTGCCAGACCATTTAGTGGCCTTGGTGATCTTATTGAATTTGAGTTCCAAAAATTTGTTAAAAAATATGATCAGTTGGCCGATACCAAAGCCATTTCTTGAAGGGTTTCTTTTTTCCAATTGGTATAAGGAACATGAATTTTGTGAGTACCATTGTGTTAGCAGACATTCCATAAGACAATGTATCCAACTCAGACATTTGATTAAGAATATGTTGGAAAATAGAGAGATAGAAAGAGACACTCATGCTCCTACGAATAATCATAACTTGGGTATCTACCAAAATTAATTTCCCCAACATAAAAATAACAATAACTAGTAGCAATACCAACAACAACAAGAAGCTAAAGCAACTATTAATAAAAAATCAAGCTAGAGTTTGAGTTGGAGTTAACTCATTAGGCGGTTAGAGGTTGACCATCAGTAGTCAATGATAATCATTGGTGGTTAAGGGTCGACCGTCAGTGGTTGAGAGTGTAAAGTTAAAATGGTAGAATTAGCCATTATGACTTATGTTTGGTAGTTGAAAGGTTGTGAAATGGTCCCAAGGGGTTCCTGGGGTGATCTAAGGGTTAGTGCGACATCTAAAACCATAGTGTGTAGTTTTTTAGTGTCTACACTTACCAACCTCCTTATGATGGTGATTTTTAAATGGAATATGTTGACACCTTACTTTGTATCTTCCTAGGATCATATTACAAGCCTCATTACCTACCCAACCAACTACTAAAGCCAAGTTCCAAATCGAGATTGTATAATCACAAATTGATGAATGAGGGTCACTATCAAAAGACCATATCCAAATACTATAAGTGAGCCTAATCAACCTTCCATGCCTATAAAAAATAAACCAACTAATAAAATTAAGGGAAAAACCTATGATATCATTGAACAACTGAAGAAGACACTTGTGCACATATCCATCATAGATTTGTTGTGTACATCTACTGTCCACAAAGGCATCTTGAATGAGTATTTGAACCAATCCCTCATGTCAGATGATAGCACTCCATACAAATTCTAAGCCATGGGAGGACACTTGGTTCTTGGCCAATGTCTCATCTTTGAACAAAGTGATATATCAACTTTGGGCCCTTTGCATAATAACTTGTTATACATTGAGGTTTGTATAACAAACCGTAGAGTTAAATGTGTCTTTATGGACAATGGTTCAGGTCTTAACATTGCATCTTTGAAGTTGGTCAAACATCTTGGATATACATCAACTGACTTATAGCCAGATTCTATCATTATCAAGTCATATGATAATGAAGAATGAGAATCTCAAGGTACTATTAGCCTGTCGGTGGTCATTGGGCCATTGACCCATGACACTTTATGCCATGTGTTGGACCTAGAATTATCATACAATCTGTTATTAGGCTGACCCTATATCCATGACATTAGAGATATACCTTATATATTTCGTTAATGTCTAAAATTTACACATTTTGGGATAGCTAATCTTTAGCCATACCAGTATTGTAAATGCCTTGAGATCAAGTATAAAAGTTACAATTACCAATTTGGTATGAATCCTATGCGTAAATAAAATAGAGAAAAAGATGAAGGAAATGCCATGGAATAAGGGATAGAAGCTAATTATATTGACCCATATAGCTTAACCTCTACCTCATATATGCCTCCACCAAAAATTTCCAATCACTTCTATATAATTGACAAAGGTCTCAGAGAATACAATACCCACAATGCATTCCATATTGTTAAATTACAAAAAAATTCTAAATATTATGGGAGACCTAAGGCTAAAACTACTCTTATAGGGTGGGAAACTAAAGGTAAATATCAACTAAACAAGCCCATTATTTTCAAATTGGCCTCTGGCCTAGAACAAGACCCCTTAGCCAAAGATGATTCATGGTTGTACATTGATGAGTTAGCTGACTATTACTAAAGTGCAAAGTATTCTATTCCCATCTGGATTGTGGAGAAAAATAGCTTATGAAGGTAGAGGCCTCAGGCTACATCAACAAGGCACGATTAAACTAGTATTAATGACCAAGTACAAGGGAACCCATGGTATCAGATTTAAACTACCTAGGGGTGACCGCGCATACCTTATTCATGTTCAAATGCTCATAACTAGTGACTATGATGTTGAAAGTAATGTAGGGTTTGATTATAACATTAATGACATGGTCACTACAAATTTATTTAACCCTCATGCCATTTGCACCATTAGCCCTATATATCAACCTTTGCATTTAACCCTTTACCATCGACAATTGATAGACTAAGACCAATAAGAGTCTACAATGCCATTAGACAAGTTTGAAAATGATGAGGTCATAACGAATTTCTGGGATTAAGGAATCACATTTCTCTTGAGATCATAAGTATGACTTTGCTATTACATTGGATCCTTTTACCTATTTTGGAGTGCAGGTGAACTTCCTTAGCTAGAAAAAAAATCAAACATTGAGGTCTAAAAGTGAAAATCTCTTTGAGGTTCTTTTAGATCAGGGAAAAATTAAAGAGAAAGGCAAGTCTCTTGGTGAAAACTAGTTTTTGGTGCTATTAAATGGGGATGTTCACACCCTCTTCCTATGAAGCACAAGATACCTATAACCCACAATCTATTTATGCATCATATATCAGTACTGAGGAGTGGCAATATTTTGCACATATTGTTCAAGAGTGCCTTGAGGTGTTTATATCATGGTTGATGCTAACATTATGAGATTATGATTTGTCATGCTTAGGAAAATTAGATGAGCTAGTCCATTTGGAGGACTTTGCCATTGCCAATCAATTTAAATCATTTTTAACTATTTTAGATGATGGTTCTACACTTTTTATAGAGGACACTTCAGAGGTGAACATTAGGACTCCAAAAGACCCAAAGTGGATTAAACTAGGTGCATTCCTCACTGAGGAGGAACATAAAGCTTTTACAACTCTTTTGATGGAATTTATTGACATATTTGAATTGGAATTTATTGACATATTTGAATGGGCCTATTTAGAAATGCCAGGTTTGGACCCTACTTTGGTTTTACACCATCTTATTGTACATCCTAATGCTAAATATATTAAGTAGAATTTGTATAAGATGTATCCTCATATTATTGTGCTAGTTAAGAAAGAGTTGGAAAAACTTTGAGACACAAAATGCATCAAGCCAATTAACTATTTAGAGTAGATTTAAATTATTGTGCCAGTAAGTAAGAAACTAGAAGGTATTAGAATCTGTATTGATTTAAAAGATATTAACAAAGCCTACTTGAAAGACTAATTCCCTTTGCCTAATATCGACATGGTAGTCGACTCAGTGACTGATTATGAAATGCTTTCTTTAATGGATGGCTTTTTAGGGTATAATTAGATTAGAATAACACTAAAAGACCATCAAAAGACAATAATCACCACTCCATGGGAAACAATTTATTATCACGTAATTCTATTTGGACTTAAGAACGCCATAACCACTTACCAAAGAGCTATGATAGTGATTTTCCATAACATGATGCATGCCATTGTTGAGGACTATGTCGATGATATCCTGGGTAAATCAAAGATCCATGCTAATCATCCAACTGTGATATAAATAATATTTTAGAGATTTCATGAGTACAATGTTAGAATTAATCCAAATAAATGTGTATTTGGCGTCACTTATAGAAAACTATTAGGTTTTATTATCTCATGTAGGGGCATTGAATTTGACCTAGCTAAAGTTTGTGTAATTACAAAAATATCACCACCATATACCTTGAAATAGCTCTGTAGTTAGTAGGGAAAAATTCAATCTATCAGATGATTCATCTCATAATTAACCTACAAATGCCATCCATTTATGCATTTGTTGAATAAAAGTGTTACATTCTCCTAGAATGAAGAGTGTCAAAAAACATTCAATTAGCTTAAATAATATCTTACCAACCCACCTGTTTTGTTGCCACCAATGCCAAATAAGCCATTACTTCTTTACCTTTCAGCAATCAAGAATTCCCTGGGGTAACTTTTGGCACAACATGATGAACAAGGCAAAAAACATGATGTGTATTATCTGAGCCAAACGTTGGTTGCATATGAGTATAACTATACTCCAATTAAAAATCCATGTTTAATAATGGTATTCACAACCCAAAAGCTATGTCATTATATGCTGAATAGCAAGACCATTATTATTACCAAAGTAGATCCACTTAAGTATCTACTTTCTAAATCAGCTCTATAGGGCCATATGATAAAATAGATCATGCTATTAAGTGAGTTTGAAATTTAATATGTCAACCAAAAGGCCATTAAGGGGCAAGTACTTATGGATTAGCTTGTAGAAGCTACTCTTCAAGATACCCAAAATTTTACATTTAAATTTCTAGATGAGGTCATTATGACTACAAAAGAAGCAAATGCACCTCCTGAGGTCATATAGTGGAAGATGTGATTTGATGGATCATTCATGACTCGTGGATCAGGGGCCAAAATATTGTTTGTTATGCCATAAAGGGATCTCATTACCAAGTCCTTTTGTATTAAATTTTCATGTACCAATAATAATGCCGAGTATGAATCATTCATTGCAGGGCTTCATCAAGAGGTATAATGGAGCATTCAACATTTAATAGTGTATAGTGATTCTCAATTAATCATCAATCAAGTCATAGACCAATACCAGACCAAGGGCAAGAAGTTGGTACCCTATAAAGATATGGTTAATACTCTTAAGTAGAAGATTGCCAACATCCAATTAAAAAAATACCTTGGGCCAATAATAGAACAATTGATGCTATGGCCACTATTAGTTACATGATACACATCATAGACAAAACAAGGGATTATCTATTTCTTGTTGAACATATTTTAGCACCATCACAAGAATAATCATTCGTTGAGATGGTTTGTGAAATTATTGGTCCCACGTTTCCCTAGTACAAAGACATATATACCTATCTTCAAGACCAAATCATGCCTCCTAATTTATCACGTAAAAAACAAAAAGCTTTTATCCATAAAGTCTCTCTCTATACCCTATTTGGACAAACCTTATATCATATAAGCTATGATGAAACTCTACTTCATTGTTTGCCTTCAATATAATCTAGAATAGCATTGAGGGAAGTCTATGAAAGAGTGTGTAGAGTCCACACCAGTGGGGCAATCTTAGCTGAAAATTTACTATGTCTACTAGCCAATGATGGAAGTAGATGCAAATACATATATAAAGAGGTGTGTCAAGTGTTAGAAGCATGCCAATTTGATTCATGCTCTAATTAAGACACTTAAACCATTGATAACACCATGGTCATTCTCAATGTGGGGACTTGACCTTGTTAGGAAAATCAATCCTAGATCTTTTAATGGCCATAAACACATCATGAATACTACCAAATAGTTCACTAAGTGGGTGGAATCCATTCCCCTCATTACATCACCAGTACATAGATCTCCAAATTCATAATCAACTATCTCATCTACAATCATGGCATCCCCTATGACATTATATATGATAATGGAATATCATTAAATAAAAAATATGTGAAAGTGATTTGTTCACAAAACCACATCAAACAACATTTATTTGCCTTGTACTATCCATAAGGCAATGACCAAGTTGAGGCTTCTAATAAAACCATTGTTAACATTTTAAAAAACATTGTCAATGACACTAGTCATAATTAGAACTTGTATCTATTGAATGCCTTCTAATCATATCATACCACATTTTATACTCTAATAGGAGCTACACCCTATTCACTTGTTTATGGAACTGAAGACATTATTCTTGTTGAGGTTGAGTTGCCTTCTCTCTAAATTTCATTGCAGGACATCTTTGACAGTGAAGACTACATAATGGCTTGCTTTCCGTAGCTAGACCTACTTGATGGTAAATGATTGGTTGCTTTGAATAATATTCAATCTTATCATAATTGATTAAAAGGATAATACAATAGGCATATTAAGCATTGTGAAATCAATCTTGGTGACTTGGTAGTAAAATATATTCAAAAAAATGTAAATACTAAAACCAAGAAAAAAGGAAAGTTCTAACTGAACTGGTTATGGCCCTATGTAGTTGTTGCCAACTACAGTTCTGGAGCATACATGATTTTTATGCTATAGGGAGATAAAATATATGAAATAATGAACATAATGCACCTCAAACATTTTTACGTTTAAGGGACTCAGTTTATTGTCTATAAGGATCATTTAAGTTTTATCGTATTGTACTTATTCTTTGTATTATACTCATTACCATTCTGCCATACCCTTAACCCTTTATCAACCAGTTCTTTTTAAATAACCCACACCTATCACATTTGGCCTTGGTTCTAATTCATTTTTACTTCAGGCACATTCAATGGTTGATGATAGATTCAGTTCCAGTAGTTATTTTAGATTTACATGTTAGAATGATAGTATATGAAAGTAGTATGACAGTGGTTATGATAAGTACATCCTTCATTTATTGTTACATTTCCACCTCATGCTAGTAGTTATAACTACCTATGGAAAAATTAGTACCATTGACCATTTTTCTATTATTTATTAATTATAACCACCTATGGGCAAATTAGGAACAACATCTTTACTATGCATTGCCACATCATCTTACCATCATTATGACCATTTGCCTTGCCATTTACCTTTATCTAAAACTTATCGGTACTTAGTTAGATGCCTTTTATGAAGGTGGAACCATAGTGACTTGAGGTCCTATGGGAATATTTAGGCAGTGATCGATTCACATTGAGGTCAACTTGGTCATCTCTTAGCCATACACTCTTGCCATTTTATGAGCTTGAACCATGTTGTATCTCATAATTCTCTATTGAGTTGAGATACCAAAAAACACCAAAAACATTGGAAACATTCCCCAAATTTCATTGCCAAAGGTAGAACTATAGTGATTTAAGGTCCTATAGGACTATGTAAGCAACATTTGATTCATGTTGAGGTCAGCTCAATTACCCCTTTACCACACTCTTACCATTTTACAAGCAATGTAAGTTGAACGCTCTCACCATTTTATGAGTTGGATCATTATGTATCTCATAATTCTTGATTAATTTGAGATGCCTAAAACCTTCTAAAATTATTTGAAACAATTTCAAAACCTCTAAATGTTTGAAAAAATCTAGAAAATCTTAAAAATCACAAAATCATGAAAATTGGTTTAGAATTTTTATGTGAGATGTAAATCCATCAATTTTTTTTGGGATGGGAAATATTATTTGTTTAGATTCATTTTTAACCATCTTGGTCATTTTACTCTCATTTTTGAAAGAACTACATCGACGTGAGGTTTGCACAAACTATGTAGGCAACACTTGGATATATGAGGTATCTTAGGTTAGCTTAATTGTACCTTCCTTTCTTTTTTGACCATTTATTTACCTTAAAAATATTTGGACCCTAACTATTTCATGAGTAACCACTTGTCATTTAATTTCCCCATCCTTATTAGACTTAAGCAATACTCCCTAACTATTTTATCAGTTCATGTTGTGAGCATTGTGTATTCAACTTTGATACACTAATGACCACTTGAATTTTCTTATGCTCTCTTTATTTTATGAGTACATTCTATTTGAATGCTCTCATCATTTTTTGATAAATTTCATCTTACACTCTCACCATTTTACGTAATCATTCTCATTCCAAGCCTTAGATGTAGTAACACTATAAATTACTAATTCTATTCATTAATGGATACTCGTCTCTTATCTTCTGGTGTAGTTTCAGCCTAAACCACACTCTCACACTTACGTGATTTATTTGTGTTTGACATTTTTATGATTGTGAAATATCATCCCCTCTTTTCTCATGCACTCGCCATTTTGTGAGATATTTCTTTTTTTCCTCTACAAGTTAATCATTTTTTTTATCATTCATTTTCTTCTATTCCATATCCTGAGAGAACTACATTTGGCCTAAATTTCACATTGGATCTTGTGTCCATATAACTATGTAGGCAACATCCACTTGCCTAGTGCATTTGAAGTTAGCTTGGCTACCCCTTTCTGTTCTTTTATTCCTCCATTTTGTTTGTGTTATATTGTTATCTCTTATGGTCTAGGGGCAATTTTTGTGCCGTCTTGTTTGTTTCATTGTCTCCTATAGCCTAGGACCAATGTTTGTCATTTTTTTTTGTGTCATTGTTTCTCTATGGGCTAGGAGAAACCATTAGTTTTTTATTCTTGTGTTATTTTACCTATGTAGTTGCTACCTAGTTTAGGGGTCACCCTGTCACTAAGAGTAACACCTCTATTACACACACATGAACAATTTATTTTCTGTTTGCACTAATATTGTGATTAACCATTGTTTGTGTATTAATATTCGTTTATCTTAGTTTATTTATTTTTGTGTGTTTAGAGTAGTTTATTTATTGCACTTTTCTTTGTTTTAAATTATTTAGTTGTTTTTATTGTTTTGTTTACTTTGTTTGTTTATTTATTCTATCTTTATTTTTTCCATTTGTTTTGTATTATTTGTCTATATATAAGTTATTTGTTTTGTTTTATTATTATTTTTGTTTGTGACGTGTGTTTGTTTATTGGTGTTTTGTTGTTTTATTTTGTTGTTATTTAGTTATTTGTGTGTATGTTGTTTTATTTGTTTGACATTGTTTTATTTATTGGTATTTTGTTGTTTTTTAATTGGTGTTTTGTTATTTTTTTTTATTGGTGTTTTGTCATTTGTTTGTACAATTTGTTTATTTTTTTTGGTTTTATGTGTTTATCATTTCTATTTATTTTTTTGTATAATTTGTTTATAGTTTGTTTGTAATGTTTGTATATTGTTTTTGTTTATATAGCCTTTTTTATTTTTATTTTTGTTTTTTTATACTTATATTTGTTTGTTTCTCTTATTTGTTCTAATCTTTTTGTTTATTTTATTTATTTGTTTTGTTATTTATTTTTGGCCTTTTTGTTCTTAGAGTGCCATAAGTTTATTATCTTTTATTTACACTTAAGTCTTGATTATCTATATCATATACTTAGTTTGTAAATTTTTGTATTTAGTCTTACACTTGGGTTATTTGTTATATTTACATTTGGAATTTGATTATTCATATCTTATTACTTGTTTATATTTACATTTAAATTAAGTTTTATATGGTTAGGATATATATTGTCATTTTAGTTATCTATAACTATCATGCATAATATCAAAAGCTAAAGTAAAAACATACATAAAGAGTCTATTCTAGCAATGCAATGGTAGTACTTTTATGATACATCAAGAATGATCTAAATACCTAAACACATGCCTGAATCCATGAGTCATAAATAAGAGCAACAAATAATTTATTATGTGTTTACACAAACATGCATCTCTGAATAAGCATCCATATAAGTCATACAACATAATTAGATAATAACCAAAATAAAATCTCATAAACATAGAATAAGCAATGAATAAATAGAGCATACATGAACATACAAATCAACAATGTTAAACGTATATAAGGATAATCAATGCTAATCAATGCTAGCCATGAGATAATCAAAATAATAATCATGACATTGTATATACATCACAGTAATATCATATACATGTATATTGGCCTCATAAGACCCAAAAATTAATGTCAATGTATCTCAAATGTCATATACATAAAGGGATATATACATATAATGATGGTGTCTCCAAAAAATATAAGCATGCCAATATAATTAGTACAATGACATAGGTCAAAATAATGCCAAATTGTGCTAAAATGCCAAGGTTACTGTGATCAACTCTAGCTCCGTGTATCCATGGGACTTGTAACTAGAGGAGGCCCTAGTGGTCCTGATGGTGGTGGTCACAACTAATGAACATATTGGCATGAGGTACCTAAAATATGAGTCCTAGTCTGAGACTAACCAGATTTTCTCCCTTCCCTCTATGCATCCCAGATATCAAAAGTAATAACCTACTAATCCTTGGGCACGATAGACTCATAATATGACCTATAATAAGAAGCCTCATTCTCAGCCCAAAGGCTCTCCAAAATCATCTATGAAAATCCATCATGTGTATTGGCTCCTTGATTTGCATCCCACTCTTTTATGAGTCTATCAACATTGGCTAATCCCTGGTCCCAATCACTGATGTCCTGGTCTCTCTTTGATGTGAGATGGCCTTGTATTTATTCTATCCTAGCCATCTCAATTCTTTAGCTAAGTGATTTCAGTTTGCAACTGAGCCATGTCATCATCCCTCATGTCTAGGGTGATCTAAAACTTTGATAACTAGTGTTGTAATGTTGTGATCTCTTGTATCTAAGCACTAATCTCCTACTCCATCATGTTATTATCCCTAACTACTATGGCCATACCAAAAGGCTCTACATAGACTAGATCTACCTATGTGCCTGACAACGTTGCCTGGCCTAAACCAACTTGTACCACTACCACCACTACTGATCTAGGATTCAATATCGTTAAATTTGGCCCCCATCACCCTCATCTGGACCCTAATCTCCATCATCTCTATTTCCATCTCTTTTACTATCTCCTCTATATAATCCATCATCATCCTCATCATACCCAGCCTCACTCTCCTGTCAAGTGCCATTGTTATCATTCAAGGTCTCAACCTCAATCTCCTTGATATCTATAGGTATTTGAACCCCTGCTGGTGATGGAGATATCAAACTCAAAGAGAACACTTGTACCCATAAGTGCATAAATTTTAGAGTGACCCTTGCATCCATGGCTCCTCTTGCATAGGCCAAAAAAACATGGGGTATGATAATGTAGCTCATTGTGGCATTGTTCCTTAAGATCAGAGGAGTACCTTGACTAATCTCACATATCATGTGTGAAAACCACCATGACCCCTTAGGTACATCTAGTGTTTAACCAAACTACCTATGTAATTGATCAGGGTGGTACTCCTTTATAATGTGGGATTTCTCCCAACAATCAAACATCTGGTGGTCATGAAGCCCATGTACCATCCATCTATAGACCACTTTAGTTGATAGGTGAGGTATGGTCTCCAAATAAAGAATTATGGTGTTAGATCATTGAACATATGATGATAAAAGGAGATGTATCCTCTGTGCCCATGCCTGCTAATTCCTATCTAAGTTAAACTATAAACTTTTAGATATTTTCAATCCTACATCCTACACATCTTTTATGGTTGCTCGATCATGATATGATCCTAACCCTAGACCATGAGAAGTGTGCAGGATTTGATACTGCATCCACCATGATACACTATTAGGTGTAAATCTTTATAAAACTATGATAGAATAGTTGATCCCCAAACAAACCATATTGATTCCTCCAACATACTCCTAACCATGCCATCTAGGCCCATATGAAAATACCAACCTTTGTTATCAAGCGACAAGATGTCACTAATAATTGCCATGAAAATAATAACCTCTCGATTAATCAAGGCTAGTGGTGAAGGATCCCCAACAGGTAGATCATCTTAATAAATATCTATATAAGTCTTAATTATGTCTATATAAACCTTCTCCTAAACCATGGGGATACCCTGATAGCTACATAGATCATCGAGCAACTCCTACTACTATGTCGGTGGTGTCCAAAAAAACATCACCCATGCATCAGTAGTTTGAGGATATGCCATGTATCTTCAAGTGTGATCATAGCCTTCCTAATTGGCAAGTGAAAGGTGAATGTTTCACTGTGTCAATTCACTAATAAATCACTCAAATAATTTTGATCAACCTATATTACTAGCATCCATGCCACATCATGTAGGTCTAACATTTATAGGAAAGTAACTGTGGCATCAATCTAGATCTATGAGTTCTATAGATACTGTGATCACCTCTTGCAATAGGTAAGCACAACCAATCACTCCTACAATCAAAAAAGTTAGCATGAACCTAATTACATATTAATAATAGAGCTTAAGCCTAACCTACTCAGTCTAATTGACCCTCTTCCAGTAGTTGAACCCCTTTTGGGTCCTCAAAATTAGTTAATTTTGGCTCCTAGAGCAAAGTCACTATTTTCTCAATGGCAAAGCTACCATTTAGGTGATTTTGCACATTTTAAGGTGAAAGTGATATTTTAATTTTCATGAAAATGATGAATTTGCCTAAAAATAGGTCAAATCACCATTTTTATGATATATACTATTTTTTGGCATTGCCACCATTTCTAGAAATGATGACTTTGCTAAAAGTCACCATTTTCCTTGTTGAAGTTACCATTTGCCTTACCATATAATTGACAAATTTACCATTTTTTACCTTCCCAAGTGTAATTAATTATATTAAATGAAAATTAATGACTAAGTTAGAGTTAATTACTAGTGGCTTGTTGTGTGGTGTCCACATATGCTTCCTCACTCACTCTAATATGTGTCACCAAGCTCCTCAGTGGGCCATTTTATCTCAGCAATTTGCACAAAAAATCAAAGATCAAATTCTCAAAAGGATAGGGTGAAAATGAATTATTTTTCACCCCAAGGGTGAATATATAGCTAAAAATTTAAATTTTTATCCCCTAGGGCCTATAGTTAATTTTGCATGCTTGTAGAAGTGTATTTTCACATCTATGGTTTGTTTTATACATCATTTGATTCTATTCACTTTTTTTTGCGATATTATAATTATACCATGTTTTTTTGGCTCCCTTATAGCCCATTTAACAACATAATTTTTCAATGTATATCCTGTGTTTGTTCAAATGTACATATTCAAACTCACATTTAAGCTAAAAATGTGTTGTTATCTTTTTCCAGCTCATCATAAACCCAATTTATGATTTTTTGCATAAACTACCCTTACCAATTTGTCTTGTTGTAGTAAATTCTATTTTGACCAATTTAATGATTATAACTGCCTATAGAAAAATCATTAATTTTTTGTATCCCATGCTAATGATTATAACCGCCTATGGATAAATCATTTTTTTACCTGCTAAACTCACCCTTCTAGGGCAAATGCATGTATCACCAATTATGACTATATTTATAAAAATAAATGTTTCTCATATTTTATTCCTAATTATAACTATCTTTGGGCAAATTAATGTTTCTCATTTTTCATTTTTGATTATAACTGCCTTTGAGCAAATTAGTGTTTCTCATTTTTTGTTCCTAATTATTACCACCTTTGGGCAAATTAGTGTTTCTCATTTTTTGTTCCTAATTATAACCACCTTTGAGAAAATTAGTATTTTCTCTAATTTTCATTACTAATTATAACCACCTTTAGACAAATTAGTGTTTCTAATTTTGTTATTGATTATAACCACCTTTGGTAAAATTAGTACCCATTCCACTGCCCTATTGGGGCATCTATCCATGTCACTGCTTATAACTACCTTTGGGTAAACTAGTGTCACACTTCATTACTAATTAAAAATACTTTTGAGTAAATTAATGACTCCATCACTATTAATTTTTATAACCACCTTTGGGAAATTCAGTAATTTCACCCCCATTATCATTAGATCATGTCATTTTTTATTTCAAGGGAACGTTCAATGACTCTATTTTTTTGCCTACTCCCTCAAGGTGGTATCAAGGGCTTATCAACTACCATTTTGTGTATGAAATATTCATATTAATTACTTTTACATTCTTTCAAAATATATTACTATGCTTGTGTCTTGCAATGCCTTCTCAAATAGGGGCAAACTATAGACACTTAGTTTGGGCCACTTTCATGCCTAAACTGAGATTTAGTTTAATTTCTAACAAATGCCAAATTTTAAGCTTAAAAATAACTTAAATTGATCAAATTCATCTATGTAAGGGATTTAATTTCCCATAAATATGATGAGGCTATCTTATTTGGTGTATTACCCTGTATACACCAAAAACCTAGATTAGTTTTAACCCTAGTCAAATTATGACCTAACATTTTGATAGTTTTATCCTATCAAACTTTTAATTCATAAAATTTAAAATAATTTTCAAAATATAAAAAGAAATAAAAAAAATTAATTACATTGTAAATCTTAATTAAATTTCCTAAACAAAAATTCCAAATCAAATTAGAAAATTTCGTTTACCAAAAAAGGTTTTTTAAGCCAAATATGAAGTTAAAAGGTCAAAGGAGATAATAAAGTGATATTTTATTTCCTAAATATTCTAAAATTATGAGTCACAAATTCACAAATATCTAAAGTGAGTTGTCATACTTCATAAATATTTGAAATTGAGGTGTCAATATTTCATGAGTGCTTTAACCCAATCCAGGGTTATATTGATTCAACTTAGGGTAATTAAGACTCAATCCAAGTTAGAATTTAGTCTAACCTCCCTAGGGTTAGAGTTAGTTATTAGAGATATAAATATAAGTGCCCACACCATATTCAAACAAGCTTTTATGTGTAAGGTTATTCTACTAGAATACCTTCTTAAAGCCTTTGAGAGTAGTGTTATAATGCCCAATTTATGTCAAATTTCACATCAAGTCATAAGTCACTATTGGATAGATGCTACCACTATGGAAAAACATTTTTATAAGACTTAAATCATCATAGGCCAAACATAAAGATCTTTATGCCAACATTTAAGCATCAAGTTTGATAAAGGAGGTAAAAAATTTGTATTGTCTTTATCTCTATTTTATGATCTTGATTATTATGTTATGCTCCCCTTAGTTCTTAGGCAAGAATGTTTAATCCTAGTGTATTGTTATGATTTATTTTTGTCATTTGGACTAACAAGGGACTAATATACATATTATTTACTCTTCAAACACCTAAGGTACAATAGTCATCCCAAAATAGGAGAAAACTATGGTCATCCCAAAATTAGGGGGAACATAAATTAGGGCCTAAGAATCACAAAGAGACTAAGGTGAAAAAAATGACAAAAATGTGTTAAAATAAAAATAAATTAAAATATTGAAGGAATCACTAGGGAAACAATGACTGAAAGTAATGTGATATTAAACCAAAGCACCGAACAAGAAATAGTGGTGTAAGTAAAGTGTAATAAAACCAAAGAACCATAAATGTCACAATGGTGTAATTAAAATGGTACTAAATGAAAAAAAACACACAAAAAAAAGAGAGAGAGAAAAATGACAATAAAAATATATGATAACATCTATATCAACTATGAGCATGCAAAATATAAGCTTGTGTATCTTGAAGTTGAATTTGTTTGTTATTGTGTAATGTAGAAGAAGATCAAACATCATATGATCTCCAAAAGGGTAATATAATGTAGGGATGGGTATCAAAATTTGACCCAAAGTTTGAAGTGATATGTGGATGGTGATTTCAAGATGCACCAACATGTGATGTGGGGTAAGGTGAAATTAAACAATTAGAATAAACTGCATCAGGTTGGTAGGTGCAATTAGAGTTAGGTAAATGTGTTGGTATGTTGGATTTTGAAGATATTGAAATTGATATAAGAATTGTAGGAGAGGTACAAATAGGTCTATAAGCTAAAATAGTACCATTTATGATGCACTTTGGAGTAGGCATTTGAACTAGTTGATCTTTGGGTTTATGTGAACTAAGAGGTTGAGGTTTGATAAATACAACAACCCATTTGAATTTGTTCATGTTAGCTATCATTTCCATATTAATATAGGAAAAAAGATTGACCGTGGTTTAGAAAACATTAATAGATGACTGGGGATTAGAAGGGTGTTGACATCAATCATTAGATAGATGATGTTGATGTGTTTTATTAGATTTGG
This sequence comes from Torreya grandis, assembly GCA_037957365.1. NCBI lineage: Eukaryota > Viridiplantae > Streptophyta > Pinopsida > Cupressales > Taxaceae > Torreya > Torreya grandis. The sequence goes on from JARHVA010002626.1 coordinate 1,819,573, forward strand.
CTTGAGAGACTTTAATATAGTCTTCATGATGTTGTTGAGTAAGAGTGTTTAGATTGAAATATGGATTAAGCAAAGAGAAAAGAATAAATAGTTGAAGATCACAATAATTCTCATGGTAATGACCTATCGTAGTATGCCACCAAAACAACTTATTATGATTGAACCATTTTGGAGGAGGTTTGGAAGATTCAAATCTTATGGATTTAGAAGGTGGCATCTTTCTCTTGAGTTCATGGAGACTCAAGGGAGGGTGGGTATGGGTTTTATAATTTGATTGGAAGATCCCTCATTAGGTTATGGGGGAGGCTTATTTTGAGATGAAGTCGTATAAACAACATTAGTTAATGATTATTTATGAGATGATTCAAATTGACTCATAAGAAAGTCTTGCATTTTTGCTTGATCTAAAACCTCTTCTAAAGTCTTAGGGGAAAACATCCTAAATTTGTATTGAAAAGTGGTAAAAAAGAGTTTGAAAATATTATCATCACTCATTTTACGATCCATTTTGTGAGCTAGAGACTTCCATCATTTAAGGGAAGTGTTAGAATATTCATGAGGAAGTTACTTAGCATTGATGAAATGACCAAAGTAATTTTTAGGAAGGTCATTATGTTGGAATTCCTTCACTAGAGAAGTGAAAAAATACTTTAGTTGTGTAACAAAATTTCAAGGAATTTGATTGGACCATTCAAGTGCATTGCTAAAAAAAGTTTTGGCTAAGATCTTGGTGGTATAAAAGGTGTTAGTTTGGACCCATTATCTATAGAGATTGCCAAATATTTTGAGAAAGATATCATGATATTTAGTTCCATCATATGTGATAGTTGGAGAGGTGTTTCCAATATATATGAACATAATGAGAAGAGCTAAAGGATCATTTTGAAGATGTTGCAGCATTTTTTTATGTAAAGGATATTGAGGGATGAAATTATCATTGGTATTTATAAGAGGAGGTGGAACAAAATTATGATTTGGTTGAGTCATAATGACTTGAGGTTGACCATCCATTTGCAAAATTTGGTTTTACATTTGGAGCATTTTGGAGCTAGTAGAAGCTTGTATAATGTTCATTTGTTGAACCATTTGAGCAAGGATTTGAGTAGTATCAATAGGTGGATTTTTATTAGAGATATTAGGAGGGAGATCACCAACATTGGTATTTAGAGGAATATTTATAAAATTAGTGTTCATTTCCCCAAATGTGGTAGAAGAAGAGGGAATCTTGTTAAATCCACCATTTTTGTTAGGAGTGTAAATGGTATTATCATCAAGGTTATTAAAGAATTAGAAATAATTTAGATCATCAATTTGATTAATTTGAATCATGTTACTTTTTGAAGTGATAATGCAAGGTTTTCTTATTTTGGGTGTAACATGAGGATTGTGAACATTGGTTGTAATAGGTGGAACACAATGTGAGGTTCTAACTGTTGATGTAGATTTGTTGATGAGTTTATGACTTATAAGTTTATAAGGTGTAAAAGTGGTATGAGGTGTATAATTATCATGATTTTGAATTTGTCTTTGAAGATTTTATAGATCTACTATGCCATATGAAGTAGATCAGTATTTGGGTTGAGAAGATTTATAATGATTTTGGAAAAAACTACACCATGAAGAATTATTTTCCATGGTGGATAAGGCAGGAAAAAAGGAACAACCCATGTAGGATATTAATGGGTTGAGGCTAGCAAAAAATATCCTAAGATGTGACATCATGATGATAAATGACTAATTTTTTTGATAAAAAAGAATTGATTCGAAGAAACTGACTATGTTCAATATAGTTACACAAACTAAAAGGCATAAATAAAACTATATTGAGCCTAATCGATGTAGTTGGTAAATGATAAATAAAAACAATTATCATAAAATATACTATATTGATTGTGGTTGATGTAGTTATATAGATTGAAAGACAGAGATAAAAATATATCAAGGTTTGTTGATGTACCTAGTAAAGGATAAATAAAAATAGTGATCATAAATTGTACTATATTTAATGTGGTCAATGTAGTTACACAAATTAAAAGGCAAAAATAAAACTATATCGACTTTGGTCAATGTAGTTAGATTTGAAAAAAATTTAATAGTATTATGGAATGTACTATATGAAACTTGGTCAATATAACTACACAAACTAACAGGTAGAGATAAAAATATATCGATCTAGGTCAATGTAGCTAAATCTAGAGAAAATTTAATAATGTTATGACTAAACTGTATCAGTTTTGAATGATATAATCTAATAAAAAAGACATAATAAAATCAAATTTAGTAGACTATATCAAACCTAGTTGATGTAGTCTATTCGCACATAAAAAACTATATTGTTAGTCTTTGATGTAGATGGAACACAACACAAAGCTATATAGATACTGATTGATATAGTTTGTAATATAAAATATAGTAGCAAGTAACAAATTAAAAATTTAAGATGTTAAGAGAAAGTAACTAAGTCACCTATATTGAGAGCTGCCACGACGCCCTGTTCAGGGAAAAAATGGAAAAATCCCTAAGCCCCAGCGGCACCCTGCTTAGGGAAAATGGGTTTGAAGAGGGGGCTCGCATCTGCGCGGCCCCCTTAAACCGTATCTATTTTGTCTGGCCCATTGTAATGCATGATCTTTTATTGCGTGGAACTTTATTTTTGCTTCGGATGTCCGTATTGCAGATGGAACCTGGGTTGGTTTTCTAACCCGAGTTGGACTGCCATCCCGATCTAGTTTGCGAAGGAAATGGTGAATAGATGGGGGAAACCCTCATGGGGGAGCTGCACAGGGTGCTCATGGAGGCCACTATGGGGAGCAAGGCCAGGATCTGGCTAAGTTCAACGAGCATCTCATTATCGAATGCCGCGGGGAGCAGCACAGGGTGCTCATGAAGGCCGCCACGACTATTGATAGCAATGTGGGCAACATGGATATGGCCATCATTATTGCTGGATCTAACGTTGTCTTCATCAATCATAGTGATAGAGAAACCAAAGGTATTTTGGGGTTTTTTTATTGTCACGAAAAATGCTTGTGTGTCATTATTGCAATGACAACCTGCATTGTTGGCTAGGGCAGAATGCTAAAGATATATATTTTTTAGCATTCTTTTCCCTATGCTGTAAGTTTTTTAAGGTTATAGGTCCTTGTAAAACTTGGGTACTTGTTTCAGGTTGTAAAACCTGGTTTTGTTAAGGTTTCAGGTCCTTGTAAAATCTGGGTGCTTTTATTGGTCTATGTTTGTGGTTTCATGTCCCTGTAAAACTTGATTTGATACTATTTTTCAGTAGGATTCAGGAATGATTTTCTTGGTGGTTGTTAATGCTTTATCTTTCTTGATTCTGTAAAAGGGTTTCAGGGTCCCTTCAAAACCTGCTTTTACCTTAATCTAAAATAAATTAAAAATTTAACTATTTTTGGTAACTATTTATTTGAAATGAATAATAATTAGATGTACTAAAAGGATGTGACTAATTTGTAGACTCTCAAAAATATTTTTTCATTAGATTATATTAGTATAATATTTCAAAGCACTGACTATGAAGGAAGTGCCATTATTATAGCCCACTAAACCTAGTTTCAAGGGTAAGCTAAGAGTAACTTCTCAATGCTAACCACTAATAAGTGCACTAAAAAATTAGACAAATAGATTATTTCCTAAGGTTCAATAATAAGGGGAATCTTAAGTGTTTCTTAAATATCATAACGTACATGGAAACTAAAGTCTATGTTTAGCTATGTACTATAGATATGATTCTTGAGGAAAATTCCTCATGTCACAATGTCTATAAATAATAGACAATGATTGTAAATAGAGCATCATGTAGCCCTTCACAATAGTAGCTAAGTAGTTTGAAAACTATCATAACACATTTTTAAAGGAAATCCAAACAAAAAAAAAAAAAGTTAAAAATCAATGTCAAAAATCAGTTTATAGCTTTTATTGAATGGAAATATATAGACAGTAAACTTGAAAGTAAATGTTTGATTAATTATTGAAAAAGAAAATTAATTTGTCTTGTTTATGCTGAAAATAAAAACATAAATAACTGTATCAACACACACCGATGTAGTTATTTAGACAATACAACACTATATCAATGTTGGTCCATGTAGTTTTCATAGGAAATAAAATAATTTTATAACTATATCAGACTCAGTCAATATAGTTTATTATGTAATAATTAATTTTGTTAGAATGTAAATTTTGAAGTACAGATCTGAACTAATTTTATTAATGAAATTGACTATAAAGATGAATAAATCTATATCAATCTAAGTTGATATAGTTCATAGAAAAATACTTGGAAAATAAAACTAGATCCACCTAGGCTGATGTAGTTAGGTGACTGAAGATAATGCAAATTAAAGTATGAAAATAGAATCATCATGTGGTAAGGTAGCTTTTTCAAAAAATGCAAAATTGACATTGTATCAAACTACGTAGATGTAGTTGCATAGAAAACACACAACAATTAGATTGGATTTACCTAGGTCGATGTATTTTTTATGAAATATAGAATATATATAAAATAATTTAGAGAGATATAATTAGATTGAGTCTTGCCAATATAGTTGGCTAACATAAAAATACAAAAAATTAAACTAGATCAATTTATGTTGATATACCCTGTTGAAAAGAACACAAATAAATTATGCGATCAACTTGTGTCAATGTATTTTTTTCTACCAATAGATAGAAGTTAGAGTGCATCAAACCCCATCAATGTAGTCTATAAAAAATACATAAAAATAACACTAAATCAACTTGCACCGATATGTTTTCTAAACGAGGAAAAAATAATGGTTAGTTTATGTTAGGTTCACTAGAATGTATGCAACAAATTAAGATAGACTTGGAACTTATCCAACCTAATATATCCTAAATCATAGAAGCCAATCAACTAAACCCATTGGATGTTTAATTATATCAGGGTATGACCAATTAGATTTTCTAAATCTATCTAGAGGGTACTTATCACACAAGAACAATAGAGAGAGTTACAAAACCTTTAAGCAATTAATATAATGTAATAACCCTAAATAGATCTTTAATAATAATGGAGTTAATTTAATCTAGTGTTTTAGATTAAGGTAAAAACAGGTTTTGAAGGGCCCCCGAAACCCTACACAAGGGGAAAGATAAACCTTAAAGCACAACTAGATTAACAAAAGAACCTGATTACAGAATAGAACCAATACCAGGTTTGACATGGACCTGCAACCAACAAATATGACCATAAAAAATAACAGTCAAACACTGAACTGAAAGTTAATCAACTGGAACAGCTAGCTGAACAACCTTCCAGTCCAGTAACCAGTAAACCCGACCAGTTTATTACCCCCGAAAAAAATAGTTAGCAAAAGGGAACTTTAGATGAATCTTTTAAGTTTAGATTTTTTATTACATGACCGAAGATTCATATCAAGAGGAGGAACTGAAGGCTTAGACTTCTTTCTCCTAACTGCTGTCCATCCGTCCTCCACCTTGGTTGTCTCAGCAACCCATGCCTCAGAAGACAATGATCTTTGGGTTCTAGAGGGCATAAAATCCTTATGAGAATTAAACACAGTCTGGCTCTTTGAGAGATCCTCCAGAATAGGGGAAGATACCACCACCTCCTCCTCTGACTCAATAGTATCACTAACCACAGCCACCGCAGGGGCTTCATTAAAATGATTCACCAATGATTCTTCTTCATCTTCCGGTTTAGATTGCGAAATTTCCTCATTCTCAGTCTCGGATTCTGAAGTTGCTTCCAGAGGTTGTTTGTCAAAATTATGTTCAGAGGAACCCTTAGGCCACCAAGAGGGTGAACGTCTGGGATGAGATTTCCCAGCAACACAACGAGCAGCAATATGTCCCATTTGATGGCATTTCCTGCACCAAAAAGGGATCCCCTCATAATCCAAAATTTGTGTCTAGGTACCCCTTGGGGATTCAAGGCAAATCGCCTCAGGAAGGCCCTTAGAAACATCCAGATCTACCAGAAATTGTGCACAAGTTGAATGGTTAAGAGTCGGACTATCTTCTTCATATAAAAATTCCCCTATAGCATTTCCAATGGTTTTAATCTAGTGTTACCAAAGCTTGCAACACAAATAAGGGGATGGTTAAAATAACACTAAAAGTGTAAGGAACCATGGTAGCAAATGAAGGCATAGGTTATGTTGGCATCCTCCGTTGCACCTAAGATGAGAAGGGGATTGTTCAGGTCCTCTTGCTCAAACCTAGTCCAACATGGGAATGACCCTCAGCTGTGGGTCACCTAATTTTGGGTCAGATCTCTGGAGAAAGTTGGATTCCTTTTGGGTCTATTACCTATACTAAACCCAAACTAGCTTCTTACTGGGAAAAGGGGGAGAGAGATTAATAATAATCTATGAAAGCATGTAAAAGGGGGGTGATGCACCAAATATTTTGATCCTTATAATTACATAAGACACACTAGAGAATGCATTCAAGAATGTAGAAGATCACTTCACTCACTTTTTGATCAACCCTCACTTAAGTATTTCATAGAAAGGCATGGACTAGCTATTGACCTGGTATTAGAGGGTAGTTGTCCACTTCCAAACTAACCAAAAAACTATATATGCACTTGGAATGACCTATGAGAACTACCAAAACACTTCATAAAGGTGAGAAAACTTAGACATAGACAAGGAAAACATATATTCACTTTAACCACATCAATAAACTCATGAAACACACTTTGATTCAAAATGCAAATTAAGGAATTTAGTCTTTTATTACATCAAATAGGTGTTACAATATAAATCTTAGTAGAGTCTAGTCATGCCAAAGATAGAGATGTTTTTCAAGGCTTATAAGCCTATATTTATAACCGAATGGGATGAGAGAGATAGGGATCATGCGTAGAAGGATGGAGACGTGACCAAGATTTCCAATTATTCCAGCATTGATGCCACTAGAAAAGATAATAATGCCTAAGATTAATTATGGAAGGTGGTCATAAAAATCATATTGGTCTCTTTTAATCTATTTTTGGCCTACATTGATGCTCTTTATGATTAAAACAATGAGATCAATTCGTTTGAAAGCTAAATTTTAGCATCAAAGCCATTACAACAGCTAGATCAATCTATTGTGATCTTGTTATGGCATAGATTTCTCTCTACTCATTCACTTTTGGTGTGCAATAATGGAAAAAAGGGTCATAATCATGCTATTGGATTTGGTGATGAACCTATTAAAATTGATGTGTCGGCCTTGATGGCCTCCCTTTAAATATTTGCTCTGGTTTAAACTCAATTATATTTAATCTCTATTTCAAGTCTCAAGGCTTTGAATTATGATATTAGCCCTTGATCTTGAACTGGTCTCCTTGATCATGCCATTTGTTAGTGATGCATCCCTTCTCAAGATCCTGCTATCTGTCTATCTACTTTCATGCTTTTGCCACGTGGTGGCCTCATATTCATCCTAAGCTCAGTTGACCCTTTGAACTTACATGTACCATCGATTTGATTTACATGGATTACACAGGCACCATTCATTTACTTGGTATTTATCATGGTTGTGACACTTGGAAATTATGTATTTATGTTTTAGATTCACTAACTTATTGACTTCTCACTCACCATTGATCTGCCTTGGTATGATTAAATGTATTTTATTGATCTATTTGGGCCCACTATCTTTGTCAATCGATGCACATTATTATATATTCATTTGGGCACCTAAGATCTTGATACTTATCATCCCTGTATTCATCCTTGGAATATTTAAATTTAAATGGCTATTTCATGAGGCCCAAATTTGATGTCTATGTGCATGTCTCACTTTGCAAGTTTAACTTTGGAGGCTTATATCTTGAGATAGATAACTCATCAAGATACAAAATTTGTAGGGGACCTTTTTGCATGAAAAAAATTATATAAATGTGGTTTTTTGGCCTTGAATGATTTCCTAAGTGTATTTATCAAATGTGTAATTAGACTGAACTTTTTATCCCTTCGTGACGTGCTTATGATAGTTTGGTTTTTCTAGACTCATGCAAGAAATTATTGTCTCTTTAGAAGGCTTTAATGAAATTTTAAGACTTTGTGTAACCTAATTTATGCCTCTGAATGCTTTAATTAACATGAAAACCTTATGGTCTTTTCATTTTGCAATCCTAGACCTATTTCCAAGCCTACTTCCCAAGGATTAACAAACTACACTTTAAGCTCACTTAAAGTGTTTCAAATTCTTTATAAATAATAAGCAATTCTTTTTCTCCTAATTTTTGTTAACTCATTTCTTTGAGAACTTTGCTTAGCTTCTTATTATGGATTAATAAAATTTAGGTGTGTAGGTCAAATTTGGCTAACATCTTTGGTGACTTAGCTGGAAAACATGCCTACTATGCTTGATAACTAGACCATTTGCATGACTCTTGGACTCATGAATAATGACAAATTTGATCCATGACTAAAAACAACCCCTTGACTTGAGAAAAGGAAACTCCCACCAAAATAAGAAAGGAAACACAAAAAATAGGGAAGCTAACTAAACAAAACAAAACAAAACAAACTAATGTGCTAGGACAACACTTGGAGGAAAACTAAAACAAACTATGTACATGGAAATCAACCTTCTTAATAGCAATGTTTCAAATGTATCCCATTAAATAGGATAAGAAGCTCCTTACCATCTATTTTTTGAATTTATAAGGCATTATGCTATTTACAGATAGATATTATATATGGACCACTCCAAAGAGAGTCAAACTTTGTATGCCTCCTTGGCTTAGCTCTGTCCTTGTCCCACTTGAGGAACAAATCTCCTTATTTGAGACTTCATGAAGAAGCTCCTTTGTCAAAGGCTCTCTTCAATTTTGCTTGATGGATTTCCATGGCTAGCATGGACTAATGTCTTGTCTCTTCTAACTCCATAAGCTCAACATATCTAATCTCCATAGGTTCATTCTCCAACAACTCAAGTACATGATTTTTAATAAAATAGTACCTTGTTTCATATTTTACCAAGCTTTAACTGAAGAAGGCTATTGGCTGATCCAAAGCCTCATGCTTTTGATGCATAAGAATGCTTGAAAAGGTGTCAATATTAGCATAGGTGCACAATATGAAATCCTTTGTGAAATCTAGGTCTATGAGCATAAGAGCACTAGCCATGGATTTTTTAACTCCCTAAAAAATATTTACTCTTACTTTAGACCAACTCAAACTCTGATTCTTATTTAGCATGGATGTAAGTGGTTTAGCTTAAGCATAAAAATATGAGATGTATCTTTTGATAAAATTGATCTCCCCTAAGAAACTTTGCAAAGTTATTTTGTGCTTGGGTAAGGAAAGTGAAAGAATTGAAGCTATTATTTAAAGATCTATGCTTAAACCATGCTTTGAAACTATATGTCCAATAAGCTTACCTTCATGAACTTAGAAGATACACTTTTAGGGATTTAGGGATACCCCAAATTCTCTACACCTTTCAAACACTTTCTCAAGGTGAACCATGTGCTTACTTACATTCTTTGAAAATATAATTATATCATCCAAATAGACTGCCATATAATTTTTAAGAAGGCCCTCGAATGCCATATCCATGGCTCTCTAAAAATTTTCTCCAATATTGGATAAATCAAAGGGCATATTTCTATATGCAAATATCCTCCACTTTGTGGTAAAGGCTATCTTGAACACTTCCTTGACCAAATTTTGGTTGTAACCACTATAGCCATCCAACAGGGAGAAAATTTATGAACCTGAAACCAACTGTAAAATATATTCCATAGATGGTAGTGGATAATTATCTTTAAGGTAAGCCTTTTTCAGGTCACAAAAGTCAACACATAGTCTAATTTCACCATTTTTTTCCATACTAGAACAAGGTTTGCCACCTAAGTTGAGTGATTGATTGGAAATATAATAGCTGACTCAATGATCTTATGAAGCTCAACTCTCATCAAAGGCTCAAGCTTAGAATTAATAGGCCTTTGTCTTTGTCTTATTGGCTTAGTTTTATCTTCTAGCTCAATGGTGTGTTGAGATAGAATTGGATCAAATCCATTAAGATCACTATATTTATATGTAAATACATCAAAAAAACTTAAAAATAATTCAATGAAAGCTTCCTTTTCTAAAAAAGTGCATACCTTACCCAACTTTAGGTTCTTACTAAGTGCAACTTCCATATTGGCATAGTGTTCTTCCTTTGTTGACAAAGATGACTTTTATTTCTTCAGCACATCATCACCACTGAATATGTTTTCAAGTGTGATCAATCCCTTGGGGAAAATTATTATTTTTTAGTTTCACAATCTGATTACCATTCTCATGCAAGTATTTTGATTGATTTCTTGAGGAAAACTTAGTTTCCTCTTGCAAGAATCTGACAATCTGATTGTCATCTTCAAATACTTGGCAATTATCATTATTATCTATAATAGAAGGCCTTGAAACCACCTTAATTTATGAATAGAACATTTCACTTCTTACATCAGTTGGGATACTAAATTGTGCCCCAATGATAGCCAACCTATCTACATGTTTGTTCTCATCTCTTGGTATTGCCTAAAGGTTGAAGGCTTGAAATTATTCAAATAAGTCCCATACCCTATGCTTATAATATTTAAGCAATGGGTTTTTGTATACATTAAGATATCTCACTTGGTGAACTACAAGTTCAAAATTACCAAAGACTTGTAAGGTATTGATTTTCATCTTATGTAGCCCATTGAAAACCATGAACCAGTGACTCATATTCAGTAGCATTGTTTGAACAACCAAATTGAAAATTAATAGATGATAAATACATTTGATTTGATGGAGAAATAAAAATCATTACAACCTTAATACCATGATTATTTCTTGATCCATTAAAGTATAATTGCTAAAGACCATCAGTAGACTCATCATCCTTCATCAAGGCTAGAATTGGCGCATCTCTCTCATGGAGACAATAAATACCAATTCCTTCTTAAGGAATTAGTTTATAAGGATCATATTAATGTGAGATAGAAGGCCAATCACCAAGGAAAAAATTTATAATCCCATCTAAAGGTGATTTAGTCTCCTATACACTAGTTTCTAACACCTCATTAGAGATGACACAATTAGTATTTATAACACTTGACATATATGGATCCAAATGGAAATGTCTAATGGGTTCAGAATATATTGTTATTTTAGTTACATACCTATTTATAAACATCAAATATGTCTAATCATCTTATAATTATCCTCCAATCTTTGAGGTAAAGTCCCCTGAAAGACACATGGCAAAATAGGGAGACAAGTCCACCACAACTACATCCTACTGAATGGTAACATTAGGACAAGCATGTAGTGTCAACTTCAAATTTTTAATAATGAAAAATATTTTTGTTGGTAAACCATCCAATTTAAATACTCCTTTAACATTTGGCTCATAGACAAGATCAAGCTTGTCTGTAATTTTCTTAGGCATGACAATGCTACTGGTTCCACTGTGCACCATATAGTTATGAACTAAATAGTCACCAATTATCAAAGAGAGGTATAAGGGAGGAGTTTTAATTTAATTTACTTCAGATTTATCCCCTTTACCATCTTATGTTCTAGATATACTTGATGCTTCATTGGTTGTTCTGAATTAGTCAAGACAACTCCTTATTTCTCAACCGGTTCTAGAGACACCTTACGAGCTGAAAGCTCTTGGATGAGCATATATTTTTGTCTTGGAATAGAAAGGGAATACCACATGATAATTTTGAAATTATATTTATTCATATAATCAACTATGTTGAATGAAGCTCCACTAACCTTTGGTTACACCTTTTGAACCATTGGTTGTTCATAGACTAGAGGTATTTGAAGGACCTTCCCAGCGTTTGCATTCTAATTTTTTTGTGTTGTAGTGGTAGTAGGTTGATATTTGTTAATTTTAGAAAAAATATTAGGATTACTTGAAAAATTATTCATATCTTTTGACTCATCAATGGATCTTTTTTTAGCTCTAGTTATAGCTGAAACTTGACCATTTAAAATACTAGTCTCATCACCATGATTGAAAACAACATATTCATCTATTTTTTAGTACATATTAATGGCATCAGGCTACCCTTGAAATTTTTAAGCCTCTCTTTTGGGCAAACTTGTCTCTTGATATTTTCCTCCTTGAAGATAAATCTCTTCTTATGTCATTTATGGCATAGAAATGTTCTATGATACCAAGGCTTTGTTTTGAGCGTCATTGAGATTGGGGGGGTTGCCAAATCGAGTCATATATCAAATTGTTTTGAGGTGGTGTGTTAAAAATAAAATTTGATGTGGAAGGTGCATTAGGATCAAGAGATGCATATGGTCTATCTGGAATTATGGCTCTTTGTGCTAGTAGGGTGGTCTATTTTCCCTAAATCCTTGATAGGGAGGCCTTTGATCTCTAAACGGCTGATAGGAGGTCTGATTATGTTATTGATAAGGCCTATTAGTCTAATACTATTACCTCTTGAGTTGTACTATTTCATTTCTAAAATATTAAAGCAAACCTTTCAACTCACCAATCTCATTGTCTTGGCTAGAAGGGGTTGTAACTTGAGCTTGAGGGGGTGGAATAGATTAAAACTCTATGAATATAGGCATTAGAGGCCTTGAAGCAAGCTTAACAACTTGTATCAAACTATTTTCTACTCTTATTTCAACTTCATAAGCATTCAGCAAGGTATTGGCACCCATTAACTATATCATCACACTGATATAAAAAATAAAGGCTTTCAAATAGTATAAGAAGGCATATTCTAGGGATGGTCTAATCATTGTAGGAATCCTAGTCCATGTTTTTTGGAATCTAAGGTTAAAATTAGACATGAACTCATGAGCAACTCTCTTTATTTTAGTCAACTATTTAATTAAATATAAGTGATTAGATTTGTCCTCAAATTATCTGACTAAGGCTGCACTTGACTCATCCTAAGTAGCAATGGAATTCAATGGAATATTTCTATACCATTACAATGCTTTTCCTTTAAATGAAGTAGAAAGCAATCTGATAGCCACATTATCCTAAACATTATGAACATAACAAAGGTTGGAAAAATCCTAGATGTGCTCATTAGTAGTTTTTTGACCTTCTCTTGAGAAGGATGGGATACTCTTAAGGGTAGACACATGAATTTCATCAAAATGGGCCAAATTCAGTAGACTACCTCTATTGAATGAGATGAAATATTGATTCCTGATGGCCATTTGGGTAGTGGGGATTACACTACTTAAAATAATAAGATAACCAGGCGATGAATATTGATTTTAGGGATAAGGTCTTGTCCTGTTAAATCTTTCTCTTATATGAAATATAAGGTAGATCAATGAATTTAAGGGGAATACATTTACTAGATAACTTTGTAGTAACCTTTGACACGAGAAAGATATCTAGATGGTGCTATGAACTCTGTAACTTTAAATATCTTTATCTCTTGATAATGATGGATATCCTTTTCTACAATAGATGGTTCTCCTTAGCTCCAAATTTTAGTTCTTCTAAGAGACCTGATCTCACTAAGCATGCCAAAACTTTTGGCATCCTAGGTTACACCCTAATTGAGAAGGGGATTGTTCAGGTCCTCTTGTTCAAACCTAGTCCAACATGGGAATGACCCTAGGCTATGGGTCACATAATCTTGGGTCAAACCTCCAGAGAAGGCTGACTTCCTTTTGGGTTTATCACCTATACTAAACCTAAACTAGCTGCTTGCTGGGAAAAAGGGGAGAGAGATTAACAGTAATCTATGAAATCATGTAAAAGGGGGGTGATGCACCAAATATTTTGATACTTATACTTACATAAGACATAATATAGGATGAATTCAAGACTATAGAAGATCACTTCACTAACTTTTTGATCAACCCTCACATAAGTATTTCATAGAAAGGCATTGACTAGCTATTGACTTGGCATGGGAGGGTAGTTGTCCACTTCTAAACTGACCAATAGACTATATATGCACTTAGAATGACCTGTGAGAACTACCAAAACACTTCATGAAGGTGAGAAAACTTAGACAGAGGAAAGGAAAACATATATTCACTTTAACCACATCAATGAACTCATGAAACAAACTTCGATTCAATTTGAAAATGGAGGAATTCAATCTTTTATTGCATCAAATAGGTGTTAGAGTAAAAATCTTGGTAGAGTCTAGTCATGCCAAAGAGAGGGATGCTTTTCAAGGCTTAGAAGTCTATTTTTATATCTAAATGGGATGAGAGAGATGGGGATCATGCATAGAAGGATGGAGAAGGGAGAATAATGACCAAGATTTCTAATCATTCTAATGTTGATGCTGTTAGAAAATATCATAATGCCTAGGATTAATTTTGGAAGGTATCCATAACAACTGTATTGATCTCTTTCAATTTATTTTTGGCTTGCATTGATGCTTCTTATAGTTACAATAGTGGGATCAAGTCATTTAAAAGTTAAATTCCAATGTCAAAGCCATTACAACAACTGGATCAATCTATTGTGATCTTGTTCTGGCATGGATTAATCCCTACTGGTTCATTTTTGGCATGTAAGAATGGAGAAAAGGGTAATAATTATGCTGTTGGCTTTGGTAATGAACCCATCAAAATTGACATGTCTACCTTCATGGCCTCCCTTTGAAATATTTGATCTGGTTAAACCTTGATTATATTTAATCTCCATTTAAAGTCTTAAGGCTTTGAATTTTGATATTGGCCCTTGATATTGATTTGGGATCCTTGATCATGTCATTTATTAGTGATGCATCCCTTTTCAAGATACTATTATCAGTCTATCTACTTTTGTGCTTGCACCATGTGGTGGCCTCATATTCATCTTGAGCGCAGTTGACCCTTTGACCTTATGCACATCATCAATCTAACTTAGATAATTTATACATGCACTGCTGATTTACCTAGTAGTACCATGGTTGTGACACTTGGTAACTACGCATTTGTCTTCAAGATTTGCTAACTTGTTGATTTCTTGCTTGCCATTGATCTACTTTGGTAAGATTAAATGTGCTTCATTGATCTATTTGGGCCCATTGGACTTGTCAGTCAATGTATGCTATTAGATATTTATTTAGGCACTTGATATATTAACACTTGTTAGCTGTGCATTCATCCTTAGAACATTTGAATTTAAATAGCTATTTCACAAGGCCTAAATTTGACATTTGTGCACACATCCCACTTTGTAAGTTCAACTTTGGAGGCTTATATCTTGAGATAGAGAACTCATCAAGATAAAAAATTTGTAGGGGACCTTCTTAGCATGAAAAACATCATTTCTATGTGGTCTTTTGTCATTAACTAATTTCCTAAGTGTATTTATCAAATGTGTAACTAGACTAGCCTATTTGTCCCTTCATGATGTGTTTTTGATGGTTTGATTCTTATAGACTCATGTAAGAAACTATTCTCTTTAGAAGGCTCCAATGAACTTCTAAGACTTTGTGTAATCTAATTCATTCCCTTAAATGCTTGAAACACCATGAGAACCTACTGGTCTTTTCACTTTGCAATCCTAGACCTATTTCCAAGCCTACTTCCCAAAGATGAACAAATTGCACTTTAAGCTCGCTTAAAGTGTTTAAAAATCTCTATAAATAATATGAGATTCTTCTTCTCCTACTTTTGGTCCACTCATTCCATTTTGAACTCTCTTCAGCTTCTTATTCTGGATTAGGCAAATTTTGGTATGTAGGCCAAATTTGGCTAACAGGGTACATAGGGTTGAAAATGAAAATTTTCAATAACTTTATAACCACACTAAGTTTAAGTGTAGAAGATATTTAAATAAAGAACCATACATTCCAAACTATTGATTATGCAATCTATATACTAAATGAAAGAGACAAGTTTAGAAATACTTACCTTCAATAGAACTTGTAAAGCCTCAATCTCTCCCTTGACTAATGGTGATTTACAAGAGGTTTTTGTGGTTTTATGGATTAAAATGGTTTAAATTATCTCTAAGTTAAAATACTTCTTATATTTTCATCCAAGACTCCACAAGATAAATTATTTCCCTCCAAGATAAGATCTAATAAATGAATTCTCCTAAATGTGGACTAAAGCAGAATTATGAGTAATAATAGTGAAAAAATCAATGTTCCTCTTTATTGGATTGAAATGGCACTTATAGTTATAATGGTGGATGATCCTAAACCCTTTTGGAATTTTAGATGAAAATATCAACCTACCTCAATGTAGTTTTAAAGTTATTATTTACCCTCAAATTAGGTCATCCTAGTCTAACCTAGTTGTAAAGCGTATGCCATGACTTTTAGAACTACATTGACTTGAGCTAACCTAGTTTGAATTTTGGTGGGAAGCAAAAATACTGCATCAACATGGGGTGATATAGTTGGAAAATATAGGTTTTATATTAGTTAGGGGATATTTAGGAGGAATATTTATTAGGAGATCAAGTAAGTGGGATTTTTTAATGGATATAGGCATGATAGATTTTGAAAACAATTTTGTGAAGAACCAATGGTCTACCTACCCATTTTTTGGTGCACCCTTTAATACATGCACTCATAGATATTGAAACTAGACATGTTGTTATAAGAGAGAAAGTGTTAATAAATGATAAAGTTTTAAAAATATTATGTTTATACATTGCCCACTCTTTTTAGATTTAAAAAGTGCTAGGTAGGTGCATGAAAAGATCTTGTAGATAGAGGTACACCCCATGAACAAGGTGCCGCAATAGTTTAGGATACAATACGTATCCAATTTTTCCATTCCCAAAGAAAGAGATCAAAGATGATAGATTGGAGAGATTGGGGTGACACACCCTCACACTCAATAAACCTATGATAGACATAATTGGTAGGGTTTTGAGAGGAGTTCAAGCATGAAAATAACTTATACATGTTTTAGTAGTAGTTATGATTCTAGTTGGAGGCTAGCGATAGGTACAATTGCCACCATAGTATCCACCACAACAACCATCACCATAGGGAGATCCTCACTTGAAATAGTGGACACATGATGGAGGGGGAGGAGATGAAGGTTATGGTGTCATAGGGGGGTGCCCAAGCAAGTGTTAGAGAGGAGGATGTTGAGATGTGCTCCGATGAGGACTCATACCCATACTGACAGGATGGAGATCCAAGTAAAATAATGTGTTGTATACTTTAAATATTTTTTTCATCACTTTATAGTTTATTGTAGTTATCATTTTTATTTTATATGACTAATATATAATGTGTACTTTTATTCTATAATTGTATATTTAGCTACTTAGTCGAGGAGCATGAATAGAGACACTTTGATCAATCTTTTTTAGGTGAACATTAGTCCAACCCACGATTAATGTTTAGTGGACGAGGTTATCCACACATGTATAGGAATGCATATAATTTTTTTACCCTATTTATAATACATCTATTGATATCACTCATTAGTAGATACATCTAGCCTACTTAGAGGCCAAGGTGATTGGTTTAGATTATGAGGTGAAGTCTCTTAATGATATCATTAGGGATAGAGGAGATCGAGCTTCTTCAAGTTGAAGTATAGTGAGAGGACAACCTATCAAATAGTGATGAGCTTGATATGTCATAGGAGTAGGAACCATGACCCACATCACTCCTCATGATTGATACCTTCTCATAGGAGGAGTAGGAGTCCCAATCACTTAGCTTATGGAGGTTATTAGTAGCCTCTGATGGGACTTTAGGGTCACTATTGTACCTATTTGTTTTAGATTTTTGAGATTTTAGACACATTTGACATTTACAGAGGTGATTATACATGACACATGATGTATACAAAATTGACATTTATTATATATAGAGAGATTTTGGATTTTTTTGGTGATGTGACATCATGTATTTCTCTTTTAATCTTCATGTTACTTTTAAGGTTATGCACTTTAGATGACTATACATGTG
Organism: Torreya grandis; assembly: GCA_037957365.1. Lineage (NCBI taxonomy): Eukaryota > Viridiplantae > Streptophyta > Pinopsida > Cupressales > Taxaceae > Torreya > Torreya grandis. The sequence goes on from JARHVA010002626.1 coordinate 1,837,445, forward strand.
ATAAAATGCCATGTATCTCTATTTTATGATAATTATATGGACACGCTTATATATTTGAGTTGTGGAATAAAAAATTATGCAAATATAAATGAAATAGATGTATACAAATGCATTAATGACTATCTTATAAGGATGATTGAACTATTTTATTCACATAACATATGACTTATGAATTTTAGTAGAGGGATGAAATGGGGATATGATTTGTGAAAAAGGAAAGTGAAAAACTATACATTAAAACTTCATAATGAATATGAGGTTGATATAATCCTTATGAGCAAAGGGGAAATTGTAAATTTTAACAAACTTATAAAATACTAGATTTAATGGATTCATGTAGAGGTGGCCAACCATGACAAAATAGGTTAATGGGATAATAATCTTCTTTCTACATAGGCATCTAAGCAAGTTTTTTGGAGTTTTTTTGCTTTTAGACTTTCTAAATTTATATTTATTTTTCTTTGATTTTTGTAACCCCCTACACTTAGTTTCATGCGACTAGGAAGACACATGGACTCATTACCAAAGGCTAGATGTATATGAGTAAGGGAACTCCCCTTCCTAATATTGAACCCACATAAATAATAATATGTGAGGGCTTAAAACCAAATATAAATGAAGGGAAACATATGTGAAACTGATTTTATTTACAAAAGCTTTGATTTTTATTAGTGTTTTTTTTGAAAGGTCCTTACCCCCAAAACTTGGCTCCATGCATCTTGTAAGATACAAGGGATCATCACCAAGGACCAATATGTTAGGTTGTGGAGCTAAAAGCTTCACTGTTATGCAAACATGGAGGAGGTGCTGAGTGTCACAGTAACCGGCGTCGGTTAGGCTAATCGACATCGGTCAGAGGTGGACAGGAAGCTACCGACATCATCATGAATCGACTGATGTCGGTCATCTCTAGATAGACAACAACCAACATCGGTCACCTATGCGGTTCCATAACTATTAGTTACATGAATAGTTTGTTTAACGAACTGGTTGTTTGCATGTAAAGACTAATTTTAGTCTTGGAGCTACATTTCTAATTATTTGTAATTAGAAGTTTAATTATTGTTTGTATGGGATCTATAAGAGACCATGGGGCTGTATTTTAAAGTGTGATAGAAAGAGAGAGCAAGGTTAGCTCCTTCAGAGGGAAGAGAGCAAGGTTAACTCCTCATAGTGCCACAGTGCCAAGTGTGTATGATCATGTAGATCTGTGGGAGAGCAAGATCTAGTAGAAGATCCACAGGGGTGCTAGTGTGTAGAATCAGAAGGGTTCTATCCAAGGGAGAATCATAAGGACTTGGTGAGGCAAGGACAAGGTTTATTTCAAGTGTGTAAGATCTAGGTCGGCAAGTGTGCAAGGCCAGGTTGATCTGTAGGTGTGCAAGATCAGGTGAGATCTACATGGTAAGTAAGGTCAGTTGATCTGCAAGTGTGTGTGTGTGCAAGGTCAAAGGAGATCTATGGGATAGCAAGGTCAAAGGAGATCTACAACACAATCAAGGTAGCAAGATCAGGTGAGATCTACTTGGAGTACGTGGTGTACTCAAACTTGGAGTATGTGTGTATACTCGATGGTACTGGCAGTATTGTTACTGACTGGTTGAAACACCAACTCGGTTATTGAGTTGTTTGTGTTTGTAATTGAGAGAGAGAACTCTTGAGGGAGATTATTGTATGCCCTAGAGGTGTGGGAACCCTAGAGGTGTGGGAATAAGAGTGTGACTTCTTTATTGTAATTCCTTCTGGATGAGTTGAATACAATTGTGTGTTGCCTCTCATACTCTGTGTTGTTTCTGAATTCTAGTTACTTATCATTCTAGGTAAATTCCATGTTTAGTTGCTTATACAAAGGTAATCAAGTGTGCTCTTAGTGAGCAGGGATCCTGACAATTGGTATCAGAGCGAGGTTGCAGGTTCTCAGAGCTTGGTTAGGTACACTAACAGGTGGTTAGAGTGTGTTAAGTGTTTGTTGATTACAGGTCACTCTTAGGGGTTTTTGATTGAGTGGGAGTATAGCAATGGCAGAAGAAAGTACACTAAGAATGGAGGAATTCAATGGCAAGATTTCTCAATTACGGTATTATGGAAAGAAAGAGCAGGTAAAGAAAGATTGTTGGTTGGTAGAAGATCAGCATGAAGGAAATGAAGAAGCAGATGTTGCAGGGGTTGTTGCACAGGATGCTCTTGTATGTTCCTTGGATAAAGTAGAATCTTGGATTATAGATTTTGTTGCCTCTTTCCATGTAGCCCCAAATAGAGTATGTTTCCATGATTATGTCCATGGAGACTTTGGAAAGATTTATTTATGGGTTGGTGAGCCTTTTCAAATTAATGGCAAAGGGGAAGTGTGGCTGAAATTGCAGACGGGCAACACATGGGTGTTGAAGAATGTCATGCAGGTCCCAGTCTTGAAGACGAGTCTAATTTCTATAGGAAAGTTGGGTGATGAGGGATGCACAGTAACTCTCATAGTAGATGCACTTGAATTAGCATATGGTAAGAAAGTAGGTATTCTTTATCTATCTACTTATATTACTGATTCTCCTTCTATTGCAAAGATGTGGCTTTGTAGGCTTCGTCACATGAGTAAGAAGGGGATGCATGTTCTTAAGAAGAAGTCTGATGCCTTTGACAAACTTAAGAACTGGAAAGCCTTGGTGTTCATGGAGGAGATGATGGATAGTGATCAGCTCACAGGAGGCTAAATAATTACTAAGCAAGGCAATTTAGACAGGGTTATGATCCAAAGTAAGCTCATGGGTTAAAATTCATCACTCATCAGGAAAACACAGTTACCAACATCAGATCAGGTGGAATTGATGTCGATCAGGCAGGTACTGACGTTGGTCATGTGCAGACCAGAGTCAATGGTGTCAGGGAGGTGGAGACTGACGTCAAGGTCATGAGAATCAGCATGTCAGTGACTAGGTGGACACCGATGTCAGATTAGGGAACTAGCGACGGTGATCAGGATGGATTTGACATCGGTCGGGTGCAGACCCGAGTCGACCAGAAAATGGATTTTGGGTGGACAACAAGCTGTCAAGGAGTCTTAAATGCCCATGAGGAGGACTAAAAGGATAAGTAAGCCTCAAATTTCATTATTTCCACTTATTTAGACTAATTTTTGCTCACTGATGGTCAAGAACCAGGAAGTTTTAAAGAGGCAGAGTAGGTAGAATCTAGGAAATAGTGGGAGCATGGCATGAACGAGAAATTTGATTCCTTGGATGAGAACCAAATGGTAGATTTGGTAGAGTTGCTAGCTGGAAAGAAAGCACTAAAAGATGAACGGATTCCCAAGTTAAAGAAGAGAGAGAATGGACACGTGAGATGGAAGGCCAGGGTATATGGTCTTGAGCAAGCTCCAGGATAGTGGTACAGGTTTGACAGGTGTATGACAAAGCATGGCTTTAGTCAATGTCAATGTAACCATTGTGTTTATTTTACCAGGTTGGATAATGGTCATAACATTATCCTGTTACTGTATGTGGATGATATGCTTATTGCAGGTTCATACATGCAGGGATTTGCTGAGATAAGGGTAAAATTAGTTCAGTGGTGTGCCAGAAAGGATTTAGGAGGAGCAAAAATCCTTGGCATGAGTATTCCTAGGGACATGGAAGATCACAGGTTGATGTTGTCTCAGGATGATTGTGTGAATGAGGTAGTGGAGAGGTTCAACATGTAGGATGCAGAACCAGTTAACACACCTATGGATGGATAGTTCACAGAACAGTGTCCCCAATTCACATGATGAGGTTAAGTACATGTGTACTAGACTTGATGTTTCCCAAGCAGTGGGAGCTGTCAGCAAGTTTGTGGCCAATTTAGGAAAGGAGCACTGGAAAGTAGTTCAGTGGATTCTCAGGTATTTGAGAGGGACTAGTAACAGGTATACATGCGATGCAGGGTCAGGGACTTCTCTACATGGGTATGTAGATTTGAATGTGACAGGTTACTTGGATGACAGGAGTAGCACCACAAAATATGTGGTGGTTGGTCTTCAAGATTGAACTTGAAGAGGGATACAAGACAAGAAACAAATTAGATGATGTACATGTATAGGTACAGGTGCATCTATTTATCTCTAAGTGGGAGATTTTTAGGTTGTGGAGCTAAAAGCTTCACTGATGCAAACATGGAGGAGGTAGCTGAGTGTCATAGAAACTGACATCGATCAAGAAAACTGATGTCAGCCAGGAGTGGACAAGAAGCTACCGACATCATTCATGGATTGGTTGAAGTCGATCATCTCTAGACAGACAATGATAGACGTTGATCACCTATGCAGTTCCAAAACTGTTAATTATATGAACAATTTGTTTAACGAACCGGTTGTTTGCATGTAAAGACTAATTTTAGTCTTGGAACTGCATTTCTAATAATTGTAATTAGAAGTCTAATTATTATTTGCATTGGATCTATATAATAGACTCATGGGGCTGTATTGTAAAGTGTGCTAGATAGAGAGAGCAAAGTTATCTCCTTCAGAGGGAAGAGAGCAAGGTTAGCTCCTCATAGTGCCACAGTGCCAAGTGTGTATGATCAGGTAGATCTATGGGAGAGCAAGATCTGGTAGAAGATCCACAGGGGTGCTGGTGTGTAGAATCAGAAGGGTTCTATCCAAGGGAGAATCATAAGGACTTGGTGAGGCAAGGACAAGGGTTCTTCTAGGTGTGTAAGATCTAGGTCGACAGGTGTGCAAGACCAGGTTGATCTTTAGGTGTGTAAGATCAGGTAGAAGATCTACATGGTAAGTAAGGTCGGTTGATTTGTAGGTGTGTGTTTGTGCAAGGTCAAAAGAGATCTATGGGATAGCAAGGTCAAAGGAGATCTGCAACATAATAGGTAGCAAGATTAGGTGAGATCTACTTGGAGTATGTGGTGTACTCAGACTTGGAGTATGTGTGTATACTCAGTGGTACTGGCAATATTGTTACTGACTGGTTGAAACACCAACTCAGTTATTGAGTTGTTTATGTTTGAATTGAGAGAGAGAACTCTTGAGGGAGATTATTATATGCCCTAGAGGTGTGGGAAGAAGAGTGTGACTTCTTTATTGTAATTCCTTCTGGATGAGTTGAATACAATTGTGTGTTGCCTCTCATATTCTGTGTTGTTTCTGAACTCTAGTTACTTATCATTCTGGTTAAATTTTGTGTTTAGTTGCTTATACAAAGGTAATCAAGCGTGCTCTTAGTGAGCAGGGATCAACTGATAAGCTCTATTATTAAAATCTTTAGTCACTAGATAGGGGCTCAACCAATTGGACTTGAACTTATGACATTATCCATTTTTATTATCTACTCTACTATTAAGTATCAATAAATGGTTTCTTACTTATATAAGACATGCATGGAAATTAGTATTATATTCATAATATTATTCACAAGGCATAATCATTTTTGTTTTTCCCATCACATTTAAATAAGGGAAAGCAAAAGTTTGTGAGAATTTAGTGAGTAATTATCTATATTATTCTACCTCTATAGGGGAAATAAGATCCCATATTTAAAATTTTTAGGTACTTCTTGGAACCAACATTGATTTATATAGTGTCATGGGTAAATTTAAACTTCATTCCTCAAGTACTAGTATGGCAGGGGGAAGGCAACTTGTCTCATCATGTAATCTAACATCTAAACTACAAATTTCAATTGTGTGATGGGGAATTGATTGATTGTGTTGGGGAGGCAGTTCATCAGAAACTTTTGGGGGTTATCTTTATGCCCCAAGACTTCCATCATGTTGACATGGTGGAATTCAATAATAGAGTTGAGAGCCTCTATTCTGAGAGGTCTATGAGAATTATAAGTTCCAATTTTATAACGGTTCAATGGGAGTTTGATTGGTTCATCATTTTTATAGGATGGTTATGATTTTAACCATTGACTTGGTTGAGACAATTGGGATAGCTTTGGTAGATTCTCACTAAATTTTTCTATTGTCTTAACTCTCTTTTCCTATGGTTTCTCATCTGGTGAGGTTTTGGGAATTTCAAAACCTCTTTTCAAAACACACATTATGGTTGTTGTGGGCTCCTTATCTTTGGATAAAGGTGGGGGGTTTTAGTACATAATTATTACATAATTGGTAATAGACATGGATCCCTAGTTTCCTATTGAGGTTGGATTATATTGATCACTTAGAATAATGTGGAAGGGATCACCTTCACTTTGTGAATCCATGGTCTTCTAAGAATCATATTATAGTTTGTATACCTATTGATCACATAAAACTATGTCAAAATGGTTTTGGGGCCAAAAATCAAGGAAAGTATAATGGTTCTAATGGAGGTATACTTGAGGCTATCATAGCCTCTTAGGGTGTTACAAGTGGTGGAGCAATTTGTTTCTCCATAACCAAGTTTTTGAAGAAATTAAAATGAGATTATGTGAAATAGCCTCCCCATCATCTACCTTTGCTCACCCAGACTCATAGAAATAAATCTGGACCCCCCTCCTAGCCATCTCAACATTTGGGGGAAGACTCCTAAGGTCAAAGAAATAGCCAACATCTCTTGAGTTTTTCCCAAGTGCAAACATGTACAAATAAATGTGGTTAATTTGGGCCTGGGATGGAGGTGTGGCACTAGCTAGGTACCCAAATCCTAAGACATCAAGTAAAAAATTAAATCAAGTTTCCCATAGGCTTAGGGTTGATGTTAGTCTCTGAAACATTTGGAAAATAGTGAGTTTTAGGCTGGTATTCTTGTGTGTGAGTGGTGATGGTCCCATATTCATCCATTTTTATCTTGAATCTTCTGTCATCCAAGTTTTCACCTAAGGTCCCAATTAGGGAGCCATGTTAGGGTTGGTTGAGCCATAAGTATAAGTTTAAACATCACGGGTCCCAATTGCTGGAGATTAGTTGGTTTTATTAGCATGTGGATAGTTCTAGATGTTCTAATATTGGTGATCAAGAAATGAGTTTTGATATATGCACAAATTGATGTTTTGAGGCACTGCTTGGTTGAGCTTTAGGTTTACATTAACTTTCCCTAGGAAATTGTATAAAAAGGTTTGTCATTGGTCCTGAAGGATTCTTTGGATAAATTTATTATATTCCATACATGCATGAGTATCACACCCAATGAATTTATGGAAAGACATAAGACCTTGGGATCATAATCCTTAGGACTCTAGTTCTGGTTTTACTAACCAAACTATTGTGGGTTAATGCCTTGATGAAATGGGTGGTTATAATATTTTGGGTAATAGTAAACATGTTGAAACTAGTTTTGAGGTGGGTTTTGAAATTATGTGTTACAAGGTGAATGATAGTTGAAATAAATAACACAAACCGTAGGTTGAAGATTCTAGTTCCTTACACCTATATTATTGTTGTTTTTATTCATGGTTTGAGGTGGGTTTTTTTTCACAACATTTGGATTCTTGTTTTGATTTGTCATGTGATTCATAATGGTGCTTCATTTTTTTAGAATATTAGGTCCTTAATTGTTGGGGTTATTTAGATTTGAATTTTTATAACCTTTATTGTTTTGATTGGGGGTGAATATTCACCTATTGATTTTGTAATATTTATGGTCACTATCAATGGCCACTTCATTAATTCTCAGGGTGTTCTTGAGCTCTTCTTCATAGGATCAGTCAGGCAAGTTTTGAACATTTTCTATCATTTCTTTGTTAAGGGAGTGTATAAAGAGATCACATATTTCTCTTTGGTCTTTATATGTTCTGATATTAGATAAATATAATACTTGCCACCATCTAGTGATGAAATGGAGAGAAAATTCATTGGGTTTTTACTTAATGTGCAATAATTATTATATGACAATCTTGATAAGTTTGTTCATATTTAAGGCCTTATAAAATATTCCATGAATTGTTATAAGGACTAAATATATGCCTCAAGAAGATGAAAATACCATTCAAGGGTGATTCAATCTAAGGTATTTGGGAAAATTTTGGTGACTACCCCATCCCAAGGTATAAATTCTCTAAAAATGGCACATATGTCTTAACATGTGCATTAGGATATGCCTCCCCCTTAAACTTGGGGAGGTCACGTAGGGGACATGGAAAAAGGACTCCTTACATATTATGATCAAGAGGGTCTTTTAAATACTTTTAATAATTCCACATGGCACTAAATTCTACCAAAGGAGTTGTGGGATAAGTTTGAGGAAGATGGCTTAGATAAGAGGTGGATGAGAAACCACGAGGAAGCAAATATGGAGGTTGATAGGGTGGAGTACAGTAGGTGGGAAAGTAATTATCCAACTAGGTGGACTTAGGAAACATGTGGCAATAAGGTGGAAGAGGGTTAGACAAAGAAACAAGATTTGGTGCTTGTAGATGAAGAGTTTACACTAGTGGCATGTAACTTGGAGGAATGAAGGGTGGTAGTTATTACCCACCACATTATTAGGAGGAATGTAATAAAATAAACCTCCAACATGATTTGAACATGATATTGATATAATGGAAGAATGTTAAAATTTATAGGGATGGGGAATCCATGGGTAAGGATGTCCCTGGGATGTTGGTTGAATTATAATTAGTGGGAAGTGGGTTGGATGGGTATTGAGGCAGTTGATAAGTTGCCATTGGGATGGGAATGGAAGAGGGATGGATTTGATTGGAAGGGTTTGAGGTCTTACCTTGATTTATAGAGTCTTTATTGCTCTGTAGATCCTAAATGTGGCTCACCAAGAAAAAGATGAGTTCATTTGGTGAAGAAGTGATGTTGGATATGATAAATTCCTTTGTAGAAGATTCAAGAGGGAAAGATTGGTAACTAGTAATGAACTAGTTTGTGTTAAAAGACTAAGGAGGAGCCACTGCCATTTGATCTCATGGTATAGTTATGTTTTGGTTATTGTTTCATGGGTGTGAGGATGATTGTAGTTTTCTCAACCCATAGTATAGAGAGTGGATACTATCATTCTATTGATTGAATCTCCCTATGCTATCTATATCTAGGTTTTGTAAGCTAATATAAAGTCTGGTTATAATGTGAGGGTAGGCCCCTCTAATGGTGAAGGTCATATTATTATATTCTTGGTAGTTATTGATAGTTTTATAAGGATCCCTCAATTCTTGAATCACTACCCTATACCTATTTTGCATGTTTAAAGATGAAGGGCTTGGAATTGACTCTCCACATTTTGAGTGGAGTTGTTATTTTTCCAAATGAATAAGGAGGTTTCAATGGGAACTTGATAGTTCCTCCTATAGTTCTATAGGTCAAAGGATCTCTCAAATTATTATCTAGACATATTCAAGGTGGGTGGAAGAATATAAATAGCCAAAAAATAACTACATGAGAAGAGAGAATATGGGGAAAAGGAAAAGTAATACACAAAATAATAAGCCTTTCATTTTAGGTTCACTAATTTATGTACATGAGGAAATTTATATGCTAACCTTCATGCACTCAACTTTTTGAGGTCTGGGTAAAATAATTTATGAAAATTTTCTTAAGTTGAGGTACAAGGATGGAGTTTTTGACAATTGGTGTTAAATAGTGCTCATGGTGATACTATAATAGTTATATTACATCACTTTTCTCATTTATAACATCAAATTATGCATAAACATAATCCCAAGAACCCTGCATGTGAATGTGGATAAGATATCAAAGTTCTTGGTCAATGTTAGGTATGGGGAATTGGGCATAATTAGGCTACATAACTTTAGGGACATGGTTAAATATATCAGGTTAACTATGCCCAATCAATTTCATATGAAAAGTGCATGAAATATGATAAGGCTAGTCTTAAGAAGGAAGATAAGGAAGAGCGGAGGTCTATACTTGAAGATTAGTTGATTGGTGGAATTGAATATGAATATGTCTAATTATTGGTTGTACTTGTACATGGTCTTGCTCATCAAACACATTAAGATAATTAATGATAAGGTTGGGAATGAGTGTCAAATTTAAAAATTCAATTCTAAGCTTAACATTGATATCATTATGGATGTTACTAGTGTAAATGAGAGATCTAACTCTAGGAAAGATCCTTGCTCTGTGGAGGTATGGTTGCTTTGGAAGGACAAGGAAAATTTTGGTTTGAATGTTTATAAATGTATATCTTGTCTTGATTATGATTTTAAATAATGTATTTTCTATTTTGAATGTTTGGAAGTAAGGTTTTAGGCTTGTGTGTGTCTTTAAAAGGCCTTTTTGATCCCTTTTTGGGTATTTTCAATAGTGTTATGAAAATAAAAGTGAAATATACTCAATGAAAATTAATAATTTACAATGATAAATTGAATAATTGAAGTAAAATAAAGGAAAATGTTTTTATTTTAATTTTTTTCAATATTTTATTAATCCAAGTGATAAAATTGAATTCTAGATGAATGATGTAAGTGCTGATTTTAGTTTTTATTAGTTTGTTTGCAAAGTTCTACGTATATGCGCTAAATGAAATGTTTTCCATTCTTTTATTTTTGAATGAAAGTAAGTGAAAGCTACTATGAAATTTAGGTTTTTGAACATGCAAAGTAAGAACTAAAAGCTGAAACTAATGTTTATTCTATACTATTCAATTTTTTATTTTATTTATGATCTACTCTAGTATGCAAGCTAGAGGGCCAATTTTTGAGTTTGTTAATGATTTTATGAGATTGTAAATGATTGTATGAATGAAATATTGGAATTATATATATTTTTATTTATGTGAGTTTTTTTAACATGCAAAAGAGAGAGAGACTAAATATAGTATGCAATTTTTGATTTTTCTAACTTTTGTGTATGAGTGTCTATGCATGTGCTTGTTTGATGAATACGTGTTGAAGAAAAAAAATTTAAATTTATGTGGATTTAATTATTAATAATTTTAACCTAATCTATCCTATATTGGATACAAAACTACATTATTTAAAGATTTGATATGTAAATACAAGCCAAAGAAATCAAAACTACATTTTTTTGTACAAAAGAAGATAGAAGAAGATGAATTATTTTATTTTATTTTAAAATTTTATGAATATAAATCTATATACCAAATAAAAAAACTAATATAATTTTTTACAATAAATAAAACAAAAATGAAAGACAATATTCCAACCTAATCAATGGTGAGATCAAGTGAAGGTTAAAAAATAGTTGTTGCATGTATACGATCCTCAAGAAGCTAGCTTCTTTACCCAATATCAACCTTGGAAAATAACCAAGATAATGATAAAAATTTAATAGAATAAATAAATCATAATTTTAAAAAAGAGAACAACTGTATTGATTCATGAACAACAAAGAACCGATTGTTAATTCGATGAATTCTTCTCTCCAAACTTATGTAGAATAATACAATGATGACTGTAGATTCAAACAAAGATTATCCAAAATAAAAGTAGGTAGGATAGGTATTTTTATAAATTGAAATATTTAAGCTTTCATCTAATTTTTGGATCTAAAAACCTAATAAAAGTGAGATACTTGTAAGGGAAGAAAGGAGGTTGGATGTGAAAGCTAACTAAAACTTAACTATGAGTTTGTTCAATTTAACTTGATAAGGATTGATAAAAATAAGATTAAAATTGAGATAAAAAATATTGATGGTGAACACATGAGAAATAAATGAGAAAACATAAATAAAATTATGGAAAATACGTGAAAACTATAGTCTCATACACTGATTTTAAAAATGTTCAATCAGTGATGAAACCACCGCTTCCTACATGTGGAAGAAATGAAACCATTACTTTGTCTAATGTTTCCACAATGGAAACATATGAAATCAAAACAATAGTTATGTTTTTGCCATGGTATTTTTGATTTCATGTGAAAAGTTTTAAAATTTGAAGGAAAACACATAGAAAAAGGAAAATGTAATAAACACAAAGGCCAAGAAAGATGTAAAAGTTAAAAAAATGGAGAGACAAATGGATCTAAACATATTTAGGTGGATGTATTTACACCATCATTATATTTTACTTAAATGTTTCACCATGCAAAATTTGGGTGTGTACATGGCCTACTTAATCAAGCACTTTGTCTTAGGAGTAAAAAAGAACTAGCCTTCTTGGATGCATAAAATGGGATGATGAAAGTATGAAAAAGCTATGGCCAAAGGTGAAAATATTTATTATATTTGTATAGGGAAATTAGAGATTATATCTCAAAAAATAAAACAAAAATATAAAATGATGAAACCCTAGGGGAAACCTAAATTTTGACATGGTTCAATATATGTATAGATTCACCAATATGTTTCACCCTAATTTGGATTAATGGGTAAGATTAATATAATTAACATATAAATTTGAAATGTAATTTAGATATTAAGATATGTCAATCAAGCATATATATTATGGTAAAAGGAGAGTGATTCTTCTAATTTGATAAGTGGCATATGTTAAATATAAAAAGTACTGAGGAAATTAAAATAATTAGATTTTATGGTTGACTATATGATTGTGATTATATTCTATAATTTGAAATCAAGATAACATAAGCTTATGGTTTATTTGGTTTCAAAACTGACTCACTTCTTGTGTTGGGTCAACACCATGAGATTGACTAAGTATTGTTAGTTGATACTAACCTACTAATATGTGATAACCTACATAGAATTAGGGCACACTGATTGTACTATTACCTATTACTATATTTACTTGCTCTATATTTATGATTATGAGCCTTGATGATGTGTAAAGCTCCATAAATCAGTGTCCTTTACCTTAAAATATTAGGTGTGCTTGTGAGGGATAAAAACTTGCAAAATGGGGGAAAGAGTAATGGGCTAAACTAACCCTAATAACCCCTATTTTATGATTGACCATTGCCTATGTATCCAATACTCTAAGGAGGGAAATCAAACTACTTTTAGTTCTCCCACCTAGTGAGATTTTTCAATTTTTGTCCTTCACTATATGTATACAGTTAATGATGTGGTCTTGATACTTGATAATGCTTCCTTTGAATAAGATTTATAGTTCTTTAAACTTGTCTTGTGACTTCTCCTAGTGATACATTTGTAATTTAGGAATAATTTGGAAGATTTTCTGTGTGCAACAATATATATGTATATTAGATGAATGCCAAGTCCTTTTTGAATGAGACATTAAATTTTTAATATATTAGTCTAATGGGGTATTTATTATGCCATCAACATGAAATAAAAATGGGCTAAACTTAAGGTGAGAATTGATTTTGAAAAGTAGTCATTATTGGGTGTAGGTTGGTACCGATCAGATGATGTTAGTATTAATTGACAATAATAATTAAATATGTTGAAATTGACATATGTATAACTAGATTAAACTAAGAATTTGAATGTGTTTGTGATAAATATTTATCAAGTTTGAAACAAATTTGATATTCTTGTAGGTTTATAAAAATAGAACAAAAGAGGTGATTCATATGATAACATGTAAGTTCCAGACAATGACAAATTATGATCTTATTTGAGTGCTCAAGTCATGAGAGGTAAATGGGTGTCAAGATTATCATTGTCAAGTACCAAATATTATATTTTAGTGTCTAAACATGGATTAGATTTTTCAAGTGGTAACATGATATTATAATTAGGTGGAAGTAGAACTTGGAGACCAATATAAAAACATTTACCACACCATGGGGTACATTTTCTTGTAGGAGGATGCCATTTAGACTCATACACACTAAAATAGCATTTTAGAGAGCAATGAATCTAAATTTTAATGATATAAATAATAAAATTGTGATTTATTTTAATGATCTCATTGTATTCTCCACAAAGAAGAAAACTCACTATGAACACTTGAAGATGGTCTTCAAAAGGTGTAGAGCTCATCATATCTCGCTTAACATGGAGAAATACATCTTTGAAATCATAAAAATAAAATTATTAGGGCATATAATTTAGAATTAAGGTACCAATATTGATCCTAAAAGGCTTAAGGTGATCCAAAATTTGTATCTACTACTATAAAAGCTGGCACACATTCATTTTTTAGAAAATTAAATTTTATAAGAAGTTTTGTGCCTATTTTGTTGAACTAAATAGGCATGTTGCTCAAATAATGTGGGAAAAAAATGGATTCAAATGGAGTGATGAATAAAGTAATGCCTTTGGGAAAATCAATAATGCTATTGATAATGCCCCTATAATATCTTGCGTATATTTTTAGAAGGATTAGATTGCATATTGATATTATTCAGAGTACACATTATCAACCATGCTAATGCAAAAATATGAGGGCATTAAATATATGATCACCTTCATGAGTTATGTATTAAATTATCATGAGATTAAATACTCTCTAATTTAGAAACATGCATATGTTATATTTAACGCCGTGAAACACTTCATATTTCACTTCTTGAAATATCACATGTTTATGATGGTCCCAAATTCAACCATCAAAACTATTATAAAACAATAATAACTTGTTTCAAAGTGATGAGGATGGATACTCAAAGTGTAAAAGTATGATTTTTATATCAAATCCATCAAGATAGTAATAAGAAATGGCCTTTTCTAGTTCATAAGAGGGGGAGTTGATACTCAAAGATACATTGAAAGAGTAAATTTTAATGAAGATGAAATAAAAAAGTTTCCACTTGTAGTATTCAATGACTCTATCGATAAATGGTATTCAAACATTTCTTACTTCTTATCATATTGATAATATACACCCCACCTTAGTGAAAACAAAAAACAAATCAATCTTAGATCAATGAGGTACATAATTTGAGATAACAATCTCTTCAAAAAAGTTATTGATGTAATTTTCTTGAGATATGTTGACAAGGAAAAACAAAAGAGGTTTCTGGAATCTTTTCATGATTAAGATTATGGTGTACATTTATTTTCACCTATCACAACATTAAAAATTATGAAATCTCATCACTATTGGCTGACACTATTGAAGTTTTCACAAGAGTGGTTTTTAAAGTGTGAATATTGTCAGTACCTCATTGGAAGACCAAAAATTTTAGATTTGCCTCTCTGACCTATAGTGATCAAAGAAACTTTATAGTAATAGGGAATATATTTCATTGGTATTATAAATCCTCATTCAAGTGAAAAAAACACTCACATGATAAAAACTATAGATTATTTCATGAAATGGGTTGAATCCATCCTTATGTGATCCATGACTTTATAAATTATCTATAATTTCATCAAACATAACATTTTGGCTAGATTAAAAGTTTAAAAGATATTTGTAGATAAATCTTCAAAATTTTATTCATCTAAGATCATTGGTTTTTGTTTTTAAATATGGGATCTCCTTGGCTCACTCCTATGATTATTATCCTTAGGGTAATGTTCAAGTAGAATTGAGAAATAATAATATCACAAATATTACTTACAAGCTTGTAGATGAAAAAAAAAGGACTGACATAAGAAACTATATGAATCTATTTGGATATATTGCATAACTCATAAGAGAGAAATAGGGGATTCTCCTTTTTAATTGTTTTATGGAATAGATGTAGAAATCTTGATTTCCCTAAAGTTTCCAACTCTTTGACTAACTAAATTTATGGAAGATGATCAATTCAAGGAATGATAGGAAAAGAGAATAATGTCCTAACAAGGTTTAAAAAGGAACAAGTGATGGTGGTTGAAAAATACATGATCCATCAAAATAAGGTGAAATATATATTTTATCACAAGGTAAGGAAATGATATTTTTAGATTGGATAATTGTCCTCCTATGGTAAAAAATAAGAGAGCTAAGAGGAAGTCATGAAAAGTTTGATTCTTTATGGATGAGACCTTTTAGAATTCATAATTTTAATGGTGGAAACACATATTACCAAACATATTATGATAAAACTTACATTTTATTACCTTATATTAGATAATATTGGAAGCACTATAAATAATGAGGGTAAGTTGTCCCTTATTGAGCACGTAGGTGATTTAGGATTTTGGTGTGTTTCTCATTCTTCTTGTGTGGTTCCATTTTTTGTTGTGTGTTTTTAATTTCCACTATGTTTCTTATTTTCTTTATTGGTCATGTTTTTTTAAGTTGACTTCATAGCCTAATGGATAAGGAATTTGTCTTGAAATGATGAGATTCTAAAATTCACCACATGTTCTCTTATGATTTCATGTCCCCATATAGAGCTATCTATTATCCACACAATTTTACCTAGTAAAAGTTTCCCAATTTTGGTGCCCACACAAAGTGTTTGTTCCAAAAATAATTTTTTCACAAAGAGTAATTTTTATACACTTAGTATTTTTATCAAAATTTAAGAACACACTTTTAACATCTTGCACACTTAGAAGGTTAAAAAAACTGACCTTCTAGGTGTGAAAGTGCACCCAAAATAGTAAATATGCATGACTTCTCTTACTAGACATATTGAAACCATGGGTATGATGAAAAAGAAGTTATCTCACCTGTGTTAGTGTATGATGCCATGTTTGGTATTCCCACATGGATAAATTAGCCTAGCCTTAGGGATACATTGTGCATGCTCACATGTTGAGCATTGGTGGCCCAAGTGTGTTGAATACCGATTTTTTAATAAAATAAGGTGTAACATGCTCAATTCACATGAAAGCTCTATAAAAACTTAGTAGATTTCTTTGTTTTTCCAGAGTGGCCTATTAACTTCTACCTTTCACCATTTGCATATGAAGAAGTGAAAATCAACCAAAGTACAATACAAATATTCATCTCTTGATACTTCCACATTGGTACCAATTTCATAGGATTTGGATCATTTTTTAGGTAATTTTTAAGTTTAGGGAAGATTGATTACCTCCTACACCAAAGTTTTTCCCAACTCCTACATCCTCTTGGAGAAGAGTTGGAGGGTGAAATATACTCTTTCATAACCATTGTGTCCTTCTCTCCATAATTGAATAAGTTTTTTTTGTTGCTTGACCCATTTTTAAATGTATTATCTCTTACTAAAATAACATTTCATGCTAATAGAAAATTCAAAATCAAGGGTTATGAGCCCATGTTTGTATTAGAGATTAATAGACCAAAGATCAATGATTCACAAATTAGACATATAGAATTGGAGAAATTTTACAATATGATCAATGCATAATACACTATTTATGTGGATATAATCCTATCAATGAGAGGTATTTTAATATTTTTTTGGTTTTCTTACCTCAGTGAAATGTTCAAATTTCTTACTCACATGTAAAAAACACTATAATATATATAATAGGGAAATATTGTTTACATGTGTTGCATTGATGGCTAAATATTGATAGCAATCCCATGGACATGACTCTTAGGATACCTCAAAATTAAAATTATAAGAATATGATATTAAAATGTGGGAAATCCTCGTGGAATGATAATTTGGACAAGCATCTCAAAAACATCAATAATGGGTGGTTAAAACATAAGAGAAGAGGCATGTCAAAAATTGCTAAGAACTTATACAGGTCATATTTCTAGGAAGAGCTATCATATATGGTCACCCTTTTTAATATGGTGATAACTAATAAGACTATTATAGAATTACACCTAGTTTTTAATTTTTTAATTTAATCTACACATCCTCATGTGATGTGATATTTATATTATTTGAGACATGAGATATTTATTGTTATATTATGAATGAGATAATGGTTGCTATGTTCTGTATGTTAATAGTCTCTTATATTAGTACTATTCTGATGCCAGTTGTGGATGATTTTAGTTTGTTCATTGAAATATTTATTATATTGTCACACTAGTTGAATTAATCTTCCTTATCATGTGATATCAGTTTATGGATATTCAAATGTTATAATGTTGATATTACCTCACGATGATTATTGAGATATTGTGTCTTGTAATTTTTTTATGCATTCATTGTATGTTGATAAATATTACTTGATATGTCTATATTTAATGAATTTGGCTGTCAAGTGTAGTACAATTTTATGGGTGAAGTGATGTACATGTGACAAGAGACCAAGAAAGGAAACTAAGACCATGATGATCATAATTTTAATAATTCTATTAATTTAGTAGTGTCTTACATGACACCTCCAACTAAAATTCAACCCTAGTGTTACTTTATAACCTAGTGTTGAGTTTTGACTTTTTAGACCTTCTTGACACTATTTATACCCCCTTGCCATAACTTATAAGTTACTTAAACATTATTTTAAGTCATAAAGGTAAATTTGGAAAAAATTTAGTTAAATATAATATAAACTAAATGAAAAATTAGACACATGTTTTCAAGTTGGTGAAAAGTGAAATTAAGAGGTTCGTAAGTGTATTTAAACCCCTTTTAATGAAATGAATAGAATTAGATATTTTTAGAGTGTGGAAGAAATTTTAGGAAATCCCATGTCACCATTTGTGACATGGGATAAGATAACACATTTATGAGCACTTTCCCACAAATATTTGTACTAAGAGTTATTACATTAGAATACTTTTATAGAAGAGCCATGGAATGTGAAGGGACAAGAATGAGCTTCCCATTGGCTATTATATTTGAGTGTTTTTTATATAAGAGAAAGGAAAGTATCCCTTGAAAGGAATTTTTTCTCAGTATTGATTTTAAGAGGTGAGTTAGAGCTTGAGAAGAAGGAAGGAACTTGGAAAAAGAGAATGGAGAGAATGGTTTTAAAAAAGTTTGCTTTCAATAAAACACTTGCAGGAGGTTTCCTTAGTTAGTATAAAGTGGTGGAACCAAGGTAGTCCTTACCACTTCACTCATGAATTTATTTATTTTATTGATTTGAAATAATTCTTTCCATTCTTATTATATGTCTATTTAAGGAGGCTATATGTCCACTTGGTTTACTCTCTTTTTATTGTTGTTTTCTATGATTGGCCTATGACACCATATGTTTATAGCCTCTTTTGTGGCATGAATATTTATAATCCCTCTAATTTTTTGGGATGTGTTAAAAACTATTTTGGGACTTGAAATTTTAAATTTATACTTATCATATAGGCATAACTTATGTATTTATTGAATGATTTTACTGAGCAGGGTTTGGGCATGGGATCTATGTTTCAAAGTCATCTTAGTTAGATATATTGCGTTTGGATTAGGCCATAGATAAGTTTATATTTTAAAAGTCCTCCCATATTAATGTATAAGTCTTTGGGAAAGGGGGATCATTTTAAATTCATCCTTTTCCCATGCCGTAGTGTGGAGAGTAGCAAGTCTCATACATAAATAGTGTTTTTAGAGTCTAATCAAGCAGTGTATATACTTTTTGGCTACCTTGTACCTATTATAAATTTTATATGTGTTCACTATTGAGTTATTTTTATGTGGTTTTACATTTGGTATTAGTGGGAACCCCTTATTTTAGGGAAATTTATTTAGGTAGAGCCATATAGTTTGCTTTCTAATGTCCTTCCCTTGCATACACTTACCTTACATCAACTTATTGGTGTTATTTATGCTCAAATTTTAGATTCATAATCATGGATTTATCTACGACATCCACCTAATGATGACAAAAGGATAGGAGGTGAGTTCCTCATTGGTTTGGCCTTATGGAAATGTAATGGATATTATTTTTTTTATTCCATTATAATTTATATGAAAATATTATTAGCTGATGGAATTCATTTATATGTAATAATTTCATCTAATAGTGATAATAAAAATAGAAGTGCATACTTTGAACTTGAAAATAATGTTATCATTTTTAGTGTTAGATGAAAGAGGAAACGAGGAAATGTAACTAAAATAAAATGAAATGCTTTGGATTTTAGGTTAAAAATGCATATGAGAATTTTTATTAGTTATTTACCATAGTAGTGTAAAAATAAATTTAGAAATTTGTTTCATATTGCTCATATTATATGTTTTTTATCAGGCCCAAGAATGGCTAGTTTTAATTTTATCAAATTTAAAAATTTATAAAGTAACCAATTTATATTAATTTTTTTTTATCAAAAATTTATTATCTAGGTATCCGTTACATTTCTCTGATTATTTTTTTGAATTACAGCTTAATAAATATGAATCTTTAAATATTGTTTTATCTAAAATGGGATTTTACACAAATACCCTATAGGAATAAAAATATTTGAAAGCAATAATGTATAACTTAGATATAGGTAATATACAATAATAAATGGAAACTAACTCATTCAAACATGTTCAATAAATATATCAATAATTTTATAACTATGTGACTAAGGGTTAAGAAAGAGCATATCTTGTTTGCCAATCTATTTTGGGCTATCATTATATAATGTTAGTCTTAGTTTTTCTACTTTAACTTTTGTTCCATTCGTTTAAGGTTTTATTATCTTTTTAGACTTGGACACTAGTATCAACCTTGGGACACTCGCATCAATGCTTGTGTCTAACTTTAAATATGTACTATAACTGACTCCATCTTTTCTTAAACCTATACTTATACTTATATTACTATTTTACCTTCAAAAATTAATAATATTATGGATGAAACATCGTTAAGAGTTAAAATCCTAAATCCTTTCCCTTTGAACAATTTTGAATCAATAAAAAGGGGTTAACACATGAGTTGAGCTAACCCTAGTAATGCTAATGTTGCTAAGTGCTGCCTACATAGCCATATACTCCAAAGAGGGCCTCAAAATTACATGTAGTTATACCTCCTAGTTGTGTGTATGTAATGATGACTATGAAACTATATTCTATTTATCCTATTTCAACCCTTAGTATAAGGAATACAATTAAAAATTGATATTTTGTAATACTTAAAACTTTTATATCTAGAAATTTAGTATGTAGTGAAATTTGATAGATTTTGAATAAAAAATGTACATGATAATTAAGAGGCTTGCTTTATAATAAATAATATGCCCTAGCTTTATATATATATATCAACCCTTTTGAATTTTAATTAAGATCTAGTGGCACATGATAGCCAATAATAGAACAAACATATTATCAATTTACAATGGTCACAAAGTGAAAAGAATAAAAATAGAGAAGATAACTAGGCTAGACACTAACATCAAACCTCAAACACTAGGTCAACACTAGTATCCCAAAGTGAATGCTAATGTCTAATATTGTAGAACATAAAACATGCAATAAAACTCAGGGATCCTTGCCACAAGGTGGCCTAAGTGTAACACAGTGAATATAAAGTAGAGAAAGACTAGAAATTACAATAAAAAGTCATAGAGCCAAAAGGGCCCATGTAAAACCATGCCATTAAGTACTCAATATTCTATCAAAATGCCTATAACTCCAAAGATAAGAAAAATAAATTATATAATTATTATACCAAAAATGGGTATCTACATCTCCCACTCCCCCACCCATTTATTCTAGTAAGTGCATGAAATCAAATTACTAGAGTTAAGGAAAGTTCATACTTGGGTGTGAAAACACACCTTGACCTCATGGAGGTTTTGACTTGACTATGTAGTTCTTATGTTGTAACCAAATCATGTTAAAATATAATTAACATATATAGTATAAAAAAGAGTAATGAATAAAATCATATAGAAATAAATAACATGGAAATAATACACTTGTATATAAGTTTCATAGTGATGCCTCTAGAATATTATCCTCACTATGGAGGATGAAGAGATAGATGGGAAACTGAGACCTCATCCATTTTTTAGCCAAGAAAATGATTGAGCCCACAAGTAGTCATGTGTAATTAATCCTAGATATGCTTATGAAAAGGAGAGTTGTGGGGTGATCATGCTCAAAACCTAGTATGAGGGGAATAGTGCCAAATTCATCAAGGTCATTGAATCTCCATTGTATAAATCAAGTGTAAATACCTAATATTAATCAATATATATAATCTAGCCAATATCACCCAGGTTAAATGGTATAAGCATCTTAACATTTAAAAGGATGTAGTGCCAAATCCATATAGGGCACTAAATCTCAATAACACCACTTAGAGGAGCCAACTACTATAGATAGATAAAGGCTCAAGCAGTACATCTTGGTAAGGTCAATGCATTAATGTGTAAATGAGATAGAGAATGGAGTATGTCTATGCCTCTTATAATGCATGATATAGATGATGTATAATCTATATGTATATGTTAAGCATTAATCTTACTGTTAAAGTTTGGCATTTATATTGTCATTAATGTCAAAGGTTCTTAAGAAAGGTGTTCATGAGGTCATTGAAGAATGTTATTTATTGATAGCATCATTAAGAGGTATGAAATTATTTGAGGATTATGTAAGACATATGAGCAAGGTATAAGAGAATCAAGAAGTGTTTCAAGGTCAGTTATAAGTTCAAGAGATTGAGCAGCCTAGTCATGACATTGGTCATTGTATGAAGAGACCTTGTGAGAAGGTATGAGCTTGGTGGCCTAGTGAGATGGATGCAAAGAGATATAAGAGGTAATATGAGGTTTTGGAGCATGAATATGAGACATTATATCACTAATGAGAGTCTTAGATTGAGCCTATATGGGTAGGACCTACAAACTTAGTATGCAACTAGACCACATCTAAACCCTTCTTCACCTAATGAGGCATCATGATATGTTTTCAAGGAATATAAAGGATGTTTGACTTTTTAAAATAATTTGAGATGTTGTGTGATCATGTGAGTGAGGTGGAGAGTGCATTAAAATAAGATTAAAGGTTAGTTTCAAGGCCTAATATGGTTTTCAAGTTAAGGTCCAAGCAAGCAAAGAGAGAGATGGTGGCCAAATGAGGTATGATTTTAAGATTTCAACATAAGTATGGAAAAATTAGAATTATCAAAGGTATTTCATGTTGTTTTAGATATTTTGACCAAGTTTTAGGTCAAATTTTGAAGGTTAAGATAATAAAAAGTGCTTTAAGGTCTCTCAAGTGAAAATAATGGAGGGTTCTCAACTCGAGAATAAATTTCAAGTGTTCATACACACTTATCCTAGATGTTGAGGACACACACAACACCTATGATATCAAAAAATTCAAACTTTTATTGCCTTTCAATCTGATGGAGAAATAATTTCCAACACCTCTCTTCAACCCTTCTCACTCTCTCAAGACTTTACACACAAGCAATGCATCTAAAACACCCCTTTGGATCTCTCTATACTTCTTCACTCATATTCAATCTTCAATACTAAAATAACACTATTATAACATTAGAATATGACCTTTAGTTCATGCACGCATTCCTTAACTTGATCTACACTTCAATCTATCCATTAAACACACTCACACTTCACTATCCTTCACATCACTACTCTAGAAACCATCACCTTTAAATTTGATATTTATAGAGTATACTTGCTCATTACCTCTTTGGTCAGCCATAATACAATCCTTAAGTATTAAGTCTCATATCAAACTTAGACATAGCTAAATACCACCCTCATAGGATGAACATATCATTCATGGGTCACCCTTTAGTAGATACACCTTTCATTTAGGCCTTAATAGCCCTTATAGGTCTCATGGAAATGTATTCACCCTTTAACTCTTTACCAAGAAAAAAATAAGAACATAAGATCACATATATCCTCACCAAATGACCCATGAGACACCCTCAAGTGCTTACATTCATCCCTACACACCTCTCAATATGAAAAACCTATCAGTAATTTTCCTTCCTCATGAAAACACCATGAAGGAACAAACATTCAACTTGTGAGCATTTTTTCATACATAAGATGGATTGGTCAAAACTCTAAAATATAAATAGATGATATTTAAGGAGTCTAAGACACTCTATAATTTATTATTCACCTTGAAACATCCAAACACTATCAAGAAAAAATAAAATATCCTTTTTGGGTCTTTTGTAGAAGATGGTTAAACCCTCAGTCAACTTTGGACTGTAATAAATGTAGGTGTATGACCAGTCAAACCTCCAAATTATTTTTCCTAGATTTACCTTGAAATTATATACCACTTTTATTTTTATACCATCATAATATTTGTCAACATCAAAACTTATATCCAAAATAATGATGACTAGTTTTCCTTTGTATATTCAAATATTTAAATTCCAATAGTCACTTTTTAATGCAAATTTGGCTAAGTATGGAAAATAGAGAAATATACTTGGGAAGCCAAATTTACAAAATTATATATTTTGATACACATATATTCATGACCTTAAACTTGGAGCATATGATCTTGGCACAAAAATAATCAAATCCATGTGACCAACTCCTTTTGACACTTCTACATGTGCAAATGTTGACATCATCTATTTGTTCACTTAGCTTGATTTATAAAAAGACCAACTAGGCCTAGATGGCCATAATGACCACAAGGATGATCCAAAGGGAAAAATAAAACTTGAATACTAACTTAAATCAATCTTTACACCTTATAGGACCTTTTCAACATGATCACATCATCAAACACATCCATCAACTTGCCTATCTAACCAAACATTGAAGATCCTTGCATGACTGTTAAAGCACACTTTGTCATTGAATAGATAACAACCTTGACACCTCATAAACACTCTTGGAGACCTTGGAGACATTAATTTAAATAAATCAACAATATACCTTTTTGTCATTAATGTCAACACCAACATAAATCTATGTACACACTCTTTCTTCCTCTATAAACACTTTCTCCCCCTTTGACATAATGACAAAGTGGGCTTACCTACTGATCCTGAGGACCTAGAAAATTTTAAAATGTTTTAAAATAAAAAATTAGGAAGGAAACTCCTTTGAGAGATGATATAAACTCCCCTATCAATGTGCATACCATTCCTTACCATATCTTCATAGTCTTTCTTATTCACAACACACCATCTTGACTATGCCCTACTCTATGAAGAAGAAACACATAATACCAAGAAAATGGGAGTGATGACACCTTAATATCATTGATAGGGACTCCCCTTAAGTCTCTTAACCTTAGGATCCTCTTGATCACCTTTAGACCATCTCTAATAATGACAAAATTTCAAGATTGTCTTCAAATTTTCTTTCACAAATCAACTCCATGATCACCAACAGATGTTCAAGCCACTCTCAAAAAATGAAATATATTAAAAATAGACTAAAAATCTCATATGAGAATAATCATTCCTTGGTATTTTGTATAAAATGATCAAAAAGTTCATTTCTTCATACTAGCCTTACCTAGAGGCCTAATAACGCTACTTGAACCTTACAGAGCCCATAAATTTTTGTGTAACAAATTTCATGGATTGAAATTTTATATATAGAGTTCACTCACATGTCCCCTTATGCATGAAAAAAATGATCAACCAATTCTTCCTCTGTACCATAGTTATTTTACAAACTAACCTACTAATTAATCCTCTATTTGCATAAATCCTTAACCATAAGACAAACTACACACCTCTAGATGACTGTAAAATAATTTTTGAGCATTTTTTTAGCCATTTTAATATAATAAACAACCTTAGGTCTCAAATACCTTGGGAAGGTCACCAACTCACATGGTATAAAAATTAGGGCATGAAGAACAATTAGGGTTAACTTACCATCTTCTTGTCAATGCCAAATTATAAAACTTGTCTCACACCTTGAGATCATCAATTCACACTTCTAGACTAGGTTTTGAGGTTAGAATCCTATGGGAACCCATATAAACATGAAATGGTTTTTAACCTTCTAGCCCTTATGCATATAGGCATCAAAAATCTTTATCTTGCCTTCAAGAAACATTAAAAACCTAAAATCACCTAAAATAGATTTGAATGGGGTCAACACACCTTTATATGGTTTAAAGTCATCTTGATCACTCACCACTCTTCATTTAACACCTAGAACCAATCATTCTATGCATGTAGACCTTGCATACATAATAATTACTATGCTAAAACACCTTAGATTGATCATGGTAGCCTTCTGACATCTCATAAGAACTTATTTCATGTAGACACATCAAATTCATTTTTCCTACCCTCTTAGATAGCTTCTTAGACCTCAAAAGCATCAAATTTGCAAGATTAGCACTCACTAGGCAGTGAATACTGATCAAAATGGTCAAATAGAACAAATGGCCATTAATGCTACCTTTGACCAATCCAATACATGAAAATCCTTGGAATAAACTTGGATGCATATTTTACATACTCCAAAACAACCTCACCTTCATACTTCATTATTAGGCCTTTCAAACCAAGCATCAAAATTTGGCTAGAAATTGCTTTTAGGACCAATGTCCCAGAATGAGTCTTTTGAAGCTTTCCATTATAAACATCTGAAGCAAGATCATGAACTTATTTCTACTCCTTAGCTAATTAAATTATAAATATTTATAGGTATTTTAAACATAATATCATCTATCCTATACCAAAATGGCATTGGTCTTAATGATAAATCAATAACTCTGTATATCTCTATTCTTAGTTCATCAGTTAAGGCATAAACACTTCTCCATTTTGAAAGATGTCTCCTAAGAAGCATAGTTAGAGACACACATTTTTCCTATAGGGACTAAAGGTCCTAAAACTTAGGAGACTCCCACATCTCCATGCTCTTACTTTAATTTTAGTCCTACCTCATCATCGAATTAACTCTGACTAGCTTCTTAACTTCATTCTTTCCTTTTGACTCAGGCACCTATTTGATCTTCTTGTCCACTTGGGAAGATAGAACTTGCTCTTTGATAGTTGATCTAGTACCTTGCTTTGTCATGACAAACAATCCATTTTTAACCTATTTTTTATTCATATTCTTGAGTCTCCATTTAATATGGCTTCTTTTATTCATGCTATGATTGTCATTCATTGAAGTAGAAATCTGATCATTCTTACAAAACCTTTCTATGTGACCTTTCTCATGAAATTTGAAACAAAGGAAGTTTATTGGATTATAAATACCTTGTGGTTGAGATATATGATGACTTATTTAAGTTTCATAATCCCATTCATGTACCTAATCATTTGGTCTCCTAATGAAGGCTTTACAAAACCTTGCAATATGACCAAACACTTTACATCTATAGAACAAGATGTCATTCTTTCCTTATGGACCTGTTGACTATTTTGAGTGATGATGTTGCTCATTGTTGTCATTATCTTTCTAATAATTCCATGTAAATTCATTCCTTGAGGGTCTTCTACACTCTCTTGACCTATGACCAAATTGATTGTAAGAGTAATAATGACCATTGAAATTGGCATACCTCATAATATTTGGTTGTCTGATATGATTAGTTTTTAATATCCCAACACTATCATTCTTTGATTGATCATTGATCTTTAATGTATTATTTTTCTTTCTCATAATGACACTCTCTTTTTATTTACTAGAATTTTCCTTAGCATGATTGGTCTTTTGTGTCTTCTCAATCTTCTTATCCTTTTGGACATCTTCATTGAACCCTAGTCTTGACTTGTCATTTGAGGTCTTTTGAAAACTCAATAGGTCATCAAGGTCAACTAGGGTACAAACACAACATATTTGTATTTGACATATTCTTCATCCTTAATTTTTACCTCTTTAGCTAGGGTACAAACTTGAGTTTCAAGATGTTCAGTGATATCATCATGCTCCTTGACTTCATTACTTAACCTTTCTTCAAAGAGGCCAATTTTTTCCTCATAGGATTTTATCAAGGAAGCTTTCTTTCTATTCTTACCTTAAAGTAGCATTACTTATTCCAAAGTATTCAAATATTTGTCTTCAAGAGTGACTTTTTCATCTTCTTCCTCTGAGCTATCTCCACCATAGAGATCTCTACCTAAAGAACATTCACCTTAATCATCAAGAAGAACCATGAACAATGTCTCCATATCCTCATTAAGAGATGAATCATCACTATCTAATGTGTTTTCTTCTTTTTATATAGATGAGCTACTATATTCTTTATGGTAAAGGCTCTTACTACCTTTGTATGACTCCATCTTGCCATTTCTCTTTGTAAAACTTTCTATATTTGATAGGACCCTCCAATTTATTATGTTCATCCTCATGATATTCCTTATGATCTTCTTTGTGTTTAAAATTGCCTCTATCTAGGCACTTATCTACAAAATCACCAACTTTACCACATGAAAAACATTTAAAAGGAAGTTTTCCTGCATACTTACCTGATCCTACATTTAATTTCCTTGCAATCATGGCTTATAGTCTTCATTAAGATCAAAATATTCAAGACTTAACTTGCTATTCTTGGATTTTGTCTCCTTCATCACCTTGAAGGTTGAGTCCTTCTTAGGATGTCTGCTCTCATTAACTCTCATCTCATAGGTAGTAAGGATGCCATGAAATTCATCCATCTTTATCAAGATGAGATCATGAATTTATTCTACAACAGATAATTTCAAATCAAAATTTAGGGTGAGAGACCTTAATACTTTCTATACCATAGTAGATTCTTCAATCTCCTCTTCAAGGCCTCTGATCATGTTCACTACCTCATCAACCCTTAGAAGATGATATGCCATAATGTATTCTTCTTTAATTTTGAGGCCTCTCAAATTGCCTTTGGTAAGTCTATAATTTATCCAACTTAATCTTTGAATCCATTTCATATATGGTTTGAAATTTGACCCAAATTTCCTTGGAAAACTTACAATGGATCACCTTGGTGAACTCATCCTTTGATAGGTCACAAATGATAACATTCATAGCTTTAATATTGTTCTCACTCAACTTCATGTCAGTTGCATTAGTTAGAGAAGTAGTTGGTATAGTATAACCATCCATAATAGATTGATAAATATCAAACATTAGAGACATGATGTATGTCCTCATCCTTACACTCCAAAAAGCATAATTAGACCGATTCAACAATGGTGTTTTCTTTGTAGATAAACTCTACATATATTGACTTGAAATATTGTACCTTAGATCACCTTTAAGTGGCTAAACTTTAAAAAGATTGTATGGATCTAAAACCAATTATGATAGGTATAATCACTAAGGGGGGGGGTAAATAAGTGATTCAAGATAATACAAAATTCAATTCCAATCCTTTCAAACCCTTAATCAATCACCACAAGCATTTATAAAGCATACAAGTCATTTATACCAATGAACAAGAAAGATAATGTAAGATCAAGCACACAACACATGAATTATGTGGGAAAACCTCATGGTGGATAAAAACTACTCTCAATATTATAAACACATAGACTACTTGTCTTATAATATTATCACAAAAATGAGACCTTGTAGTGAAGCACCCACTTCACTAAGAACCCCCACCCCTAAGCATGAAAAAACACCAACTTGTCCTAGATGTTGAGAACCCACACAACACCTCTAATATCAACAAATTTAGAACATTGATTACCTTTAAATATGATGGAAAAATAATTTCTAACACCTTTATTCAACCCTTCTCACTTTCTCAAGCCTTTACACACAAGCAATGCATCCAAAACACCCTTTTGGATCTTTATATACTTTTTGGCTCATTTTAAATCTTCAATCCTATAAGAAAACTATTATAAAATCATAAATATGACCTATAGGTCATGAAGACATTCCTAATCCAACTCTAAACTTCAATATATCCACTAATCACACTCACACTTCACTATCCTTTACATCACTACTCTAGAAACCATCACCTTTGAATTTGATCTTATAGAGTATATTTATTCATCACTTACCTTAAATATTAACGTTTATATCACACTTAGACATAGATTAATACCACCTTTGTAGGTTAACCATAGCATCCATGGGTCACCCTTTAGTTTCTATACCTTTCAATTAGGCCTTAGTATCCATTATAGGTCTTATAGAGACATATTTACCCCTTTATCACTTTATCAAGAAAAAATAAGAACACAAGACCATGTCAAAGCACATATATCCTCACAAAATGAACCCTAAGACACCTTGAAGTTATTAAATTCATATCTACTCACCTCTTTATATGCAAACCCTATCAATCATTTGGCTTCCTCATAAAAACACCATAAACAAACAAACATTCAACTTGTGAGCATTTGTTCATATCGAATATGGATTGGTTGAACCTCTAAAATCTATATAAATGATCCTCACAGAGTCCAAAACACTTTAAAATTGATAATTGATCTTGAAACATCTAAAAACTATCAATAAAAAATCAAATATCCTTCTCAAGTCATTTACAAAAGATGGTCAAACCCTCAGTCAACTTTGGACCACAATAAATGTAGGTGTATGACCATTCAAACCTCTAAATTATTTTTCCTAGATTACTCTTGAAATTATATACCACTTTTATTTTTATACCATCATAAAATTCATCTAAAATCAAAATTTATATCCAAAATAGTGAGGACTAGTTTTCCTTTATAAATTCAAATATTTGAATTCCAACAGTCACTTTTTAATGCAAATTTGGCTGAGTATGGAAAATAGAGAAATATGCCTAGGAAGCCAACTTTACAAAATTATATATTATGATACACAAATAGTCATGAAATTAAAATTAGACCATATTATATTTGAATAAAACTAATCAAAACCATGTTACCAAATCCTTCTAACACTTCAACATGTATGAATGCTAACATCATCAATCTACTCACTTAGCCTGATTTGCCAAAAGACCAACTAGGCCTAGATGACCATAAGGATCATCAAAATGGAAACATAGCACTTCAATACTCACTTAAATCACTCTTGGCACCCAATATGACCTATACAACATGATCACATCATCAAACACATCCATCAACCTACCTATCCAACCAAACACTAAAGATCCATGCATGACTATTGAAGCACACTTTGTCATTGAGTAATTATCAACCTTGACACCTCATGAACACTCTTTGACACATTGGAGACATTATTTATAACACGTCAATAAATTTTTGAAACATAACTTGATTAGTGTGAGTCAAAAGTACAATAAAAAACACACACTAACCTTTCATGAGAAAGGGTGTGAGATAAGGCGAGCCAAATCAGGAAGGCTAATTGTCAATGTCAAGAGAATTGAAAACAACCTATATGTATTGAATGAAATAAATAAGGAGAGATGTTTCATGATAAACATATATAAAATTTGGATATGGTAAAAAATGTTAGGTCACATAAACTTTGACAACTTGGTTAGGATTAGCACTAAGAATTCTATGAAGAACATGCCTACGATAATCAAACCTATAAACATACTTTGAAAGTCATGTCAACATAGTAAGTAGACTAGAAAAATGTTCAAGTCTAAGGAGTACTCTACTAAAAGACCCTTGGAGTTAATACACACTAATCTCTATGGGCCTATTATAATTTAAAGCATTAAAAGAGATAACTACTTCATATTACTCATTGATGATTACACAAGAATGACTTGGGTTTCATTCTTCAAATAAAAATCAAAAGCTCTTGATAAATTCAAGCATATTTTTAAGACTGAGAATAATGAGAATATCAAGTACCTAATATCTAATATAGGAGTAGAGTTTTGGTTCAATGAGTTTGATTAATTTTTTGAGGTTTATGGAATAAAGAGACAATTCTCAACAGTTAGGACACCTCGGTAGAACGGGGTGGCAGAAAGGAAGAATAAGATAGTTCAAGAGAGGCTAGAACTATGATAAATGAGTCTATATTATATTGGAGAGAGGAATTAAGTACTTCTATCTACATTTTGAATATATGACATATAAGGACTAATAGAAACAAGACCCCTTATGAAATATTGAAGGGTGGACTTACAAATATGGAACACTTTAGAGTATTTAGAAGCCAATGTTTGATCAAAAGAGATGATGCATACTTGGGAAAGTTTTATTATAGATTTAATGAAGGAATATTCTTAAGATACTCATAAATGAGCTCAACCTATAGATGTTATAACAAAATACTACAAAAGATAGTGGAAAACACCAATGTGAAGATTGATGAGACAAGGAAATCTCACCCATATTCAAATAATAGTTTAGATAATCTAGAATTCAAGAATGAAAAATAGAATATAGAGGTTGATGAGGAAGAAGAAGAAGTTAAAGAGAGATAGGAATAAAGAGGACCCTCAATATAGATTCAAAGAGATCACCCTAAATCTCAAATCATTGGCAACACGAATGTAGGTATACAAACAAGGATAAGATTGGTAAGTAATATAAATCAAGAGAATTTTTCTCTATTATACAATATTAAACCTAAGAGTATTATATAAGAAATAAAATAAAATTTTTATTTAGGTTTTATGAATGAGGAGTTATACCAAAAAGAGAAGAATGAGACTTGGGAACTAGTTCTTAGGCCTAATCATAAGAATGTCATTGGCAGAAAATGGGTGTTTAAAAATAAGTTAAATGAAGATGGAGAAGTCATTAGGAACAAGGATATATTGGTATTAAAGGGATATTCACAAGTTTAAGGGATATAATTTGAGGATACCTTTGCACTAGTATCAAGATTGGAGGCCATTAGATTATTTCTAGTATATACAGGATTTGAAAGATTCAAGGTATACTAGATGTATATTAAATTTGCCTTTTAAAATGGTAATTTGGAATAGAAAGTGTACATTGAAAAACCTTAAGGTTTCTAACTATTAGATAGAAAAGACTATGTTTGTATATTTAAAAAGGAGCTCTATGGTCTAAATAAATATAACCATAGAGCTCTATAAATAATATAACCATCAGATGATAGTAGTTGTCTATATAGATGACATCATCATTGGTGGAAACAATGAGAACATGACTAAGGACTTTGAATAGGTGATGAATAAATAGTTTTATATGTCCATGATAGGATAAAAATCATTATTTCTTGGGTTACAAATCAATTAATCTAAAAAGGGTATATTCATCTCACAAGCCAAGTACATAAGATAGATGTTTAAAAAGTTTGAGATGGAATATTTCAAGTTAGTTAGTACAACCATGATCACAAGATGTAAGTGGAGCAAGGAATATTAGTCTTCAAAGGTCAATAATACATCATATATGTCAATGATTGGAAGTTTATTGTATACCACTACCTCTATACTTGACATCATGTAAGCAGTAGGTCTTCGGGAAGCTTTCAAGCATATCCAAAGGAAAATCATATGAAAGAAGTCAAAAGGATACTCAAGTATCTTAAGGGGACTATGGAGTATGAATTATCGTTTCAAAAAAATAATGAGTTTAATTTGATAGCCTACACAGATGCATATTGGGCATGAAGTCTAAGTGATAAGAAGAGTAGAAGTGGAAGAGCCTTCTTCTTAGGTGGGTGCTTAGTTTCATAAACAAGAAAGAATCAACCATAAATAGATTTTTCCACTTATGAGGATGAGTAAATTATAGTAGCTTCATGTTGAAATTAGGTCCCTATGGATGAGATAGACACTAAAAGACTACAAGGTGGAGTATGATGGTCCTACCCTATCTATTATCACAATAAAAGTGCTATAAGCATCTCAAAGAACCCCATTATGCACTCAAGGACCAAACATATTCCCATTAGGTATTGTTTTCTAAGAGAATAGGTAAGTGAAAAAAGTGTCAAACTTGAATATGTTTCTACACAAGATTAGATTGTAGACATGTTGACCAAACCACTTCCAAAGGTAAATTTTAAACACCTAAGATAGGAATTGGGTGTAATTCTTACCCCTAAAAATCATTAAAAAATTAAAGTAATTAGGGGGAGATAATCATTATCATTAGCTCCAATAATAGGTGAGTTTTTTCAATAAGGTATGCATGGAGATAGGGGGAACATGTTTTTATTATGTCTCATAAACTAATAAGTCCTATGTGCTGGGTATTTTGGTTGCAAGGAGTGTGATACAATGAGTTGAAGACATAACTTTGTCATTTATGTCAAAGGGGGAGAAAGAATAGAATAGGGAGATAAGAATGATCAGTATGTTTTTCCATCAATGACAAAGGGGGAGATTTTTGAGCATTATTCTTGTTATTTAAGTTTGGCATTGATGTTGTCATTAATGTCAAAGGTTATTAAGAAAGGTGTTCATAAGGTCATTGAAGAATGTTCTTTCTTGATAACATCATTAAGAGGTATGAAATTATATTAGGAGTATGTAAAACATATTATCAATGAATAAGAGTATCAACAAGTTTTTCAAGGTTAGTTTTCAAGTTTCAAGAGATTGAGAAGCCTATCATGACATTGGTCATTGTATGAAGAGACCTTGTGAGAAGGTATGAGGTTGGAAGCCTAGTGAGATAGATGAAAAAAGAAAAAAGAGGATTTATGATGTTATTTGAGCATGAATATGAAGAATTGGATCACTCATGAGTGTCTTAGAGTGGGCTTACATGGGTAGGACCTACAAACTTGGTATGCAACTAGACCACCTCTAGACCTTGATTGGCCTAATGAGGCATCATGAACTATTGTAAAGGCATATAAATGATGTTTTAAATTATATTATCATGTGATATTTTGTGTGATCATGTGATTGAGGTGGAAAGTGCATGAAAATAGGCTTAAAGGTTAGTTTCAAGGCCTAATGTGGTTTGTAAGTCAAGGTATAAGTAAGCAAAGAGAGAGATGGTGGCCAAATGAGGTATGAGTTTAAATTTTTTATATAAGTATGGAAAAATTGAAATTTTTAGAGGTATTTCATGTTTGTTAAAATATTTTTACCAAGTTTTAGTTAAAATTTTTAAGGTTAAGGCAAGAAAAAGTGCTTTAAGGTTTATCAAGTGCACATAATGGAGGGTTCTCAACTCGATAAGAACTTTTAAATCTTTACTGGCACATGTAGCCTCTGCATGGGAACCTAAAATATTGAGGAGAGATGGGGAAGGGTATTATATAATACCTCTAGGCATTAGTTTTGAAAATGAGGGGCAATCCTATATGAATAATTATTAACACTAGATATAGTGTTAACCCTCTCTAAAACCCTGACACTAACTTGATGTGAAAGATATTATTATAAAATAATCCGGATGGATTGGATTTGATAGTTTATATATTGGAGCATGAATTAAAATATCTTAAACAAATATAAGTGTGATTATTTTTATAGGTGAGTGAGTGGACCCTACAAGAAAGTCCTTGTTTTTTAAAGATTTTATGTAATTCTCAGAGTTAACCAAGTCAAAGTTACTAAATGGATGAAGGAAAAATATTGAGACTTGTATTTAATATAAATTTTGGTTTATGAGTATGTTATATCCCTCATGTGTGCTAAACTGGTCATACAAGTTGACCTATCCCTAATAGGCCTAATGATACAAATAGTGAGAAAACCAGACATAAGTGAAAATGTGATTACAAATGTGTTATCATGGATTAGGGATGAATACAAGTGCATGGATATTTTTTTCAAAAAATTTAATACATATTAATATTATATATAATATTTAGATATTATTTTATATAACAAAAAGTTACTCTCAAGTTGACTTGTCTGGCTCAGTGAGGTATGTGTACAATGAGATCATAAGATTGGTTTGCAAGACCAATATTGATATTAGACCTCATGATATATTTTTTAGAGGTTTTTATGAGGGTGTTATGATATAATATTCATGCATTATAATTTATTGAGTATTCTCTTTCATGTGTCATAAGTTCATGTTTCCATGACTGTATTTTAAGGCTAGTTGGTAGTCCTGAGTGGACTCTTTGTAGAGAAGGGTTTGAGTAATTTTGACCTATATTTTAAATTATAAAACACATGGTGATGATATTAAGGTAATTTATCTTATATATGTGTTATTTTTACCATGTTTTTTCAAAAAAATTATGTTTTTTCTTCAGTTGTTCAAGACAGATTTTTTGGGTATGCACAAACCTATTATAAATAGTGTTTTGAGAAGAGGTTCAAATAGGAATTGGAACTAAAAAGTGTTTTAGAAATAAAGTGAAGTTGTATAAGGTATATTTGAGTGAAATATGATATTTTAATACTGTTTGAGAATTTTTAGAGCATTCCAAATATTTCAAAGGGTAACATGTGCTAATGAAGGCCTAATTGAATTAGGTCTCCTTAAGGCCTAAAATGGTTTTTTGGTTATATATGATATGAGTGACCTATTTTAATGTTTGATTTATATTTTTGGAATGTATTAAGGAATATTTTATTAAAAATATAAGTTTTAAAATGTGTATGAATAACCAATAAGTGTATGAGCATGAGCCTAGTATAAGAACAAGGCCTAATAGGCCTAATTGTCTAGTGACAGAAGGAGAGAGTTGAAGCAAAGGAGACAGAGCTTTGAAGAGTTTAAGGAGGTATTTTATACCATTATAATGGTGCATATAAACTATCATGAAGATATAAAATGGGTTATGTATATTATTATCAAGGTCATATGACCTAACCAAGTCAATAAGAGGGCTAATTGAGTAAAGAAGGCTAGAGACTAGTTTGAGAAGGATAGAAGTGTGTGAAGAGATAAAAACCAATAAGTGTATGAGAATGAGCCTAGTATAAGAACATGGCCTAATAGGCCTAATTGTCTAGTGATAGAAGGAGAGATTTGAAGCAAAGGAGACAGAGTTTTGAAGAGTTGAAGGAGGTATTTTATACCATTATAATGGTGCATATAAACTATCATGAAGATATAAAATGGGTTATGTATATTATTATCAAGGTCATATGACCTAACCAAGTAAATAAGAGGTCTAATTGAGTAAAGAAGGCTAGAGACTAGTTTGAGAAGGATAGAAGAGTGTGAAGAGATAAAGAAGGAGATCATCATATATTGTATGAGAAATAATTTTTTATAATTTTTATCAAAGGTTTTAGGTGGTTGAGTTGGTTCTGAGTCATCTAGGGGATTGGTACTTCCTTGCAAGTGGGTGCTTGCTAAATTTTAGTCAAGTTGGTGCTTGGTTAGTTGGGGTTGGTTCTCCAAGTGAAGTTGGTGCTTCACTAAATCTTGACATTTTTTTATAGGAATGTAGTCCATTTACATCATCAGTGGTTTTCTTCCCCTTAAGGGGTTCCCACTCAAATATGTGTTCTATGTGTTATGCTCTTTTCTCATGCTCATGGATCTTAATGTGTTGCTAGTTTACTATATTGTTTTGATAGTTTATGAATGATAAAGTAAAGTTGTAAAAGTTTTGAAGATGGATTTACCCCCCTCTCATTCATTATGATTCCAATAATATATCTATCATTTGGTTCATTTTCATGGCATATGCACCTCAAATGTGTTTGAATCTAAAGTATCTATTAAAATGTAACCTCTACTCTATATAATATGTATGAAAAATATTAAAAACTCTACCCCAAATCTATGAAAATCAGTGATAAATGTATAATATTCTATCACAAGTGTATATTTTAATCATATAAAATGTATTAAATTCTACCAAATTTTCCAATTGTATTTATTTATAGTCATGTCTCTATGACATGGTCCCATTTTAGGATGAGGGGAATTTATCATAATAAGAACCATATCATAAAAGGATAATATAGACATATCTTAGATGTATCAACTATGTATTAATCAATAAATAGATTAATTATAGATTTAATGATGTGTGATTGTAATATTTGATTTATCTTGTAAAAAATTGTTTGATATTTTGTGAGCCACATTGGGGAGGGTAAGATTTAGAGGAGTTGGTAAGTAGTAATTTTTTCACTTTATAATGTATTGAAATTTTCAAATTTATTGATTTTTAAGCTCACTTTTGGGTTTCAAAGAAAATTGACATAAACTACCAGTGATGTTTAAGATGATACCATTGAACAATTCATGCTAGTGTCTGCTTCTATGATACTACCATTCAAAATCTATGGTAGTGTATATCTATGTGTTGATTAGCTTATCATATTTTCCTGTTAATATTTGATGCAATTTTCAATTAATTTTACTTTTTTCTTGATTATTTTTGCATAAAAATGTGCATATCCATGAGTTCAAACATGGGAGACTTTGTCTCCCTCGACGGAGTTAGTTTAGATGCGCTATTCTAGGTTATCATTAATCAATCTAGGATTGGTAAT
The DNA here is from genome assembly GCA_037957365.1 of Torreya grandis. Classification (NCBI taxonomy): domain Eukaryota; kingdom Viridiplantae; phylum Streptophyta; class Pinopsida; order Cupressales; family Taxaceae; genus Torreya; species Torreya grandis. Next base: position 1,875,101 of record JARHVA010002626.1, read on the forward strand.
GTAGGTCGATTAGGTAATAATAATTATAATATTCATTTGATGATTAAATTAGTTGATATGTGGAATTATAATACCTATACCTTCTATCTATTATAGGGGAGATGATGATCACCTTGGAAAATGTGTATCATATTATCATCCATTATAGGGGAGAGGGCTTGAGTAGGAGGAGATGATATCATGGGATACATTTAGAGATATCATGAATGCTTTATAGGTCATTGAGTAGATGTAAGAGATCCCTATAGAATAGTTTGCTAGAGGACATAGTTAGATCTGATGTTCCATGATTGTATAAGTTCATTTGTTGTTTATTAGCTTCCTTTATTGGTGTAGAGGGTGGTGGGGTGGATTTTTATTACCATATGTATCATATTTTTTAGAACATTGAGAAACAAAGTGTTATATTTATTAGGAGTGAATCATGGTGGTCTATCCATATAGATATTTATACAAATTATATTTAGAGCCATTTAGTGAAGATTAGGTGCAACCATGCTTCTTCATGTGTGGTCATATTAACACATTTAAATTGTACATCCTCTAAGTGGACATATTTTTATATACACCCACCCACATGTTTTTTATACATGATGGGTGATACTTGAGATAGGGTACACTCTGTCATGGAGTATTTAATGGTATTAGATCATTTGATGCTGACAAAAACTATTTGGCATTTGTATATGGATTTATTTAATTGGTTGAGTATGATCAAGAGTCATAGAGGGTTCATGTTAGCATGTGGTTTGTAGATAAATTTCATATGGTACATGTGTGGTTACAATTTGATTGCATGTTGCATTAGTTTTGTATTCAATAGGGTTTCCCATCAGATCCATATCCATGGCATCATACCATGAGAGATGGTCATAGGTTAAATGATAACCCTGCCTCAATTGATATAGATATAGAACCATTCCCAAATGGAGAAATAAACCTATTATTCCATTGGTATCTAAAAATGATGCCAAGTTCTTAGAGGCTTACACAAAGTAGTGGTTTGGGCCCTGATGGCCATTTTTATTTCTTGTCATTGTTACCCCTTCTTGTGTATCACTTGTAGCATAGGGTAGAGATGGAGAAGGTAGAGTTATAGGTGATACCATGGGCCCAAAACCTTTAAACAAGGCATACAGCAGAGTAAAATATAAGTATACTATTATATTATATTTAATTTTGAGAATATTTGGTAGATTATACTAATAAATATATCTAATTAGTAACTTGTTTGTGGTGACTGTAGGTAACCAAGAATGGTATAAAAATATTTTATTGGGTAATGTATAATCTAACATGTAGTGTGCCTCTAGAAATTACTAGTGATGGTTTTTAGAGTGTGTTACTAATAATTCTAGTGCATATGTACCTCTTTTTGATTCTGTGGCCATAGTAATGGTAGCATACCAAATAATGGCCATTGAGTGGGATGAGATGAAAATAGACCTAGATAGGTGGGATGCTCTTGAGAGGAGTGATATAGAGATCATATAGTCATTGATTGGTATATATGATTAATTATGACATGAGCATGAATAGACACAACACCAACTAGGAACCATGGATGATAGTTGTGAGATCTCTATTTCTCTCATGGGCCTAGATGAGATGTTGAAGCCTCCACATAGATATATGTGAAGCACATGGATGTAGATAGTGATGATTTTTACAGTCTTGAGGATATGCCCCCAACATACGATTGACATGTTGCATATATATATTTATATAAACATTATCTTTGGCATTTTGAGCATAAATGTATGATGTTATTACATTGATTTACGTTATTTGTAAGTTTGAATTCTCTAAAGTAGTTTACATTTATGTTTGTTATTTATATGATTTGATTTTAATTTTAAAAGATCATTATATATCATGGAATCTAGTTGGAAATAAGAATGTTTGACTATAATGTGTATTCCATTACAAAAATTATGCCTTTTGATTTATTATAACAACCTCTTATGGCTATATGTAAATCATATGTGTTAATGTGTGATTAAGTTCTAAAATATTGGGTTATTTGCTTCCCCAAATTACAAGATATTAATCAACCAATGGTTCCTTGGTAAAAATAATGTGGGAAAGATCAGTCACTATAGAGTAAGACCTAATGAAAAAACTTCTTCCAATGTTTTGTTTCTACATAGGCCAATAGACCATTCTTTTTTTGGTAGGAGTGTCATGGGATGTTTTAGTCCTCTGAGAATAACCTATGGAATAAGTTGGAGAAGGAGATTATTGGGATGTCTCTTACTAAAATAGATGCTCTAATTGTGGGAGGTACTCGAAATGTTGATTCCTTTCCTATATGGAGTAATTTTAATATTTGTTATTCACTATGTATACTTGTAAATGGATTAGGAACCTTTTTGATTAATTTATTTACTTTTTAATAATTGTTAACAAAACTTTTTTCCTTTTAACATGATGCATTTGCTTCCATGTTATCATTCATTAGCTCACATGTATACTATTTCACATCCATATATAGTCTATCAAATGAAGTGTAAGGCCTATTAAATTCTATTTCTTTAAGTGGAAAAAGAATAGACGTACTAAAAAATGAATTTTAGTTCTAAATCTGAAGGTTTATATGCTAAATAATATGATGTAGTATTAAATCAATAACATAATCTTGAGTGTATTAATAATTTTTTTGCTTTAAAGCTTATAAATATTCTAATGTGTATTCTAATTTGGCATCACTACATGTTAAATAGGTATTGCATAACATTATAAGGAGAAAACAGTGCCTGAAATTATACTTCTTCATCACTATAGACATTGTGATCATTGTCATTCCAATTAAAGCTATCACAATCATTTGTTTCACTTTCACATGCATCATGTATACTAATTTTACTAGTGCTATAATTTTCACATTTCCATTCTAGAAGGAGAGGGAGAGACAATTGGCACACATTTTTATCATTGAAGTTTTGAAAGAGAAATAAACATCTTCAATTTTTTCATTTTATATAAATAGAAAATAATCTACAAGTTTTATCATATTATCAATATTTGGTAAAGAAGGAAGACCCACAACATGTGCATCATTTGGTAAAAGAGATTCAATTTTCCATACACATACATCATGTTAATATTATATGCATGTAAAATGACTATGACAAACACTTTAAAAAATATGATTATTTTTTTGGTATGTATGCCCATTTGATAAGATTGAAAGCATTGTAATGCACTAGAAAATAGTAAAGAAAAGCTAGGTGTTCTCTTAAACAATGCATCATTAGATTTTACATCAAGAAATATGGGAGAGATAGGATCTTCACACTCTATAAATATGTATAATAAATATCATAACCATACTCATAAGTAGTGCCATGAATATCTATATAATCATCACTCTTTGCATTTACATTAATTAGATCATTTTTCTATTTATTAAAATATTTATAAGAAAAATAAGGATTGTTGTCACATTTATTATTAGATATTAGATCCCCATAAACAATACATTGATCATCAGTAAGGTTGAATATGAAATCCAAAGGATGAGGTTCTTTAGGTTCCTCACTATGGGGATTGATTTTGAATTTTATAAATCCAAACACACCCAAAGTAGAAACATACAATATAGGGAAAGAAAGAGGACATATATCCATTGTTCTATACTCAAAAAAATAAGATCTAGAACATAAATTCAAAAATTTGAAACTCTAAAAATTTAGATCCCTAAGGAAAGTTAGGGTTTTGGTTCAGTTTGAACTCAAAGGATGGGTTCACAAGAATGTTTTATCTAAAATAGAATTTTACACAAAGACATTATAGGAATAAATTTTTTGAATGTAATACTGTATAAATTCTATCTAGGTAATATATGAAAATAAATGAAAACAAAATCATTAAAACATGTGTAATAAATAAAATAATAATTATACAACTATGAGACTAAGGGTTAAGAAAGAGCATATATTATTTGTTGATCTATTCTAGACTATCATTTAGACAATGTTTGTAATTAAAATATTTAGATGATTCACAAAAATATAATTTTATATCATATAATTAAGATCAAAATAAAAAAATCCGTAACAATAATTAGTTAAAGAGTAGAATACTTGAATATTATGATTGAGACACTTACAAGGGGAAACCTCCACAACAATGCAATAAGAATAGAATTCATAATATGATGATAAAAGACTAAACATTACCTCCTATATATACTCTACTTATTCAAGGTTATTACATAGGCCAACCATACTAAGAACATAGATAAATGCAACCAGATAATATGAAGGTGTATAATTCATAAATCAAACACGCATATCCTTAGATGCACTATAGGTTAAGGGAACAACATGCCCCTCTAATTAATTTTTTTTTATTGAGGTATTTTTAATGATGTCTTTAAGGTGGCCAAGAAGAGTATTGTAAATCATAATATAAGTGAATTATCAAAGAAGAGTGTTGTCAATGGGTAGGCTTGAGACAGTCAAAGAAGAGTGTGGTCAATGGGTAGGATTGAGATAATCATGGTAAGGAATGGTATGCACAGTCATAAGGGGGTTTCTATAATTTCTAAAGAGGATATCACTTCTTTAATTTGGATTTGAAAACATTTATAGGTCCCCATGATCAGCAGGTAAGCCCACTTTGTCATTGTGTCAAAGGGGGAGAAAGTGTTTGTAGAGGGAAAAGAGTATGTGCATAAACTTTATTGTTGGCTTTGAAAAAATTTACAAGTGTTGAAATAAATGAAAAAGGGGTATATTTTTGAGGTTTTTAAAATGATATCCCTAAAGTGGGAAATAATTTTCATGAGTTTATTTATATACATGGTTCTCAATGACAAAGTGTGCCTTAGTGATCATGCATGGACCTTGGAGTGTTTACTTAATTAGGGAAGATGATGGATGTTGGTGATGTGTTGACCATGTTTTATGGGTCATATGAGGAGTCAAGATTACTTGGTATGTTTTTTTAAGTGAAAGGAATTCATATATGTAGTCTTGTGAATGTCTAGGATATCTTAGTCATCTTGGTAGAACTCCTAAGTAAGCAAATTGATGACATCAAAATTCACACGTGTGAAGGTATCAGAAGAAAGGGGTCACATGGGTTTGTTCATATTTATGCCTAGATTATGTGTTTCAAATTTTAGGTCTTGACATGATGTTTATAAAACATTATGGTAGTGAAATTTTGTCTCTCAAGTAGATTTCACTAGTTTCCATAGTTAAATTTGCATTAAAAAGTGATTGTTGGAATTCAAATATTTGAATTTACAAAGGAAAACTAGTCTATAATGTTCTGTTAATAACTTTTGATAATGGATGAATTTTATGGTGGTATAAAAAAAAAAGTGGTATATAACTTCAAGGAAAATTTTGGAAAAATGATTTAGAGGTTTGATTAGTTGTACACTTGCATTTATTATGGTCAAAAGTTGATTGAGGGTTTGACTATCTTCTACAAGTGACCCAAGAAGGATGTTTTAGTTTTTATTGATGGTTTTTGAATATTTAAAGGTGAATTATCTATTGGATAGTGTTTTAGACTCCATAAGTATCATTTATATAGATTTTGGAGGTCTGAACAATCCATATTCACTATGAACAAATTCTTATAAGTTGACTTTTGGTTCATTCATGTTGTTTTCATGTACAAGGCAAATGATTGATAGGTTTTGCATATGCATATGTGTGTAGTGATGAATGTAATCAATTGAGGGTGTCCTAGGGGTAATATGGAGAGGAAATATGTGCTTTGAATTGATATTATGTTCCTATTTTTTCTTAGTGAAGTGTTGAAGGGATGAATAATTCTCCATGGACCTATAAGGGCTTCTTATGCCTAATTGAAAGATGTTATTGCTTAAAGGTGATCTATCAAAGATATGGATGACCTATGTAGCTGAAATTGATTTTATTATAAGTGTGATGGAATCCTTAAGAGTTAAGGTATGTCTTATATCTGACCAAGAGGATGGTGATCATGAAGTCTCTATAAAGAGCATAAACAAAGATGAAGGTTTCTAGAGTTGACAAGTGAAGAAAAGAGAAGGTTAAGTGTGCTTGGTGGATGGATTGAAGATAATATCAGTGTGAGGAATATGTGTGTGACCTATAAGTCATATTTATAATGTTATTATAGTGTTTTTGAAAGGGTTGAAGATTGAGGAAGAGTGAAGAAGTGTAGAATGATCCAAAAGGTTGTTTTGGATGCATTGCTTGTGTGTGAAGGATTTAAGGGTTGAAGAGAGTTAATATTCAATATTTATTCATAAAATTGAAAGGAAATTATATATATGAAGGTGATTATATTATAAGGTGTTGTGTGGGTACTCAACATCTAGGACAAGTGGGTTCTTGTTCATGCTTAAGGGTTGGTGCTCTTTGTGAAGTGGGTGCTTCACTAAAGTCTCTTGTTTTTAAATATCTTATAAGACTATATTACACTTGTTTTTAGACTTGAGAGTGGGTTTTATTCCTCATGATGGTTTCTTACATAATCCCTATGTTATGTGTGTTGATCTTGCATAGTTTCCTTTGTTCTTTTTAATAACTAGTTTATATGCTTCACAAATGCTTTTGTTGATTGGTTAAGAATTTGAAGTTTTGGAATTAGAATTGAATTTATTGCATCACTAATTCACCCCTAGTGATTTTACCTATAATAATTTTTATCAGATATATACCTTCTTTATAAATTTTAACCACTTGAAGGTGATCAAAGGTACAATGGGTAGTCATCAAATACAATGTGGTTTCTCTACTAAGCAAGTACCACTATTTAATGTATCTAACTATGATTTTTGGAGTGAAATTATGAAGACCTAAATCACGTCTCTAGGTTTCAACATTTGGAAATCTATTATGAATGGTTATTATACAACCCCTACTCCTCCTACTAGTGTAACTGATAAGAAGTTAAGTGAGAATGATTATAAAGATATGAATGCTATCATTTATGGCCTATCAGAGGCCAAGTTCACCAAGGTAATCCATTGAAAATATTCCAAGGAAATCTAAGATAAATTATAGATCATCTATGAAGGATATTCAAAGGTTAAGTTGGCTAAATGACAAACTTATGGAAGGCAATTTGAGGCCCTCAAAATGAATGAATAAGATAATGTGGCATATTATATTCTAAGGGTTGATGAGGTGGTAAACATGATCAAAAGTCTTGGAGAGGAGATCAATGAAGCTAATATTGCGAAAAAATTATTAAGGTCTCTCACCCTCAAGTTTGATTCAAAGATTTCTACTATAGAAGAGGGACATCATCTCACCAATATGAAGATGGATGAATTGCATGGCATCCTTACTACCTATGAGATGAGAGTCAATGAGGACAAATCAACAAAGAAGGAAACAACATTCAAGGTGATCAAGGAGACAAAAGGAAAGAGGAACAAGTTAAGTCTTGAAGACTTTGATCTTAATGAAGATCAACTTGAATCCATGATTGCAAGAAAATTAAATGCAGTATTAGGTAAATATGAAGGGAAGCTTCCTTTTAAATGTTTTTCATGTGGTAAATTTGATCATTTTATAGCTAAGTACCTAGATAGAATCAATTCTAAACATAAGGAAGCTCATAAAAAATCTCATGAGGATGAGCACAAGAAATTTGAGGGTCATACAAAGGCAATAAGAGCCTTTACCATGAATAATATAAATAAGGTGTCATACAAAGGAAATAAGAGCCTTTACCATGAATAATATAGTAAATCATTTGCTAAAGAAGAATAAAACACATTAGATAGTGATGATTCATTTCATGATGAGGATAAGGATACACCATTCATGGCTCTTGGGGATGATGAAGGTGAATGTTATTTAGGTAGAGATCTATTTGGTGGAGATAGCTAAGAAGAAGAAGATGAGAAAGTTACTCTTAATGAAAAATATCCAAATACCTTGGAAGAATTGAAGCTTCTACAAGGAAAAAATAGAAATCAATAATCCTTGATCAAGACCTATGAGGAGAAAATTGGGTTCTTTGAAGAAAGGTTGAATAAAACCTAGATTTTCACCCTTGCTGAAGAGGTAAAGAGTAACAATGAAGATTGTGTCAAATATAAATCAGAGATGGAGTCTTTGTAGATGAAAATAGATCAATCTATGAGTAAGATCAGAACATATCAAATTTAAAAAAAAAATATAGTTAATATTATAGACCTATTAAGAAATCAAAAGGTTTAAAATGAGAAATTAGGCCTAGGGTTCTATGAAGATGTTTAAAAAGATAAAAAGATTGAGAAGATAGTGATGATAGATCAAGAGACTAGTCATGATAATGAGAGTACTAGTAAAGACATTAAAAATGATAATATGAATAATAAGGAAAAATTCAAAAGATAAAAAATTTAAAATCAAATCAAGCAACCCAATGCATTAAGGTATGATAACTCCTTCAATGGTTACTATTATTATTGTTATCAATTTGGATATAGGATCATTGATTGCAAGTGAAAATATCTTATTAAGATATTTTTATGAAATTATAGGAAAGATAATGAACATCATGAAGAATATCATCACTCAAGATAGTCAACTGATCCACAAGGAAATCATGACATCTTATGCTATAGGAGTCAAGGGATTGGTCATATTGTGAGGTCTTGCAATACCTTCATCAAGAAATCATATGATCAGGTGTATGAATTAGATAATGAAACTTCAAGGAGTAATAATATGGCCCATACACAAGGTATTTATAATTAGAGAAAATTTATTTGTTTCAAGTGTCAAGAGAGAGGTCACATAGCAAGGTTTTTTAGGAATGGTCAAAAGTCTACTTCAAATAATGATCATCATAACATGAAGAAAAGGAACCATAATGAATGGAGACCAAAGGAGGTGAATGAAAAATAGGTTAAAAATGGACTATTTTTCATGATATAATAAGGTAAAAATTCAAGTGTCAAAGAGCAAGACTTATCTACCCAAGGGAACAAGAATATCAAGCAGTATTTTGAGTCAAAAGAAGAGAATGAAGTTAAGAACCCAGTCAAAGTCAAATTGATGATGAGTCAGGACTACAAGTCAAGTGAGAGAATGAAAATGTGGGAGTATCTTGAGTTTTAGGACCTTTATTCCCTATATTACAAGTAGGTGTCTCTACCTATTCTTCTTAGGAGACATCTTTCATATGTAGAAGCAAGTGTGTGTGCTCTAGGTAATGAATAAAGTACAATGATATGCAGAGTTATTTATTAGTATTTAAAGACCAATGCCATTTTGGTATAAAACAGATGATATTATGTTACCAATACTTGTGTTTATCATATAAGGTCATTGGTTAAGGGGGAGAAACAATTTCATGAGCTTGATTCATAGGTTTGTGATTGAAAGCTTCAAGAGTTTCGTTGAGGGACATTGGTTTGAAAGGTAAGTTTTAGTAAAATTTTGATGTTTGGTTTGGAAGGTAAAATAATAAATAATGAAGGTAAGGTTGATATGGAGTGTTTATTGGACTTGTAAAGGTGTATTACATGGGATAAAATGTGCTCAACTAGTCAAAAGAGTCATTCATGACCATTTCTTAAAATTGACCATTTTGTTCAATGTTCACTACTTAATGTGTGTTAATCTTTAAAAATTGATGAATTTGAGGTATATGAAGATAAAAAAGGATGGAATCATGTTTTATTTTATGTTTACACATGGAAAATATGTTGAGGAGATGTTATAAATCTCCCATGATCAGTTGAAGGTGTTTTGGCATAGTGACAGGGGTATACCCAAGGTCTATATACATAATATGACTAGTTCTAGGTGTCAAACGAATATTAGTGAGTGGTCAAGATGAATTTTTGGAATATAAAGGTGTGTTTAATTCATATAGGTGTGATATAGGTGGTTTTAGGCTTTTCAAGTCTCTTGAGGACAGGTTGAATATTTTTGAAGGCTCTCAAATATGACAGTCCTTGCTTAAGGGCTAGCAGGACAAAAACCATATCATGGTTCTATGCATTCCAAAAAGAGTGAAAAATAAAAAATTGGTGTATAATTGTGTATTATTGACCTATATATGTGAGATAAGTTTCAAGATATGTCATTGACTGGAAGATGGTAAGTTGACCTTGTTTCTTTTTGATGCCCTTGGTTTTGCACCATATGGGTTAGTAACCTTCACAAAGGATTTTAGGTTTTAGGCTGATTAATATATTGAAATGTCCAAAAGGGTGCTTAAAAATTTCTTTATAGTAATTTGGAAGTGTATATTTTGACCTATGGTTGAGATTTTATGCAATTAGAGGGTTAATTACTAGGTCAATTTATGAAGGAGCTATGGTGTAGAGGAATATTTGGATGATTATTATTGGCATGCATGAGGGGAAATATGAGTTTACTATAGATATGAAATTTAAAGTCACTAGGGTGCTTACATAAAAATTTATGGGTTGTACAAAGTTCAGGTAAGGCTACTAGGCCTCTATGCAAGGCTATTGTGAAGAAGAATGATTTTTGGTCATTTTATTCATAAGACAAAGGTATTGTTTTCCATGAATATGTTTATAAGTTGGATTTATTCATCATATAAGTTTGACAAATTGATTTAATTTCCACTCTTAATTCTATGGGTGGCTTGTGAGAGAAAATTTGAAGGCAACTATGAAATTTTATCATGGTTAGAGATGGTCTAAGGATGCTCAAGGGGTTCCCAAGTTTAGGTTACTTATTAGAGTCCCTTTTAGTGTTATTAAGGTTTATCACTCATATTCACTTCATATTATTCATTTCTTGTTCATATAATAGTGTATGGACAAAGAAGAGTGTTGTCAATGGGCAGGGTTGAGATAGTCATGGTATGCACAGTGATAAGGGGCATTTATATCATATCTATAGAGGATATCCATTATTTATTTTGGGTTTGAAAAAATTTAAAAGTCTTGAAGATCAACAGGTAAGCTCAATTTTTCATTGTGTTGAAGGGGGTGAAAATGTTTGTAGAGGGAAAAGAGTATGTGTATAAGCTTTATTGTTGGCTTTGAAAACATTTACAAGTGTTGAAATTAATGAAAAAGGGGGAAATTTTTTATGTGTTGTAAATTATGTACCTAATGTGGCCAAGAGTGTTCATGAGTTGATTTGTATGCATGGTTCTCAATGACAAAGTGTACCTTAGTGATCATGCATAGACCTTGTAGTGTTTGCTCAATTAGGTAAGATGATGGATGTTGGTGATGTGTTGGCCATGTTTTAGGGGTCATAAGAGGATTCAAGAGTTCTTGGTATGTTTTTTTAAGTGAAAGGAATTTATCTATGTATTCTTGTGAATGTCTAGGATATCCTAGTCATCTTGGTAGAACTTCCTGAGTAAGTAGATTGATGATGTCAACATTTGCATGTGTGAAGGTGTCAAAAGAAAGTGGTCACATTAGTTTTTTCATATTTGTGCATAGATCATGTGTTTAAAATTTAATATCTTGAAATTATGTCTAAATTTTTTTATGGTAGTGCAAAGTTGGTCTCTCAGGCAGATTTTGCTAGTTTCTATAGTCAAATTTGCATTAAAAAGTGACCATTGGAATTCAAATATCTGAATTTACAAAGGAAAACTAGTCTTTAATGTTTTGTTAATAACTTTTAATTATGTATGAATTTTATGGTGGTATAAAAACAAAAGTGGTATATGAATTCAAGGGAAATATAGGAAAAATGATTTGGAGGTTTGATTGGTCATACACTTGCATTTATTATGGTCCAAAGTTGATTGAGGGTTTGACTATCTTTTACAAGTGACCTGAGAAGGATGTTTTAGTTTTTATTGATGGTTTCTGTATGTTTAAAGGTGAATTATTTATTGGATAGTGTTTTAAACTCCATAAGGATAATTTCTATGGATTTTGGAGGTTTGACCAATCCATATTCACTATGAACAATTGCTTACAAGTTGAATTTTGGTTTGTTCATGGTGTTTCCATGTACAAGGCAAATGATTGATAGGTTTTGCATATGTATAGGTGTGTAGTGATTAATGTGATATATTGAGGGTGTACTAGGGATCATATGGAGAGGAAATATGTGCTTTGAAGTGATCTTGTGTTCTTAGTTTTGCTCAGTGAAGTGTTAAAGGGATGAATAGGTCTCTATGGACCTATAAGGGTTTTTTAGGCCTAATTAAAAGATGTTATTGATTAAAGGTGATATATCAAAGATATGGATGACATATTTAGGTGAGATTTATCTTATTTCAAGTGTTATGAAATCCTTAAGAGTTAAGGTATGCCTTATATCTGACTATGAAGATGGTGATCATGAAGGCTCTATAAAGAGCATAAACAAAGATAAAGGTTTCTAGAGTTGACAAGTAAAGAAAAGAGAAGGTTGAGTGTGCTTTGTGGATGGACTAAAGAGAATATTAGTTTGAGGAATATGTGTGTGACCTATAGGTCATATTTATTATTTTATTATAGTGTTTTCTTAAGGTTTGAATATTAAAGATGAGCGAAGAAGTGTACAGTGATCTAAAAGGTTGTTTTGGATGTATTACTTGTGTGTGAAAGGTTGAAGAGAGTTACTATTAATTATTTATCCATCATATTGAAATGTAATTAAATATTTGGATGTACTAATATAAGAAGGTGTTGTATGGGTGCTCAACTTCTAGGACAAGTGGGTGCTTGTTCATGCTTAGGGGTTGGTGCTCATTGTGAAGTGGGTGCTTCACTAAAGTATCTTATTTGTAAATCTCTTATAAGACTGTAGTCCAATTATTTTTAGAATTAAGAGCGGGTTTTATCCCCCATGAGGGTTTACCATATAATCCATGTGTTGTGTGTTGATATTTCATAGTTTCCTTTGTTCTTTGTAATAACTAGTTTATATGTTTCATGAATGCTTTTGTTGATTGGTTAAGAGTTTGAAGTTTTGGTATTGGAATTGAATTACTTGTATCACTGAATCACTCCCCCTCTCAATGATTTTACCTACAAGAACATTTTACTCAATGTTTAATTAAAATAAGATGTTATTATAGGAGTGCTTCATCCTCCCATGTTGCATCTTTAGAAGATAGGTTATTTCATTTGATAAAATACTCCTTAATGGATCTAGTCCATACTTGCTTAGTACACATGTGAAGGATCCCTTCAATCTCTAGAATGACTCGACCTTGTTCATATAATTTAGGTAACTTAGTCTGAGTGGAAACTCTATGTCTAATGACATTCTTTAGGAAATATATATGGAATATTGAATGTATGTGAGTGGTTGAAGGTAATTCTATCTTATAAGGCACACAACCAATTTTTTGAAAGATATGATAAGGGCCATAATACTTATGTGACAAATTGATATCATATTTTTATTGATTTAGAGACATATACTTATATCGATGAAAACACACAAATACATAATCACCTATGAAAAAATTCCACTCCCTATGGTGTTGATCTACTTATTACTTCATTCTATTTTGTTTCATTACTAAATTCTATCATAAACTGACTAACACCTCTTGTTGATGGTGAATGTGTTCTTTAATAACTTGAACCTTAGGATACACTATCAAATTTGAAGTGATAGATTGGGGGTTGTACCCATATAATGACATAAAGGGAGATGTTTTAGGATAAGTGTGAAAATAAGTGTTATACTACCATTTAACAAGTGGTAGCCAATGAAACCATTCATCCTATTTGTTAGAAACAAAATAATGAATATATCCTTCTATGTATTTGTTGACTACCTCTATTTATACATTATATTAAGGATGATAGGATAATATATGAGAAAAATGGGTGCCTAAACATGTAAATAATTTATTCCAAAAATTACTGGTAAATATGGGATCTTAGTCACTTATAATGATCTTTGGAGTACCATGTAATTTTTGAACTATATTGAGAAAAGAGAAAGGTACTATACTAGACACAAATGTCTATGATAAAGAATTAAAATGAGCATACTTGGTGAGTTGATCTAAATGTACCATGATGAAATTTTTATCCTTAGATTAGGATAACCCCATAATGAAATCCATGGAAACCTCATCCCATTACTAGTTAGGGATGGATAATGGCTAAAAAAGACCTGGGGTCTTAATGGTTTCACCTTCATTTTGTTGACATACCATGCATTCAAACACATATTTATAGACATACCACTTGAGTCCTTCCTAAAATAAATCCTACTTGATTCTATGATATGTTTTTAAAAATTTGGAATGACCTTCAAATGGAGAGGCATGGATTTCTTGAAGAATTTTATGTCTAAGGAGAAAATTCTTATAGAGGTATAATCTAGCTTTATATAATAATGTGCCCCTTACATATATTTTTTATAAATTAATTAAAACCTTGCTAAATAATTTGAATCAAATCCATGGTAAAATTGTCATTCTCTCATTTAGATCTTCCTTACTCTATCTAATCTTCCTATCACATGGTTATGGTGTATAACAATGTCTCAACTAATTCATCCCATCGGGAGAGGGAATATAACACCACATTCTCTTTTCATTTATTATATACTATTTCGAAATCATATTCTAACATTTTAGTCACCAATTTTTGTTGTTCTTCAGATGAAAATCATTACTCCAAAAAATATTTGATTCTATCATGACCAGTCTTTAGTTGAAAGTGATGACCCATTAGATAAGGTCTCCATTGTTTTACTACATGAAAAATAGCCATCATATCTTTCTAATAGATTAGTTTGATCATATTTTTTCCCTTCAATTGGAAAATTCCAAATATTAGTGGTTTGCCTTCTTGCATGAGTATAGCTCCCATTCCATATCCTAATGCATCACACTCCACAACAAAAGTTTTTCAAAAATCAGGAGTAGCCAAAATTGAAGTTGTGCACATAGCCATTTTTAATTGTTTAAAGGGATTGGTATTTAAATCAGTCCACTAGAATGAGTCTTCATTCAACAAAAAAGTGAGTGGTTCTACAATGATACCATAT